>CM031604.1:20920234-20935234 GCA_018398815.1 Conus ventricosus
CGACTTCCAGAACTCCCCCTCCCTCAGTACACGACCCGGGGTATTCCCCTCTGGTGGTGCCTGAGTTCGCACACCTGAACAACCCAAGGAACTTGCTCTCAACAACAGCAAAACTACCCTTAATTTGCCTAAATGCTCGAGAACATTCGGCCGACTCATGACAGACTGCATTCCGGAATGTGCTGCACCCGTGGAAAAGACATACGGGAGATCATGGCTTATAGGCAGGACTGATTGACGAGGAATGCAAAACCAACAGAACATAACATCGGTGATTACTGAGGGCATTTTGCACGTCATCATGCAGTGTTTAAAGATGATGATGATGATGGTGATGATGATGATGATTCCGCTGCTGCTGCTGCTGCTGCTGATGATGATGATGATGACGATGATGATGATGATGGTGGTGGTGGTGATACAGGCACAAAGGTTAACCATTGATAGCAGAGATAGGTGTATAAATGGTGTAGAGAATCTTTAAAAAAAAAAAAGGTTTGAAAATTAATGCTCTAGTAGAATAAATCTGTTGAAAATGAAAAAGAAAATCCAATAAGAATTCGCTAGACGCGTTACTGGCTTCCACTGATGCCCAAAACGTGTTTTGGACATGTCTGTCTGACATTTATTGTTTTGAAAGAAACGACAAAAAAAAAGAAGAAAGAAATAGCACACTTTTGATAGCTGGTTTCAACACATTTAAGGCTGGTTTGTGAAAGAAAGTAGCAGTTACAACTTGTCGGATGAATCGTTCAATTTCTGGTGAAGACGCTCAGATTGCGCTCAGAAAAATTGACAGCCAAAAAGCTGCAGGCTCTGATAGAATCACTGGCGAGTTTTTGAAAACACCGCCCCCTGAAAAAGTCGTTGATTTTAATGTATACATCTCTCTCTCTCTCTCCTCTCTCTCTCTCTCTCTCTCTCTCTCTCTGAATACATATAGATAGATACATAGTTAGATAGGTTGTGTGTGTGTGTGTGTGTGGTGTGGAGAGAGAGAGAGAGAGAGAGAGAGAGAGAGAGAGAGAGAGAGAGAGAATAAACACATAGATGTCCAAAAACATGAAGAAGAAAAAAGGAAGCAACACAGACAGAAATGACCACGTTTCATGACAAACATTTGGCCTTGGGCCTTCTTCAGAGTGACATCTCTGTAGACAGAGACAGAAATAACCACGTTTCATGACAAACATTTTGGCCTCAGGCCTTCTTCAGTGTGACATCTCGGTGAGACAGGGCGGTCAATGCTATCGTCATGCTTAATGATTAAAAATCATCAACAATAATCCGCCTTGGCTTAAGGCTGTGTCAGGCCAATTGACATAGGCTAGAACACCAAGGCTACATCAAAATGTTATGCTCTGCATTGTTTTGCGGGGATTGTCTTTAGCTGTGACAAGCTCCTAGCATAACATTATCAGTCTCCAAAATCCCCCGAAGTTGGAGTGTGGCTGCCCATGTGGCGGGGTAATCAAAAACGGTCACACACGTAATGTTCTCATCCCCAGCTGACGCATTTGTACCATAGTGTTCAAGTACTTTGGCTGTTCGGATGATCCCTGGAGTCTTTTAGCCAGGGTACGACGACGACAACAACAACAACAACAACAACAACACCACACACACACACACACACACACACACACACACACACACACACACACACACACACACACACACACACACAATGCATACTCGTGCACGCGCGCACGTACGCGAGCGCCCAAGTACATACGCACATCCCATACACCTTTAACTGCTGGTTGTCTTGTCCTGATGTTGTTGCCTGTATCTGTATTTAGATATAGACAGTCGTTGGTTTTGTGTTGGTTGTCCTTTTTTTCCGTTTCTTGCTTCATTCGTTTTCTTTGCCCAAGGAGACGAATGTATTTTTTTTTTTTCAAAAATCGTTTGCATTCTACTCTCCTCTTAAAACGAAATGAACTGGTTTTCTTGCCTTTCTTTCCTGTCTCTGTCTTTGTCCATCCCTCCCGCCTGTTCACGCTCCCTCTCTCCCTCCCACCCTCGCTCACTCCTTTCCCGCTCTCTCTGTCTGTCTGTCTCTGTCTCTCTCTCACTCTTGTAAGATCTGAAAAAGACACACGCACGCACGCACGCACACACGCACGCACGCACGCACGCACACACACACACACACACACACACACACACACACACACACTTCTCTCACCTCTTTCTATTCAGCATTCCTAAGCCCTGAGATCATTACATCGTCCATTATCAAGAGTTCGTATCTCGCTCTTTGAAATCATGAGCTGTTTAGCCTGGATGTCACCGAGTACGTGTCGATGAAGACAACGCTGGGGAAGAGGTGGGAGGAGGGATGTGTAGGGTGGGTGGAGAGGGTCTGGCGGGGGAGAGGGGGGAGAAAGGGAGGGTGAGGCGCAGAAAAATCGCATAGCTAGACTCTCTCTCTCTCTCTCTCTCTCTCTCTCTCTCTCTCTCTCTCTCTTGTTGTGTGTGTGTGTGTGTTTAGCCAGGAGGTGCATAAGCTGCAAAAGGCGAAAGCTCTACTTCTAGGTTCTCAAAGGAAGGTTTTCAAATGAATGTATTGATTTCAGCACAGCACACCTATCCGTTGTTTAAATACACACACTCGCACGCGCGTGTACGCACATGAACATGCACGCATACACCATAACCCGTGCGCACTCTCACGTACGGACACAAACACGCACTGACACACAGATATACTCATGCGCACACATATGCATACGTACAAGCTCACACACACCACACACACACACACACACACACACACACACACACACCGTGCACGCGCACGCGCACGTATGCACGCGCGCGCACACACACACGCGCGCGCGCCCCCTCTCTCTCTCCTCTCTCTCTCTCTCTCGCTCTCACGCACATATTCACACACATACATGTACGCAGAGAGGGAGAGAGAGAGCGAGAGCGAGAGAGTCTCAACACAAGCATAACGAGCGCACAGTAGGCTACCGAAACATTCCCGTTCATTCCTTATCCATATACAGAGCCGGTATGAAGGTTGGCAAGGCTCAAAAACGCACTCTAACCTGTCTGTAGAAACCTCCCTTACCTTCCAGACAGTTGATCATGGGTGCTTACCTGTGATCAACACATGCTGCTGATGGTGTTACTCCGTCAATACTCGTTTTATTTAGCGTTTTGACTGGATTATGACCATCGGACTTGACCACGCTGAAAAGAGCAAGTATCATATGAAAAAACCCCAAACGATTATGGCTCATTAAAACAGGAAATCGTGACTCACGAAGACATGTAAATCATGACACATGAAAACAGTTTCTATGATGCATAAATACATGTATTGCTGCACAGGTTAGAGACTGTAAAAGGCTGCGGGGGAAGGAAGAGGGGAGGGTGGGGTGTGTGTGTGTGTGTGTGTGTGTGTGCAGAATGCAGGAAGTAATATAGTGGTGGTAGTGGTGTAGCATTCCTACAATTGTGTTAAACTGATCGGCGATTTATCTATCGATTATTTATTTATGTATTTATTTATCTATCTTTTTTTTTTTCTTCATTTTTAAATTCATTTTACGCATTAGAGATAGAAATGCAATAAGAAAACCAGGAGTCTCGATCTCCACCACGAACCGTGTAACCCCAGTCCTGATCCCAGCCTGACTCCAACTCAAACGCTTATCTCACCATAAACCCGATTTGACGTAACTCTAACAAATGAAAAACCTTAACTTTTAAAAAAAAAGAAGAAAAGGATAAAATCATGAATAAACCGCGTTGGCAGCGAGGGGGCCAGTAGAGTTGTCTTCTTTCTCCATCAACCGTGGGAACTGCGTCAGTCCTATGATGTAGAAAGAACCGGATCAGTATCCTCTTTCGCCAGTTGGAATTCCTTGACGTGGTCTGCTAACGTACTCACCTTTTCCTGTTTATCTTATTGGCTTTGTGACTGCCCCCTGTTCAACGGTTGGCTGGCTGGCTGGTCACCACACTTGACAGATGATGGTGTCCAAATCTGTCAACTTCGCAGTACACACACACACACACACACACACACAACGCTTTACTCGAGGGCGAGGAGGCCTGCATTCAGGCAGTAGGCAGCCCTCGCTGAATAGTGGACAAGAAGAAGCTGGCATGTGCGGTTTACCTGACAGGGCGGCCAGCTAACTGAACACGTCTCCCGTCCGCAAGCGAACGGGACTCTGACAAAGGCGAACAGTGGGAAAAACAAGGCAAGATATTCTGCTTCTTCCCTCTGCTGTTTTGGTCTATCGACCTTAGACGCTGATTGAGTTCTGACTCCTCAGTTGATTCGGCCCGTACGGTTTATTCATTGTAGACTCAGGTTTATATGTCATCTGCTTAAGCATTTTTAGGTGTGATATAAATTTCAGCCAAAAATTGATGGTTAACTGATAACAGATCAAATGAACACCTGTCATTTCACTTTTTTAAAAGGTATTTCTCCCGATGAAATCATTCACAGTCTAGAAATACATGAGCTGCCCCACAGCTGACGTCACATGTCAAGCCTTCGCCATCACCCATGACGCTGTCTTTACGCCAGGTGGTTTCCCCAAAGTAGTCCCATTCTTTTCATTTTAATCTGTCTGCTTAGAACCCCCTGCATGTAGGCCTACCTTGATGGGCATATGAAAGATAAGGAGATAAAATCAACTTTCAGACATAATAAAAAGACTCAAAACAGTCTAATTGTGCCAGTCTATAAACACTCAACTCCTTAAGCAAGGCTTTTGCGAATGAATTTTTGGTGTGCAGCCTCTTCCTTGGCCTGACTGTTCCTCCAAAGAGAGTGCTTTCGTATGAGTCATCATTCCCAGAATGTCATAGAGCCACTGCTATGTTAGCAACCCTTGGGTCACAACAGGTGAATACCGACGGCTTTCTCTACCAATCGCAAGGAAGCTAACAGAATTCGACCGATCACGGAACCCAACATATTCATTACTATATATAAATGAAAGTGACAGAGATGAACAATGAAGATAAGATTCCTTTTTTTATTTCTGTCCCCATCTTCTGTGTCTCCTAAGTAGCGTTGCACCCACGCCGCTGATTGCGACCTCTCGTCCACAGCTACAGCCCGGCCCGTCCCGCCACAGCCCCGACACCGGCAATCCACAGGGAGCAGTCAACGTCAAGATGTCATGAGGCAACCCACCCAAGGTAGAAACTGCACTGCTGCCGAGTCGTTTCGGTGGTGTTCAGTGGCGCCTGTTCTGATCTAACATACGCAGGATGCATGCCACGTACTAAGCCCCAACTGACGATAATAATTGCTTAGTCGCGGAGCCAGCGAGAGGAGTTCTCCCTCCGGTGAGATGAGGGCGCCACCACGTCCTTCCGATGACATTCCCCACGAATGTGCTGATACCGGTGACCCGTACCCCGACAGAATCAAACCAACGCCATAGACGTCAAGAGACAATCGAAACTGAAGTTAACACGAGAGCAGGACATGAAGGGACACAGAATTCGAGTTTTTTTCTTCTTCTTTTAATGCTGATAGATGAGGATGTGGATGTGGATGATGAAGATGATGCAGCTGATTTCCATTCTGGCCCGAGACTGCATGATATGGGTGTACTCTACGCTTACTTTCGTAAGATCTCCTGGCGTCAACCAGGCCCGAGAGATACAGACACCTGCAGTGATGGTCAGGAAATCTGGGCTAACACTCTCATAGATGAAGACGAGGTAATCTAGTGTCTAATTCAGCTCCTTTTTCCACATCTTCCAAATAACCAAGACAAATGTTGTCTTCAAGCGCAGCACCTCAAACGGGAAATCTTTTCTGATTGTGTCTAGACATTATGTTTTTTCCCTTATGCATAAAAAGAGTTGTGTTCTCTGATTAGGAGGAAGACCTGTCGGAATTTGTACTCTGTCACATCTGAATCATCGGCAAAGATGTGAATGGAGATAAAGACCTGGTCAGTCAAACATGGAACGATTGTGTGTGTGTGTGTTGTGTGTGTGTGGTGTGTGTGTGTGTGTGTGTGTGTGTGTGTGTGTGTGTGTGTGTGTGCGTGCGTGCGTGCGTGCGTTCGTGCGTGCGTGCGTGATTGCGTGCATGTGTGTATGTGTGTGTCTGTGTGTGAAGTGTTTATTTTTTTAAACGGCAGCATATTTGCTAGTTGATGAAGAGTTGTCAATGATAGAGACCAACAGACTGGCAAAGCTTGTGTAAATGTGATCAACGCGCCTGCAAGTTTGCTGTGGTGGGTGGATATATTTTTTGTTGTTTAATTTTCCACATTTTTTTTCTCTCACAGTTTTCGTTGTCACAAGCAGAGCTCAATTTCCTCCAAGACTGATACTCGCTTATTTTGTTAATGTGTGTCCGAGAGAGACCTGATCTCGAGTCAGGTTCCGTACATTTTTTTTTTTTCAAATTGAATTAAAGTTCAGTGTCTTGGGCACTCGAGGTCTGTTTGACGCTGTTGGAATGGTGGCTTTAGCATGATCGATGACAACATTTGTCAGAGTTTCTGCAGGGTCAGAACTTTGTGGAACCTCATGTTCTGCACAGCAGGCCTTCAGAGGAAAAAAAAACACCCTCATGCAAATGTTTCGGCCCTAAAATTCTGACAGTGTATGGGGAGGGAGGAGAGAGAGAGAGGGGGGGGAGGGATGGATGGACCGGATTCAGGTCATAGTTCCTAGATGCCCCTTCTGCTGTTGCCTTTTCTGTGTTTGTTTGGGGTGTGGGGGGGTGGTGGGGGAGGAATCCTTCTTCTTCTTCTTCTTCTCTTCTTCTTCTTCTTTTTTCCCTTCTTCTTCTCTCTTTTTGTTGATGTTGTTGTTGCTGGCGCGATTCGAATCTCCAATTCCTGGATGACTGGGGGCCTCGAGGCCACGTCCCTTTGTGGCGGATGTCTTCGCCACCTAGCAACTGGACACCTGTTAAGTTGGGAAGTTTTAAGCTCCCCAAAGACTGCCTTTGTTCAATGTCGACCAGATCCAGTCGGATCTTTTTTTTTTCCCACCAGTCTCTGCCCTTGCCCTCAGGACTCTGATCCTCTCCGTACCAGAAATGGAGATCACAGGCAGATGAGCGTGCAGCGTCCCTTGTGGGAACTGGAGACCTTTTCTCATATCACTCCCAACAGGCTGAAGCCGGGCTCTAATTTCTCAGCTTGCCACGCGACAGCGGATTTTTGGCTGCTGGCCAGACGGAGAGGAAGCATGCATGCCTCCGACTAGGGAGACCGATTTGTCTAACACCTCCTTGGAAAAACATGGCAGCTCTCTCTGACAAGACCCCGTCGCTGTAGACAGTTTTTTTTTTTCCAAACGTGGAGAATATAACACGTAAGACAAAGGCTATGTGCCAAGCACCGGCTTCTTTGCTCCAAAACAGCGAGGGGGGGGGGGGGGGGTGTCTTTTTCTTAGTTCTGACCTTCTGGAAGAGGTGGATGCGATGAATATCTTGGCATAACCATTATTTGTGTGGCTTGCAAAAGTCGTCGCAATTTCTGGTACCAAATGCCTTCGTCAGATCAGCAAACATCATGTAGACTTCTGGTTCTGCTCTTGGATTTCAGTTGCCATTGTCGGATCGCAAATACCATGTCATCCATGCCTCAGCCTGCTCAAATCCCACGCCAGGACTCGGGACAATGGTTTTCAGCGATTATACTGTTCAGGATGACGCTGGCGAACTATTTCCCTCTAATACATAAGGAGGATATGTATAATTACTCTTCGTTTTGTAGATATGGACCGTGGAGAGATTCTTGAAGTCTTTCGGCACCTCGCCATTCTCCGAGATAATCTGGAACAAGAACGTCAGATTCTCCGACAGAACTTCCTCTCGAGTCTAGTGAGCATCTGTTGGAATGCCATCAGTTCTAGCTGCCCTGCCAGCTGTTGTCTACTTCAGCGGTTCTTCAGTCTGGGCACTGGAGAGTGGATCTGCCGGTGATTCCTTCGCTGATGGTTGCAACAACGCTGCAGCTGCCTCTTCTAATATGGACTGCTCTCTGTTCAAGGATCCATTGAGTATTCTGCCCAGCGTGCGAGTATGTGAGTCCTCTGTCAGCAGCGTGGACCGGTCAGGAGAATGAATAGGAGTTGAACCAGATGTCTTAGAGAGGTCGTAGGGAGGCTACTGTGCACCGTGTTTCATATTCTCAGCATTGGTCGCTGCTTGTATGTCTTCGACGACTTTGTTTTCCCACCATTAGTTCCTCATCTGCCTGAAATTCTCCTGTCGGAAATGTCATGCTTGCTATTCATCGTTTTTTCTTTTTCTCGCGGGTCTTGTCACTAAGATGGCCTCCGCGAGCGTTGTGTACCAATGAATGATTCTGTGGATCACTTCATCATTTTCATGGAACCATTCTCCCTGTCGTTCCATTGCGCACAGCCCAAGACATCAGCAGCGGCACTCTCAGCGGAGTTCCTGTGGAAAACGGTAGGACAGTAACGGCTGCCCAACCGCCTGGGGTATGTGATCACTTGCACTGGGCATGCGGCGAATGCTGCGATCTGCCCGCTGAGAAAAAGCAATATTTTTTTAACATCTGCTGCGGGGAAATAAAATTTCTGGGTTATTTTTTTGTTATTATTGCGACAACCGGGGATTTTGCTCCGTGAAACTATCATTTTGATATGCTGTTCATGACATCAGTATAACCATATTCGTGCAAAGTGAGTGGCTGAGTCAGAAGCTACTGTCCAATCAGAATGGAGCACACTGGTTGTCTAGATCGGTCCATCCGCGTCAAAATGCCAGACTTGTATTTTCCTGTATCTTCATTATTTAGCAGCTTACAGATTTAGAACTAGCACCGAGTGAGGGGCGAGTGGTTTTGCATGGTGGCAGGTAAAAATGGTGACTGCCCGCTCCCCAGACCAAGCAGGCGGGAAAACAAGATTCCTCCATGGGGGACCTGCTTCTCTTCTGCATCGTCCCCGCAATTCACCAAGCGACGGGGACTGACGGTTCTTCCTCCGACACTTTCTCGCTGGGCTTTTCCACAACCATGTTCAGCCCTTTCAAGGTCTTGTCTGGGGCTTTTTTCCTGGGGGGGGGGGCCATGTTCATCCAAAATTGACTGGATTATCAGCGTTCCGCCTCCTCATTGCGGTGATATGCCTCTCTCTGTCTCCTCTATGTCCTCTTTCTCCTCTGCCTGGTCTGTCCTCTTTGTGTTCTGTCTGCCCTGTCTTTCTCTCTCTCCTCTCTTTCCTGTCTGTCTTTTTTGGCTGGCGGCAATGTAGCTCTACATGAAAGAAACTCGGGGAGAGCGGGCAGCAAGAGTCCTCAAAGAGAACCCTCTTCAAGCAAGTGTTTCGGCCCTTATTCCTGACACCTAGGGGGGGGGGCCCACCCCCGGTTCTGACTCCGGATGCCCTCTGCTGCCCCCCCCCCCCCTTTTTTTTTTCAAACACGTGCCCTTGCCTGATCAAGGATCATTCATGCTTTAAATCACCCGGGGCTATTGGGAAAAAGGGTGTTAGCGGGAGAGTTCACGTGATGCACATAATTATGTCTTGTTTCTAGTCATGACTAATCATAAGCAGGGCCGGGGGTGGAAGGGGCGAGGGAATACTGAGAAGACGGGGGGAACGGAATGGTAAAATGAAAAAAAACCGTGTGGGGGTAAACACAACGGTTTTTTCCCGCCAAAGAGGGGGACAAAAACTCTTTATTCCAAAAAAAAAAAAACAAATAAGCAAATAGGTTTTAAAAGTAAATGAAATAAAGAAAAGTAAAACAAAGTAAAGTAAAATAAATTCCAATCATCAGTTATTAATTTTTTTTTGTTAAAAAGGGGGGGGGGAATCTAGTTTCCTTGAACAAAAAAGAAAAATGGTTTATTAATAATAAAAATAAATAAATAAAGAAAAACAAATAAAAGTAAAATAAATTCCAATCAATCATTGTTTTTATTTTTTTTTTTTGAAAAGGGGGGGGGGAATCTTGTTTCCATTGAACGTTCACTGTGTTGTGTGTTGTGTTGGGGTGTGTGTGTTTTGTGTGGTTGTCGTGCGTGCGTGCGTGCGTGCGTGCGTGCGGGGTTGCGGCTGCGTGTGTGTGTGTGTTTGTGTTTTTGGGTTTTAAGGGTCTATTCCTCATATGATTTTAGGGAAAAAAAAACCGTAGCCACAGACTTAGCCGCTTGAGCAGGGGTTTCCATAAACAATGGGGTTTGATGCCTGTACGCTTTGTACTAATGTGTAATGGTTCTCTCCCTCTCTCCCTCTCTCTCCTTCTCTCTCTCCTCCTCTCTCTCTCTCTCCCTCGTGGTGTGTTTTGTGTGTGGTGTGTGTGTCTTTTGCGTTTAAATGCGCGTGTACTGTGGTAGCCAAATTTTATTGAGAGGTCAGGGGGGTTGTGTACTGATAAAGAAAAAATTAAGCATATAAACATTACATTGAATATACACATATTCACCGCATCGGCAAAAATAAAAAGTTTTTAAGTCGTTTGCATTGTATGTCGTCTTAAAGGCTTTTTAAACATTCATTTATTTATGTAATTAAAAAAAATGATATTGCATAATTGATTTACAGTTTTTTAGTCTTTTTCTTCTCTTTTTTTGATTTGTTCCTCTTTGAAATATACATTAAAACCAAAAACATAAAGAAAATATATTTGGAAAAGATCATGAAGAAGTGCATAAATAATGCAGCTTATGGATTCTGTCTGTTTCCGTAGTTCTAATTCTCCCCCCTCCCCCCCCCCCACTTCTCCTCTCTCTCCTCTCTCTCTCTCTCTCTCTTCTCTCTCCCCCTTCTCCCTCTCTCTCCTTCTCTCTTCCTTTTTCTGTCTCCCCCCCCAAAACACACCCGAACACCACCAACACAACACACACACACACACAACCACACACACACACACACACACACATTGCTACTCAAATCTTGAACCTTGAAATTAAATCGTATTTAAAACCAAATTTTTCGGTTAAAAAACGGGACTTGAATTTTAAAATTTCAAAATTTTGCTAAAATAAAAAATCCCAAGTTGACTAGTCTTGATTTCTGAAATAGCATTTCGTTGGGTTGCTTTGTTTAATTTTCATCAAATCCAATAAAAAATTACCAGCTTGATTTCGGCTTAAAGAAATAGTTTTTTGAATCTGTGTAATCGTTATAAAAAACAAGGAAAGGCCACCATCATCTTGATTATGACATTTTACGTTTTTTGTTTTATTTCTTGTTTTTTTTTTCATGGATCATGACTCAACCTTTGATAAATTTCCACTCTCGATTTTTTGACAAGCGTCACAAACTGTGTGATAATTCCATCAGGATTTTGACATCAATTGGTGAATCGTCACCAATCCGTAATTACTATAGTCTTTATTTCTGCATGTAATTTGTGGAATCGTCATTGAATCCTTTAAATTTCTATTATCTTGATTCTGCATGTAAGTTGGTGAATCGTCATTGAACATTAATTTCTATTTGTCTTGATTTTTGACAGTAATTTTGTGAATCGTCATTGAATCCGTAATTACTATTTGCTTTATTTTTGACATGTAATTTGGAAAACGTCATTTAATCATGTAATTACAAATTTTCTTTATTTCGACATGTAGTTGGGAATCGTCATGAATCCTGTTTACAATTAAATTTTTTTTTCGAATGTAAGTTGTGTAATCGGCATTGAATCATGTTTACATTTGTCTTTATTCTGACATTAAATTTGTTTTAAACGTCATATCCGTTATAACACCAGCTGGTTTTTGACATGTAATTTTATTTCTTCGTTAAACAAGGGATGAAAAAATTCATACACTTGGCTCAAAAACACATTTAGATCATTTCCAGTTTAAAGGTTTTGATAATGCTTTAGCTCAAACGTCATTATCCATTTTATCAATACATATACTCAACAAGCTTTTGAATTTTGGCCTAAAAATTTTTTAAATGTCAACAACAAATAGGGCCCATTCAAAACTTGGTTAACAGCCGGATTTTAAAAAGCAATGCAGTTATGAGACAGTCTTCGTAAATAAAGAATTTGAAGAGTTCAAGGATTAAGAAATAATTTGTTTTATGGTTGCGAAGTTTTAAAAAAAAGGCATATTCCGGAAACGTACTCCGTAACGGCTCTAAAAGTAACCCAGAATCGGTTTGGAAGGCCATAAAAATTCTTTCTTATACTTAATTATACATATCCAGACAAAATATCTGCAGTTCTGCTTGATATTTCTTATGATAATATAAATCATCTTTTTTGTTTGTTTGTTTGTAAGGTTGCCGATCAAATAGTTAAGAAAGATAGATCCGAAACGAATAACTTAAAACTTCTGATTTCTGAGTCTAAAGCTAATCACGTCAGAATTAATCATTCCTCCAGTGACGATTGAGGATGTTTGTTTTCATTTTGTACTTACGAAACAGACAGGTACTCGTGGTCTTGACTAGGGCTGGGATATCGTCGCAAAAACGTATCGATATTATCGCGATATTTTTTGGCCGTATCGATATTTTCAAACGATATATCGGCAAATTTCAAATACCTTTCTTCATGATGAATGTTACAGCTAAAAGCATAAAAAAAAAACATGTCTTTTCCACAATTGTTCCGTCCGCTTTGCGTTTTCGAAGTCCAAAGTGACGCCATAACGTCAGCTTTTCCTTTAGTATTTCCACAATTGTGTACTCCTCCATCTTCTGGTCCTCTCGCACTTCTCGAAATATCAGCTGACAAGAGAAGATAGCTGTCACATACGCCTACACGAAGTCCGTGCAGTTCGCAGAAGAGCCCACAAATTCTTAGAAACAGTGCTTTCGATTCTAGTTTCGGTTTTGCTTCTGTTGTGGTATATCGGGTCGCCGCAACCCGTATCGATATATTGTATCGTGGCATGTCCGTACCGATATTTTACTACATATCGATATTATCGCCCAGCCCTACTCTTGACTATTTGGGTGGAGAAACTGCTAAAACGTGGAGCTCCTGTCAATAGGACTCATCGACGTATTTACAGAATCTTGGCATTGATAAGCTTATAACTTATTTTCCCAACACTCAAGCAAGCCAAAGTAATACCACTTTAAAATCGATCCTTCAAATTATAGACCAGTTTCACTTTTATCTATTCTCTCTAAGCTACTAGGAAAGCATATAAAAGCATATTAATGAATACCTTGTGTTCGACATTTTAAGATATGACCTGTTCCATCCTAACCAATCTGATTTAGAGCCAGCATTGACAAATCTTGTACATTAATGGGTAGCAAACATAGTTTTAATTTTAATTCACTGGCGTTCATTTTATTATTTCGTAAAAACCATTTGGTGTTATTGATCACAAATTACTTCTGAAAAAGAAATGACTATCTATAAAATTTCCAATGTAATCTTTTCTTCATAAATTAGCTTCTTACTATTCGTCAACAATATGTTTTCCTGAGCAACAAACAGTCTACTTTTTGCACCAAAAACATTTCGTGTGCCAAAAGGATCAGTACCCGGACCTCTTCTTCTTTTATTTTAAAGATTGTTTTAGTCTATATTAATAACTTCCTCCTTCATATATTGTTTTAGTCTATATTAATAACTTCCTCCTTCATATCAAAGGCTTATGTGAACTCTTCGAAGATGATAGGCCTACATCTGTCCGCTCTAACCGTCGTGACCTAAATGAACTATCCATTAAATCACAACAGAATGCGATCAGTTAGTTAACTGGTCAGAACTTAGTCACATGTCCCTGAATAAACAGGAAACAAAGTGTGATGTAGTAACTTCGCGTCAAAAAACGACAAAATGTCACTATTGTTATTTCCTCTGTAGACATCAGTGACCAGCAGCTTGAAGAAGTCAGCACTCGTAAAATTTTGGGGTCACCTTGGACAGCAATCTGTCTCGGTCACCTCGAATATAACTGGTCTAAGTAAACATGTATTTCAGTATTTCATTTTTCACCAACTAAAAATCTTCTACACATAAAAAAACCAACCTTTACCACGCTTATATCCAGTCATCTATCGATTACACTTCAACTTTTTATGATTAATGTAGTGTTAATACGATTGAACCTTTATATAATATATAGTCCATGAGCGAGCTGTGAAAGCTGTTCTTATAGAATTGTTTTGTTTGATACCACAGGACTATATCAAACTAAATGTTATACCTTTGACATAAAACTTCAGTAGAATAAAGCAGTAATGATAAATGGAATAATGAACGGCTTTGCACATTTGATATTAACTGCAAATGTTCCATTAAATCAGCCAAAATACATCAACAACAAACCAATTCGAACTGATTTATTCCAAAAACGAGTCTGGTTTATTCAGGTTGAAGGTTTTGGAACTCTTTACCGTAAATATAAACAAACCAAAAAAATAGCATCGGTTCTTTTAAGGCAGCATACAAAAATCATTATTTCAAACCATAAAACATAATACCATAAAACATAATACATCGACAACATGCACATGTGCATTTTATCTTATCAGGCAACGTTAGTTTATTGTCATACAAGGCCTATAGTGTGTGCATGTGCGTGTGCGTGTGTGTGTGTGTGTGTGTGTGTGTGTGTGTGTGTGTGTGTACTTCTTTGCTTCCATTTTTTAAAGTTATGTCTGATGTCCTTTGTTTTTGATTTGTGTTATAACTGCTGTGTTCCATCCTCTTCCTTCACCTCCCCCCCTCCCCCCTCCCCCCCCCCCCCCCCCCCCCCCCCCCATCCCGCCCCATTTTCTTCCTCTGCCCCACCCTTTGTTCACATGCTTTCCATTGATGCTCGTTTGTCAGTGGTGTTGACAGCAGTCTATTTGGTGTTACTTGTGTAAGATCTTGTTATTTGTTTGTTCCTCCTGCATATATGTACCTTTTATTTATCTTTTTTCCCTTTTGATACTGGGCTGAGTAGAAAAAAAGGCATTCATGTTTACTTATCTCATTACACCGGTAAAATGAAATATTGTTTAGCTTCGTTTCATTTCTCTCTCTGCTCTATTTCGCTCTCTCTTTGTCTCTGTCTCTCTGTTTGTTGCTGCTTCTCTGTCTG
>CM031604.1:20940234-20945234 GCA_018398815.1 Conus ventricosus
CCGACCAGTTCACATGTTTCTGCACCATCATATGATCCCATGGTTACGTCGAATGTTGAGTTTCTGTTGGTTTTCCTGATCCAGGTTTCATTTGTGCTGTACAATACAACCCAGACAACAACACAAATAAAAGCAAGAAAAACACCAAACCAACCTCACTCCAGTATGCCCCCTCCCCCTCCTCCCGTCCTTTCCCCCTCCTCCCATCCAGACAAGCGCAGACACCGCACAGAAAGGCGCACGTGCCAACGATCACGAGATCAGACAAGCCTTTGAGAAGCCGAAGCATGCTACAACTGCAATGTAAACACTTACAGGGACTGGTATGTTGGTTAATTAGATATAACCGACTCAATATTCGGCCTGTTGACAGTGGGAAAGACTACAACTTTGGATTCTCTCCTGAGGGCACATATGACCGTATGGCGAAAGCTTGGCTGTGTCTGGAGTGGCACCGTCTTCATCTGTCCGTGGGCAGGGGTGGTTGGGTCTGTGGGGTGTGCTCGGCAGCTGGAGGGTGGTGTTTTTTCGCCGGTGGGCTCTGCAGTCATGAAATACGGGCTGGTACACCCATGGGATGCTACTTTAAGGCTGTTATGAGCTGCATCCTGTAGTCTAATTTACCTCTGTTCAGGAGCAGTTATGTCCCTTGATATCTTAATGGAGTGTCCTGCGCGTGCCTGTACCCATCGTCAACACAGCGCAGGCCTCCAAGGGTGGTATAGGACTGCTCTAAAGGCAGGTGAAGACGGTGCTTCTCTGGGTCCTCCCCAGCACCTTCGGGTGTTTCTTTTTTCTTCTTTGCCTTAACTAGGCTGACCCTGGAGAAAGGTCCAGTGACGGTGAGGAAAGACCCACTGACCACAGGGAAAGTCCTGTTGACAGTGGGAAAGACTACAACTTTGGATTCTCTCCTGAGGGCACATAAGACCGTATGGCGAAAGCTTGGCTGTGTCTGGAGTGGGCACCGTCTTCATCTGTCCGTGGGCAGGGGTGGTTGGGTCTGTGGGGTGTGCTCGGCAGCTGGAGGGTGGTGTTTTTCGCCGGTGGGCTCTGCAGTCATGAAATACGGGCTGGTACACCCATGGGGATGCTACTTTAAGGCTGTTATGAGCTGCATCCTGTAGTCTAATTTACCTCTGTTCAGGAGCAGTTATGTCCCTTGATATCTTAATGGAGTGTCCTGCGCGTGCCTGTACCCATCGTCAACACAGCGCAGGCCTCCAAGGGTGGTATAGGACTGCTCTAAAGCAGGTGAAGACGGTGCTTCTCTGGGTCCTCCCCAGCACCTTCGGGTGTTTCTTTTTCTTCTAACCGACTCAATATTCGGCCTCTCTGCTCCCTCTCCTATTTTGTCTTCTGTCTGTCAGCCACTCCCCCACCACCCCTCCCACGCATCCCCCTTGCCGCCTCTCTGTCTCTGTCTCTATCTGGCTGTCGACCTGTTTGTCTGTCTGTGTCTGTCTGTCTGTCTATCTGACTGTCGGGTGCGTAGCGCAATCACTACGTATCTAAAGCACTACCAGTTATTAGCCCTACGACCAATAGATCTACGTGTCGTAAACCATACGACCCTTTAAGACTACGTGTCTATATCACTACAATTGACCATGTATCGAAAGAGCTATTCATGTTCGCGTTCTGTAGAACTACGTGTCTATATCGCTATGCCCGTTTGCTCTACAGCAGAAAGAAAGAATAATAGTGACAACGGCCCGTTTGTATGGGGATGGTGTAGCACAATCACTACTGGATAATGTCAGTAGGTCCCCATTAGGGGAGGCGCCATATGTTCCCCATGTCTATGTTCCCCCAGGTCTATGTTCCCCAGGTCTATGTTCCCCCATGTCTATGTTCCCCCAGGTCTATGTTCCCCCACCTCCATATTCCCCAGGTCTATGTTCCCCCACCTCCATATTCCCCCAGGTCTATGTTCCTCCACCTCCATATTCCCCCAGGTCTATGTTCCCCCACCTCCATATTTCCCCAGGTCTATGTTCCCCCACCTCCATATTCCCCAGGTCTATGTTCCCCCACCTCCATATTTCCCCAGGTCTATGTTCCCCCACCTCCATATTCCCCAGGTCTATGTTCCCCCACCTCCATATTCCCCCAGGTCTATGTTCCCCCACCTCCATATTCCCCAGGTCTATGTTCCCCCACCTCCATATTTCCCCAGGTCTATGTTCCTCTACGTCCATATTCCCCCAGGTCTATGTTCCCCCACCTCCATATTCCCCCAGGTCTATGTTCCCCCACCTCCATATTCCCCCAGGTCTATGTTCCCCCACCTCCATATTCCCCAGGTCTATGTTCCCCCACCTCCATATTCCCCCAGGTCTGTTCCCCCACCTCCATATTCCCCCAGGTCTATGTTCCCCCACCTCCATATCCCCCCAGGTCTATGTTACCCCATCTACATATTCCCCCAGGTCTATGTTCCCCCACCTCCATATTCCCCCAGGTCTATGTTCCCCCACCTCCATATTCCCCCAGGTATATGTTTCCCAACCTCCATATTCCCCCAGGTCTATGTTCCCCCACCTCCATATTCCCCAGGTCTATGTTCCCCACCTCCATATTCCCCCAGGTCTATGTTCCTCCACCTCCATATTCCCCCAGGTCTATGTTCCCCCACCTCCATATTTCCCCAGGTCTATGTTCCTCTACCTCCATATTCCCCCAGGTCTATGTTCCCCCACCTCCATATTCCCCCAGGTCTATGTTCCCCACCTCCATATTCCCCCAGGTCTATGTTCCCCACCTCCATATTCCCCCAGGTCTATGTTCCCCCACCTCCATATTCCCCCAGGTCTATGTTCCCCCACCTCCATATTCCCCCAGGTCCATGTTCCCCCACCTCCATATTCCCCCAGGTCTATGTTCCACCACCTACCGTGCCATACGTGTCCTCGTGCCGTACGTGACCTCGTGCCGTACGTGTCCTCGTGCCATACGTGATCTCGTATCGTACGTGACCGGATTTTCATACTTGTTACAGAATCTAAGTTGTATCCTGACTAGATATGTTGCAATGTTCATATTTTATGCTTTAAACCCGAGAGAAGAGACGGAATACATTTAAATGTTACAAGACTGTATTGATCCTTTCTTTGCTTTGCTTTGTTTTTCTCTGTATTTGGTGACAGGGTTCATTGTTACTCATAAATTTGTTGTTCATTTACAGTTCTTTAGTTAATGTGTCAGTACACACGTGTTTCCATAGCTATTCGGGTTGGTGACCTTACGTTAAAATTCCTGAGTCCCTGAGTATATGTGGATAGTTTAGTGCGTCAAAATATATTTTTTGTAAATCATTTTCTTTCCTAGTTCCATCCCTTCTCCGCATTATGGCCAAGAGCCCCTGGCCAAAGGCCAAAGTACAATAAAAATGTTCAGAGTTCCGAGTTGTATTAAATTACGATAATTTAAATCACCAAAATACAGAAATCGAGAAGAGAGAGAGAGAGAGAGAGAGAGAGAGAGAGAGAGAGAGAGAGAGAGAGAGAGACAGACAGACAGACAGACAGACAGACAGACAAAGAGACAGAGAAGAGAGACAGAAAGAGATAATTAGAGAGAGACAAAGACAGAGAGAGAGATAATTAGAGAGAGAGAGAGAGAGAGAGAGAGAGAGAGAGAGAGAGAGAGAGACAGAGAGAGATTCAGAGAGACAGAGAGAGATAATCTAATAACTCTCTCTCTCTCTCTCTCTCTCTCTCTCTCTCTCTCTCTCTCTCTCTCTCTCTCTCTCAAGAAGGTGGGCAGAAGGCGTTGTGCTCAAAACAGTATCGGTATTTAATTGATGAGTAATAGGCCTAGTCTGTTTAGTACAAAAATCAGCGCTGCCAATGCAGCAGTTCTACATTTTCATCATGTAGAGCTATTGCCACGTAGTGCTGAAGAAAGAAATAGAAAACAAAACACACGAAAGTATGTAGCGCTACTGCCACATAGTGCTAAAGGACAGTAGCCAATAGAGATCGCAAGTCAGCCTTCGAGCCTCTTTCTCCTTTTTTGCCATCTATATAGAGCTAATCAAAAATGTCCATTAGTGACAGAGGGCAGTCGCTTTTTAGCTACTTTTCGTTACTTCTCGTAGTGCCAAAACAAGGTAGAGGTTTTGAATACGTAGTGCTATTGCTACATGACTAAGCGATGACTCTCTCTCTCTCTCTCTCTCTCTCTCTCTCTCTCTCTGTCTCTCTCTCTCTCTCTCTCTCTCTCTCTCTCTCTCTCTCTCCTCTCATTAGATATTTATTCATGGGATATTCATGAACATTTTATATGGAGCAACAAAAACAAAACAAAACAAAACAAACAAACAAAGAAAAACAAACAAAACAAACAAAAAGAAACCTAGGCATTACTTTTAAATTTAGACCTCTGTGACACTTAACTGGAATGAGAGAGAGAGAGAGAGAGAGAGAGAGAGAGAGAGAGAGAGAGAGAGAGAGAGATGAAGCGTGAAATGCAAAAATTCACTTTCCGTCCGAAAATCGATTTTCATCGAATGAAAATTATTTTCATGTGCAAATTATTGATCAATAGGCCCGATAATCAATAACCAGGTGCAAATAACGCCTGATAATCGATTATCGAAGCGGTTATTGATTTTTACACCTAATACTGATTTTGGTAAATAATTTGCACATAAAATTGATTTTTGGCCCGTTATTGATTATCGGGGCCGGTTATTGATTTCCGGCGTATTTTGCACCTGGTTATTGATTATCGGCTCTGTTAGTAAGTAATTTGCACATAAAATCGATTTTCGTACTATGAAAATCGATTTTCGTGAAATGCACACAATTCACTTTCTGGCCGAAAATCAATTTTCATAGTATGAAAATCAATTCTATAAGCAAATTACTTACCAATAGGCCCAATAATCAATAACCAGGTGCAAATAACGTCTGATAATCGATTAGCGGGACCGGTTATTGATTTTTACACCTAACATTGATTTTGGTAAATAATTTGCACATAAAATTGATTTT
>CM031604.1:20947734-20950234 GCA_018398815.1 Conus ventricosus
GAAGTTGATCAGTTCTTGTTTTTGATGAACTGTTTGCTCTTGTTCAATAATATTTTTGGTAGTTTATTGTGGATAGAATGGAATCTGACGATTTACCTTTCAAATTTTGGCTTTGAAGCCAATGACGAAATAAGTAAAAATGCTGCTAGGGCCGAGAAAGCAGTTTTGACACTGGTTATCGGAATATTGATATGATAAATTCAGACGAGTGATGAGAGCGGTTAACATGTACTTCGTTTTAATTTGATGTCAATATAAAAGACGCACTTAAAGTCCCCAATTGCTTGTTGAAAGAAAGCTCTGAATACATGAAAAAGAATGTGTTTCAACGAAGTAAAAAGGTCAGACGATTGGTATGATATATGAGAAATGAAATATTAGGAAATTATAAAGGGTATTCCGTAGAACACACCACACACACACACACACACACACACACACACACACACACACACACACACACACACACACACACAAGGAAGAAAAGAAGAAGACTACTGTAACTCCTAAACAGAATGATCATTCCGACAAGACTGTCCTCAGCAATGTTAGCAAATAAATTCCAGATGGAAACAAAACTTCTGGCGGTACATGCACAAACTTTCCAAGTCAATACGTCAACTCGAAAATGATGATAGTGTAGATTAGTCGTTTCATCATTTTCAAAATGCATTGGAAAAAGCAGAAGAAACACAAGCGAAAGAAAATTATGCCAGACATGTTGTTTTTGCTTGTAAGTAGACCTATTTTTGAAGAAGGCGTATTGTTAGATATCAGAAGAAAAAAAATGGCGAGAAAGGGAAGATTTGCTGGGCCTGACGGTAAAATCGGTGGACTACGTTCATTTTCTGACGACTCAGTTGTTCATTTTATCCGTTTAGTTGTTTATTTGATAAGGGTGCTCATCCAATTACGGGAGAGAATATTCTTGAGTGATTTTAGTCATGAGCTTTATTGTTTCAATATTCACAGAAGTTCACAATAATGAGTTGATCAGTGGAGCTGAAATGTGGGGCTTAGAAAAGTAAATTTTTCGTTTTGAAGAGGTATCCTAACGAAAGTATGAAAATTCCGAATGGTTTAATATAATCATGGAGAACTCAAAAGATTTCTCGGCCGAATATATGCTGTTGTCCAGTATATGAAATACTGGTTGAGATTTACCCCTGTGGATGAGCAGATATTACCTGTTAAAACAAATTGATGAAAATTTGTTATTGGATGACAGAGAGGAAAGCCAATCCGGTAACGAAAGTTGAAGATGCTTCATATTGAAATGAATTCTCCTATATTTGCGAACTGAAGATATTGAGTGCATTCAATCACTTCTTAAGGCTTTTGGACTACAGATTATTGGTATAGATGACAGCACTGGGATTAACACGTAACATTTACAGGTGACTGTCTTAGTTTTAATAGAACAGGTGAGACAGTCCATGTGTCGGACAGTACAATTGATTTTTATGTCAAACATCAACAGGCTTAAGCGCTTGTGAGATGTACATCGATCAAATTTAGATTGGCCGTGCTGGTTCCGGCGGAAACATAGTTTTAAACACTGTGGCCAGAGGGAAGTGATACGTCCGTAGTGCAAAGAAGCAGTTGAAAAGAAGTTCATTTTGTGCTGAGCTGCTCTGTTTCCAGTGATTTACTAGTACAGCGTTTAACTACGACCAGAAAAACGTGTTTTCCTTAGCATCACTCTTGTCATAAAAAGAAAATACGACAAGGAAAGTTTGTTTATCCCTTAAAAGTACCCAAAAGACGCCAGAGTACCGTAACTGTCAGCACATTATGAATCGGTGTCATGAGTAATTTCATAACTGTGATGTATATCAATCAATTTTCACATTATTCCATGTTACTCGGTGCATTTTAATTGTTCGTGTAATACATCCCCCGTGAACAGTGTTGATATAATAAATTGGTAATAGCCTTACACTCCTTCAAACAGGCCAATGACATTTTTCTGAATCAAAATCTCATTCCATTTTATCCTCCCCTCCCCCTCTGTCTGTCTGTCTGTCTGTCTGTCTGTCTGTCTGTCTGTCTGTCTGTCTGTCTGTCTGTCTCTCTCTCTCCTCTCTCTCTCTCTCTCTCTCTCTCTCTTCACCTCCTCCTCATTCTCCTCCTTGTCCTCCTCTCCTGCTTTCTGTCTTTTTTGTTCCCTCTCTCTCTTTCACCCTTTTCATTCCGTTCTTGGTCCACTTCTCCCCCCCCCCTCCCTCTTTCTCTCTTCATCGTTCCCATTCCCTCCCTCTCTTCCTCCTATATTTCTTTTTGCCTCATCTTTCTTTTCCCTCTTAAACACTTCTGTTTGCTGATTATATCCCTTGGGCGCCGTTCAGGCCATTAACCAATCCTAGATCTCATTCTATGATTAATGGTTGAGTTCAGAATTGCTCATTGAAGTGTTGTGGATTAAAAAATAAATTGAACTGCGGTATTTGTGACATTATCGGTTTGCGAGGACCCCCCCCCCCCCCCCCCCCCTATTTTT
>CM031604.1:20955234-20967734 GCA_018398815.1 Conus ventricosus
TCACGCAAAGCATTGAGGACGCCTTCCAAGAAAAAAAGAACACGCTTGCTGTCTGGATTGACATGGAGAAGGCGTTCGACAAAGTCTGGAAGGACGGACTCAGGCTTAAACTACGGCGATGTGGTGTGTTGGGAGGATGTACACCTGGATCAGCCAGTACCTACACAACCGCCAAGCCCGAGTAAAGATTCAGGGCCAAAAGAGCAAGAAGAAGGTGCTGAGACAGGGAGTACCACAAGGAGGAGTCCTTTCGCCAACGCTGTTCCTCATCTTTATAGATGACATTGTCAGAGATCTGCCAAGAGGGGTCAGAGGAGCGATCTACGCAGATGACCTGGTGCTATGGTGCTCCGAAGAGTACACCACTACAGCACAGGTACGCCTTCAAACTGCGCTCAATAAGATCAGCGACTGGACCAAGGAATGGCTTGTCTCTGTCAACTCAAGCAAAACAACCTACACAGTCTTCAGCTATCCACCAAGAAGCAAGAGGCGAAGCTGACTCTGAACAGCCAAAGACTTGCAGAGGAACCCACACCTACCTACCTGGGAGTGACCTTTGACCGCAGGCTCACTTGGAAACAGCAGATCACCAGATGCTGTAGCAGGGCCAAGCTGAGACTGGCGATCATGAGGAAACTTGCAGGAACGGACTGGGCGGCTGACGAACGTATCCTGAAGAGACTCTACACAGGGAGAGTCCGACCTGTAGTTGAGTACGGGACATCAGCATGGGCATCAGCTGCAAAGTCAAACCTTGACCATCTCAACAAGATACAGAACCAAGCTCAGCGTGTCATAACTGGCGCCATGAGATCCACCCCAATTCTGAAGATGGAGGAGACCACTGGGCTGCAGTCATTGGAGGACAGAAGGGACACAAAGATCCTCATCCAGGCAGCAAAATTCAAACGCCTTGAAAACCATCCAATGAACGACAGAATGAGCAGACCCACCAAGAGCCGGCTGAAAAGAGACAGCTTCATCCACCAGTCAAGACGCCTTGAAAGACAGATCCCAGTCTTGATGGAACACGAAGCAAAGCCTATCGCGGCAAATGTCACCCACCCGTCTTGGAAGAGGCAGGTGTTCCCAACAGTCGTCAGCAGCATTCCCGGAGTGGAGAAGAGAGGAACACAGTCAGACACCCAAAGGAAAGCCCTGGCCATGGAGTACATCTGCAACCAGTATCCCCAGGAAGACTGGACCCATGTCTTCACAGATGGCTCCGCCACAGAAGCAACGAGGGATGGTGGAGCTGGAATCTTCCTCCGATACAAAGACGGAGATGAAGAAATTGCAATCCCAACAGGAAAATACTCCACCAACTTCCGAGCTGAGCGAGAAGTTCTCTGTGAGGCAGCCACAACAGTCTCGCAGAACTCCATAAGAACAACAGGGCAGGTGGTGGTGTTCTCAGACGCTCTCTCCGTACTCCAAGCCCTCAAGAATTCCCGCTGCAAAGAACAGAACCATCTTACTTCAGCCCTTGTTGCCCTGAGTGCCAGAGTGGAGAAAGTGGTGATGCAATGGGTACCAGCACACTGTGGTATCAGAGGCAACGAAAAAGCGGATATTCTGGCAAAAGATGGTGCACAGAAGGAGCAGGCCAACAACCTGGTGTCATATGATGAAATCAAGACAATCATCAAGGCACAGCAAGGAATAAAGTGGCACCTCCAGCACCCAAACACAACCCAGAAGACAAATACCATTTGTGGGACGACGGGACAGGTCAAGATCTTCCGCCTGAGGACTGGACACAATCGCCTGCACCACCACATGCACACAAAATTTGGCATTGGACAGAGTGGAGAGTGCCCTTGTGGTGAGGGACTAATGACAACAGACCACATCCTTCAAGACTGTATGACGCATGCAGCATCCAGAAGGAAGTACTGGCCAACACCGACAGCAGTGGAAGCCAAGTTGTACGGCACCCTGGAGGAGCTGCGGTGGACGGCAGCCTTCATCGATGACACCGGGTGCTCATCTAATGGGAAGCGAACGAGGAAGAAGAAGAACATACGCAACATGAGAGAGCGAGCGAGCGGGAGGAGAGAGAGAGAGAGAGAGAGAGGAGAGAGAGAGAGAGAGAGAGAGAGAGAGCGTCGGGGGGGGGGGGGGGGGGGTGGAATTCCACGTTCGGAGAAACAGCAAAAGAAAAACTTCCACCAGGTGCCTGTTTCATGGGGGGATGAAGAAAAGGAGACCACGCACGAGAACCATTATTGTTCTGAGCTCACGTCAATGTGTATGTGCTCACAAACACCCAAACACACGAGCGCCTGCGTAGAACACACACACACACACACACACACACACAGAGGACGGGGCAATGATACGAATATTGTAGTTAAAGGGGGGTGGGGTGGGAGTGGAAACGGGGGAAGTGGGGAGGGGGGGTGAGAGCGGGGTTTGAAGGATGAGAAAGAGCGAGACAGACAGACAGACATAGAGACAGAGAGAGGGGGGGGGAGGGACAGATAGACATCTATACAGACAGACAGGCAGGCAGACAGACAGACAGAAACAGAAATATAGGGATAGGCAGAAAGAAACAGAGAGGAAGGTAGGGGAGTTTCTAAGATATATAATTACACCTAGGGGGAGTTTAGAGGGGAAGGAGAGAAAGAATGCAGAAATGTTGAGGGGAAGGGGGGTGGGGGGTAGGAGGGAGAGTGCTGGGGTGGATGGGTACGTTGGAGAGGGAGGGGAGAGGTTTGAAGGAGGATAGGTGAAGGTAAGGGAGTAGGGAAATAAATGGGGGAGGGAGAAGGGGATGGGGAAGGGTTGGGGGGAGCGGGATTCGATTGCGACGATAGAGAAATAGAGGGCAGAAACGTCGAGGAGGAGAAAGGATGGGGAGAAAGCGTGCTGATAGACTACGTATTCCCTACATGATTTCCAACTTCATGTATTCATATACATACTCAAATTCCACCATCTCGTCAAACATTACTATAATGCACATAAATACACACCAATTACATAATTATAATACCCACTTATGCATGCGCTCACACAGAATGACGCACGCACTCACATACATACCTAGATACACACACACACAATCATACACACACACACACACACACACACACACACACACGCACACGCAACCGCGCGCGCCCACATGCCCACGCACACACACGTACATGCGCGCGCACACACACACACACACACACAAAACACACACACACACACACACACACACACACACACACACACACACACAAACAGATCTGCCTGACAGCATAAAATATAATGATAGATAAGGAAATATGCAGATAGACTGCAAGCCAAAAAGAAGAGTTACTCAAGTGTGTTGAGACCAAAAGGATAAATAGTTTTGAGTTTGCTCATCCAGAATTTTTCCCTTCGAATCCTAATATACTCATTTGAAAACTTTTTCTGTAGGTATACATTGCATATCCTGAAGTGTGTGTCTGGCAGTGTTGAAATGGTGAGCGAAGTGAGTGCCTGTGTTCTTTAATATGTGTGATCTATGTAAATAAAATCTAGTTTTGGTTTCTCCAACATATTGCACATTCTTACAAGAGCGACAGAACAACAAATAGATTACATTGGCAGTGTGACACGACTTTATAATGTCTGATTTGAAAAGTCTCTCCTGTAACATCACTCTTAAATCTAGAAGTACTGATTAAATGTTTAAAAAAAAAAAAGGGAATGAGGAAGAGAGCGTTGCAGCGTAAATGTTGTGGTAGTTCGTCCAGCGTTGTCGACGACGACCAGGGACATCACGTTGAGGTGGACTGTGCGTGCTGTGTCTGACCGTGGCTGATCAGTCCGATGCGGGCACGGAAGGGTCTGCCGCCAGTCGGGCACAAGTAACGGGCAAGCTCTGAAGACAAGGAGGACATCTGCTGAGAAGAGCACGGGTCAGATAGGCCAGCCGTCTTGTAAGAATACCTGACGCGCGTCTTCCTTGGAGGCTAGTCTATGGAAAACTGGCCCTGGACTTGCGAAGCTCACGTTTCCTCTGGTCCTCTGATACCCTGCACTGCTCACAGGAAGCAGCTCCTCTTCTGCTGCATCTTCACCAGGCGGAGCGGTCTGGGCCCACTGTTTCCCAGGTGTCTGGGTCCATGTCAGAGCTCTTCAGTGAGGCTTTGAGTGTGTCCTTGAAGCGCAGTTTCTGACCACCATGTGAAAGTTTGCTTTCCGCCAGTCTTCCATAGAGCAGCCTCTTGGGAGGACGCGTATTGGGCATTCTTAAAAGACAGCTGGCTAATCTGACGCGTGCTCTTCTCAGCAGATGCACATGCCTGGCATATCAGCTCAAGTCAGAGCTCCGTTCGAAACTTTGCCTTTCCAAGTGATTTTCAGCAGGTGTTCAGACAGGTCATGTGGAAACGATTCAGGGTCTCTAAAGTGGCTCTAATAGACAGGGTCTCTAAAGTGGCTCTAATAGGCTGTCCAGGTCCTATAGCCGTACAATAGTGTGGGCAGTACAACTGGCCTGGCATGTGCACATTCAGTTTTGTGGTCGGATTAATGCTTCGCGTCTCCTGCAAAGTTCCTCGTAGCCGCACCAAAGTTGAAATTGTGATGCGTGCGTTGATCTCGTCATCAATGTTTGCAGATCTGGAGAATGTGCCGCTGACGTATTTGAAGCTGCCAAAGGCATTCAGGTTTTCACCTTTGACAGGAATTTCTGGTTCCACGTGCTGTTTTTGTAGTGCTGCGTGGTACAAGGCCTCTGCCTTCTTGGTACCGATCGTGAGTTTAAAGTTGTCGATGCAGTAGAAAAGCGGTCCATGTTCTGGTGCATTTGAGAAACAGCGTTAAAGGCATAGTCATCTGCAAACAGAAAGTCGCGCATTTTCCCATTTTTTCACTTTGGTCTTGGTCAAAAGCTTGCACTGGTTGAAGAGCTTGCCATCAATTTTGAGGCCAATCTTGATGCCATCTTCATCACCGCTGGCTGGTACCAGTCAGTGGAACTCCCCTGATTGTGTGATCAATCCTTAGTATCGGATGGAGATGTACCACCTGCAATTCTGCTGTATTCTCTCCATGAATGCGACAAAAACGAAACTCACTGACCCCCCCCCCCCCTCCCCCCCCCCTCACGTGGTAGCCAGCAAAGGGCAGAAGAAGAGAAATAAAAAGAAAGTACTCTAAGCAATTAACTTGCACAAAAAGGAAGGAATAAGGATACTCAACATAAAAAGGAATGTTTGGGGCCCTTCTGCTCAATGGTTTCAGTGAGGGTCAAGGGGGCGGGGGAGGGGGGGGGGGGGCGGTCAACCTGTGCTGACGGTCTGAATGGTCTCCTCTACGGTTCAATAACCCAGACATTGTCAGTCGCATCAGTGTTGACAGCAGCTAGCAATTGTGCAGAACAGCTTTTACGTGGATCTCCTTGGGAATGCGAGCTCTCACTGGTTAACCAAACAAGAATGTGCCAAACCAATTTATTGTGGTGGTAAACAAGTGCGGGCAAACAGTTAATAATAATAATAATAATAATGGTTTCTTATATAACGCTTAATCAAACGAATTTCTCTATGCGCTTTACAAAGTCATACTACATTCACCCTTCTCATATACAATAGTACACCCTACACCTAGCTACAAATACTATTACTACAATAACAAACAAATCCTAATCCTACGAGTGTGACATTCACTTATTTTTCAAGTATCACTACAAACACTTAATCCTATAACGTTCAGTCATACAACAAATACATGTAATGGAGAACATACACATGCACTACATTTGAAAAGGCCCAGACGGCTATGAGTTAGGTTGTCGGTTGCATCATGGTTCCTCTGTCATTCAGACATTGCGTCGATAAAGATTTATAGAGTAAAAAAAAACGGGGCGGTTGTGGGGAAGAGCCTGGACTACGCGGGGGGGGGGGGGGGGGGGGGGGGGGAGAGAAATGGGATTTTGAAAAGAGGGTTCCACCGAAGTTGAAGTATGGCTGCCTCAATGGCGGGATAAAAAAACGGTCTATACACACAAAACTCCACTCACTTTGTTGGGTAGATTTAATCCTTGGGAGTGTTCGCAGGAGTATCAGCCTACGTTCGCAGAAAAAGAGAGAAAAAAGAAAAGGGGGTGTTACAGCGTGAGTATTTAACCCTTCACAAGCAGCAAATGAGGATAATCAAAGTCTGTCTTGAAAACAAAACCATTTACATCGCTGTTCGGAGTCGACTTTCGTTCCTGGCTGGGACTTATCCGTAGAAATCGGCAGGTTGTGACAGTCCGTCCTTGATATCAAATAGAGTTATACCACCTGCAATTTTCACCACCATAACGGGACAAAAACAAAATTTAATGGCTTCTCACAGCAGCCAGCGTAGGACAGAAAGTGGAATTAGAAGAAATCACCGTGTTTGAATTTCGATATGCGGTTGCATTATGGAAGTCAGTCGGTTGCATCAAGGCGATCAGCTCAGTCGGTTGCATCATGGAAGTCAGTCGGTTGCATCAAGGTGATCAGTTCAGTCGGTTGCATCATGGAAGTTGGTTGCATCATGGAAGTCAGTCGGTTGCATCATGGGAGTCAGTCGGTTGCATCCAAGTCGATCAGTCGGTTGCATCTGGAAGTCGGTTGCATCAAGGCGGTCAGTTCAGTCGGTTGCATCATGGAAGTCGGTTGCATCAAGGCGGTCAGTTCAGTCGGATGCATCAAGGCGGTCAGTTCAGTCGGATGCATCAAGGCGGTCAGTCGGTTGCATCAAGGCGATCAGTCGGTTGCATCATGGAAGTCGGTTGCATCAAGGTAGTCAGTTCAGTCGGTTGCATCACGGAGACCAAGATTTAGACCTTCGGTCTAAAGACCTTCACAGCTGGAGATATTCAGAGCACCAAATGACAACGACAAAATAAGTTTCAGACGTATTTTCTTTTCTTAACTATTGACATGAAAATATGGGGGAACATATTTAGAGTCAATAACTGCCACGGGTGGCTGCAACCTCAACTCCCTTACCCAGTAATAATCTGGAATGAGTCTGGCTCCAATGTGCGACCGTCACATGTGATTAAGAATTCGGAAACAGAACAAAAGGAAACGATACCCTAATCAAATCAAAATACACCCACCATATTTTGCTCTGCTATGACGTCACGTGAGTAAAATATGGAAATAAACATGATGAAATGAGACTCCAGTCAAATAAAAGTACATTCACCATATTTTACACTGTTAGGAAGTATTTGCTGTTTCCGCAGAAACTACAACATTTCTGTTATTGTTAGATATCGTAGTTAGTAAACATGTCATCGATCTCCGATCTGCGATGTGGGAAAATGGAACGAGATTGTCTCACAGGAACTCCAGTCAAGACAAGCATTGTGAAAGTTAACTGAGTTTGGTGAACTTTACATCAAACTAGTACTAAAGCCAGTCTTCTTGGGTGATTGCTTCAGTGAAATGCCTGCTAAAGCTATTTCAAACGACAAGGCTGTCTGCTGGAAATGAGGTGGCAGTGAACCGGAACATTCGTGACGATGGCAGAGACAGTTAAAATCGTTGAATCCAACACTCCCTACCCTCAAGCTCCTTCGGCGTTCAGACACAAAGCGATAAGCTTTTAGATGTTTAAAATGTCGAGAAAAACTTCGGAAAGCATTATGTGTCATTGTTATGGCAATCAATAAAAGGCAGATGGCAATGCATGAATGGTGAAAACATTCAACATCACTGTGATTTTGCTTAAAAGCAGCATGACTTTGGTTTTATTATTGAAAAAAAAAGCTTGCAAGTTGATTGTGCTTTGTATATGTGACAATAAAGTCTTCCTCGTGTAGTGGTTTACCCATGTAGGGCTCTGTGGTGCTGCAAACTGATGAACCCACGTGTTATAAACCACCCGGAGTTTTGTGTCACCGTTTGTTAAAAACAATTATTATAATTTTATGCGATTTGGTAAGTTTATGGGTTAAACAGCTGACTGATTCACTAGTCCATTTCGTTGATAGTATTTCATTGTTTACTGGGTGGGTTTTTTTGTTTGTTTGTTGTTGTTTTTTTTACTGAAATAAGAAAGTTATGATATGCCACAAAGAAAGACATAACAAACTTCACGGTCTGGTGCGTGGTGCACGGTCCTTCTGTGCATGCATCTGTATCTAAACATCATGCCAACAAACAAAGAAATCCGCTGCTGTGAAATGGACGTTTTTCTTCTTCTTACAAATAAAACACATGCACAAAAAAGAGATCAAAACGGAGTCATCTTATTTTGCTGTAATTCTTTGATGTGTAACCAACCAAGAACGCAAAGAAACACTCCCAAAATAAATCATTGTGAAGCTTTTTTTTTCTTTTTCTGTTTCCTTTCTTTTCTTTCTTTCTGTCTTTCTTTTTTCCTGTCTTTTTTCCTTCTTCTTTTTTCCCCCCGTCTTATTTTGCAGCCACTTCAGTGGCATTGCACCCACACGCTCATTCCGGCTGGCCTTCCTCAACCAAAGCCTGGCTTGTTCCGCCACAGCCCGGCACCAGCAAGCCACAGGGAGCAGTCAATGTCGAGTCGTTGTGAGGCAACCCATCAGCGGAGACACTGCACTGCTGCCGTGCCGTTTCGGTGGTGTTCAGTGGTGCTTGTTCTGAACCAACCTACGCAGGACACCACCTGCTAAGCCCCTACTGACGACAACAATAGTCACGGAAGCGGTGTGGATGAGCTGTCCCTCTGGACGGCGTCACCAAGCCCATTCAGCGACAGTTCCCTTGAGCGTGCCGATACCGGCGACCTGGACACAAACTTACAGAGGACATCGACGTAGAGAGGCAATCGAAACGAAGGTCATCACGAGAACAGAGCATGAAGGGCCACAGAATTTGAGACATTTTTTTTATGCTGATCGATGTGAATGAGGATGATAAAGAAAACGCCAGGGATTTCCATTCTAGCCCGGGAAAACATGACAGGGGTGTACTCTATACTTACTCTCATAATATACCCCGACAGATGATGAAAGTCTGAAGCATCAAACTCTCTCCGTGACCAGAGAGTCATGAACTAAAAGAAACCATTTACATACTGTAGTGCAGACTGCAGAGCTCAGTATTTTGGCTATATAGAATAAGTATTGAAAAAGGTTGACCCACTCCCATTCAGGTGCCCTGTCATCCTTAAAACAGAACTTATCAATGACTAACTTTTGATTTTCTTTCCAAAACTCACCGCTGCGAATGTTGCCACTGCATGCGGTCAGTTTGGAAACATAACTTATGTTTATCCCCCTTTCCCAGTCTTTTCCTTCCCTTCGTGTAAAGACGACGGAGAGGGAAAGCTAATACTATACACATTACCGAAGAAAGCGCTTACCTTGACAATCAGCAGTTTAAATGATTGAACCTTGGCAGACAGACGATTTGACGTACCACAAATAATTGCTTTTGGAAACCCTGAAGCCAAAATTTCAAGTTTTGCTCGGTTCATTTCGAGTGTATGAAGTGGAACATCCATGAAAACAGGCACATCTCTTAATCAGCATGAAAAGACATTTGCAGTTCTTTGTGCGGAGTATACAATGTTGAACAATATCCTCCCTGCTGGGCTGTTGTGAGTAAGAAGAAGACCTAATCAACATACTGCAGAAGTCTGCCCAGTCTGGCTCCTGCCCTCCGGGTGACGACCGGCTCAATCACCAAACATTTGACATTGGTCAGAGAGCGACCAGGAATGTCTTCAGCTTCTTGTTCCTGCCAGTGTGAGAGCGGTGCTGTTACAGTATTCCCCAGAGGAGTTCTGGGCCTGACCTACACACTGCTGATGACACACGTCGCAGTACAACAGGTAGATTATGTTCCTGTTGTTGGAGAAAAGCTTGTGTCACAGGGTGAACGCCTTACCTGTCTGGGAACTACAAAATTTCTCACTCTATGGGTGCATTCTATAACTGACGCATACCCTGTTTCTTTTGCACGTGCAGCAGCCTGGTTGTTCATCGCAGGATGTGGGTAGAGTAGATAGCATCAGATGTGTCCCCGGAATTTTGCACCTTCTGTCTACCTGCTGGAGGGTGGGGAGAGGGGGCATGGCTCACTGCAGACAATTACTTTGATGCAATGATGGCTGGAGCTTGAGCCAGGCCTAGATGGTGGACTGAAAGGACTGGAAGTGACGATCACAGGTGGCTTCTCTCTTTTCCCCCTCACGAATGTGATCGTTTGGTGCGGAGACAACAGGCGGGCTTTTTCCTCTGGTTTTTATTCATTTTCATGTCGTCAAGTCTCAGCCTCTGTTTGCAAGAGCTGTTGCTGGACCACAGATGTCGGAGACGAAGGAATGAATAACGAAATGTGGTGAGTGATAGGCCTGGGATGGCAGGTGGACCTGTGACTGTAGCGTTGGCATCTGAGGGGCTTGGAGGACCAGTCAGTCTGGATGACCCATCTCGCAGATAAATTTGGATGTCCCAAAAAGACGCGCTGGACTTGACTTGAGTAGAGCTTGAGGCCTGATTTAAGGCCTGTAAACCAGTTATGGTGAATTTCATAGTTCTATGATAGGAGCTCGGATGGTAAAAAAAAGATGACTGCAACTTCTTTTCAGATTCCCCGATTCGTTTTTGGAGAGATTCATTTTAATATCACCGGCTTCAAAGTGACGTATAGGGCAGATTCTTAGCGTCATCTGTCACATCAGTCTGCTGTTTCCTTTTTCTTTTCATTTTTCAGTACTCTCTCTATCGACGTTGGCTTGATGTATGTGCTGGACGGATCTTCAGAGATTAAAGAATTCTATATCCGACGATCTGCAGTCAGCCCTTCAGGTTACTCTCAGATTTGTGATGCTGGTCAAACCAGCCCTCAAAATCCACAGTGTCGGAGGTCTGACAAATAGCAAACAAAAGTGAACAAGCAGTTTGCTATTTCTTGCAATGCATGAACCGAGTCTTAGCAGTGGTAGGTATGTAAGATCACCATTGACGCAGTCCATTAAGTTCTTGACAGTCTTCGGAAGGCTGTCCATTTTAAGAAACTCCTGAAGGCATCAATGCCGGAAGTGCCACCCTGAGGAATGAGCCCCACTGCCCAAGCTGTTAGAAAGTTGGCGTGGAAAGAGTACCAGATAGCTTGTTACTTTGCCCTCCGTGGGTCTTGTGGCTGCCTCCGTGGGTCTTGTGGCTGCCTCCGTGGGTCTTATGGCTGCCTCCGTGGGTCTTCTGGCTGCCTCTGTGGGTCTTGTGGCTGCCTCCGTGGGTCTTGTGGCTGCCTCCGTGGGTCTTGTGGCTGCAGCTGCTGCTGCTAGAGGCCTCCTGTGTACATTCTGTAAGATCCACGTAGGAAACAGAGGAGATGTGAAGAACGACTGATACAGGGACAAAAACAGTAGGAAACTCTCTCCCTCCCCCCCCCCCCTCTCTGTGTCTCTTTCTCTCTTCCTCCATCCGCGCACGCACACACACACACACACATACACACACACACACACACACACACACACACACACACACACACACACACATTCATGCGTATCTATCTATCTGTCTGTCTGTTTGTCTGTGTGTCTGTCCGTCTGTCTCCCTTTTTCTGATTCTCTCCCTCCCTAGCTCAGTCAAGCAGGAAGATACATGCAACCTTACCTTATTTTCTTTGTTTATTATGTTTATTAATGAATTAGCTCTTGACGTAATGAACAATGGTAAACATGGTGCTTTATTGTCGCTCGACGCTTTTGAATTGTTTATCCTTCTCTTGGCTGATAATGTTGTTTTGATGTCTGAACAAGTTACAGGATTGCAAACGTAATTGAATAGCTTGCACCGAGCCACTCAATCACTGCAGTTGAAGGTCAATATCGAAAAATGCAACATCATAGTATTTCGTAAAGGTGGATGTTTAAGTGTAAGAGAAAGGTGGGTGTACGATGGTATTGCTATGCCAGTTGTCAATGCTTATTTAGGTATATTCTTCTCAACACGCTTGAGTTTTGTTGGTGCGTGCAAAAATCTTTCAAGTAATGCAAAGACTGTTTTGCTTTGCATCATGAAAAAATTACATATTCTTAATAATCCTTCATTTATGTTATTTATAAAGCTGTTTGATTCTCAGGTTCAGCCGACTGTTCAGTACGGCTCTGAGTTATGGGGACTGGAAAAAGCGGCTGTCCATTGTGGATCTGTTCATATCTTTGCTCTGAGGAGGTTTTTAGATGTAGACGGACGGACTCCAAATGATCTTATTCATGGCGAAACTGATCGTTTTCCCATTTTACATTATTTCGGCTGTCAGATGTATCCGCTACTGGCTTAAACTAATACTGTCTGTTTCTCTCTGTCTTATCTGTCTATGGAAAAAGATACATCCGAAGGTGCCAGTGGGTGTCGGACAGCTACTGAACTGAACAGCCGGGATCAATCCTGCACCACCATTGGCAGCCTGCGCTTTGTTGGCACAGGGTGCAGGATGACATCGGGCATTCTATTAAGACGTCATGAACATAACTGCTTCCCCTCTCTCTCTCTCTCTCTCTTCTCTCTCTCTCTCTCTCTCTCTCTC
>CM031604.1:20975234-20985234 GCA_018398815.1 Conus ventricosus
GTAGGGTAGTACGTTTGAGGGTAGGTGGGTGGGGGTGGTAGGGTAGAACGTTTGAGGGTAGGTGGATGGGGGTGGTAGGGTAGTACGTTTGAGGGTAGGTGAGTGGGGTGGGAGGGTAGTACGTTTGAGGGTAGGTGGATGGGGGTGGTAGGGTAGTACGTTTGAGGGTAGGTGGGTGGGGGTGGTAGGGTAGTAACGTTTGAGGGTAGGTGAATGGGGGTGGTAGGGTAGTAACGTTGAGGGTAGGTGGGTGGGGTGGGAGGGTAGTACGTTTGAGGGTAGGTGGGTGGGGTGGGAGGGTAGTACGTTTGAGGGTAGGTGGGTGGGGTGGGAGGGTAGTACTTTTGAGGGTAGGTGGGTGGGGTGGGAGGGTAGTACGTTTGAGGGTAGGTGGGTGGGGTGGAGGGTAGTACGTTTGAGGGTAGGTGGGTGGGGTGGGAGGGTAGTACTTTGAGGGTAGGTGGGTGGGGTGGGAGGGTAGTTCGTTTGAGGGTAGGTGGATGGGGGTGGTAGGGTAGAACGTTTGAGGGTAGGTGGATGGGGGTGGTAGGGTAGTACGTTTGAGGGTAGGTGGGTGGGGTGGGAGGGTAGAACGTTTGAGGGTAGGTGGGTGGGGTGGTAGGGTAGAACGTTTGAGGGTAGGTGGATGAGGTGGTAGGGTAGTACGTTTGAGGGTAGGTGGTGGTGAGGTGGGAGGTGAGTAGAACGTTTGAGGGTAGGTGGATGAGGTGGTAGGGTAGTACGTTTGAGGGTAGGTGGGTGGGGTGGGACGGTAAGTCCTTTTGAGGGTAGGTGGGTGAGGTGGGAGGGTTATAGAAACGTTTGAGGGTAGGTGGGTGAGGTGGGAGGGTAGAACGTTTGAGGGTAGGTGGGTGAGGTGGGAGGGTAGAACGTTTGAGGGTAGGTGGGTGAGGTGGGAGGGTAGAACGTTTGAGGGTAGGTGGGTGAGGTGGGAGGGTAGAACGTTTGAGGGTAGGTGGGTGGGGTGGGAGGGTAGAACGTTTGAGGGTAGGTGGGTGAGGTGGGAGGGTAGAACGTTTGAGGGTAGGTGGGTGGGGTGGGACGGTAGTACTTTTGAGGGTAGGTGGGTAGGGTGGGAGGGCGTACGTTTTGGGGTCGGCGAGTGTTGTTGAAGGGTAGTATGTTATAAAGTTGATGGGTTAGGTGGAAGGGCAGCACGTTTCAGGTTTGGCGGATGAGTTAGCAGGGTAGTACGTTTTAGGGATGGTGGGTGGGGTGGGAGGGTAGTACGGTTCAGGAAGGGTGGGTGGGAAGGTAGTACGTTTAAGGATTGGTGTGTGGGGTAAGAAGTTTTAGGGTAGGTGGGTGGGGTGAGAGGGTAGTACGTTTGAGAATTGGTGGGTGAGGTGGGAAGATAGTCCGTTTGAGGGTTGGTGCGTGCGGTGTGAGGTAGTACGTTTGAGGGTTTGTAGGTGGGGTGGGAGGGAGTACGTTGTGAGAGGGACAATGGGGTGGGGGGGGGAAGAGGAGTTGTACTATGGTGGAATGGAGGACTCAGGGAGTGGTAGTATGTTGGTGGGCTGGGAGAGGGGTGGCGGTAGTACATTTGAGAGTTGTTGGCTTGGGAGAGGGAGGGATAGTACGTTAGAGGGGCTGGGCGGTGGAATGTTGGTTTTTACGTTTAAGGGTTGGTGGGTTGCGGGAAGGTGTGGTACGTTGGAGGGCTAGTGGCCTTGGGGAGGGGGCAGTTCGTTTGAGGCTTGGTGGGCTAAGGGAGGGGAGGGAGTGATACATTGGAGGAATAGTAGGCTGGAGCAGGGTCGTAGTACTTTGGAGGAATGGTGAGCTGGGGGATGGTGGGGGGGGGGGGGGTTGTAGTGCGTTTGAGGCTTGGTGAGCTAGAGGGGAGGCAGTACGTTTGAGGGGCGGTAGGATGGGGGAGGAGGAGTGCATTTCATGGATGGTGGCCTAGACGTGTGTGTATGTGTATGTGTGTGTGTGTGTGTGTGTGTGTGTGTGTGTGTGAGAGAGAGAGAGAGAGAGAGAGAGAGCGTACGCGCGCGCACGCGCGCGTGTGTGCGCGCGCGCGCGCGCGTGTGTAGTTTGTTTAAGGGCTGATTCGCTGGTTGATTGTTCGGAAAATGTAGTTACACTGTCAGGAGGGAAGGGTTGGGGGGGGGGGGGGGGGGGGGGGTAGGGGTGGGGGGTGCTCGCTTAGCGTGCCCATTTCTTGCTACGTTGTATTTCACCCGCATCACCTCACATCTGTATGAGAAAAATCTTTCCACTGTAAGCAAGGCAGTCCTTCTTCCTCGCTTTGTACCCCCTGCAACTTCTTATTCTTCTTCCTCTAAGGCTTTCCCTCCGAACCCTGCACGACTGATAGTTTACGTTGTTTTTAATCTTGTTTTATTTTGTTTTGTTTCGTTTTTCGCTCAGCTATTTGGCTATTGCCGTTGCAAAAGGTTGGGCCATTTTGATCATTCTGAAAACAGGTTTTTCTCTTGATCGTTTTGGAAACAGCCTTTTCTCTTGACCATTTTGGAAACAGGTCTTTCTCTTGACCATTTTGGAAACAGGTCATTCTCTTGACCATTTTGGAAACAGGTCTTTCTCTTGATCATTTTGGAAACAGGTCTTTGTCTTGACCATTTTGGAAACAGGTCTTTCTCTTGATCATTTTGGAAACAGGTCTTTGTCTTGACCATTTTGGAAACAGGTCTTTCTCTTGATCATTTTGGAAACAGGTCTTTCTCTTGATCATTTTAAGAAACAGGTCGTTCTGCTGATCGTTTGGAAACAAGTCATTCTCTTGATTATTTTGGAAATAAGTCATTCTCTTGATTATTTTGGAAACAAGTCATTCTCTTGATAATTTTTGAGGCGGATCATGTATTGGAAAGGAACCCCTGGTCTTTCTGAAAACGGGCCCATCTGTTAGATAATTTCAAAACAGGCCGCTCTCTCGATGATTTTGAAAATAGAAAAAAAAACTTCGCTTTTGGAAACGTGCAATTTGCTTGATCATTTAGGTGAATAGACTTTTAGGAAAGGGGCCTTTTTCTTGATCATTTTAGAAACGGGTCCTTTTTGTTAATTGTTTTTGAAACAGACCTTTTGTTCAGATCATTTTGATAACAGATCCTTCGCATGATTATTGCGTAAGTGCTCACGCGCACTTCCTTTCGCACATACTGTAAACCGAAAAAGTGCATAATTTCATTGATAAAGTAGTTGTGTTTAAAGTTCGCCACGGAAACTGTTGGTGGACACATCAAAATGGCTTGTACAGATACTGACACATTACCGCAGACAGAAAATCCAGATGTGTCACAGCTACGCATAAATGTGCATTTTTTACCATTTCCTGAGAGAGAGGAAAAAAAATCCCGCCTCTCCTTTCTTTGACTGCGACAAAATTACGGGGAAAGGTGAAAGGATAGCAATTCGCGCGCAGTGCGTTCCCTTCGCTGTTCTTTTATGTGTACGATTTGGCTTTGTTGGCCAGCTTTGACCAATCCGGGCTGCTGCGATGGGTGTGCGTCAACACTGCGGCAAAAAGCTTTTCTCTCTAGGTCAAAACACAAACAATGGACACACAAAACTGGATGTGTGTCAACACTGCGGCAGAAAGCTTTTCTCTCCAGGCCAAAACACAAACAATGAACACACAATACTGGATGTAAAGTGGCGCAGATTGAATATACGATACAAAGCTGCAAGTAGATTTTTCGACAAACACGTCTTCTTCGGACTTTCAAATAACAAGACAAAAAATCTCCAGGCCTTTTCACAGTCCTGTAAATCGTGCAAACCAACAGCTTGGAATGAAAAATGATAGACATCATAGTGATTTTCTTGCCGATGACCAAGCCGTCTGCATATTTGGCCACTTGTTTCAACATATTCTTATCTTTTAAAAGGCGAAAAAGCTCTGTGGTGCATTCCATGTCATGTGCCACTCACAGTGAAACATATCCTTCTAGCGTGTTCGGACTTGCGTGATGTGAGACATAAACACTTTACAGCACACTTCATGAAAACCTTGTTCAGAGATGTCCCACCTGATGTGATCTTTGAAATTCTGATTGGCATCTAATCTAAAATGTTATGGAAGAAAAATTTTTAACAAAATTTCCGATGTGTTTTTGGAAGGTATGTTTTAAAGAGTTGTGCGAATTAGATGGGTTTTTTTGTTGTTGTTTTTTTAAATGACTTGTGGGCTAACTTCAACGCGGTGACAGCCCTGATATGGTGGCCCTTTGCGGTCGGCTGCGCTATAAGCAACATTTCCTTTACCATGACCAGGACCTAACAAAGAACTTTGCTGGCATGCTTCACGGTCCCGGTGTAACGAAAAGTTTTAACTCCCCGAATGGTTTAACTCCCAGGGAGTTAAACTGTTCATTTGTGAATTTTAACTCCCTGGGAGTTAAACTAGAATATAAAAAAAAACCTCCCTCTGTGTTTCAGTTTGACTCCAGGGGAGTTATTCTGACATACCACCAGAATGACTCCCACCCACCACCCACTCCCCGCACCTCGCTACCACCCATGCATCTTATATATATATTTTCGAAATGTGTGTGTGTGTGTGTGTGTGTGTGTGTTCTTACAATAACTTGCCAGATCAAGACTTGTCAGATAGAATCGTTTCCTTCGATATTATTGGTTTCTGTGAATTAGTCACGTGTCCTGAATTTTATTGAAAAATGTGTGTTTTTCTGATCGACTGACCGACTTGTAATTTTTAGCTTGGCACACGCACACCACCACACCTGTGACGAGTCACTTGACAACTTCATCAGATCGGTCCCAAGCAGCCACCCTCTTGTACAAATTGTACAAAAACAGGCACCAACCCCTCACCCCCCCCCCCCCCCTTTCTCTATCCCATGTGTCTCACACACAAATTTCTAATCTATGCCAGCCCTTTTTCTCCTTCCTTCTCTCCCAGATGTAGCGAGTCGACACAAAACAATTTTACGTCACGTCGCGACTACTCGTCATTCTCTCCCCACCTTCCTTACCCTCTCACCCCCCACCCCCCTCACTCCCTAATTTGGCGGCATGACAATGAAAAATGGAAAATTTTCCATTTCTACACCATTTGCGTGTAACGCCAAAGACTGAAGGTACAGTATTTCTACCAAAGGCATCAAGCCATTAATTAATTCATGTATATACAGACTTTACATACAGATTATATGCAAAAAGGCATTGTAAAATATCAAGGACATGCATAGATGAGCACATGAATATGTACACAGGACATTGCCTTTCCCTATGATGATGATGATCATGAACATTAAATCTCCTTCTCCATTCTCTTACCGAAAGACACCTGGGAATAGGTGGGTGGGGAGTCATTTTAGTCATGATCAGATTAACTCCCCCTCTGTTTCAAAGTAACTCCGTGGGAGTCAGAAAACACGTGTACACATTAACTCCCAGGGAGTTTATTCTAAACTATAAACAACTGGCCCTTTTTAGTGGGCAAGGGAGTTACACGCCTGGATTAACTCCCGGGAGTCGGTCTGTACTAACTCCCGGGGGGGGGGGGGGGGGTCATTCTGTTACAGGGTGGGAGTTAAGTCTGATATATGTACAAAATGACTCCCCCCCCCCCCCCCCCCCCCCCCGTTAATGTTTCAAGAATTTGTTGAGACTTGTACAAAAAAGATTTGAGAACATTTTGAAGTTTTACTGAGTGGAGTTATTTTGGCACAGGGTGGGAGTCATTCTAGTTTAACTCTCAGGGAGTTAAAATTTACATATGAACAGTTTAACTCCCTGGGAGTTAAACCATTCAGGGAGTTAAAACTTTTCGTTACACCGGTAAGACGCCGATAGCTGCATTCACAGAAGACAAAAACAGCCGGAAGGGGGCTAAGCTAAATGCGAACGAATCTTGGGATGGGTTTAATGGTTGTGTCCTCACGTGTGCAGCAAGCACGAATGATTCTCTGTATGTTGTCCATAGCCCAACTGATCGGGGGTGGGGAAGGAGGATTGCGTGAATTCATCTGTGATTAATAAGTTCAATGTTGTGAGCCAAAATGTTAACATTTTACTGTGAGACTGTCTTTTACAGGGAATTGTCCAGTTTCTCCATACACCAAACAGGACGGTGTGCTTTTGTTCACTCTTAATGTTATTTTTTTAATTAAAAACGTAGCTGTATTTTTTCTGCTTAAGGAGGACTAGGGAAGGGGAAGGGAGAATGAGACATTCCGTGGTACAGACGTTTCTCAAAAATTGGTTCATATCGGCAACACCGTGAGAGCCATTGTCACAGTGCCGCAGGTTTGATACATGTTGCGCATGACATTGACAGTTGCCTAATGCTTGCTTCAGGGTAGCAATCTGCCTAATATGCACATTACAGCCAGCAAACGGATTCGCCCCGTACAGGGAAAGTGTTGTACAGTGTCAAGGTAACTCTCCGCAGTATGTGTTACATATTAGACAAAGCCTAAGAGTTAGGCTTTAGAGCGCATATCAGTCATGGTCTGGACATTTAGACACATTTGAAAAACACAAATTTATATCTTTCACGACTAGAATATACAGGGAATGAGAGTCTATACATTTACAATACATAGACGTTATAATCTCCACATTTTGAATACATTGCAAATTAAAAGTATTCACGCCTAGAATACAAAAGGAATTATAATCTACATATTTAGAGTACGCAAACTATAGCTGTGACATTTAAAATGCGTAAGAAATTATCGTTTACCATAGAATGCTAGGAAATCATAGGCTACGCTTTACAACATACACAGATCATAGTCTACACATTTAGAATACAGGGAAATCATAGTCTGCACATAAAGGAATTGTAGACGACACAATCAGAATACACATGACATTACAGAATGTACGTTTGTGATACACAAGAAAGTATTGTCCCCAAGTTAAGATTACAAAGTAATTATAGTCTACAGATTAAGAACAGAGAGGAAATTAGGTGTGCACATTCAGGATATCAAGGAAACGGTAGTGTCTACATTAACAATATGCAGGACATTGTAGTGTTTACATTTAAAATGCATGGGAAACAGTGGGCCATACGTTTAAAATACATTTAAATTATAAATTACACGCTAGAAATACACTAGTCTAGAAGTTGAGTACACAGAAAATTATAGTCAGCATTTTTAGAATCCATCGAAATTATCATCTACATATTTAGGAAGCACAGGATGTTAATAGATTATTCATTCAGAATGCACAAATCATAGTCTGCATATTTAGAACACACAGGAAGTTATAGTCTACGCAACTAGAATTTACAAGGAACATATAGTCTATGCAGGACAAGAGGAGTTTTATTTTTGTTTTCGCTAGCCAGCCTGACTAATAGATACAAAAAAATAAGTAGCCTGGGACTTGGAATTATTGTCACATCTTTTTTCTTTTTCTTTTTTCTTTTGTTATTTTCATTTTCAACGAGAAGTAGGCACGGGAATCAAAAGCAAACCGAGTTCAACAGTTTATCCAAAAATCCCCGTCAAGCTGTTTGTTCTTGCATTGCTCAGTGCTATAGGTAGAATCGTTCTTGCATTGCTCAGTGGTATAGGTAGAATCGTTCTTGCATTGCTCAGTGCTATAGGTAGAATCGTTCTTGCATTGCTCAGCGCTATAGGTAGAATCGTTCTTGCATTGCTCAGCGCTATAGGTAGAATCGTTCTTGCATTGCTCAGCGCTATAGGTAGAATCGTTCTTGCATTGCTCAGTGCTATAGGTAGAATCGTTCTTGCATTGCTCATTGCTATAGGTAGAATCGTTCTTGCATTGCTCATTGCTATAGGTAGAATCGTTCTTGCATTGCTCAGTGCTATAGGTAGAATCGTTCTTGCATTGCTCAGCGCTATAGGTAGAATGATGACATAATTATTTCCTTCAACGCACAATGGCTATGCCCAGTACCAGGCTTCGTTTCTTGTCATTCAGTCCCCTACCCCACTCCCATCCCTTCCTTCTCCCTCTCAATCTTTCTGAATTCCCAAACACATACTGTTATCCCCCCCCCTCTCTCTCCCTCCCCCCCTCTCTCTCTCTTTCCCTCTCCTTCGCTTCCTTCCTCCCTCGCTCCATCCCTTTCTTTAATCTATGCGCATTGTATTGTACAGGCATGCGAGGATTACAAGAAGGCGAGAGAGCGTTCCGAACACCGGACGGCACGTGCAACGCGAGAGACAACTTGGGGGCGGCTTTCTCTTCTGTCAAGAGGCTGCTGCCAGCGCGTTACGGAGGTAACAGACTTGACATCACACCCAGCCACCCCGCCTCCCTCCGTACACTTACGGTATCAGCATAGAGGTAACAGATTTCACATCACACTTACGGTATCAGCATAGAGGTAACAGATTTCACATCACACCAAGTCGACCCCCCCTCTCCCCACTAACTGCAGCCACATAAATAGAGAGTAAAGATTTCACATCACACTAAGTCGACCCCCCCTCCCCCCACTACTGCAGCCACATAAATAGAGGGGTAAAGATTTCACATCACACTAAGTCGACCCCCCCTCCCCCCACTACTGCAGCCACATAAATAGAGGGGTAAAGATTTCACATCACACTAAGTCGACCCCCCCCCCCACTACTGCAGCTACATAAATAGAGGGGTAAAGATTTCACATCACATTACGTCGACCCCCTCTCCCCTCCCCCCACTACTACAGCCACATAAATAGAGGGGTAAAGATTTCACATCACATTACGTCGACCTGCCCCCCTCCCCCCACTACTGCAGCCACATAAATAGAGGGGTAAAAATTTCACATCACATTACGTCGACCCGCCCCCCCCCCTCCCCACTTCTGCAGCCACATAGATAGAGGAGTAAAGGTTTCACATCACACTAAGTCGACCCCCCCTACCCCCACTACTGCAGCCACATAAATAGAGGGGTAAAGATTTCACATCACACTAAGTCGACCCCCCCTCCCCCCACTACTGCAGCCACATAAATAGAAAGGTAAAGATTTCACATCACATTACGTCGACCCTCCCCCTCCCCCCACTACTGCAGCCACACAAATAGAGGGGTAAAGATTTCACATCACACTAAGTCGAGCCCCCCCTCCCCCCACTATTGCAGCCACACAAATAGAGGGGTAAAGATTTCACATCACACTAAGTCGACCCCTCCCCCTCCCCCCACTACTGCAGCCACATAGATAGAGAGGTAAAGATTTCACATCACACTAAGTCGACCCCCCCCCTCCCCCACTATTGCAGCCACATAAATAGAGGGGTAAAGATTTCACATCACACTAAGTCGCCCTCCCCCACTACTGCAGCCACATAGAGAGGTAAAGATTTCACATCACACTAAGTCGACCCCGCCCCCCCCCCCACTTCTGCAGCCGCATAGATAGAGAGGTAAAGATTTCACATCACATTACGTCGACACCCCTCCTTCCCCCCCCCCCCCCTCCCCAACTACTGCAGCCACATAGATAGAGGGGTAAAGATTTCACATCACACTAAGTCGAACCCCCCACCCCCCACCCCACTACTGCAGCCACATAAATAGAGGGGTAAAGATTTCACATCACACTAAGTCGACCCCCCCTCACCCCACTACTGCAGCCACATAAATAGAGGGGTAAAGATTTCACATCACACTAAGTCGACCCCCCCCCCTCACCCCACTACTGCAGCTACATAAATAGAGGGGTAAAGATTTCACATCACACTAAGTCGACCCCCCCCTCCCCCCACTACTGCAGCCACATAAATAGAGGGGTAAAGATTTCACATCACACTAAGTCGACCCCCCCCCTCCCCCCACTATTGCAGCCACATAAATAGAGGGGTAAAGATTTCACATCACACTAAGTCGCCCTCCCCCCACTACTGCAGCCACATAGAGAGGTAAAGATTTCACATCACACTAAGTCGATCCCCTCCCCCCACTACTGCAGCCACATAAATAGAGGGGTAAAGATTTCACATCACACTAAGTCGATCCCCCTCCCCCCACTACTGCAGCCACATAACTAGAGGGGTAAAGATTT
>CM031604.1:20990234-21027734 GCA_018398815.1 Conus ventricosus
ACTTTTTTGGTGGCTTGACAATGAACTCTGTGACCGTGAGAATATTTATGTGGACGCTTTTTTTGCCCCTCTGCTTCATCTTCTGTGCCAGTGACACCGCACGTACGCTGCTCATTCTGACTCCTCGTCCACAGTCATAGCCCGGCCCGACCCGCTTCTGCCCTGGCACCAGTAACCCGCATGGAGCAGTCAGTATCAAGTTGTCATGAGGCAGCCCACCAAAGGAGACACTGCACTGCTGCCGAGTCACTTTGGTGGTGTTCAGTGGCGCCTGTTCTGATGCAACGTAAGCAGGACACCACCTATTTAGTCCCCAATTGGCGACAACAATTGTTTTGTCGGAAACCCGGCGTTAGTGAGCTGTCCCTCCAGAGGGCGTCACCACGTCCGTCTAGTGACAGTCCCAAACATTTTTCATGTCGGTGACCCTGAGACCACGGACGTGGAGGAGCAATCGAAACTTAGGTGACCATGAAATCAGTGCATGGTAGGCGTCTAATTTTAGACTCGAATTTTTTATGCTGATCGATGAGGATGAGGATGATTAAAATGATGCTATGGATTTCCATTCTAGTCTAAGACTGCATGACAGGGCTGTAATGTACGCTTACTTTCATGCTATATCCCGGCTAGGCTCGAGAGATACAGACACCTGCAGTGTTAAAAAATTTAGCAACACTCTCCGAGACGCAACCATTAAGTGGATGAAACTCGACTGTGTGGCCCCAGTGTTCCCAACTAAGCCCGTAGCAATTTCAACGCTGGGTAGGAGTAGGAGCCAGTGGGGGCAGAAAAATCCCACAAAAACAGGGCTGTGATGGAAATCGAACCTACGATCTCGCACGACGCTGACCACTTCGCCACGGCGGCTGGTTGCTTGTGCTGACTTTGTCGTGGAACGGTTTGGTAGGTAGTTTGACGATGAACTCTATGACCGTGGGGATGTTTGTAAGGTTTTTATCGTGGATCCATTTTGATTGTACTTGACAATGATATTCTATGACTGTGGGAATGTTGTGTGACCTTTGTCGTTGAACAATTTTGTTGGTAACTTAAAATTGTAGTCTTTGACAGTTGAAATGTTTGTACGGTCTTTGTCGTGGAAACTTTTTGTAGGCAGCTTAACAGTGAAGTCTGTGAGTGTATGTGGGCTTTGTCGTGGAAACTTTTTGTAGGCAGCTTGACAGTGAAGTCTATGAGTGTGTGTGGGCTTTGTCGTGGAAACTTTTTGTAGGCAGCTTGACAGTGAAGTCTATGAGTGTATGTGGGCTTTGTCGTGGAAACTTTCTGTAGGCAGCTCGACAGTGAACTCAATGACTGTGTGAATGCTTGTGTAGTCTTTGTCGTGGATATTTTTCACGAGTGGCTTGACAATTAACTCCATGACAAGGAAAATATTCGTGTGGTCTTAGTCGTGGAACCTTGTTGTAGGTGGCTCGACAATGAACTCTTTAAAGATATGACTTTGTGTGGTCTTTGTCGTTGAACCTTGTTGTGGGTGGCTCGACTATGAACTCTTTAAAGATATGACTTTGTGTGGTCTTTGTCGTTGAACCTTGTTGTGGGTGGCTCGACAATGAACTCTTTAAAGATATGACTCTTTGTGTGGTCTTTGTCGTGGAATCTTTCAGTAGATGGCTGGACTATGAATGATGTGCTCATGTGAATGTTTATGTGGTCTCTGTCGAGGATTATTGCGGGTTGGAAAACGATTTCTGTGAACGGAGGAAAGTTTGTGTGATATTTGTCGTGAAAGCTTCTTGTTGGTGGCTGGACAGTGAACCCATGACCAAGCAAATGTTGGTGTGGTCTTTGTAGGCAGCTGGCCTATAACCTCTATGTGGTCTTTGTAGGCAGCTGGCCTATAACCTCTATGTGGTCTTTGTAGGCAGCTGGCCTGTAACCTCTATGTGGTCTTTGTAGGCAGCTGGCCTATAACCTCTACGAGTATAGAGATGATTGTGTAAATCAAGTCGTGAAATCTTTTTGTCGACAGCTAGATTATGAACCACGTGACTGTATGAATGCTCGGTTTGCCTTTAACGCGGAGCGTCTCATCCCGTCCCCGTCCCGACCCCCCCCCCCCCACCCACCCACCTCCACCCCACACACACACCCCGTTCTCCTGTTACAGACGGAATGAGTACTCCGAGAGACATGACTGACCGGGGCACGCCGCTGCGCAGTGCCCGCGCCATCAGTGTGAAGGTGCACCGGCCGAAGGACGACCAGAGCTACAGGACTCTGATGGTGATGCAGCTCGGCCAGTTCCTGGACCATGACCTGACCGTCGTGCCCTTGCCCACCGAGAGCGACGACAGCATCCGTTGTTGTGGGGTTCCCATGGAGGACAGGGATCCGTGAGTGAGAGGGAAGGAGGAGAGGGCGGGGGAGGGGATGTTTAACATTTCTTCCCAATATTTTTCCAAATTACAACAGGAAAACAATGTAGTGGCCTTTTTTTAAAGTTTCGAGGAGGTCGTACAAACGAGTGGACGAACTATTTGACTGAAGATCGGCCACAGGTCACCATTCAGAACGATGACTGGGTAGAGGGTGGTGAAGGAAGGAGGTACACACATACTGTGTATCAAATCCATACGAGTTCCTCGTACATCCATCATTAAGTTCTTTGTACGCATTCATATTCCCTTTTCTCCTTCAACTAGTTATAATCAAATTGTGTTTTCCCTCTTCGTTGCATGCAAAATGTGTATAGATAACCATTTACAACATTTTACATTCTTTGATCTGAAAAGCACGCTCAAAGAAAAAGAGCGTATTGTTTTTGGAGGAATTGTTCACGTAGTTCAGAACACAGAGAACACTGCAATCAGAAATGTTGCTCGTTGTACTGTTCATCTTAACGACGCCGGCAGTGTTTGTGAAGCCATTTTGTTGCATCTGCGACTATTATTGCTCTGTGTAAGTTGAATCTACTTTGAGACAATGCCACCCCGAACAAAAATGGGTTAGGAATGTACGAGAAATGGGGAAGGGTGGCAGATGGGTTCCGGGGAGGGGTGGTGGTGAGGAGGCTAATGTGGTGTGGGGTTTCCTTTCCATACCTCCCATAGTTGATACGTTGAAATAAATACACTCTACGGTTTTAAGATAAATCCCTGTAAATACTAATCAGGGATTAACGAATGTGCTGAGTAATTGAAAGTTTCATGGATTTCATGATATCTCTAGTTGTACACAAAAGCATTCTCGGAAAAAAACATTGTCCATTATGTCAGGGCTATAACCCCAACCCCCCACCCCCCATCTTGCACAAACCATATTGAGTTCAGTGCGCGAGTGTGCTTTCGCATGTGTGTGCGTCCGCGTGCGTGCTCGTGTGTTTATGAGTGTAAGACACGAAGATAGAGAGAGAGAGGGGGGGAGGAGGAGAAAGAGAGAGTATGTGTGCTTGCATCTGGTGCATATCTGTATGTAAGAGCAGGTTTACCCGGTATTAAAACTGATATAACACCTTTGCTAGAAAAAAAGAAAAGAAAAGAAAGGAAGGCATTTTTCCCCTTAGTTTGCAATTAAGGTTGTGGCTTGCATGGGTATCAAGGGAATACCCTGACATGCCCAGGGAGTCGTCAGCTTCATCACTGCACGAACACTACGCGTTACAATTTGCATAGTCAGTACACTGCTGAAATGCTGACTTTGCAGCTTTGTCCCATTCACCGCCTTACTCTTTACAAACTCATGTGAAAATGACTGATCATGGCTCATCATAGTAGTGAGGAAATACAAAATCAGGAGGAATAGGTGGACGTTTTGTACGTATAAATCAAGGGACTACAGATACCATTCGTAACCCAAGCTCAACAGGAAGACGCATTAGGTCGCTTTACAGGCTAGCCAGAGGCAAGCTGATGCAGTCACAGCGGTTTCAGCGTCACTCAGAGCGCCGTCAGTAGACTGTGGACACGGTTCCGAGTCACTTGCACCGCTGCAGAAAGGCCACGCTCTGGAAGACCAAGGGCGACAACCGCACTGCCAGGACCGCATCGTCTGCCCCCTGCACGTCAGAAATCGCTTTTCGTCTCCTTCTGCTACAGTCCAGGCTTGTCCTGGTGTTGCGCCGATTCTCTGACAGCGAGTATGAAGCGGATTCATGCTGCAGGACTGACCGCCCGAAGACCTGCCAGGGGGCCCGTGTCCACCCAGCGTCATCCAGGGACCCGACTCCAATGGGCTGATCAGCATCACCACTGGACTGTACAAACGTGACAAGAGGATTAGCCACCTCTGTGACGAGTCCCACTTCTTGTGTTTTCAACGTCATGGCAGAAGAAGGAGAGTCTGTCGCAGACACAACGATACATTTCGCTCAGCTGTGCAGATGAGATCCTGTTTTTATGGTGGTGGTGGTGGCGTTATGGTTTGAAGTGCTGTCACTGAGGACAGCAGGAGCCCCCAAGTGCAGGTACAAGGGTCTCTCATGGCCAGCTCTTCTCTGCCGACAACCTGCATCCACACGGCCGTCTTCTCCTGGCTGCCCTGCTGCTTTGTTCCAGTGTGACAATGTCCACCTGCATGCAGCACGCCTCACATAGAACGTCCGGCTGCTCACAACTTCAGCATTCTGCCCTGGTTGCCCTATGTCCAGACCAAACACAGTAAATTAGGAATGTGCTGGACAGACGTGCCAGCGCCCGAGTAACCCCCCCCCCCCCCCCCCCCCCTCTGCAAATCTACGGCAGTTGTGCCGGGTACTTTACCAGGAGTGGAACTTCATCCCACGGCAGTAATCGGAGTTGTGACCGGATCCAGGCCCAGGCGGTGCCAGACCATGGGACTGCTGGAGACGGCCGTAACACCATGGACAGCATTCTCCGGAGCTGCAAGTGATGGAAACCCCTGTTTGAACTTAAGCACTTTTAAAAAGGGCAAAAAGCAAAGTTTTTGCGGGGAAAAATTCAAAATTTTAAAATGTGTTGATTGGATTGTTTTTGATTTTATCAGTTTCATTCAAAGGGAAACAAGTTGCGGTGATAGTTTACTTTTAGTTGTAAAGGTTTTTTTTTCGATCCCTTTACAAAAAGACTGCAAAAGGTGACTTTACCCGGGGAAAAAAATCAAATAATTCCCCCCTGTTGACCACCTCCGTTGGGCAATGACAGAACCAAAGGGGTTTACTTTTTGGACCCCTTTAAACCGCGGTAATAATATGGAAGAACAAGGGCTTTACTGTGGGTGACAGCAGGCAGAAATCGGAAAACCCAAACGTTTAAAAAAAGAATTACCCCTGGGGCTGAAAGGGGAGAAACAAAAAAAGTTGCGAAACACGACGCGTTTTTGGGCCCTTTTTGGTCTTCTACAAGGGCAAAAAAAACAAATTTAAGACGAAGAAAACGAAGCCGGAGAGACAGTCAATTTTCTTTTTGGGCCCCGTCGGGGGAAGTATGTGACTGTTCGTGGGGGAAAAGGCAGTCTTTTTTCTTTTTGGGCCCTGTTGAGGGATATGTGGAAATGTTCGGGGGGAAAAGGAAAAGTCTTTTTTCTTTTTGGGGCCCCGGGTTTTAAAGGGATATGTGGGGCTGTTCGTGGGGGAGACAGTCATTTTTCTTTTGGGCCCTGTTTGAGGAGTTTTGTTTATGTTCGTGTTTTGTTTTCATTGTTTTTTAGTTTTTTGTTTGTCTTTCCTGAGAAGACCAAAAAAGCGGGCGTGTTTGTCGTTTGGTTTTTTTTTGTTGCCCCGGATAGTAATTCTATTTTAAATTTATGGAAAAAGGGAAACCCTTTTTCAGCGAGTGTTACCCCATCGATGTGCCCCCCGGGGGGGCCCCAAGTTCCCACGGGTGCTTGGAGTTCGTCCCATTTCCCTTTCCTTAACCCCCCCCAAAGGCACCCAACTCAAAACCCCGGTCTACCTCAACGCATCCTGCCTTCCCGACGTCCAACATTTTACGGTGAGAGGGAAAAGGGGGGGGGGGGGGGGGGGGGTTTGGGGGGGGGGGCAAAGAGAAGAGGGGAAAGGGGAAAAGGGGGGGCGGGGAGAGGGTTCAGTGCTGTTTGGGGTTTGGGAGTTAATGAAGGAAAAAGTGCTTTATGGGTGAGGGGCTGCGCCATGGGGGGGGTTGGGGAAATAGGGGTTGACTGATCCCTCTTTTGTCGGTGAAAGGGTTTTTGGGAACAGGTAACTAGAGTTTACCGACTGAAGTTTTCGTTTAAAAAAGGTAAAAATTTTTTTAAAAAGAAGGGGCGAGATTTCCACCAAGGACACAGACAGAAATTCAGGACAAAATTTCAATGCATTTCGACCTCTTGGGTTTCTTTAGTCAAAACAAAAACAAAATTTTGGGGGAGGTTTAAAATGAAAAAACGGAAAACCACTAATCTTACATATTCGGCGCAAAATGAAAAATGAAAGAGTTTTTAGATGGAACAGGGCACCGGGTAGTGGTTTTACTGGGCATTGATGAAGGGAAGTGTTTTTGATAGAACAGAAAAATTGCCCGTGGTTTTACTGGGGGCATTGATGAAGGGAAATGTTAGATAGAAAAGAAACCCGCCATGGGTTGGGTGGGCATTGATGAAAAGGAAAGGGGTTAGATGGAAAAAGGACACCTGTAGGGGGTTTACTGGAGTTTTTGATGAAGGAGGTGTTTGATGGAAAAAGACAATGCTAGGGGGTTTAATGGAATTGATGAAGGAAGTGTTAGATGGAAAGACAATGCTTTGGGGGTTTTACTGGGGCATTGTTGGGAAAGGGAAATGTTAGTGGAACAGACCCAAATGCTAGTGGGTTTACTGGAGCATTGAAGAAGGGGAAATGTTTTTATGGAACAGGGCAATGCTATTTGGTTTACTGGAGCCTTTATGAAAAGGAAAGGGGTTAGATGGAACAGACAAAAATGCCAGTGGTTGATGGGCATTGTTTAAAAAGTGTTAGAAGGGAAAAGACAAGGGGTGGTTGACTGGAGCATTGATGAAAGGGAAGTGTTGTTTTAAAAGACAATGTAGTGGTTTTAAATGGAGCATTGATGAAGGAAGTGTTAGATGGAACAGCAACTGCCAGTTGTTGGGGGTGGAGCATTGATGAAGGAAATGTTAGATGGAAAGACAAAATGCCAGTGGTTGATGGGCATTGAGCGGAGGGGGTTTGATGGAAACAGACAACGGGGTAGGGTTGGGGGGAAACATTGGGTGAAGGAAGTGTTAGATTTTTGGAAAAAGGGCACCCGTAGGGTTGACGGAGCATTGTTTAAAGGGAAATGTTAGATGGAACAGCAGGTGCTAGTGGTTGACTGGGCCCTTGATGAAGGAGGGGTTGATGGAACAGGGCAACTGCTAGTGGTTTTTACTGGGCATTGGTTTAAGGAAGTGTTTGATGGAACAGGGCAAAATGCCAGTGGTTTACTGGGATTGATGAAGGGAAAAATGTTAGTGGAAAAAGGGCCATGCCGTTGGGTTTAATGGAGCATTTATGAAAAGGGAAATGTTTTGATGGAAAAGACAACTGCCAGGGTTGACTGGAGCTTGATGAAGGGAAAAAGGGTTTGATGGAACAGCAACTGTAGTGGTTGGCTGGGGCATTGTTTAAGGAGGTTTTTAATTGGGGAACCCGACAATTTCTAATTTGGGTTAATGGGCCTTGATGAAGGAAGTGTTGATGGAAAAGGGGAGCTGTTGTGGTTGATTTGGGCATTGATTTAAAGGGAAATGTTAGATGGAAAAGGGCAAATGCCAGTTTGGGTTTACTGGGGGGCATTGAAAGAAGGAGGTGTTAAAATGGAAAAGATACCTGTAGGGGTTTATGGAGTATTTATGAAGGGGGGTGTTAGATGGAACAGGGCAAATGCCAGTGGTTTACTGGAGCATTGATGAAAGGAAAATTGTTTTGATGGAAAAAAGACAACGCTAGTGGTTTACTGGGGCATTGATGAAGGAAGTGTTAGTTTGGGAAAAGATAAAATGCTAGGGGGTTGCCCGGGGATTATGAAGGAAAAAGTTAGATGGGAAAAATATAACTGCTAGTGGTTGCTGGGCATTGATGAAGGAAGGGGTTTGTTGGAAAAAGACAAAAAGTAGTGGGTTTATGGAGCATTGATGAAAAGGGGTGTTTGATGGAACGACAAAAATGCCGTGGTTGATGGGGCATTGATGATGGACGGTTTTTAGATGGGGAAAAGACAACCCCCATTTGGGTTTACTGGAGTATTGTTGAAGGGGTTTTTAGATTTGGGAACGACAATGCCCGTTTTGGGGGGCTGGGCATTTATGAAGGGGAAAGGGTTTGATGGAACAGACAAATGGTGGGTTTATGGAGCCCTTGATGAAGGAAGTGTTTAGATGGAACAGACAATGCCCGTGGTTGACTGGGAGCATTGATGAAGGAAAGGGTTTTTTTGGAACGACAAAAGCTAGTTGGGTTTAAAGGGCAATTTATGGAAAGGAGGTTTTTAAGGGGAACAGACAACTGTAAATGGTTTTATTTGGGGCTTGATTTAAGGAATTTTTAGATGGAACGACAGCTTTCTTGTGGTTGATTGGGCATTGATGAAGGAGGTGTTAGATGGAACAACAAATGTAGTGGGGTTTTCTGGAGGGGATTGATGAAGGAAGTGTTAGATGGAACAGGGAAAAAGCTAGTTTGGGTTTATGGGGCATTGATGAAGGGGAAAATGTTAGATTGGGAAAAAAAACAATTTCTATGGTTTTACTGGGGCATTGATGAAGGGGAAATGTTCGATAGAAAGCCAAACTGCCCTAGTTGACTGGGGGCATTGATGAAGGAGGTGTTAGATGGAACAGACAACTGCTAGTGGTTGACTGGAGCATTGATGAAGGAGTGTTAGATGGAACAGACAACTGCAGTGGTTGACTGGGGCTTGATGAAGGAAGTGTTAGATGGAACAGACAACTGCTGTGGTTGACTGGAGCATTGATGAAGGAGGTGTTAGATGGAACAGACAACTGCCAGTGGTTGACTGGTGCATTGATGAAGGAAGTGTTAGATGGAACAGAAGCTGCAGTGGTTGATGGAAGATTTGATGAAGGAAGTGTTAGTGGAAAGACAAGCATGGGGGTGTTAGATGGAAGAAAGAGTGTTAGATGACAGACATGCAGGGTTTGAGATGATAGAGTGTTAGATGAAAGACAACTGCGGTGGTTGATGGAGCATGATGAAGGAGGTGTTAGATGGAACAGACAACTGCTAGTGGTTGATGGAACATGATGAGGAAGGTTAGATGGAACAGAAGCTGTTAGTGGTTGATTGGGGGTGTGATGGGATTGTGGAAGAAATGTAGTGGAGAACTTTTGATGAAAGGAAGTGTTAGATGGAAAAAACTGTAGTGCTGGAGTTTGAGAAGAAGTGTTGATGGAACAGAAACTGCTAGTGGTTGACTGGAGCATTGAAAGGAATAGTTTAGAGGAAGACAAGCAGTGGTTGACTGGACATTATGAAGGAGGTGTTAGATGGAACAAAACTGCTAGGGTTGAAGTAGATTGATGAAGGAAGGATTAGATGGAACAGACACTCAGTGGTTGACTGGGCATTGTGAAGGAAGTGTTAGAGGAACAGAAAATTTCTAGTGGTTGACTGGAGATTGATAAGAAGTTAGAATGAAAGACAACTGCAGTGGTTGACGAGCATTGATGAAGGAAGTGTTAGATGGAACAGAACTGCTAGTGGTTAGGATGCATTGATGAAGAATGTTATGGAACGAAAGCTTTGAGTTGACTGGAGATTTGAAGAGTTTAAGGAACAGACAACTGTGTGGTTATTGAGCATGATGAAGGATGTGTTAGATGGGAAAAGACAACTGCGTGGTTGACTGGACATTTGATGAAGAAGTGTTAGATGGAACAGACAACTGCTGTGGTTGACTGGAGCATTGAGAAGAAAGGGTTTTGTGGAACAGCAACTGGCAGTGGTTGATGGAGCTTGAAGGAAGGTTAAGGAACCCGACTGAGTGTTGATGGAGCATGATGAAGGAATGGTTAGATGGACAAAGATGGTTGTGGACAGATAAGGAGTGGTAGATGGAACAATGCGGGTTGATGGAAGCATGATGAAGGAAGTGTTGATGGAACAGAAAGGTTTTTTGGACATGATGAAGAGGGGTAATGGAAGAATGTAGTTTGACTATTGTGAATGAAGATGTTGATGGAACCCCCCCCCCCCACCCATTTTGTTGATTGGACATTGATAAGTAAGTGTTTAGAACAGGCAATTGGGGTTTACTATCATTGTAAGGGTTAATGAACCAACTTAGTGGTTAATGGACATTTAAAAGTTGATTGAACAACATTTTAGTGGTTACTGGAAATTTGAAACCCCCGTGTTTTATGGAACAAATGATGGGTTACTGGAACATATAGGGTGTTAGATGGAAATACATCTTCCATGGTTGACTGGGGGGGGGGGGGGGGGGGGGGGGGGGGGGGGGGGGGGGGGGGGGGGGGGGGGGGGGGGGGGGGGGGGGGGGGGGGGGGGGGGGGGGGGGGGGGGGGGGGGGGGGGGGGGGGGGGGGGGGGGGGGGGGGGGGGGGGGGGGGGGGGGGGGGGGGGGGGGGGGGGGGGGGGGGGGGGGGGGGGGGGGGGGGGGGGGGGGGGGGGGGGGGGGGGGGGGGGGGGGGGGGGGGGGGGGGGGGGGGGGGGGGGGGGGGGGGGGGGGGGGGGGGGGGGGGGGGGGGGGGGGGGGGGGGGGGGGGGGGGGGGGGGGGGGGGGGGGGGGGGGGGGGGGGGGGGGGGGGGGGGGGGGGGGGGGGGGGGGGGGGGGGGGGGGGGGGGGGGGGGGGGGGGGGGGGGGGGGGGGGGGGGGGGGGGGGGGGGGGGGGGGGGGGGGGGGGGGGGGGGGGGGGGGGGGGGGGGGGGGGGGGGGGGGGGGGGGGGGGGGGGGGGGGGGGGGGGGGGGGGGGGGGGGGGGGGGGGGGGGGGGGGGGGGGGGGGGGGGGGGGGGGGGGGGGGGGGGGGGGGGGGGGGGGGGGGGGGGGGGGGGGGGGGGGGGGGGGGGGGGGGGGGGGGGGGGGGGGGGGGGGGGGGGGGGGGGGGGGGGGGGGGGGGGGGGGGGGGGGGGGGGGGGGGGGGGGGGGGGGGGGGGGGGGGGGGGGGGGGGGGGGGGGGGGGGGGGGGGGGGGGGGGGGGGGGGGGGGGGGGGGGGGGGGGGGGGGGGGGGGGGGGGGGGGGGGGGGGGGGGGGGGGGGGGGGGGGGGGGGGGGGGGGGGGGGGGGGGGGGGGGGGGGGGGGGGGGGGGGGGGGGGGGGGGGGGGGGGGGGGGGGGGGGGGGGGGGGGGGGGGGGGGGGGGGGGGGGGGGGGGGGGGGGGGGGGGGGGGGGGGGGGGGGGGGGGGGGGGGGGGGGGGGGGGGGGGGGGGGGGGGGGGGGGGGGGGGGGGGGGGGGGGGGGGGGGGGGGGGGGGGGGGGGGGGGGGGGGGGGGGGGGGGGGGGGGGGGGGGGGGGGGGGGGGGGGGGGGGGGGGGGGGGGGGGGGGGGGGGGGGGGGGGGGGGGGGGGGGGGGGGGGGGGGGGGGGGGGGGGGGGGGGGGGGGGGGGGGGGGGGGGGGGGGGGGGGGGGGGGGGGGGGGGGGGGGGGGGGGGGGGGGGGGGGGGGGGGGGGGGGGGAAAAAAAAAAAAAAAAAAAAAAAAAAAAAAAAAAAAAAAAAAAAAAAAAAAAAAAAAAAAAAAAAAAAAAAAAAAAAAAAAAAAAAAAAAAAAAAAAAAAAAAAAAAAAAAAAAAAAAAAAAAAAAAAAAAAAAAAAAAAAAAAAAAAAAAAAAAAAAAAAAAAAAAAAAAAAAAAAAAAAAAAAAAAAAAAAAAAAAAAAAAAAAAAAAAAAAAAAAAAAAAAAAAAAAAAAAAAAAAAAAAAAAAAAAAAAAAAAAAAAAAAAAAAAAAAAAAAAAAAAAAAAAAAAAAAAAAAAAAAAAAAAAAAAAAAAAAAAAAAAAAAAAAAAAAAAAAAAAAAAAAAAAAAAAAAAAAAAAAAAAAAAAAAAAAAAAAAAAAAAAAAAAAAAAAAAAAAAAAAAAAAAAAAAAAAAAAAAAAAAAAAAAAAAAAAAAAAAAAAAAAAAAAAAAAAAAAAAAAAAAAAAAAAAAAAAAAAAAAAAAAAAAAAAAAAAAAAAAAAAAAAAAAAAAAAAAAAAAAAAAAAAAAAAAAAAAAAAAAAAAAAAAAAAAAAAAAAAAAAAAAAAAAAAAAAAAAAAAAAAAAAAAAAAAAAAAAAAAAAAAAAAAAAAAAAAAAAAAAAAAAAAAAAAAAAAAAAAAAAAAAAAAAAAAAAAAAAAAAAAAAAAAAAAAAAAAAAAAAAAAAAAAAAAAAAAAAAAAAAAAAAAAAAAAAAAAAAAAAAAAAAAAAAAAAAAAAAAAAAAAAAAAAAAAAAAAAAAAAAAAAAAAAAAAAAAAAAAAAAAAAAAAAAAAAAAAAAAAAAAAAAAAAAAAAAAAAAAAAAAAAAAAAAAAAAAAAAAAAAAAAAAAAAAAAAAAAAAAAAAAAAAAAAAAAAAAAAAAAAAAAAAAAAAAAAAAAAAAAAAAAAAAAAAAAAAAAAAAAAAAAAAAAAAAAAAAAAAAAAAAAAAAAAAAAAAAAAAAAAAAAAAAAAAAAAAAAAAAAAAAAAAAAAAAAAAAAAAAAAAAAAAAAAAAAAAAAAAAAAAAAAAAAAAAAAAAAAAAAAAAAAAAAAAAAAAAAAAGAACCTGCTAGGGGTTGACTGGAATTTTGATGGAAGGGGTTAGATGGAACAACAACTGCCAGTGGTTGACTGGAGCATTGATGAAGGAAGTGTTAGATGGAACAGACAACTGTTTGTGGTTGCTGGAGCATTGATGAAGGAAGTGTTAGATGGAACAGACAAATGTAGTGGGGTTTACTGGAGATGATGAAGGAGTGTTAGATGGAACAGCAATGCGTGGTTGATTGGAGATTGATGAAGGAAGTGTTAGATGGAACGGCAACTGTAGTGGGTTTATGGAGCATTGATGAAGGGGAATGTTGATAGGAAAGCAAGAGCTAGTGGTTGACTGGAGCATTGATGAAGGAAATGTTAGATGGAACAAAACGTAGTGGTTGACTGGAGCATTGATGAAGGAATGTTAGAGGAACGAAAACTGCCCGTGGTGGGGGGGGTGGGCATTGATGAAGGAAGGGGTTAGATGGAACAGACAACTGCCTGTGGTTGGGCTGGAGCATTGATGAAAGGGAAATGTTAGAGGAACAGACAACTGAGTGGGTTGATGGGGCATTGATGGAAGGAAGTGTTAGATGGAAACAGACAACTGCTAGTGGTTGACTGGAGCTTTTGAAGGAGTGTTAGTGGAACAGACCTGCTAGGGTTTGAATGGAGTATTGATGAAGGAGGTGTTAGTGGAACAGACACTGCACAGTGGTTGACTGGAGCTTTTATGAAGAAAGTGTTTGTGGAACAGACATCTGTAGTGGTTGACTGGGCATTGATGAAGGAAGTGTTAGATGGAAAGAAATGCTGTGGTTGATTTGAGCTTGATTGAAGGAAGTGTTAGATGGGACAGACAAAATGCTAGTGGTTGACTGGAGCATTGATGAAGGTAGTGTTAGTGGAACAGACAACTGCTAGTGGTTGACTGGAGCATTGATGAAGAAAGTGTTAGATGGAACAGACAACTGCTAGTGGTTGACTGGAGCATTGATGAAGGAGTGTTAGATGGAACAGACAACTGCAGTGGTTGACTGTGCATTGATGAAGGAAGTGTTAGATGGAACAGACAACTGCTAGTGGTTGACTGGAGCATTGATGAAGGAGGTGTTAGATGGAACAGACAACTGCCAGTGGTTGACTGGAGCATTGATGAAGGAAGTGTTAGATGGAACAGACAACTGCTAGTGGTTGACTGGAGCATTTATGAAGGAAGTGTTAGATGGAACAGACAACTGCTAGTGGTTGACTGGAGCATTGATGAAGGAGTGTTAGATGGAAAGACAACTGCTAGTGGTTGACTGGAGCATTGATGAAGGAGGTGTTAGATGGAACAAAAACTGCAGTGGTTGACTGGAGCATTGATGAAGGAAGTGTTAGATGGAACAGACAACTGTAGTGGTTGACTGGAGCATTGATGAAGGAAGTGTTAGATGGAACAGACAACTGCTAGTGGTTGACTGGAGCATTGATGAAGGAAGTGTTTTGATGGAAAGACAACTGCTAGTGGTTGACTGGAGATTGATGAAGGAAGTTTAGATGGAACAGACAACTGCAGTGGTTGACTGGAGCATTGATGAAGGAAGTGTTAGATGGAACAGACAACTGCAAATGGTTGACTGGAGCATTGATGAAGGAAGTGTTAGATGGAACAGACAACTGCTAGTGGTTGACTGGAGCATTGATGAAGGAAGTGTTAGATGGAACAGGCAACTGCTAGTGGTTGATGGAGCATTGATGAAGAGAAGTGTTAGATGGAACAGACAAATGCTAGTGGTTGACTGGAGCATTGATGAAGGAAGTGTTAGATGGAACAGACAAACGCTAGTGGTTGACTGGAGCATTGATGAAGGAGGGTTAGATGGAACAGACAACTGCTAGTGGTTGACTGGAGCATTGATGAATGAAGTGTTAGATGGAACAGACAACTGCTAGTGGTTGACTGGAGCATTGATGAAGGAAGTGTTAGATGAACAGACAACTGCTAGTGGTTGACTGGAGCATTGATGAAGGAAGTGTTAGATGGAACAGACAACTGCTAGTGGTTGACTGGAGCATTGATGAAGGAGTGTTAGATGGAAACAGACAACTGCTAGTGGTTGACTGGAGCATTGTGAAGGAGTGTTAGATGGAACAGACACCTGCTAGTGGTTGACTGGAGCATTGATGAAGGAGGTGTTAGATGGAACAGACAACTGCCAGTGGTTGACTGGAGCATTGATGAAGGAAGTGTTAGATGGAAACAGACAACTGCTAGTGGTTGACTTGGAGCATTGATGAAGGAAGTGTTAGATGGAACAGACAAACTGCTAGTGGTTGAATGGAGCATTGATGAAGGAGTGGTTAGATGGAACAGACAACTGCTAGTGGTTGATGGAGCATTGATGAAGGAAGTGTTAGATGGAACAGACAACTGCTAGTGGTTGATGGAGCATTGATGAAGGAAGTGTTAGATGGAACAGACAACTGCTAGTGGTTGACTGGAGCATTGATGAAGGAGTGTTTGATGGAACAGACAACTGCTAGTGGTTGACTGGAGCATTGATGAAGGAAGTGTTAGATGGAACAGACAACTGCTAGTGGTTGACTGGAGCATTGATGAGGAAGTGTTAGATGAACAGACAACTGCCAGTGGTTGACTGGAGCATTGATGAAGGAGTGTTAGATGGAAACAGACAACTGCTAGGGTTGATGGAGCATTGATGAAGGAGGTGTTAGATGGAACAGACAAACTGCAGTGGTTGACTGGAGCATTGGATGAAGGAAGTGTTAGATGGAACAGACAATGCTAGTGGTTGATGGAGTATTGATGAAGGAGTGTTAGATGGAACAGACAACTGCCAGTGGTTTGACTGGAGCATGATGAAGGAAGTAGTGTTAGATGGAACAGACAATGCTAGTGGTTGCTGGGAGCATTGATGAAGGAAGTGTTAGATGGAACAGACAACTAGCTAGTGGTTGACTGGAGCATTGATGAGGATAGTGTTAGATGGAACAGACAACTGCTAGTGGTTGACTGGAGCATTGATGAAGGAAGTGTTAGATGGAACAGACAACTGCCTAGTGGTTGACTGGAGCATTGATGAAGGAGTGTTAGATGGAACAGACAACTGCCAGTGGTTGACTGGAGCATTGATGAAGGAAGTGTTAGATTGAACAGACAACTGCTAGTGGTTGATGGAGCATTGATGAAGGAAGGTGTTGATGGAACAGACAACTGCTAGTGGTTGACTGGAGCATTTGATGAAGGAGTGTTAGATGGAACAGACAACTGCTGGGGTTGACTGGAGTATTGATGAAGGAAGTGTTAGATGGAACAGACAATGCAGTGGTTGACTGGAGCATTGATGAAGGAAGTGTTAGATGGAACAGACAACTGCTAGTGGTTGATGGAGCATTGATGAAGGAAGTGTTAGATGGAACAGACAACTGCTAGTGGTTGGATGGAGCATTGATGAAGGAAGTGTTAGATGGAACAGACAACTGCTAGTGGTTGACTGGAGCATTGATGAAGGAAGTGTTAGATGGAACAGACAACTGCTAGTGGTTGACTGGAGCATTGATGAAGGAAGTGTTAGATGGAACAGACAACTGCTATGGGTGACTGAGCATGATGAAGAGGTGTTATAAAGGGAACAGACACTGCCAGTGGTTGACTGGAGCATTGTGAAGGCAGTGTTAGATTGGAACAACAACTCTAGCGGTTTGACTGGAGCATGATGAAGGAAGGTTAGATGAACAGACAACGCCGAGTGGTTACTGACATTGATGAAGGAAGTGTTAGATTGAACATACACCTGCTATGGTTAATGGAGCATGATGAAGGAGTATGTTAGATGAACAGACAACTGCTAGTGGTTATGACTGGAGCATTGATGAAGTAAGTGTTTTAGATGGAACAGACAGCGCTAGGTTGATTGGAGCATGAGGAAGGAAGTGTTAGATGAACAGACAACTGCTAGTGTTGACTGAAATTGATGAAGGAATTAAGATGGAACAGACAACTCTATGGTGACCTGGAGCAATGATGAAGAAGTGTTAGATGGAACAACAAACGCTAGTGGTGACTGACAATGAATGAAGCAAGTGTAGATAGAACAGACAACTGCCAGTGGTTGACTGGAGCATTGATGAAGGAGGTGTTATCTGAACCGACACCTGCTAGGGTTGACGGGAGTATTGATTGAAGGAGGTGTTAGATGGAACAGACAACTGCCAAGTGGTTGACTGAGGCATTGATGAAGGAAGTGTTAGATGGAACAGACAATTGCTAAGGTTGACTGAGTATGAGAAGAAGTGTAAGATGGAACAGACAACTGCCAGATTGGGGGTTTATTGTTTTTTGACTGGAGCATTGAAGAAGGAAGTGTTAGATGAACGACAACTGCTAGTGGTTTACTGGAGCATTGATGAAGGTATGTTAGATGAACAGACAGAGAGCTCAGTGGTTGACTGAGCATTGATGAAGCAAGTGTTAGATGGAAACAGACAACTGCAGAGTTGACTGGAGCATATGATAGAAGGAAGAGTTAGAAGGAACAACCACTGCCAGTGGTTGAACTGGAGCATTGATGAGTAAGGGTAATGAACAGACCACTGCCATGGGGTTGACTGGAGCTTGATGAAGGAAGAGATAGATTGACAGACACACGCTAGTGTTGACTGGACATTGATGAAGGAATGTTTAGATGGAACAGACAACTGCTAGTGTTGACTGGAAGCATTGAATGAAGGAATGTTTAGATGACAGACACAGCTGAGGGTTGACTGAGTATTGATGAGGAGTGTAATGGAACAGACCACTGCCAGTGGTTGACTGGATCATTGATGAAGAGTGTTAGATGGAACAGACAACTGCTAGTGGAGACTGAGCATTGATTAAGGAATGTTAGATGGAACAGACACAGCTAGTGATGATTGGAGCATTTGATGAAGGAAGTGTTAATGGAACAGAAACAACTGCTAGTGTAGACTGAGCTGATGAAGTAAGTGTTAGATGGAACAGACCAACTCTAGTGGTTGACTGAGCATTGATGAAAATGTTAGATGGAAACAACAACTGCCAGGTTGACTGGAGCATGATGAAGAAGTGTTAGACTGAACAGACAACTGCAAGTGTTGACTGGACATTGATGAAGGAAGTGTTTTAGATAGAAAAGACAACTGCTAGTGGTTACTGGAGCATGATGAAAGGGTGTTAGATGGAACAGACAACTGCTATGGTTGACTGGAGCATTTGATGAATGAATGTTAGAATAGAACATACAACTCCAGTGGTTGACTGGATCATTGATAAGAAGTGTTTAGATATAACATGACAACTGCCATGTTGACTAGACATTGATGAAGGAGGAGTTAGAATGGAACAGACACCTGCTAGGGTTTGACTGGAGTAGATGAAGGAGTGTTTAGAAGGACAGACAACTGCTAACTGCTAGTTGGTTTGACTGGACATTGATGAAGGAAGTTTCGATGGAACAGACAACTGCTAGTGGTGACTGGATCATTGATGAAGGAAGTGTTAGATGGAACCACAACTGCTAGTGGTTGACTGAGCATGAAGAAGGAAGTGTTAGATGGAACAGACACTGCTAGTGGTTGACTGGAGCATTGATGAAGGAGGAGTTAGATGGAACAGACAACACCAGTGGGTGACTGATCATTGATGAAGGAAGTGTTAATGGAACAGACAACAGCCAGTGGTTGTCTGAGCATTGTAGGAAGTGTTAGATGAACAACAACTGCTAGAGTTGACTGGAGCATTGATGAAGGAAGTGTTAGATGGAACAGACAACTGCCAGTTGTTGACAGGAGCATTTGATAAGAAGAGTTTAGATGGAACAGACAACTGCTAGTGTTGACTGGAGCATTGATGAAGAGGGGTTAGATGAACAGACAACAGCTAGTGGTTGACTGAGCATTGAATGAGGTAGTGTTAGATGGAACAACAGCGCTATGGTTGACTGGAGCATTTGATGAAGGAGGTTAGATGGAACAGACGCTCTAGTGGTTGACTGGAAGCCTTTGATGAAGAAGTGTTTAAAAGGAACAGACAACTGCCAGTTCACTGAGCATTGATGGAGGAAGTGTTATTAGATAGGAACGACAACTGCTAGTGTTTGACTGAGCATTGATAATGAGTGTAGATGGAACAGACAACTGCTATGTTGACTGAGCATTGATGAACGGAAGTGTTAAGACTGGAACAGACATCTGCTATGGTTGATTGGACATTATGAAGGAAGTGTTAGATGGCAACAGACCAATCTGCCAGAGGTTACTGAGCATGATGAAGGAAGGTGTTAGATAACAGATACCTATAGGGTTGACAGGAGTAAAGAAGACGAGTGTTAATTGAATAACAACTGCCAGTGTTGACTGGAGCATTGATAAGGAAGTGTTTAGATGGAACATACAACTCTAGTGTTGACTGAGCATTGATGAAGAAGTGTTAGATTTGGAACAGATAATTCTGCTAGTGGTTGACTGGAGCATTGATGAAGGAAATGTTAGATGGAACAGACAACTGCTAGAGGTTGACGGACATTGATGAATAAGTGTTAGATGGAAACAGACAACTGCTTAGTGGTTGACTGGACATTGATGAAGAAGTGTTAGATGAACAGACAACTGCTATGTTGAACTGAGCATTGATGAAGGAAGTGTTAGATGGAACAGACAACTGCTAGTGTGGACGGAGCATTGAATAAGAGTGTTAGATGAACAGCAACGCCAGTGGTGACTGGAGTATTGATGAAGGAGTTTAGTTGGAACAGACAACTGCAGTGTGACTGGAGCATTGATGAAGGAAGTGTTTAGATGGAACAGACAACTGCTAGCGGTTGAACTGAGCATTGATGAAGGAAGTGTTAGATGGAACAGACAACTCCATTGAGTTGACTGAGCATTGATGAAGAATGTTAATGGAACAACAACTGCGAGTGGTTGACTGGAGCATTGATAAGGAGGTGTTAGATGGAACAGCCAAAGTGGCAAGCGTTTGACTAACATTGAATGAAGGAAGTGTTAATGGACAGACAGCTGCTAGTGGTTGATTGGAGCTTTGATGAAGGGGGGGGAAGTGTTAGATTGAACATGACGAACTGCTAGTGGTTGACTGGAGCATTGATGAATGAAGGTTAGATGGAACAGACAACTCTAGGTTGAACTGAGCAGTGATGAAGGAAGTGGTGAGATGGAACAGACAACTGCAGTGGTTGACTGAGCATTGATGAAGGAAGTGTAGATAGAACAACAACTGCCATTGTTGACTGGAGCAATTGATGAGGAGGTGTTAGATGAACAGACACCTGCTAGGGGTTGACTAGAGTATTGATGAAGTAGGTGTTAGATGAACAACCAACAGCCAGTGGTTGAATTGAGCATTGATGAAGGAAGTGTTAGATGGAACAACCATTGCTAGTGTTGACTGATATTGATGAAGGAAGTGTTAAGATGGAACAACAACTGCCATGGTTGACTGGAGGCATTGATGATGGAAGTGTTTAGATGGAACAGACAACTGCAAGTGTTACTTGGAGCATTGATGAAGGAAGTGTTAGATGGAACAACAATAGCTCTGGTTGACTGAGCATTGATGAAGGAAGTGTTAGATGAACAGACAACTGCAGTGGTTGACTGGAGCATTGTGAAGAAGTTATAGATGGAACAGACAACTGCCAGTGGTTGACTGGACATTCATGAAGGAAGTGTAATGGAACAGACAACTGCATTGGTTACTGGAGCATTGATGAAGGAAGTGTTAGATTTAACAGACTACGCTAGTGGTTGACTGGAGCCAATGATGAAGGAAGTGTTAGATGGAACAGACAACTGCTAGCTGTTGACTGAGCATTGATGAAGGAAGTGTTAGATGGAACAGACACCTTGCTAGGGGTTGACTGAAATTGTGTTGAAGGAGGTGTTAGATGGAACAGACAACCGCAGTGGTTGACTGAGCATTGATGAAGGAAGTGTAGGATGAACAGACAACTGGCTAGTGGTTGACTGAGCATTTTAGAGATAAGAAGTTTAGATGGAAATAGAACAACGCTAAGGGTTATTGGAGCATTGATGAAGGAAAAGTGTTTTTAGATGGAACAGACAACTGCTAGTGGTTGACTGAGGAAATGATGAAGAAGTGTTAGATGAACAACAACTGCTAGGGTTGACTGGAGCATTGATGAAGGAAGTGTTAGATGGAACAACAACTGCCAGTGGTTGACTAGCATTGATGTAGGAAGTGGTAGATGGAACAGACAACTGGCAGTGGTTGACTGAGCATTGATGAAGGCCGTGTTAGATGGAAAACAGACAGCTGCTAGTGGTTGACTGGAGCATTGATGAAGGAATGTTAGATTTGGAACAGACAACTGCTAGTGGTTGACTGAGCCATTGATGAAGGAAGTGTTTTAGATGGAACCGACAACTGCCAGTGGTTACTGGAGCATTGAAGAAGGAGTTCAGATAACAGACAACTGCCCACTGGTTTGCCTGGAGCAGCACTGATTGAAGGAAGTGTTAGATGGAAACTACAACTGCAGTGGTTGACCTGGAGCATTGGAGACGGAAAGTGTTAGATTGGAACAGACAACAGCCAGTGTTACTGGAGCATTGATGAAGGAAGTGTTAGATGGAACAGACAACTGCAGTGGTACTGGAGCAATTGATGAAGGAGGTGTTAATAAACAGACAAACTGCCAGTGTTGACTGAGCTTGATGAAGAAAGTGTTAGATGGAACAGACACCTGGTATGTTGACATGAGCCTTGATGAAGAAGTGTTAGATGGAACAGAACAACTGCCAGTGGTGACTGGAGCATTGATGAAGAAGTGATTAGATGAACAGACACCTATTGTGGTTGGACTGAGCATTGATGAAGGGAGTTTAAGATGGAACAACAACTGCCAGTGGTTGACTGGAGCATTGATGAAAAGTGTTAGATTGAACAACACCTGCTAGTGGTTGACGGACATTGATGAGAAGTGTTAGATGTAACAGACACCTGCCAGTGGATGACAGAGCTTGATGAAGGAAGTGTTTTAATGGAACCGACACTGCTAGGTTGACTGAGTTTTGATGAAGGAATGTAGATGGAACAGACAACTGCTAGTGTTTGACTGGAGCAATTGATACAAGGAATTTTAGATGAACAGACAACTGCTAGAGTTATCTGGACATGATGAAGGAAGTGTTAATGGAACAGACAACCTGCTATGGTTAACTGGAGCATTGATGAAGGAATGTTAGATTGGAACGAGACAACCGCCATGGTTGACTGAGCATTGATGAAGGAAGTGTTTAGATGGAACAGACAACAGCAAGTGGTTTACTGGAGCATTGATGAAGGAATTTGTTCGATGAACAGGACCACTAGTGTTTTGACTGGAGCATTGATGAAGGAAGTGTTAGATGGAACAACAACTGCCAGTGGTTGACATGAGCATTGATGAAGGAAAGTGTTAGATGAGCAGACAACCTGCCAGGGTTACTGGAGCATTGAAGAAGGAGTGTTAGATGGAACAGACAACTGCCATGGTTGACTGACATTGATGAAGGAAAGTGTTAGAAATGGAACAGACAACTGCCAGTGGTTACTGGAGACATTGATGAAGGAGGTGATTAGATGAACAAACAACTGCCTAGTGGTAGACTGGAGCAATTGATGAAGAAGTGTAGCTGACTGTTTGAGGGCTGACAGATTATGGAGTGTTTGTGAAAGACTATAAAGATGTAACAGGTAACAAGTGTGGCGAATAATAATATTAACACCTGGGAAAGAGGTTAGATGATGTGGTGTGCATGTTTCTGTGGAAAAGCAATATGGTGCCTTTTTCCCACTTTTTTAAATTTGAGCATGATAGATTACTGTCAATTATGAAAGTTTTGGAGATATAGATATGCTGAGACAAGCATATATAATATATATATATTAATATCTATATATAATATATAAAATATATATATATCGATATATATATATAAAATATATATATATATATATTTCCAGATTGCCCCCCCCCCCTTCCCATTTCAAAGCTGTCCAATACAATAACGCGATGGATTCTCGACAGCCGCCTGCTGTTCAGCCTGTGGTTCTAGATGATGGTCCCTTGTAGACTTGGGAAAAATCAGGTCCGGGGCGAAGCAAGTTGTTGAATTATATCTCATGACAACAAAGTGCGCGTGTCTTGCACAGAATACACATTCCACTCAAACAATAATTCAAACTGCCGAGCATACAACCCGAACAAAATACAAGTCACGTCAGAACATTTACCATTTGGTGAATGTTTAGGAGGCACTGCTCATCACAATGTTGCTGTGGAGGGAATGCTTATCCCTCGAAATTATTTTATACGTATTTGTACGTCGGTTCAATTTTTTACAGTCTAGAGGTACCCCAAAACTTGAAACTGCGAATGTTGACTTTTGATGTCTTGGGGATGAAAGCACTTATCTCTTATGGCTTTGCGACAAGGCATCTAGCGTTAGGTAACATCTGCACAGTTTTGACAGATCGATTTGCCACTTCTGTTTGTGACCAGAAATAACTCACTTTGCCAAGATAAAGTAAAAGAATCCTCACATGTGTTTTTTTTATTTGATGTTTGATAGAACTATAAGATGAAAACCACTGTGAACTAAACTATTTGAATACCCATGACGCAAGGAAGGAAACTTACTTTGTCAAATACTGTCTGTTACATTTGAGGGATAGCTACCTTCAAAATACTGTCTTTACATTTGAGGGATCTACTGAGTCTACGAAGCTTCAAACCTCTCGCATCAGCCGGTAAGTTTGGTAGGCACTCGAAGGAGAAATGACTCGCACAACGTCTTCTTCTTCTTCTCTTCTTCTTCTACTTCTTCTTATTTCTTCTTCTTCTTCTCTCCCGTGACGACTTCCATGGACACTACCTTTAAGACTACAGTTCTCCAGAAGTGCCCATGTGTGCCGAGGCCTGGATCTCTCTGTACACGCTTTCCCTGCTCATTCCTTTTTTCCATGTTGTCAGTCATCGTTTCTTTTGTCTTTCCCCTCCTCGCCTCCATCCTTCCACATTCCTGGAATTGTTGTAGCCAGCCACCATCTCCGTTGTATGGCCATATTACCAACGCAGTTATCTGTTCTTGACTGATCTCAGTAGTCGATTGAATGTCTGATGTGCTGCTTGATGTTTATTCAATATTCACTCGATCCAGTTTCCTCAGCGGTCTTTTATTTCATCACCATTTTTTTTTCTGGTTTATTACGTTTTATCCGATTTCACCACCACCATCATCCAGTCTTTGAGCCGGCCGTTAAGGTCCTCCTATGTTACACATGCTGCTTGAGATCCGTGGTTTCGGTTTCCATCCACCTCATTCCTTCTCTCCTGTTGGCTGTCCAGTCATCACTTGGTGGAAACTGTTTTGACATGGCTTCAGGTCTTTTAAGGGAGTAGTGGGGGTGAAACTTTCCTCCTATAAACCTCCTTGAAATAGTACAGCGATGTTAAATCTTTCTGCTGATCAAGACTGATTTGAGATGGCTTTTTTTTCACTGTCCTCTTGTCTTAGAGCGTAGTTGAAAAGCTCATCAGAAGTGTTCATCTTTTTCCCAACGTCCCGAATTCCCCATTCCTGAGTTCCATTGATGCCAAACCAGTAGAAAGGCTCTTCACAATTTATAGTCCACCTGGCTGTGGCCTGTGACTATTTAGGGACTGCATGTCCTCGTCGTAATGCTTTACACTTACGAAGAACGTGCAAGAACCAAATCATTATACTGCCAGTTCTACAGCGTAGTCGCAATCATTGTGATATCCACTAAACATCAGGCCGAAAAAAATTCTCCTGTCATCATAGGCATCTCTACCAACCTTTACAGTTTCGGTTCTTCCTGAACGATGATAATGTCTTTTTACTCCACATTACTGAAATTGGTTTAAGTTAGAGTAAAATTCTTCGTCACGTCATGATCATAGTCAATGGGAACAAGATTGCACTATCGTGATGTTTTGTTTCACTGGCACTTAAACAGCAATCATTTTTGTTTGCGCGTTTCACCCTCGAGCCTGAAATTTTTTACGCATTGGCGATTTGACTGTGCATATCACCAAAAACCTCCCGAACGTGAACCCCGGTCAACGTGACTCGATTTCCGTTCACATTGACTGACCTTTCCGTGTTTGACACTCCACAGACCTTGATCTGACTTTGTTCCTGCTCCCTCCCTTTCTGTTTACCCTCCGTTGACCGTGACCCACTTCCTCTTTGTGCCCCTCCTAACGTGACCATTGACGTGGCAGGAAGTAACAGGAAGAAGGCGCGCGGAGCTGAGCCGAACAACGGGACGGCGGCCTGCTGAAGACTCGTTCTACAAGGGCCAATGAGAGGCTGCCTGATGGTCACTCGAATGAGTGCATCAACGTCCAAGGACACCCACTACTGCTCTCTCACTGGTCAGTGCCCGGCTGTCCGGGGATGGAGGATGGAGTTGGGGGCTGGGGGTAGAGTCTGAGTTGAGTGTGGTAGAATTCCCTACCCTTTGTATGTCGTTTCTTCTGTCGATTTCCTCTCCTATCTTTTCCTTCTGTCCTTGATTAGTGCTGTTCGTTGCTTCTCTCCCCCAACCTCTTTTCGTTGTTTACCCACTGTCTCTCTTTCTGTTTCCGCGGTTATTTCTCTTCTCTCGTCAGTCATGATTTCTTTCTGTCCCCCACCTTTCTTTTTTCCCTTTCGTTCTGTAACTTTTTCGTACGATTTCTGTTTACGCTGTCTGTTTACGTTTTTCGTACGGTTTCTGTTACCTTCAGTCCTTTTTCGTACTTTTTCTGTTACCTGTCCTGTTCGTTTGAACTTCACTCTTCTTTGTCCATTTATTTATCCATGTCGTATTATTCTTTAACTTCCTTCCATCATTCAGTTAGTTGTTTTGTTGATATTCATACATTAGTGTTATCTTTTCAACCTAATGCTATTCCCTCTCTGCCTGTCCTTCTTCATCGTTAGAAAGAAGTTAGTTCAGTTTCAAGTAGTTTTATTAACGTCTTTTCTATCGCAAGATGATCTAGACCTATTAGAAGATGGTTGGATGAGAAAGGGTCAGCCTGTTGGTTGAAGATGCAGCTCAGGTTAAATTCGGAGTAACACCCAACCATGTTCCGAAAGTTGTCAGGACCTTCGATTGCTTTCTCACCTTCTGAACAACAATAGACTGATTGTGGACTGATGAAAGATCTGATGGATGGACCGATTTCACTGACAGTACGACCGGGTAACGAACACCCAGGACTCACATCCATCCACCTGCTTTCGTTCTGGAGCACAACCGTCTCACGATAAGCTGGTCAAAGTCATCCTTACGCTCCGGCCGACCCTACAACGACGACGCCATCAATGAATACCTCGACACTGCCCCGCCAAGAGCCAAGAGAGACTGTAATCAGGTCTGTGAAGGAAGTTTTTAGAGGGAACAGACAACCCCCAGTGGTTAAACGGGGAGCATTGATGAAGGGAAGTTTTTAGATGGAGCAGACAAACGCCAGGGTTGAGGGAGCATTGAAAAGGAGGTGTTAGTAAAACAAAAACTCCCAGTGGTTGACTGGGATTGATAAAGGGAAAGTTTAGATGGAAAGAAAAACTGCAGTGGTTGACTGGGGGGCATTGAGAAGGGGGTGTTGAGGGAAACAGAAATGTAGTTTTTGACTGGAGCTTGAGAAGGAAGTGTTAGTGATGTTGGGGTTTGATATTATGGAGTTTTTGTAAAAAGAGTATAAAATGTAACAGGAAAAAATGGGGGTGAATAATAATATACACTGGTGAAAGAGGTGTTAGGGGCATTGGGGCATTTCTGGGAAAGATGATGTGCCTTTTTTTCCCATTTTTATTTTGGGATGATAATTCTGTCAATTATGAAAGTTTGGGGATATAGATGGCTGAAAACAATATAAAAAATTTTATTATATAAAAAATAATAATTATATATATATATAAATAATAAAATTATTTATATATTATATATATATATTTTCCCAGATTGCCCCCCCCCTTATTTAAAAAGTGCCCCAATACAATAACGCGAGGTTTTCTCTGACAGCCCCCTGCTTGTTCAGTGTGGTTTGGGATGGCCCTTGTGATTTGGGAAAAATCGGGGTCGGGGCGAAGCAAGTTTTTTGAATTATATCTCATGACAAAAAATGCAGGGGGGGTCTTGCACAAATACAATTCCACTCAAACTTTAATTTCAAACTGCCGTGCATACAAACACCGAACAAAATCAAGTTAGTCAAAATTTCCCTTTGTTGATGTTAGGCATGTTACAATGTTGCTTTGAGGGGAAATGGTTATCCCTCGAAATTTTTTTAAAAAGGTTTTTTTTACGTGGTTTAATTTTTTACAGTCAAGAGGGACCCAAAACTTGAAATGCGAATGTTTACTTTTTTAGTTTGGGGGGAAAAGCATTATTTTATGGCCTTTGCAAAGCAGCGGACTTTTATTTAAAGCCCGCAAGTTTTTGACAAACGATTTTGCCATCTTTTGTTTTTTTGGGCCAAAAAAATCATTTGCAAGATAAAATTTAAAAGAATCCTCACATGTGTTTTTAATTTTTGTTTTTTAGATATAAGGGTGAAAATATTGAATAAAATATGTTGAAAACCCGAGCAAGGAGAGGAAACTTTCTTTGTCAAAATCTGCTGTTACTTTGAGGGATAGTACATGTCAAAAACGTCTGTTACATTTGAGGGGTGCGTAGTGAGTTTGGGCAGCTTTAAATTGCTAGCCGGGAAGAGTGGGGGGGACCGAGGGGTATGCTCGCCCCGTTTCTTTTTTTTTTTCTTCTTTTCTTTTCTTTTTTCTTTTCTTTTTTTCCCGTGACGACTCAGTGGGACATACCTTGAAGACCCGTTTAATGGACTTGTGTGCCCAGGTGGTCTCTCTTACACGTTTCCCCGCTATTCTTCCTGTTTCAGCCCTCGGTTTCTTTTGTCTTCCCCCCCGCCTCCCTCCTTCCCCATTCCTTGGAGATTGTTGTAGCCAGGCCACTAGATCTCGTTGTATGGCCATACCAACGCAGTTATCTGTTCTTGACTGATCTCAGTAGGTCTTTGTATGGCTGATGTGCTGCTTGATGGTTTTTCAATATTTCACTCGATCCAGGTTTCCTCAGCGGTCTTTATTTCATCACAATTTTTTTTCTGTTTATTACGTTATATCGATTTCACCACCACCATCATCCAGTCTTTTTGAGCGGCGTTAAGGTCCTCCTAGTGTTACACATGCTGCTTGAGATCCGTGGTTTCGGTTTCCATCCACTCATTCCTTGCTCGTCTGTTGCTGTCCCAGTCATCACTTGGTGGAAACTGTTTGTCAGGGCTTCAGGGTAGTTTGTAAGGGAGTAGTGGGGGGTGAACTTTCCTCCTATAACCTCTTGAAATAGTACAGCGATGTTAAGATCTTTCTGCTGATCAAGACTGATTTTGAGATGGCTTTTTTTTTCACTGTCCTCTTGTTCTTAGAGCGTAGTTGAAAGCTCATCATGAAAGTGCTCATCTTTTCCAACGTCCCCGAATGTCCATTCCTGAGTTCCATTGATGCCAAACCAGTAGAAAGGCTCTTCACAAGTTTATAGTCCACCTGGCTGTGGCTGTGACTATTTAGGGACTGCCATGTCCGTCGTCGTAATGCTTTACACTTACGAAGAACGTGGGCAAGAACCAAATCATTATCACTGGCCAGTTCTAGCAGGCGTAGTCGCCAATCATTGGTGATACCACTACGATAAGGCCGAAAAAAATTCTCCTGGTCATCATAGGCATCTCTACCAACCTTGACAGTTCGGTCTTCCTGAACGATGAGTATGTCTTTTTCTCCACCTTACTGATGATTGGTTTAAGTTGAGAGTAAAATTCTTCGATCTCGTCATGATCATAGTCAGATGGGGAACAAGTGTTTGCACTATCGTGATGTGATGTGTTTCACTGGCACGTAAACAGCAATCATTTTGTTGCGCGTTTCTACCCTCAGCCTGAAGTTTTTTTAACGCATTTGGCGATTTAGCTGTGCATATCACGCAAAAACGCTCCGTACGTGGAACCCGGTCAACGTGAATCGTTTTCAGTTCACATTGACCTTGACCTTTCGTGTTTGACCTCCACTGACCTTGATCTACTTTGTTCTCTGCTCCCTCCCTTCTGTTACCCTCCGTTGACCTTGACCCACTTCCATCTTTGTGCCCCTCCTACGTGACCTTGACGGTGGCAGGAAGTGACAGGAAGAAGGCGCGCGAGCTGAGGGCGAACAACGGGACGGGCGGCCTGCTGAAGACTTCGTTCTACAAGGGGAATGAGAGGCTGCCTGAGGGTCACTCGGATGAGTGCATCAACGTCAAGGACACCCACTACTGCTCTCTCACTGGTCAGTGGCCCGGCGGTCCGGGATGAGGAGGATGGAGTGGGGGCTGGGGGAGTAGAGTCTGAGTTTGAGTGTGGTTGAATTCCTACCCTTTGTATGTCGTTCTTCTGTCGATTTCCCTTTTCCTTCTTTCCTTCTGTCCTTGTTTTTCTTTTCGTTGCTTTCTCTCCCCATCCCTCTTTTCGTTGTTTTACCCACTGTCTCTCTTCTGTTTCCGCGGTTATTTCTCTCGTCAGTCATGATTTTTTTTCTTGTCTTTCCTTTTTTCCCTTTCGTTCTGTAACTTTTTCGTACGTTTTCTGTTACCTGTCTGTTACGTTTTCGTACGTTTTCTGTTACCTGTCTGTTACTTTTTCGTACGTTTTCTGTTACCTGTCTGTTCTTTTGAACTTCCCCTCTTTCTTTTTGTCCATTTATTTATCCATTCGTTTATTCTTTACTTCCTTCCATCATTCATTTAGTTGTTTTGTTGATTCATTCTTTAGTGTTATCTTTTCACCTAATCTTTCTCTCTGCCTGTCCTTCTTCATCGTTAGAAAGATGGTTCAGTTCAGTTCAGTAGTTTTATTTAACGTCTTTTCATCGCAAGATGATCTTAGACCTATTAGAAAGATGGTTGGATGAGGAAAGGGACAGACTGTTGGTTGATGATGCAGCTCAGGTTAAGATCGGAGTAACACACCACCAGGTTCCGACAGTTGTCAGGACCTTCGATTGCTTTCTCACCTTCTGACAACAATAGACTGATTGGTGGACTGATTGAAGAGCTGATGGATGGACCGATTTCACTGACAGGTGACGACCGGGGTAACGAACAACCAGGACTCACAGCCATCCACCTGCTGTTCGTTCTGGAGCACAACCGTCTCACGAGGAAGCTGGTCAAAGTCATCCTGTACCGCTCCGGCCGACCCTACAACGACGACGCCATCAATGAATACCTCGACACTGCCCCCGCCAAGATCCAAGAGAGACTGTATCAGGTCTGTGGCACTGTAACCTGCTCCCTTCTCCCCTCCTTGTCCTCTTTCAACGTGTCCGTCGTTTTTGTTGTTGTTGATGTGTTTGTTTATACTCCATACCCCATGTCGAGAAAGTAGAACTCTTTTGTTTCTGTTTTCCATTTCTTACTGACGCTATTTTTCTGACTTCTTAAGTTTTTATTTGGTTACTCTGTAGAGCTTAAAACTAATCCTGTAAATCTGATAGTTCTCAGGTTATGATTATTTGCTGTTTTCTTTTTTTTTCCAATCAAACGAGATTGCCATTTTTGCTTTCAAACAAAACTTGCGAGTTCGAATTATTTTTTTCTAGATTCTCTGAAAGTGTGCCCCCCCCCCCCCCCCCCCCCCCCGCACTTTTTTAAAAAAAAGTTGTTGGCAAAAGATTAAGCACTTGAAAATGTTATGAACTACCCACAAAAATATGAAAATGACATTTTGTATGGATTTTCCTGCTGTTGATAAGAATATCATCTTAGGGGCTAGAAACCGTTGCTTACGGGTGTACATTTGAACAGTACGTATCTAGTCTGTGAATAAATAAAAAAGGAATTATGTAAATATGAAAAGAAAGTAAGTAGTTTTACCGCCTTTACTGAAGAGTTATGGACAATATATAACATTTAAAAGCACAGTGCGTCCGTGATTTTGCAAGATGGAAGTATGTGGTGAAAAAGATTAGTGTGTACACCTTTGTTTGATATCAGCAGGTACATTTTTGTAAACAGATTTGTCGATATGCGATCTCTTGGTGGTCCTGGATTATAAGTGGTCTGCTCACCACAGTTTGCAGAAGTGGTTACTTTGCGATTGTTTTGAAATCACAGAAAGCTTCCCTTCAGCCTGGCATCCGAGTTTTGAGAGATAACGGACCTTTCGGCAGCCACCGTACAAAAGGAAAGAAACAAGAGTATATTGTGCAAACTCTTGACCTTGCAGACAGCCTGAGAGAATTCTTATCAAGTGTGCAAAACACGCCATTCCAACATCATCCAACAAACGGCCAATGCCTTAAACACCATGTTTAACTCTGACTGCCAGCACATTAAAATAGACGCAAACGAGCTCATCATTGCATGTATCGCTGACCATCAGCACCAACGCTCCAGTCTCTCCAAAAACTGCGAGCAAAATCAAGGCATACTTTCAAAATCCGTGAACGTTTATCGTGGAGAGACTTCTGTTCCAAGCTGACAGCAAAAAAAAAAAAAAAAAAAAAAAAACATCAAATAAAAAAGTCTTTAAAATAACCAAGAAAATTAAAGGATAAAACACCAAACCCGTCCATTTATCAGGTCAAACTTGCTGCCGACGCTCTGATGAGATAAACAAGCTGTTGCCATTCTGTTGCCTGCAACTGCAAAAAAAAACCCTTCTTCCTGCTCTAAAAATTCTGCTGCCTAAAAAAACTGCGAGAAAAATCTCCTTTACATCTGAAAATATTGAATCTTTTAATCTGTCCTATTCGCTTGACGAACTGAAATCAGCTTTGCAAATCTGTTGTGATTCTGCTCCTGGCCTCGGTGGCATCAATCATCAACCTCTAAAATATCACCAAGAAAGCTGTCTGTAGACTCTTCTAAAAGTATACAAGAATATCTGAACCATGGGGTACTTTCCGCGCCCCCCGCCACCCCGGCGGAAAACCCAGATTATTCCAATTCCCACATCCGGAAAAGGCTTGACCAATCCTTCCGATAACCGCCAAATAGCTTAGACCAGCTGCCTTTGTAAATGTATTGAAAAGACTGTCAACTTTCATCTGATGTGGAAGCTGGAAAATGTTGGCCTTTGATCGTTTAGTTCATCTTGAAACCACTATCCGCGTGCAGCCTTCACTAAGAAACAGCACGTGGGCGCTATCTTTTTTGACCTGGAGAAGAATGACGACTCCACTTAGAAATCGGGTATTGTCACGGATCTTCATGTCTGTGTTTTTTTTTAGGCAGTTCTTTCTATCTAAACATTTTTAGCTGATCGGCAGTTCCAATCAGTGTTGCCATCAGGCTGTCTGACATCCACGAGCACGAGTTGAGTGTACTCCAGGGGAGCATCCTCTCTCTTGCTCACTTCAGCATCAAATAAATTAGTCGTTCAACTCTGCAAACCAAGGTTTTCAGTCCGATCTGTTTGTCGATGACATGGCACCCTACACCATTAGAGCCATCTGTGCTGACAGTGGGCCGGGGAAAATGGTTCTTCTTTTTCAAAACTCTTTGTATATCCACTTTCACAACCTTTGACAGCATTTTGCTTACCCTGAAATTCATCTGGATAAATTCACCATTCCAGCTGTGAAGGAAGTCCAATTTTTGATGAGTTATGTTTAATCGAAAACTTAACTGTAAAAGGCACTTCCAGCTCTTGAAAACGTTTTGCCACAACGCAATGAACATTCTCCAAATTGCAGCACGTATGGATTGGCATTCTGATAAGAAAGTTCGTCTCCATCTGCACGGGACTCTGATAGGCCCCAAACTGAACTGGCCGTGTTGCCTATAGTTCGTTTAGACCACCTTCCTTTCTCAAAAGTGTGTATGCCATCCACCACCTTGAGCACCGACTCGTTCTAGGTGCGTTCCGCCTTACGTTACAGAGGCCGGGGAACCATTCCTCTCCAACTGCCGTCCGAAACTTTCTTCGAACTGTTGTTTGAATCTGCTCTCTCAAATCCCAAATCCTGCTCATGATTGTGTTTTTGACCTGAAGTTCCCCAAATCTGAAGACAGCACGTGTTCTTTTCCACCATTGGGAATTTGTATTCTTGCCCCTCTGAACAGAGCAGACGTAGATCTTGGAGACGTGTGTGATTCGCCCAGATTTCCTGACCACACACCTCGGACGTTCCACATTCCGGAGATCCCCTTTGATCTGGCCTCTTTTCGCTAAGACTCCACCAGCTCCTCCGTACTAGGCATTTTGTGCCGAACTTTGTTCGAATTTTTCATTCTGTCACAGACTATTGCTTCTGCTGGTATTGCGCAACAGCTCAGTCTCAGAAATGTTCTTCATGCAGTCCCTCAGAAAATTCCATCCACTTCAGATGGCTTCTATATCAAAACAAAAGTTCCTCACACCTCTGATCCCCTTTCCCCTGTGGAGGCCATTGCTGACTATCAAGTGAAGCGCTCTGAACTTCTAAATTTGCTCGAAATGTACACTTCTCTGAAATCTGACGGTTATAACATAGTTTTTTTGCGCGGCTTCTCAGCCATGTTGGCATGTTGAACAACTTGCCAAGAATGCGATAGATAAACAATGCGGCAGATTTACAATCCCTTATACCGATCTGAAACTTCAAGCTCAGACTAATAATGTCAAAGACTTGTGATGAGAGGCTTGCAACATGCAGACAGAGACCAAACTCTTTGCAATCAGTTCCAACCTTAAAGTGTTTCTACCAGGTGCCACTTGTGATGAGAGGAATGCAACATGCAGACAGAGAACAAACTCTTTACAATAAGTTCCAACCTTAAAGTGTTTCTACCAGGTGCCACTTGTGATGAGAGGAATGCAACATGCAGACAGAGAACAAACTGTTTACATTACAATCAGTTCAAACCTTAAAATGTTTCTACCAGGTGCCACTGGGCGGAGAGGGAGGGGTGGGCGTACAGAAGATACAGTTTTGATCAGATTACACACGGGCCATTCGATTTACACCCAGTCCTGTCTTTTGAAATGTGATAAGCTCCGTGGTGCATTCCTTGTGATGTACTACTCACTGTAAAACCTGTCCTTACAATGTGTTTAGATTAACATGATGCCAGACTTAAATTTACAGCAGACTCCGTAAAAATAAGCTTCAGCGGTCATCCGTTCGATATATATTTTTTTAATTCCTGAAGGAGATCAACATTTTTTGATCTGATCAAAGATTTTACAGAAGGAAGATCTTGACACAATTACCGCAAGATTTAAGAAAATCTGTTCTGATGAGGTGCGTATGTGTGGCGGCGGAGGGAGTGGGTGGGTGGGTGCGCGTTTCACATCCATGTAGAGAGTTACTGTGACAAGGTGACAGCCCTGATAAAGGACTTGTGGTCGGCTGGGTTACGAACAAACAACATTAATTGAAATGATTTGATAGAAGTCTTTGAGAGACGTGAGTTCTACATAACAGAGTGGAAAACACATGGAACTGCTTCTCTCTCTCTCTCTCTCTCTCTCTCTCTCTCTCTCTCTCCCCTCTCTCCTCTCTCTCTCTCTCTCTCTCTGACCCACCTCCCCGCTCTTCTGTTTTGTTATCTTTTCTCTTTGTGCATCTGGCCACCGTCCTATCCACTCTTTTAAACTCCTAATAAGGAAACGTAAAAGTATTCCGATATCACTGTAGCTTTTAATCATTTGTAAAGCTATTTCTGTGAATTATTGCAGCCGCCCCCCCCCCCTCCCCCCCCCTCCCTTTTCCTTCCACAAAACTGTCAAAACATACGTGCTCTGCACACAAGCCTTTGGAATGAACAGCGATGAACAAGCCTGACGTAGTTCATTCCCATCACGACCAAGGTGAGAAGACCCCCGTTGACCGCGTGTTGCAGGTGATTCGCAAGGTGTTGGGGGCGGTGTGGCAGAACGTGGTGTATGGCGAGTGGCTGCCCGAAGTCCTGGGCCCTTACTTCATGAGCAGGTACCAGCTGTGGACGGGGCGGAGGGTCAAGTTCGACCCCTCGGTGGACCCCAGTATCTCTCAGGAGTTCCTTACCTGTGCCTTCAGGTTCGGCCACACCCTCATCAACAATCAAATGCTGACCGACGAGATGAGATTCATTAAGGTGGATGGGGGAGGAGGGGGACGAGGGGGAGGGAGGTGGCGTGTGTGTGTGTGTGTGTGTGTGTGTGTGTGTGTGTGTGTGTGTGTGTGTGTGTGTGTGTGTGTGAGAGAGAGAGAGAGAGTGAGAGAGAGAATAGCATAGTGATTGTATGATGATGATGATGATGTGTGTGGGTGTATCTGTGTGTGATTAGCATAGAGATTGTATAGTGTGTGTGTGTGTGTGTGTGTGTGTGTGTGTGTGTGTGTGTGTGTGTGTGTGTGTGCGTGCGCGCGCGCGCGCGCGTGTGTGTGTGTGTGTGTGTGTGTGTGTGTGTGTGTGTGTGTGTGTGTGTGTGTGTGTGCGCGCAATGCGCGAGCGTGTGTGTGTGTGCAGAGAGAGAGAGAGTATGTGTATGTGCGCGCGCTTGTGTGTAAGTGTGTGGTGTTGTGTGTGTGTGTGTGTGTGTGTGTGTGTGTGTGTGTGTGTGTGTGTGTATGTGTGTGTGTGTGCGTGTGCGTGTGCGTGTGTGTGTGTGTGTGTGTGTGTGCGTGCGTGCGCGCGTGCGTGTGTGCTGTGTACACAGGTTCATTGTAAGCAAGTCCTCCAGATGTTTGAGTAGTGTTGTGTGTTGCTCTTCTTTGCTGGTAAGAAGTCCACCCAGTGTAGCTGGCAATACTCGGCGCCCTCAGATAAATGACGCTGATGACAGTGCAATCTCTACCCACGGCACCTGCCGAACAGCGGAGACCACAGAACGCAGACCTGCGGACGATCCACACTGATCTCTACCACTCCTTCATCGGCATCATGCAAACCAACTCCACGATCTTGTGGAGCACCCCGCACTACTGCATGGAGAAGAATATATGGCATAGCCGTGAACCATGTACTTCCTGAACTTGTCTTCCATCTTTTTTCATCCAACTGCTCCTGTCTGTACGACTCCAGTATATGTCTTCTGGAATGGGAGTTGCTCTCCAGGCGAACTCAACGGGATCCTACAAAGCTTCTTGTCGTTCATTTCTTCCTTCTCTGCCGCCTTCTTCTCATCCTCTTGCCTGTTATTCAGACATGCTGCAGGTCATCACGCAGGATCTGATCATTACCTCACGGCATCTCGTGGGATCCGGAGCTACAGCAACAATATAAAATGTCCTGCGAGTTTCTTTGGCCATTAATACCTAGCTCTTCCTCCCCCTTCCTCATCCTCCACCACCACCGTCCAGACATAGCTAAGCATGAGGCCTGTCCATTATCATCTACTTCTAGCCCTCCTTCTCCTGTTGCTTGTCTCCACCTAGCTCTTCCTCCCCCTTCCTCCTCCTCCACCACCACCGTCCAGACATCGCTAAGCATGAGGCCTGTCCATTATCATCTACTTCTAGCCCTCCTTCTCCTGTTGCTTGTCTCCACCATCTTGACAGAAGAACTGGTCAATACGTCAGACTGCTCCACAGCAAGGTGAAAGGCTCGTTTCCTTTATCAGTCATCATCATTAAGTAATAGAAGAGCAATGTAAAAAGCCTGTCCTTCATAACCATCACAAGGAAGAACACAGGAGCAAGTGGAAAAGCCTTTCTCCCTTAATCATCACCCTGAAGAACTTTGACAGCAAGGTAAAAGGTTTGTTTTCCTTTATTAGTCTTCACCCTGAAGAACTTTGACAGCATGGTAAAAGGTTTGTTGTCCTTTATTTATCTTCACCCAGAAGAACTTTGACAGCAAGGTAAAAGGTTTGTTGTCCTTTATTAATCTTTACCCTGAAGAACTTTGACAGCAAGGTAAAAGGTTTGTTGTCCTTTATTAATCTTCACCCTGAAGAACTTTGACAGCAAGGTAAAAGGTTTGTTGTCCTTTATTAATCTTCACCCTGAAGAACTTTGACAGCAAGGTAAAAGGCTCGTTGTCCTGCATCGACCAACCATCATCCTCTGTTTCCACCTTTTATTTTCGCAGCATCCACATATATTTTGTGCAGGCTCTGTCGGGCATCTCGGAGCACATTGTGGAGAACGTCAACGTCGTTCGATGCCCTGTGTCGTTTATTTCACCTCTTCATGCTCTTCCTTCTGTCCTCTCTCCAGACGTGTGGAGTGAGTTCGCCATACAATGTCTGCTCAGCACCTTGAAGCTCAGCGTGGAGAACTGCGTCTTCCTGAGAGGCTTCGTGCCCTTCATTAATCGTGACTCTCCCCCCCCCCCCCCCCCCCCCCCGCGTGCCCTGCCTCCGGAAGCTTGGTGTGTGGACCCACGTGGAATGTACCGTGCCACAGAGCACACACCGGAGAACACGAGCATTGACAGGGTTTTCTGTCATTCATTAACCACAGATCTTCCATGTACTGGTCCTCCTTATACTCCTCTTCTTCTTCTTCTCCCTCCTGTCTCCCTGATCCTGACGCGCGGATGTGTGGTTGGTCACATGGGATCTGTTCAGTATGTCATAACGGCGGAACGCTGTAGAATTGTGGCGAGATTGGTGCGAGGCGTCCTGTCTTTCTTTCAATACTGACCTTGTCCCTCCTTTTCCTCTCTGCCACCCATGTGCCATCGCTTTTTTTTCCAATACTGATCTTTTCCCTCCTTTTCCTCTCTACCACCCATGTGCCATCGCTTTTTTCCAATACTGACCTTGTCCCTCCTTTTCCTCTCTGCCACCCATGTGCCATCGCTTTTTTTTTTCCAATACTGACCTTGTCCCTCCTTTTCCTCTCTACCACCCATGTGCCATCGCCT
>CM031604.1:21030234-21036730 GCA_018398815.1 Conus ventricosus
CGTGTGTGTGTGTGTGTGCGCGCGCGCGCGTGCGTGTGTGTGTGTGTGCGTGCGTGCTTGCGTGTTCGTGTGTGTGTGTGTGTGTGTGTGTGGAGAGAGAGAGAGAGAGAGAGAGAGAGAGAGAGAGAGAGAGAGAGAGAGAGAGAGAGAGAGAGAGAGAGATGCTGTGCTGTGATGTGCTGTCTAATGTTGACCTGAACTATGTGTTGACGGGACCAGCGAGGTCGGGATCACGGCATTTCCAGACTGAACGAACTGAGAGAGTTCTTCGGGCTCAAACCATTCCGACGCTGGAAGCAGTTTGGAGACGTCTCTGAAAAGATTCAGTCTGTCTATGAGTAAGTTCTGGGAAGGGGGTTACTTTTATTAGAGAAGGGGGCGTATGCATACGGGCGAGGGGAGTAAGTGCTGTAGTCTCTTGTGTATGTGTGATTTGCATGTGGCTTCTTCGAAGAGAGTAATGGAGTCAGCTATCCAATTTGCACTCTTTGCAGTTTTCTTTCCGCACCCTTCGCCCTCCTGATCTCTCTCTCTCTCTCTCTCTCTCTCTCTCTCTCTCTCTCTCTCTCTCTCTCTCTCTCTCTCTCTTTAATTAAAGAAAGGTGGATTTATAATGGAGTGTTGATCCTGTCGTCAACGTATATAAATGTTTAGGAATATAATTATCTTTCAGCAAAATGAAGCTTCACTTTTGCATGCAAGGATCTTGCCAGTAGAGCTAAGCGCGCACTTGTATGTATCATACAACACTAATCAAATTCAGGAACCAATCTTTGAAACTGTTTATAAAATTGTTTGATTCTCAGGTACAGCCTATCACTCAGTATGGAACTAAAATTTGGGGTCTTTATGATTCTGCTGTTTATTGTGAAAATGTCCATTTATTTGCGTTAAAAAAAGTTTCTATGAGTGAGCATGCGAACACCTAACGATTTAGTCTACTGCGAAGTAAACAGACATCCAATGTATTTAAATTCTGCGACACCTTGCATACGTTATTGGTTGAAAATAACGCAAATGGACATTTCAAGGTTGCCCAGGAAAGCATATAATATGTTACATGATTTGCGTAAAGACTAAATTATATGAACTTGGTTTTGGCTGTGTTTGGCTACAACAGAGTGTTGGGAACATAAATGGATTTCTTCGTGCATTTCGGAATAGATTATAGATTGCAGATGGCAAGAATGGTCATGTCACGTTCATGAAAGTGACCGATTTTTTTTTATAGACAGTTCAGAGCTATACATTGTGTGCCGATATATTTATCTGTTGAAATGGACAATCATTCAAAATATATTTTGACAAAGTTCAGATTGCTTATATCTGATCTTTTGTTCATTATTATCGTTATAGGAAGCATAATAAACTTGAACTGACCTGTCCGTTTTGTAAGAGAAGACAATGAAGTTCATTTTGTGTTGTGCTGCCCCGCTCTAAGTGACCTGAGGAATCGGTTCATCCATCAAAAGAATTGCAGACATTCTTCTTCATTTCGACTTAAATTACTGATGGCTTCTATAAATGAAACTACTGTAAAACGTTTTCCTATTTTCTTGAATAAGGCACTTAAGATTCGAAGTATAGCGTGTGGTTAGGTATTGATTGTTGCATGTTGTTTAATATCGAGTTTGCTTTTACTTGTAGATGCCTAGATGTTTGATGATTTGTTTATTTCTGTCTAAAAACGATTTGTTCACAACACCCCTTCATTAGAGACCATGGCCTGTATGAATTAATCATTCGTATCCGTATCCGTATCCCTCTCTCTCTCTCTTCACATCCTGCTCCTCCTCCTCCTCTACTCTCCCACCCTCTCCCTCTATCTCTGTCGCTCTGTGTCTGTCTGTCTGTTTCTCTCTCTCTCTCTCTCTCTCTCTCTCTCTCTCTCTCTCTCTCTCTCTCTCTCTCTGTCTCCGTTTCTGTCTGTCTGCATCTCTCTCTCTCTCTCTCTCTCTCTCTCTCTCTCTCTCTCTTCCTCTCTCTCTCTCTCTCTCTCCCTCCCTTTCTCACTCTCTCTCTCTATCTCCTCCTTCGCTCCGTGTCTCTCTCTACGAATCTTTCTCCTTCCCCCCCTCTCTCCCTCCTTTTCTCATTCTCTCTTTCTATCTCCCCCATCGCTCCGTCTCTCTCTCTCTCTCTCTCTCTCTCTCTCTCTCTCTCTCTCTCTCTCTCTCTCTCCCTCCCTTTCTCACTCTCTCTCTCTATCTCCTCCTTCGCTCCGTGTCTCTCTCTACGAATCTTTCTCCTTCCCTCCCTCTCTCCCCTCCTTTTCTCACTCTCTCTTTCTATCTCCCCCATCGCTCCGTCTCTCTCTCTCTCTCTCTCTCTCTCTCTCTCTCTCTCTCTCTCTCTCTCTCTCTCAACATCTCATTCTCCCCCCCCCCTCTCTCTCTCACGTCTCTCTCGTCTAATCCCTTTCATCATCTACTGCTCTTATCTCTTCTAGCTCTCTCTCTCTCTCTCTCTCTCTCTCTCTCTCTCTCTCTCTCTCTCTTCTCTCTCCTCTCTCTCTCTCTCTCTCTCTCTGCGCAGGAAACTGCACCAGTTCGGCAGATCTCACCTCGATACCGACAGAATAGCTTATTCCGAGAAAAGAAGGCAGTACAAAGAGCTACTTGAATGTAAAAAGAAATCTTACAAGGAAAATGTTTTGTATTCCTTGCACGACAATTTGAATAACCCAAGAAAGTTTTGGGATACAGTTCGTTCTGCATCACCCTCAGTTAGTGGACAAAACACAATAACTAAAACTGAATGGTTCGAGCATTTCACCAATGTTTTCAACGCCAGTGGCAATGACCGTAGCGATGATGGTAGCATTGAGGGTAATGAAGATGCTCATTTTGACGCTCATGATGCAGCTCAAGTCACATTTAACTGTGACACACTGAATGAGGCAATCACTACAGGAGAAATTCGGGGGCAGTACGAGCACTCAAAAGCCGAAAAGCTGCAGGTCCGGATGGTCTCATAGGAGAGTTTTATAAAAATGGTATAGAACATATTTTGCCTTTCCTATTGAAATTCTTTAACTACCTGTTTGATCATGGATTGTTTCCAGATGAATGGTCTTTGTCAATCATCCAGCCCCTGCATAAAAAGGGTGACTTAAATATTCCTGACAATTATCGAGGAATCTCGCTTCTTAATATTTGTAGTAAACTGTACAGTTTTATATTAAACAAACGTATCTCAAGATGGATTGATGTAAATGGTATTTTTGGTGAGGAGCAAGCTGGGTTTAGGGAAGGTTATTCCACAGCAGATCATATTTTCACTATGTTCGCTATGGCTCAAAAGCAACTTTTGAGGCATAGAAAACTTTATGTGGCATTTATAGATTTCCGCAAGGCTTTCGACACAGTGTGCAGAGGGAAATTATGGGCTGTTTTACGCAAGTCTGGATTGCAAGGCAAGATATTTAATGCTCTAAGATCGATTTATCATGTCGTTAAAGCAACGGTACGTGTCCATGGTGAATTAACTGATGTATTTATGTGCCCACGAGGCTTGAAGCAGGGAGAGGTGTGTTCACCAGTTCTTTTCTCCTTATTCATAAATGAGCTCACAAAAGACATAGTTAATTTTGGCCGGCATGGTATCCAGTTGTCCCCAGACTTTATCGAAATATTGATACTGTTATTTGCTGATGACGTGGCATTAACATCTGACAGCATCATTGGCCTTCAGACACAGCTGAATATCCTGTCTGATGTAGCAGAACGCCTGGGTCTTATTGTAAAAAAGGAAAAATCAAATGTTGTTATTTTTCGTAACGGCGGACACTGGGCGTTAAGACCTTGTTAACATTAAGAACAGGGAAAAATCTGTAAGCGGATTCAACTTATGACTCCCATCAGCAGGTAATAAGTGCTTACGCCCACAATGGTGGGTGTTTCGTGTGTCATCGAATCAGAAAGTTTTCGTGTCGCCGCTTGGTGTCTTCCACAACAGAGCAAGTCATTTAGTTGCAACGGCAGTAGAGCTTTTGTACAGAGCAATATGGTTTTGACGTTAAAACATAAAATGGGACCAGTGACAAAAAGTAACACACGAGTCACAATAATGACGTCACAAGCCTGAACTCTTTTCTTTACCATCGCAGTGAGCCAGCTGTCGCCAAAGGCTTTCAGACGAGTGACGTTGGCTTTTTGTGTGTAAGTGCTAATCCTCCCTTTCCCCGACCACACACACACACGCACACGCACACACACAGACACACACACAGATATGCACACACATACGCACACACATATACACACACGCGCGGGCGCACAGACACACACGCATGCACAACACACACACACGTACACACACATACACACACACACAAACATACACACACGCACACACACACAAACACACGTACACATACACACACACACACTCACACACACGCACACACACACAGACACACACACATATGCACACACACGCACACACATACGCACACACATATACACACGCGCGCGCGCACAGACACACACGTACACACACACATACACACACACACGCGCGCGCGCACGCACACATACACATACACACAAACATACACACACGCACACACATACAAACACACATACACATACACACACGCACACACATACACACATACACATACACACACATGCACACACTCTCACACACACACATAAACATACACGTACACACACACTTACACATACACACACACACACACACACACACACACACACACACACACACACACACACACACTTACACATACACACACACGCGCGCGCGCACACACTCACTCACACACATACACATACACACTCACACACACATACACACTCACACACACACACACACAGGCGCGCGCGCATACATACACACTCACACACACACACATACACACTCTCATACACACACATTCACACATACACGCACATACACACACACACACACACACTCACACGCACACACTCACACACATACACACACACTCGCACATATGCACATACACAACACACACACACACACACACACACACACACACACACACACACACACACACACACACACATACACACACACATACACACACACACACTCACACATACACACACTCACACATACACACACACCTCGCACATACACACGCACACACATACACACACATACATACACACTCACACACGGGCACACACACACGGGCACACACACACACACACACACACACACACACACACACACACACACACACACACACACACACACACACAGAGCCTCATCGTCAAAATGGAATGCTCCATCTTACTTGTTCAGTTTCACTTGACCATTCTTTTTCACAATTGGTTCACACAGAACGGAATTTGAATCAGTTAGGCTACTTTCATACTAAACCCAGTCATTTGCTGACAACCACTGACCTTCAACTTGACACGTGCGTGTCTCGTCTAGCTCCCTGATGTCCGACTCAGAAACAGTCAGAAAAGGCGATGTGGAAGCTGACACAAGCATGCTGGCAGGTGGCTAAAAGGGAATATTTCTCCTTATTGTCTCTCTGCTGTTATTGATTTCCATTTTCAGGTCCTAACCCACTGCAGCTTTTAGTTTTCAAGACTTGCCCCTCTGCCAACACTGATTTTCATTTGAAAGACTGACCTTGCTGCAGTCACTGACTTCTGTTTCCAAGACTCGCCCCTCTGTAATCATTGAAAAGCTGACCCCACTGCTGTCACTGACTTCTGTTACCATGATTCGCCTCACTGCAGCCACTAATTTCCAGTTCCATACTCGCTTTGCTGCTTTAGCTGATAGACTTTTTCAAGTTCACTCATTGCAGCCACTGATTTTCTTCTCAAGATTTGTTCAGTTGGGGTTACTGATTTATTGCTTCCAGGTTCATCCACTCTAACCATTGACTTTCCTTTTTTCAGATGCCCCAGTGCCACCAGCGACTGATTTCTATTGTAAGACTTGGCCGACTGCAGCTTTTGATTTTGCTCAGTGTTTGTTCCAATCCAGTGCTAGTGCAGAAATTAACCCTCTGCAGAATGTAAGACTAAAAAACACCAAAAACAACAGGAATCCTCCTCATTCTTGGACTTATAAATTAAGTGATTGAAATTTGGCCACTATTTTCTATCAACATCACTGGTGAGCAATATTTATACATTGCATCCTATTTTGTTTTGATGGTTTACTGAATTTAAGATGTATTGTAAGTACTTGGCATAACATTAATTTTCAGTTTGATATTTAAGCCGTAAGCCATATTTTGTCATATTTGGAGTCTTTTTGTATAGAAGTTGATTATCAGCTTTGTTTTTAAGGAGAGGCCACACAAAATGTCTTAGCAAGACAAATGTTCTTCAGCGTCTGGGGGGCAACGCCGGCCTTTTCAGTATAGCTATAATTTTCTGCTTCCACCCCTGCTTAATCTCTGTAATCCGCTGACATAATTACTGCGAAATCGGAGTCATAAGGAAGGAAACGGTAAATTCTTTCCTATGAGCAGGAAATAAAT
>CM031604.1:21038127-21043127 GCA_018398815.1 Conus ventricosus
TACTAACATGACGCCAACATCCATATTGGTTTGTCTCCTGTTAAGGTGAATTAAACGTGTTCCAAATCTTTTTTTTTAATCTTCTCTCTTTCTCCCCTCCCCTCCTCCAGCCATGTCCAACGATTTCGTTGTCAATGAATTTGCAAATGAAATGTGAGAGATCCTAAATAAAACACGTTTAAGGATGAAACCTATTTCAGCTAAAACCAAAGTGTTTACAGGTGGTTGTTAAGAACTGCATGGTTGCCACGTGGTAACCCGGTCAGCGAGACAACAGGACTGACTGCTGGTCACGACATGGTCCATAAGTTCCTTCCAACACCGCCAGCTCTGGAGCAGGAGAAAAGACGGGATAAGGTCAAATGGTATGAGGAGCTATTAAAGGCACACAGAACTCTTACGTTGACTAAAACTGCGGTACAAGAACACAGTAGCCTAATTATAAAACCACAGCCAGGCGGTTATTGGTGACCTTTGACACTGACCTTTAGGCCCCTGTTCCCGCTTTCCACCGCCTTTTTTTCTGACTACCTCTGCGTTTCTTCTCCCACCACTAAGCGAACGTCTTCTGCGTGGACATCATTTTGCGACCTTACTGGGCTCTTTGGGGCCAGCGGCTGCCGGCTGCGCTGGACCAACTCCGGAATGGAGCTTGCGGGACTTTCGGGTAAGTTCGACACTGCAGTTGACCTAGGGAGTCGAGGCACTCTTGAAGAGCTCCCGGATCCCCTAACCATTGCACAGGACACAACAAGCTCCACTGACGATCTTTGATGTGAATTAGAAATGAAATTACCAACTCCTGTGTTTGTGGAACCATTTGAAAGAGGGACGGAGATTTCAGAATCGTCTGTGGAATGCAAATTAGGAGAGGAGTCACCAACTCCCCGGCTTCTGGCTCCAGTTGTCAAGTCGATGGGGGTTCCAAAGTCTTCAGAGAATTTGGAATTAGAAGTAGAGTCACCAACTCGTTGGACGCTGGACCCACTCCTCTGGGGATTGAAGGTGTCGGGGTCTTCTGAGGACTGTGAATTAGATTTTGGCTGGCCGTCTCCTTGGTCTCTGCCTCTTTTCCTCCGGGAGATGGAGATTTCGGGGTTTTCCGAGGTGTGCGGATTAGAAGGGAGGCAGCCCACTCCTGTGGACCGCTGCCCTTTGCTGACCATCGCCGGTTGAGGCTGCTCGGTGCCACGAAGAAGATGCCGCTGGGACTCTTCATCGACGTTCCCGGACTCCCGGTCAGGGCTGGGGCCACGTTCTTCAGACCCGTGCTGAGCGCTCAGCGAACTCCTCTCCACGACCTGGTCGTCGTCGTCCGAGTCCAACAGGTCGGTCCCCTCGGGGTACCTGAAGGCGATGCCTTCCACCATGACCACGTTGCCGGTGCTCGGGGGCTGTGTCGCGCGTTGACGTTCTGCAAGCAGAGGTCAGGAAAAGGATTTGCTCGTTACGCTCTGTTGACAATGTCCACGTCACTCGTGACGCTCTGTTGACAATGTCCACGTCACTCGTGACGCTCTGTTGACAATGTCCACGTCACTCTGGATTAAAAAGTACAGTTCAGCGTCCCCTGTTTCTGCGCGTCCGTGTCAAGATTTTTACCGACGTCATAGGTTGTCCGTGTCAAGGTGTTTATTGACGTCATAGGTTGTCCGTGTCAAGGTGTTTATTGACGTTATAGGTTGTCCGTGTCAAAGTGCTTATTGACGTCATAGGTTGTCCGTGTCAAAGTGCTTATTGACGTAATAGGTTGTCCGTGTCAAGGTGTTTATTGACGTCATAGGTTGTCCGTGTCAAGGTGTTTATTGACGTTATAGGTTGTCCGTGTCAAAGTGCTTATTCACGTCATAGGTTGTCCGTGTCAAGGTGCTTATTGACGTTATAGGTTGTCCGTGTCAAGGTGTTTATTGACGTCATAGGTTGTCCGTGTCAAGGTGTTTATTGACGTCATAGGTTGTCCGTGCCAAGGTGTTTATTGACGTCATAGGTTGTCCGTGCCAAGGTGTTTATTGACGTCATAGGTTGTCCGTGTCAAGGTGTTTATTGACGTTATAGGTTGTCCGTGTCAAGGTGTTTATTGACGTCATAGGTTGTCCGTCACAGGGAGAATGACTAACTTACAACTTCATTGTAAAAGCTGCCCACCACTGCAGAGAATGGACGTCATAGGAGCCGATGCCTTAGAATGGGCAGGTACGCATTTCGTATAAAACGCGAGCTGCGCTATGCATTTGCCGCCACAAGGGGAGAGCTGAACTGCACATTGGTTGACAGGTGTTGGGGCATCGAAATAATTCGGTAATGTACAAAGGGTCGTTTATTTTCCCTCGATCAGTATTTACGTTACCTCCCCCCTCACCTTCTCTCCTCCCCCTCCCCTTTCTCTCACCCCCTCCGCAATTTACTGTTCAAAGCTGGGTATCTAAATGTTCATCGTTGAAGGAATTGTTCTTTCCTTAAACGTGTTCTCATGTTTCAGCTTTACTCACAGGACAGAATTGCTTCTCTCGTCTGGTAACCAGCAAAACTGACTTTATCATCACAGCGAAACTTGGCTTGTTTCGAGCAGTTATCGACCAGTATGTCTGCTGATGGTCTCACATCATCTCTTGACATGCTGAATTCTGTTATTCAAGACACGGCTCTTCGAATCAAGATTGAGGAGATCGAATGTTTGTTGCTCCGAGACTGGCAGAACACTACCGGCATATCCCCTTCCACGGAAGCACAAAATAACAATACTGTGTGCGGACGGAAATGTGCATCGCGGGTAACCAGGGAAAGACAAAGGTCTTAAACCCCCAGACATAATGGCGAAGAAAGTGGGTGTGGTTCATTCCCACTTTGTGTTTACCCACGCCTAAGTTTATTTTACAACCATGCTGAAAGTAATGGTACTGGTTACGACACTGCTGGCTCCGACATTCTGCAGCAGTACCACCAACCCACCTTGCTTCGTTCCCCTGCCTGTGCGTGATGCACTATATACCCATAAGGCACAGGCAATCCACATGAACAGAGACACGAAGAAACAATCTATTCTACGAGGGTTTTACTCACAGACTTCAGAGTCAAACGAGCTGACTGTTAAGGATTTTCGTGAAACGATGTCTGAAAGGAACTCAAGGAACGGAGTGCCACAGATTTCTGTTGCCATTTGTAACAGGGGCGGCAGTCGCAGTTGATCCAATGGGGAAAAAAAAAAACTAGTTGCAAAGTGAGACGACTGCAGGCGGAAATCTAAACAAATCTTAGATAAATGTTAGCGAACCAAATCAGTCAACGCCTATCTTGCGCTGAAGTGATTGAAGACAAGTGATTGCCCGTTCATTTTCGTTGTCCTAATTGTTTTGTATCTTGCCTGAAGAGGACCTGATATGTCGAAATGCGTTGTGTTTTGTCTTGTGATTCGTTTGTCCACGTTTTTTTCCGTTTTTTTTTTTTTTTTTGCCGGTTCGCTAACATTTATTTAAGAATCAATGGAAAAGAACCTTTTTTTTTTTACGGAGACGTCGCGATAGTTCTTGGGAGTTGAAAGCTAGATGGCTAGTGGGACAAACAGGGACACGCAGACCTTATCGTCATATCTAGCCTACTCTTCAATTGAACAATTTCATACTCTTTTACCAGATCAGTCTCTAGTTTTCAGTGTATTGTTTATAGCACAGTAATACATAAATGACACATTTCTTCAGTTCCGGTTTCAGCCACGTAACTCATGATATCTTGTCAACCCTCCACATCTTCCTCACCAACGGCATCTGCTCCTTACATTCCTGCATTCCTTCAAGGCAACATCATCATCAAACTGGTAAAAATAAAATGTATACGTCTTTTTTTTTTTTAAGAATCTGAAAAACAAAGAAATCCTGAATACATTTTTTAGAGCATCCATTTGATGATGGCTTATTTCTTCAATGCTCTATTCTGTTCCCTCCACCCAGCCCGTCAATTCTTTGTGCTATCTAAAATGCACCTCTCAGCTGTCCAACTCCTCATTCCCTTGCCAAGTGCCTAAGTGAATTCTGCACTATACCCCCTTCTTATTCCTTCGCATATTTCCTTTCTGCTTCCTTCTTATTCCAACACACACACACACACACACACACACACACACACACACACACACACACACACACACACACACACACACGTATTCACGTGAGCGCCACAGAGAGAGAGAGAGAGGGAGAGAGAGAGAGGGCGGAGGGAAGAAGCAAGAAGAGCAGAAGAAATGTTCCCATTGTGTACTTGCCTGTGCATTTGCAGTAGTACTGTCTCAGCCAGAGAGCACAGGCTACAATGAAAATAACTGCAGCAAACCTGCAACATGAAAAACAGAATGGACTCGGGAGGAAAAGATCATCGCAACTGGACAATGGATCTGGAAAAAAAACCTGGGCTTAATTTCGTTTCCATTATCCATGAACTTGGTGCGAATTTCATATGTCATATTGTAGTATAATATCTCAAAGATGCCTGTTTATTAGATCCTAATCATTCAACTTTGATAAAAGTATGTTCTCGATGTCGGTTCGAAAGGGTTTTTTAAGCGCATAGTTTGCCACAACGTTTGGAACACACACACACACGCACACGCACACGCACACACACACACACAACTTTAATTCGTGGGAATTGCAGAACAGCGAATCTCGAAGTTAGGGCTTCCCTAAATTGGACATCCACTGCCTTAAAACATACTTTTTCTATGCCGTTTTCTCTTACCGTCAAATATGAAAGAACATTTGGGTCTGAAAACCATTCTGGTGGATCTACAAGTGCCCACATCACAAATTTGTGGAAGTCAACAATTTTGGGCTTTGTATTTTATGGAGAGAAGCTCTCTCTCTCTCAAAGGAAAGTTAATTGAGGGCATCTTCACACACACACACACACACACACACACACACACACACACACTGACTGAAACCAATTTATTGTCAGATTAACTCAAGGTTGTACTGACCAGGGCATTTTCACACACACACACACGCGCG
>CM031604.1:21055627-21118127 GCA_018398815.1 Conus ventricosus
TTAGTGTATTTGGTGCTCGTCATTCGTGTGACTCTGTGGTAAATATTTCTGTGAGTTTGTGTAGCTTTTTGGTAAGTGTTTCTATAGACTGCAGAGTAAGTGATTTCCTAGAGTTTGTGTGGTTCCAGGGTTGATGTTTCCGTGGGTTTTGTGTGACTTTGAGATAAGTGGTTCTGTAAGTTTTTGTTTCTTCGTGGTGTTTCTGTTGGCTTTGTATGACTTCAGGCCAAGTGTTTCTGAGTCTTTGTGTGACTGTCGGGCAATTGTTTCGGTAGGCCTTTTTGAGACTGCAGGTAAAAGTGTTGTAATACACCGTGTGGGAGGTGTTGGAAACTGTAGGATTTGTGTGACTTTAGGTAACGTGTTTGTCTTGGCTTTGTGAGAGTTCAGGGTATGTCTCTGTGCAGTTAGTGTGACTTCTTGGTAATCACCTCTGTGACTTTGACTTCTTTGAACAGAGTTTGGGTTAATTCTTGCTGTTGTTTCTGTCGTTTTGTGTGATTTTAGGGTAACTGTTTCTGTAGGCCATGCATTACTTTAGGGCAGATGTTTTGGTAGGATTTGTGTTTCTTTAGGTTTTGTGCGACTTTACGGTAAGGTATCTATAGAATGTGTGTGTTTCTGTAGGTTTTGTGATTCCAGGTTAAGGCAAGGTAACAAGGTCGATTTTTGAAAAAATCGTTCAAAAATGTTTTTGGGTTTATTTCACCATATGCACAGATTTTGATGAAAATTGGTGATAACCTTCCTTGGTTATTGTGCTAGCAGTAGGTAATAACCATTTACATCTGGGCATATTTTTAATCTTACAATATGTGCTTTAAATGGGATGGGGTAACGACACAAAATAAAATCATGGCGTTGGGGTTGTCACTCTCACACAGACACTATTACACTTGGAGTGTTCAAACTTTGCATGGTTTTAGAAAAATGTGATATCTATAAAATGACGTAAATTCAGAGTCCTAATGTATATTAGCTGTAAGTGAGTGATCATTCAAGTACAACTAAAAGTGAACATTTTGAAAACTTTACTGACATGACCCAGACCTTTGATTTTAGGTCATTTCAAAGAACACAGCATCAAGATGATCTCCACAAAATTTCAAGTTGTTTGGACAAAAATTAAATGAAATATAATGACATTAGTGACACGAGTACGTGAAAACGCAGTTTTGAGAAAATCGGCTTTGAAAGTTTGGTACACATGTAATAATAGCTTTGCAGACTTTCTCTTGCAAACCATGCTGTTTTTCTGCCTCCTCCAAGTTCTGAAATGATAAAATAACTGACCTGAACTATTCATGAGCACCTGCCTGGTAAAACTCCTCTTGGCCTTCTGTAACCTGGGCGGCCGCTAGTCTTCGGGCTCAACGATCTGCTGGTTGAAGTCTTGCTCCAGCCGCCTTGATCCTCCCCCCATCCAGCTCATGGAAACACTTGGTGGTATGGTGTCCTTCTGGCATCCCCAACTTGGTAAAAATGCTCAGGCGGCCCATCTCTCCATCATTGTATGCAATTGTTGCATCAGACACAGCCAATATGAGACGAGGGCGACCGACAAAACCAGTTTTCGGGCAGTGTTCCCATATCAAGTTGTGGAAGCTTTCATTAGTGTTTTGGGTACCCCCATGAGCACACTTGGAAAGCAGTGTGTCAGAGGACAGTGTCTCAAAAACTGGTCTGATGGCTTGGCAGACATAGGGTGGCAGTGCATTTCTGTTGGGATCTGTAGGATTCTTTTTCGACGGACACCACACACCACAGTTAGTATGGACTTTATTCCTGTGTTCCCATATTGCCCAGATGTCCCTCTGCATGGCCCTCACATCCCCTACATTGTTCCTGATTGCAGCCCCATAGTGCCCTTGAATGTTCAAAATCATCTTTTTTGTCAGTCCCCCCTTCCCACCAATCCCAGTCATAGTTTTTCCCATATGTTGGTATTTCTCTTTCTTCAGTGCTGCAACCTTGTTGGTCAACTGCCTCCCCATTCGTTTTTGGACATGGCCACAGCACTCAAGCTTTTCAATGTCTACATCCCCATAAATGGGTGGTTCAGCTTTACTTACAGACGAGAAAGACTTGCTGTCCCCATCACCCAAAAAAGAAACATATTTCAGTTCATGAAGAGCCTCACTTCGTCTGAACGCCGTCACAGCTCCTGCTGGCTCCATGCTGCCTGCTGACCCTTCATGATTCTTGTCGCAGTTAGGGGCGTGTGTCTGCTTCCACTCAGTGAAGTCCTCTTCTGTCCTCTTTTTCTTATTTTTCGCGCATGCATCGCAGTAGTTGGACATGACAACAGTGTCGATGACTTTTGAATTTTGTTTGTCCACACTGAGAACTGTAAACACCCCATTCTTTGACTGGAAACCTCTCCTCTGCCAGGTTCCATCGCAGGAAACAGCGACCTCCTCTCCCTTTGATGCCTTCAGCTCAGCTGCAAGGAGAAAGAGAGAATCACAGTCTAGCCAAAAACAATGTGAAAAATACATCTTGTCAAAGGCAGTACTGTCGCAGAAAATATACTTATGCCGTGAAACAACATAAACACACATACAAATTCAACATGAAATACACACAAGCACACACAAACACACTATATGACTGACATTCCTATACAAACACACATCATGACACACCCACACTCTTACAAAAACCTAGCTGCAAAAATTCATGCCCACACACGCATACATCATATAAACACACACACACACACACACACACACACACACACACACACACACACACACACACACACACACACACACACACACACACACACATTCACACACCCACACATGTTTGCACACACACACACACACACACAACACACACACACACACACACACACACACACACACACACACACACACAATGTGAATATACATCTTGTCAAAGGCAGTACTGTCGCAGAAAATATACTTATGCGTGAAACAACATAAACACACGTACACATTCAACATGAAATACACACAAGCAGGGTGTTTCTGTCGAACTTGTATGATTTTAGCATACATATTTCTGTAGGAATTGCGTTTCTGTAGATTGTATGTAACTCCAGGTTAAGCATTTCTGCAGGCTTTGTGGACTTAAGGGTGAATATTTCTGTTTGCTTTGTAAAGACTTTAGGGTAAGTATTCTTGTAGGATTTGCGTGATTCTAGGTGAAGTATTTCTATAGGTTATGAGACTCCAGACTAAGTGTTTCTGAAGGCTTTGTGTGACTCAAGTTAAGCGTTTCTGTAGGCTTTCCTGTGATTTTTTTTTTAATCTTTTCTTTGCGCGTTCCATTAAACATTTCCCATGGTGTTATCATATTCACCCATCTCCGTTTTACTTTGTGCTTCGTTCAGCGCTGACTTCTTCCAGGAGGGTCGTCATTTTCACCCCTCATTCAAATCCTCTGTACTGCGTTCAGCGCTGACGTCTTCCAGGAGGGTCGTCATTATCACCCCTCATTCAAATCCTCTGTACTGCGTTCAGCGCTGACCTGTTCCGAGACTCATCACACTCAACCATCTGTTCTCTCTTCTTTGCCGTTCACCACTGGTCTGTTCCCACTCTGTTGTCACGGTTACCCCCCCCCCCCTCCCCATTTCTCTGCGTGTCGTCCACAGTTGACCTGTTCTCACTGTGATGTCACGATTATCCCTCTCCCCGTTTCTCATTGTGTCGTTCACCATTGGCCTAGTTCCACTGTGGTGTCGCGACTATTGGCCTAGTTCCACTGTGATGTCACGACTGTTGGCCTAGTTCCACTGTGGTGTCACGACTATTGGCCTAGTTCCACTGTGGTGTCACGACTTTTGGCCTAGTTCCACTGTGATGTCACGACTATTGGCCTAGTTCCACTGTGGTGTCACGACTATTGGCCTAGTTCCACTGTGATGTCACGACTATTGGCCTAGTTCCACCGTGATATCACGACTATCCCTCTCCCCGTTTCTCTGTGTGTCGTTCACAATGGAGCTAGTCCCACTGTGTTGTCCCATTGACCTCCCTCCCATTTTTCTGTGTTTATTTCGCTGTTGGCTTACTCCCGTTCTGTTGCCACGCGTGTTCGGGGTTTGTTATGACTCCTCTACATTGAACACTTGCACCTGCAGCAACAGCTGACGCGGCGATAAACGATGTACGGCATCACAGCTTTAGTATCAGTGGCAGGTGTAAACACTACATTCGTTGATGTTGTTATCAGCTCAACACAGTCTCCCGTGTCCGTTCTTCTGAAGCTGCCAGCTGTCGGCATCATGGTGCTGCTACGACGGCGTTGTTGGTCAGTGATTGGAGTTCTCTTCGCTGTCATCGCCTCCGACATTTTGTTACCATCAGTCCGTGGCTCGGCCATGAGCAGAATAAAACTGAATTTATTTAACAAACAATGAAAAAAAAAAGCCCAAAAGAGAAACCAAAGACACCAGACGGACTGCCGTGATGTGTAAAGAACTCAACAACAAAAATCAGAATTTTGGTTCATTTTGACAGATTTATCTGTCCATAAATTTTGTTCGGTCTGTAGTGTGCGGTTTATGCGAAAGTTTATATTAGATAAATGTTAGAAGAGTGAACATCAAGCCAGAGTGGACGCCGATGAGGGTTGCCTTCTGCTGCATGACAGCGGTACGTGGGACCGCAAGACTTGGCGTCCTCTGATGATTGTCGTCTGTGCCTTGAGAAAGACATGACGATCATGGTGATGACCACTAGGACAGAACGATGATGCTGATATTGCAGGTAATGGAGATTATTCGGTGATGCGCTATGGGGCGCATTGGTTTTGATGACGTGGACAAAGGGGCGCACTCATTGACAGATGAAGATTTCTATCATTTTGAAATAGACAATAGGTACAGTGCCGGTGTGCGCGCGCGCGCGCATACACACACACACGCACGCACGCACGCACGCACGCACACACACACACACACACACACACACACACACACACACACACACACACACACACACACACACACACACACACACACACACACACACACTTGTTGGTTAGCAGTTGGATCTTTGTTAATACGCGCGTGATTTTTTTTAAATTGCGTGATTCTGTTCGTAACGACTAGCTGAATTCAGCGTGTGTGTATGTGTGTGTGTGTGTGTGTGTGTGTGTGTGTGTGTGTGTGTGTGTGTGTGTGTGTGTGTGTGTGTGCGCGCGCGCGCGCGCGTGCGCTGTAATGCACAATAGCTTAGATGACTTAGACCTGAACATGTTTGGGCCAGGGTAGGCTTTTGTTATACAAAAGCTGTTACAGGAAGCAGAAAACCTTCTGGTCTTAATACATCCAATGCCACACACGTTTGGTCTTGTTGTGCGTGTCCATACTCCTTCATTTCCTCTTTGGTACTAATTTTCTTGATGTCTTTGGATGCGTTGTAAAATATGGCACAGGTGATGTTTGTCGAATGCATATCCTGAAACACAGCACCAAAGGAAAAGTGAGGGACGTACATTTCTGTGGACAGACGTAATTGCTTTTGTCCGGCGAAACTGAAACCAGTCCAAGATCAAGCACATCAAACACCATCTCTGAATTATGCATGTAAAACCTCAAGTTATGAATTATATAACTGATCTTGTAGAAACGAAGTGCAGCAAAATCGATACTACCCGTGTCGGAAAACGTGGCTATCTGAATCTGGTGGAACCAGGAACATTCACCCACCGATCAGATGTGATAGACCTAACGATCTAAATGCTGGTGTTGCCATTTAGGCTATTAAAAACATACTTGTAAAATCAGCATGGCATCCGCATATTAGATGTAGGAACAATTCAGATATAAAAACAAAGAGGAAAGAAACCGAAAGAAAAACCAAACAAGCTGATTAACTGGATCTTTTTACCGACTGCCAAATTCACGTGTAAATTAATGGAACCTGATAGACAAAAGTATTCGAATATCTAACAATACAGCATTGAAAGTTCTTAATCTCAGTGATGTTGAACTCTCCATCTCCCCATCTAAGAGATATTCTGGATAGTGTTTAGCTGTCTAAGTTGATGAACAGGCCTACATGGATCACTGAAACAAGTGCAACATGCCTATACCTTATCACAGTTCAATCCCCCAACACAGTGATATCCGCTTTTGTTTTGCCAGAAGTCTGCAGTGATCATTGTGATCCCTGCGCCCCATTGGGAATACTGTTATCGAGGACTGGCTGTTTCAGAGAACAATATTCAATTATTGTAAAGTATGTGTTCATAGACTTTGCTAGTTACTGGGAGACATAGACCGGAATGATATGATCCAAAATAGATCAACAGATGACAGTGCTCAGATGTTTTCAGATATCGTTACTGAAAACGCTGAAACACGCATGTCAGTTAAAATTGTCACAGTGGATCCGAACGATGTACCGTGAAAGACAGACGAACTCAGGTTGTTAACAGAAGAACGCAAGAAAATCCACAAATACGCTAGTCGTAGGTATAAATTAGAAGGTTGGCGAGAGTTCCAACACCCTCGTGATTACATTACAAGACAGGCAACGACAACAACAACAACAACAACATGTAACAGAAGTACAAAAGAAATCTACTAAAGAACTCTTCACAGTCATCGAACCAAAGCAAAAATGAGTGGTAGAAATTTTTAAGATCGTCTTTTTAAAACAAGCAGTGTACGGACTCACACGAAATCCCCCTCTGTCCTTTTCAACAGCGCTGTTTATCATACAAATAAAGAAAAATTGACATTCTTAATGACCTCTTTTTCCAGTCAAACTTATGAAACGAAGATGACGAATTATCCAGTATACTATTCCTGGATCTAGAGCTTCAGCATTGGAATTGACCACTACACTCATAAAAGTTCTCAGTCTAGACAAAAACAAAGCCATTGGACCTGATTCTGTTGATAACAGATCGTTAACTGCATCATTATCAGATATTTTCCTGCCATTGATCACACTCCCTAACTGGCATTTGCATGTAACTTAATTTCTCTATGTATGGTAGACCGTGTACCTAAGTCCAGTACATAAAAACACATCAGGCGAACTATCTACCAATTTTCGCCCAATTTCCTTGCTCAGTTGTGATGTGAAGATATAACTGCACATCCATACGCATATTTGCTTCTTTTTGTCATCTGATGATATTGTATTCTCCTATCAGTCTTGCTTTATCGCTTTAAACTCCACAATAAACCAGTCAGCGTGTATTTATGATTTATATTTTTCATGTGGCATAAAGAACTTCTCTAAATGGATGTAATAGAGGGAAGCCTCTGGATTGGATTGCTGAGTATCATTGAAACCGTGCTCTTGCAGTTGTTATTAAACGCTTTAAAGCTGATTACAAAAGGGTTTTTGAGGATGTACCCCAAGGTTCGGTATGAGATCCTCTTTTATTTTTTTCATTTTTATCGGTGATACAGTAGAGACCCTCATATCCAATCTTAATCTCTTTCCAGATGATACAAATATGTCGTAAGCGCCCAGTAAGCCTGCTACTCGCAGAAAAGAATGCTTAACTCGGATCTAGATAAGATAAATCTTCTCAAGAGAAACTATAGAACATTGAATTTAATAACGAAAAAAAACAAAACAAAACCGGAACTATTTAACTTAAGAAACAGTAATCCCACTTGGCTTTTATATTTGGCTCTACTCACAAAACATAAACATAAACACCTTGGTATAATTCTTCAAAGCAACTGCAAATGGGATGAACAGATTATAAAAGTATAGATATATTGGACAAGTTTCGATATAAACTTAACAGAAAAGCGTTGGAAATCCTGATTTCCACGCAGTTACAAACATTTTTTTTTAATTTGAGACCGTAAACGATTTTCTTTCTGATTCAAATCAGTTTTAAATGGATTATTATTTGTGAGTGTTGGAGTGTGTGCAGGTACGATCCTCACTGATGTTATGAATATTAGTTTAGACTGGTATGTTTTTCAAATGTACAATTCAGCCGTGATGACATGCTTGCTCCTCTGTCTCTGTCAGTCTTCTTTTTTGTTCTATGTCTACTAGTTGTGTAAAAAAAAAAACTGAGTGTTATGCTCAGGTTACAAAACAGTTAGCTTGTTGTTGCTTTTCTGTTGGGTACGTTTGTAACGTTATGGTTTTGTATAAAGTTCTGTTGAAACCAATAATCGTAGGAAAATCAGCAACTTCATCAAGAACACTGGCGTTGCAGTGCAGTAGCAAATACAACGCAGCAGTGGCGACGTCAGGGGGACTGGTACTGTTAACAGCTACATTAATAATAACAAGATGCAAAGCATATAAACGTACTCCCAGTTTATCCTGAATACGCGTGAGATATTCCATAAAGAGGAAAAATCGTCTTGGGCTCGTGTAACCGTTAGTAATGGCTATTCTGGTAAACATCGGCTATCGTCTGTGACCTAAAATGAACACACTTACAAATTTTCAGAAAGATCGGCCAAGAACTTTCTGAGATTTTCCATAAAGAAGAAAACCATTATGGGCCGTTAGTAACGGCTCTAACGGTAAACTTAAACATCGGGCATCATCCTCGACCCATAATGAACATATCTACAAATTTTCAGAAAAATCGGCCACTTACTTTCTGAGATGTTCCATAAAGAAGAAAAACCGTTACAGGCCGTTACAGCCGTTAGTAACGGCTATAACGGTAAACTAAAACATCGGGCATCATCCGTAACCCATAATGAAGATACCTGCTAATTTTCACAAAGATCGGCCATGTACTTTTTCAGATATTCCATAAAGAAGAAAAGCGTTACGGCCGTTACAGCCGTTAGCAACGGCTATAACGGTAAACTAAAACATCGGGCATCATCCGTAACCCATAGTGAACATACCTGCTAATGTTCACAAAGATCGGCCAATTACTTTCTGAGATATTCCATGAAGAAAAGAAAAAAAACCGTTACAGGCCGTTACAGCCGTTAGTAATGGTATAACGGTAAACTAAAACATCAGGCATCAACCTTGATGCATAATGAACATACATGCTAATTTTCACAAAGATCAGCCAAGTACTTTCTGAGATATTCCATGAAGAAGAAAAGGCGTTACAGGCCGTTACAGCCGTTAGTAACAGAATAACGGTAAACTAAAACATCGGACATTATTTGTGACCCATAATGAACATACCTACAAATTTTCAGAAAGATCGGCCATGTGCTTTCTGAGATATTCTATAAAGAAGAAAAACCGTTACAGGCCGTTACAGCCGTTAGTAACGGCTATTACGGGGTAAACTAAAACATCGGGCATCATTCGTGACTCATAATGAACATACCTGCTAATTTTCACAAAGATCAGCCAAGTACTTTCTGAGATATTCCATAAATAAGAAAAAAACGTTACAGGCCGTTACAGCCGTAAGTAACGGCTGTAACGGTAAACTAAAACATCGCGCATCATCCGTGACCTATGATGAACATACCTACAAATTTTCAGAAAGATCGGCTGAGTGCTTTCTGAGATATTCTATAAAGAAGAAAAAGCGTTACAGGCCGTTACAGCCGTTAGTAACGGCTATAACGGTAAACTAAACCATCGTGACCCATAATGAACATACCTACAATTTTTCTAAAAGATCGGCCTAGTACCTGTAACGGTAAACTAAAACATCGCGCATCATCTTTGACCCATAATGAACATACCTACAAATTTTCAGAAAGATCGGCCATGTGCTTTCTGAGATATTCTATAAAGAAGAAAAACCGTTACAGGCCGTTACAGCCGTTAGTAACGGCTATAACGGGGTAAACTAAAACATCGGGCATCATTCGTGACTCATAATGAACATACCTGCTAATTTTCACAAATATCAGCCAAGTACTTTCTGAGATATTCCATAAAGAAGGAAAAGCGTTACAGGCCGTTACAGCCGTAAGTAACGGCTGTAACGGTAAACTAAAACATTGCGCATCATCCGTGACCTATGATGAACATACCTACAAATTTTCAGAAAGATCGGCCGAGTGCTTTCTGAGATATTCTATAAAGAAGAAAAAGCGTTACAGGCCGTTACAGCCGTTAGTAACGGCTATAACGGTAAACTAGAACATCAGGCATTATTCGTGACCCATAATGAACATACCTACAATTTTTCTGAAAGATCGGCCTAGTACTTTTTGAGATATTCTATAAAGAAGAAAAACCGTTACAGGCTGTTACAGCCTTTAGTAACGGCTATAACGGGGTAAACTAAAACATCGGGCATCATCCGAGACCCATAATGAACATACCTGCTAAATTTCACAAAGATCGGCCAAGTACTTTCTGAGATATTCCATAAAGAAGAAAAAGCGTTACAGGCCGTTACAGCCGTTAGTAACGGCTGTAACGGCAAACTAAAACGTCGGGCATCATCTTTGACCCATAATGAACATACCTACAAATTTTCAGAAAGATCGACCCAGTAGTTTTGTCCGGAGCGAGTGGAACACATTTTGACCACGGACACACAGACACACACACACACAGACAAACACACACACAGACAGACACACAGACAGCATTTCTTCGTTCCCATTCTAAAGTACTCCCTGTTCTTTAAGAACTGGGCGTACAATAAAAACAATAACAAGAACTAAAAAATACACAAAACCAAACAGCACAGTTATGTAGCAATTAATTCACAACCCGTTATGTAGCAATTAATTCACAACCCTACCACCATCATACACCCAGTTATGTAGCAATTAATTCACACCCCCACCACCATCATACACCTAGTTATGTAGCAATTAATTCACAACCCTACCACCATCATACACCTAGTTATGTCGCAATTAATTCACAACCCCACCACCATCATACACCAAGTTATGTAGCAGTTAATTCACTACGCTACCACCATCATACACCTAGTTATGTAGCAATTAATTCACAACCCCACCACCATCATACACCTAGTTATGTAGCAATTAATTCACAACCCCACCACCATCATACACTCACACACGCACGCGCGCGCGCACGTACGTAATCACTCACGCTCGCATGCGAGCGTACATACACACTCACGGTCGAGTGCGCGCGCGCACGCACGCACGCACGCACGCACGCACGCGCGCGCGCCCACACACACACACGCACGCGCACGCGCACGCGCGCGGAGCGAGAGAAGAAAGCAGCAGCTCATAAGGGGGAAATGAAGAGACACCAATCAGGATGTGAAGAGAGTCGTTTTAGGAGAGAACATTAAGGATGACAGAGAACTGACTCAGCGAAGCGAGAGAGGGAGTTTGTTCCATGAGGACGGGGCCAGGAAAGAAAATTAATGTCGGCCAGCGGTGCTGGTGCGACAGCTGAAGGAATAGTAGCAACGACAGTTGTGAACGTTACTGCCTACGTTATTGTTTGAGAACAACAGTAGCCGTAGAGAGAGAGAGTCGTAGAGGCTGCAGCACCTAAACGTAGCAGTGTTTACAGTAGTTGCCATGATGTCAGTTTTTACAGCAGTGACCGTGATGTCAGCAATGGTACAGCTGTAGTAGCCGTAGCAGCGATCGTAGGAGCAAAACATTGGGAGGAGCACAGGAGCAATAGCAGTATCCATAGCCGCGTCGGTAATAGCTGCAGTAAAGGAAAATCCATTTTGGGGGAAGACAGCCCAGCTGGTGTTCTCTGGTTGGTGTCGACTATCTTACACCCTATTCAGTACTTTGTGAGTGTTTTCATATCATCAAAACTATTCGATCTTCTTCTTCTCCCTTCACTGCCTGGGAGGCCGTTCGGGCACCACGCTGAAGAGCAGTTCGCCAGCCAGCTTCCTCCAGTTCTGTCAGTCGTTTTGCCAAGCCTGGATCTCTGTAAATGGTTTTTTTTCCCCCTGTCTACTCCGCGAAGTCAGTCCGTCGTTTCCTGTTCGTTTTTTTTTTGTTGTCTTTTTGTCTCTCCTGGCCCCTCTGCCCTCCCCGCCCCCGCGCTCCCCTTCAGCAATTCCCTGGAGAATTGTTTTCGTGCGGCCATTAGATCTTGCTACACGGCATACCAAGGTTGTTTCTTTTCCTGGCTAATATCAGAAGATGTTTGTATGGTCCTCTGTGCCGCCTGATGGTTTGAAATTGGTGATGTGATCGGTGTATCTGATGTTAAGTATCTTGTACAACATCTCCTTTCCGTGGCTTGGAGTCTTCTTTAGCTCTGAGTGTCCACGTTTCGCTAGCGTTCAGTGCGTTTACGATTTCTCTCTGCCTCCCCTTCCATCTCTCTGCGCCTCTGTCGATCAATCCATCCGCCTTCTCCCTCCCTCCCTCACTGTCTGTCTCTGTCTCTGTTTCTGTCTGTCTCTCTCTTTCTCTCTTTCTCCCTTTCTCTCTCTCTCTCTCATGCGCGCGTGGATGCACGAAAGCACGCACATTCACACACACACACACACACACACACACACACACACACACACACACACACACACACACACACACACACACACACACACACACACAACACTCTCTCCCCTCTCTCTCTCTCTCTCTCTCTCTCTCTCTCTCTCTCTCGCTCGCTCTTTCTCTCTTGCACTCACTCATTCCCTTCCTTCACACACTACTACAGCCACTTTATCATTTACTCGTCTGATGTACGTACTGGTGAAAAGACGTTAATCTGAAAAACGGCAACACAATAAAAGAAAACTATAAGCATAAGTAACAGATCCAGGACTTGACATAGCCGACAGTAGTGGAAACACTATGACCCCAACAAGTAGTACGACATAAGTCTCGGGGTCATCAAGGAAGCGTCACTGCGTGCGGACCAGTCATTTTGGCTACACCACGTCTATCAAGCCACGCGGCACGCAGGGGTTGTATATGCACGACAAACAGATAGATCAACAGACAAGAAGACAGTTGGGAAGAGAGTGCCAAGAAGGAGACTTGCCAGATGCCTGACCTTCGCTTTTACTCCCAACGCGCTGGTCACACCTTTCAAGTAATATAACGTAAGACTTGTTTCTTCGCTGCCCCGTCTTCAGTATCATCACAGGGCCATTTACCCCAACGCCGCTCATTCCGGTTGTCTGTCCACGGTCATATCCCGGATCGTCCAGCACCAGCAATCCACAGGGGAGCTGTCATTGTTGAATCGTCGTGAGGCAACCCACCCGACGAGACACTGCTTTACTGCCGAATCACTTCGTTGGTGCCCAGTGGTATCTGTTCTGATCAGCTTATGCAGAATGCCACGTACTACGTCCCATACTGACCACGATTATTGCTTAGTCGCGGAGCCTGCGCAGGCGAGCGTCCCCCTTCCAAAAGCGCCACCACGTCCCTCTAACGACGGTCCGTATAAACTTGCCGATACCTCAAAACTGCAGTCACTCTGCCAGAAAGGCATAAAGGGCCGCAGAATTTGAGATTTGTCTAACACTGAATGATGATACGAGGACGAGGATGATGAAGATGATGCGACGGAGTTCCACTCCGATCTGAGACTGTATGACAGGATTGTACACTACGCTTGTATGACAGGATTGTACACTACGCTTGTATGACAGGATTGTACACTACGCTTGTATGACAGGATTGTACACTACGCTTGTATGACAGGATTGTACACGACGCTTGTATGACAGGATTGTACACTACGCTTCTTTCATAACGCATTCCGACGTCGTTCAGGCCCTGGAAGCACAAACACCTGCAATGTTGGTCAATGGATTTGAGCAACACCGTCAAGGGCATCCATTTAGCGGGTAACAATCGTCTGTGTGGTCCCAGTCTTCCCAGCTGAGGTCCAGGAGCCGGTCGGGGTAAAAAACAAAACAACCAAAAGTACATGGCTAGGCTGTTATTGGAATCGTATCCACAACCTCCCAGCCGGGAATCCGCGACGCTAACCACTGCGCCTCGGCGGCAGGTGACACAGGGCATTTTATCTGTACAGCGGCAGGTGACATAGGGCATTTTATCTGTACAGCGGCAGGTGACATAGGGCATTTTATCTGTACGGCGGCAGGGGACATAGGGCATTTTATCTGTACGGCGGCACGTGACATAGGGCAATTTATCTGTACGGCGGCACGTGACATAGGGCATTTTATATGTACGGCGGCAGGTGACATAGGGCATTTTATCTGAATGGCGGCAGGTGACATAGGGCATTTTATCTGTACGGGGGCACGTGACATAGCGCATTTTATCTGTACGGCGGCACGTGACATAGGGCATTTTATCTGTATGGCGGCACGTGACATAGGGCATTTTATCTGTACGGCGGCACGTGACATAGGGCATTTTATCTGTACGGCGGCACGTGACATAGGGCATTTTATCTCTACGGCGGCACGTGGCATAGGGCATTTTATCTGTACGGCGGCACGTGACATAGGGCATTTTATCTGTACGGCGGCACGTGACATGGGGCATTTTATCTGTACGGCGCCACGTGACATAGGGCATTTTATCTGTACGGCGGCACGTGACATAGGGCATTGTATCTGTACGGCGGCACGTGACATAGGGCATTTTAGCTGTACGGCGGCACGTGACATAGGGCATTTTATCTGTACGGCGGCAGGTGACATAGGGCATTTTGTCTGTACGGCGGCAGGTGACATAGGGCATTTTATCTGTACGGCGGCACGTGACATAGGGCATTTTAGCTGTACGGCGGCACGTGACATAGGGCATTTTATCTGTACAGCGGCTGGTGACATAGGGCATTTTATCTGTACGGCGGCAGGTGACATAGGGCATTTTATCTGTACGGCGACAGGTGACATAGGGCATTTTATCTGGACGGCGGCAGGTGACATAGGGCATTTTATCTGTACGGCGGCAGGTGACATAGGGCATTTTATCTGTACGGCGGCAGGTGACATAGGGCATTTTATCTGTACGGCGACAGGTGACATAGGGCATTTTATCTGGACGGCGGCATGTGACATATGGCATTTTATCTGTACGGCGGCAGGTGACATAGGGCATTTTATCTGTACGGCGGCAGGTGACATAGGGCATTTTATCTGTACGGCGGCAGGTGACATGGGGCATTTTATCTGTACGGCGGCAGGTGACATAGGGCATTTTATCTGTACGGGGGCAGGTGACATAGGGCATTTTATCTATATTTTGTCAAAGGAAAGGTTGTTTTATTTTGTTCCGGCACAAACAAATACAAACTTAATTAAGAAACTAACATTTTGATCATTTACCTCAGTCACTTCCATACAGTCACATGCATGCAAAATAGCCTCGCCCGCATCATTAAGTTCCATGACACATCCATATAAATTATACTTAATGTCGTATGTATGGACATGTCAACTACGGGCACCACGGCTTGAATATTTGAACTATAAGCATTAAAACTCACGCATGTACACATATTCGCGCGCATGTGCCTCTCTCTCTCTCTCTCTCTCTCTCTCTCTCTCTCTCTCTCTCTCTCTCTCTCTCTCTCTCTCGATCTCTCTCTCTCTCTCTCTCTCTCTCTCTCGCACGCACGCACGCACGCACGCACGCACGCACGCACGCACGCACACACACACACACACACACACACACACACACACACACACACACACACACACACACACACACACGTACGTGCACGCGCGCTTTAACATGCACACAAATATCAGTAATGTAAATAATCATCGATTTCCGACTAGAAACGCTGCAACAGCAATATCATTGATGTAAACACTAAAACTTTGTGCGAAGTTAGAATTAGATAAATAATAAATGAAACAAATGGTCGAATGCAATCAAACGTGAAAAAAAAAAAAACTTTCATCGAACGCAGTCAGACATAACATCCTTTCAAGTACAAATGAAGACAACACCATGGGATTACACTTATGGATATTGATATTGTAAAAAAAATAAAAAATCACTTAAAAATGAATTCCTGTTACAGTGAAACATCACACAGAGTGCGGCTTTTGCTGCAAAGTGTGCACATTCATCGAAAGAGAAAGGTGGGAAGGGGGAGTGGGGGAAGAGAGAGAGGGAATGGAGAGAGTTCAGGAGGGAGTGAGGGGAGGGGGGCAGGTCGGGAGAGAAAAGTTGGCTGGTTGCGGGGGATGAAAGATGGATAAGGACCGACGGCAAGAAGTCCTGAGGCAGGAGGAGGAGGTGGGGGAGGGGGGGGGGGGGGGGGAGGAGGTGGGGGGGGGGGGGGGGGGGGGGGGGGGGTCTGCTTTGTGTGGGCCAGAATGGGCGACAGTAGAAGCAGCGGCGAAGTAGCCGCAATCGTAACAGCAACAGACTACAAGCAATAACAACAGCAGCAGTAACAGAAGCTGCAATAGCCACAGCGGCAGTCGTAGGAGTAGCAGTCGAGGCAGCATCAGCAATAGCGAAAGAGCAGTAGCAGCAGTGACAGCAGCGGTGGTGGTGGTAGTTTTAGCGTCAGCAATGATAGCAGACAACATCATCAACAGAGGAAGTAGCAACAGCGATCGTCACAGTAGCATCAGTGGCAGTAAACAATACAAGCTGCTGACGGCAAGTCAGCATCAGCAGCATCAACAGCAGCAGTAGTGGCGACAGCAGTAGCACTGTGTCAGCCCTGTTAGTGACTGTATCATTGTGGAGAGATGTTCGATGTACACTTTCGACACGCCATCTGCTGCTGCTGTTGTTGTTCGGATCGATAGATGAGTAGGGTGACCGATGGGGTCGCTTAGAAAGATCACGTGACATAGTTTGCTCTCGGCAGTCTTGCCTCTCTTTCATCTCATCTCTTCCCCGTTTTGGTGCGCGCGCGTACCCGCGCGTATCACCTCTCTCTCTTGCTTTCCCCTCTCTCTCTCTCTCTCTCTCTCTCTCTCTCTCTCTCTCTGTCTGCCTCTCTCTCTCTCTCTCTCTCTCTCTCTCTCTCTCTCTCTCTCTCTCTCTCTCTCTCTCTCTCTCTCTCTCTGTGTGTCTGTCTCTTGCTTCCTTCCCCCCCCCTCTCTCTCACTCTTACTTTCCTCTCTCTCTTCTCTCTCTCTCTCTCTCTCTCTCTCTCTCTCTCTCTCTCTCTCTCTCTCTCTCTCTCTCTCTCTCTCTCTCTCTCTCCATTGTTTCACAGCCATCCTGGAGCAAAGCAGATTCATACTCTTGACTAGAAAACTAGGAGGTAATCGTACATTCAGCAAGAGACTTCAAGAATACAGATTACACTCTGGTGGGTTTTTTTTTCTATTGCCGAAAGTTTCATTCGCTTCGCCAGCATGGACACTTTCACTATCAGAGGGCTGTGACTGTGCAAGCAGCTGGAAGCTTTCAGAGGGAGCGTACTCTCACCGTACTGGACACAGTCATCTGGTGCAAAGGAGGCGAGACTAAACATTTCATCCAGCGAGTGTTTGTGATGGTTAATGACTCCTATACTGACAGTTTTGTGGCTTGCGGCAATAAACAACTCAAGTCTTGTATGTTTTGAAGGAATAAATGAATTTTTTTTTATTCGTGCCACATTAACATTCACAGCCAATTACCAGTTCGTGGTGAGAGACCTCTGACAAATGTTATAATGCGTATTCTTACCACAACATTCATGATTCATGTCCGATTTTTTTTAATTTCAAAGGGCATTAACCCACATTTCTATTTGACCTTTAACACTGCTCTCTCTCTCTCTCTCTCTCTCTCTCTCTCTCTCTCCTCTCTCTCTCTCTCTCTCTCTCTCTCTCTCTCTCTCTGTCGCCCTCTGTATGTCTGTCTGTCTGTGTCTGTCTGTCTGTCTGTCTGTCTGTCTGTCTGTCTGTCTCTCTCTCTCTCTCTCTCTCTCTCTCTCTCTCTCTCTCTCTCTCTCTCTCTCTCTCTCTCTCACGCTGAGCATGTGTGCCCGCGCGCGTGTGTGCGTGGGTCTGTATGTGTCTGTGTGCGTGCGCACAAGACGTATGCCCCTAGCTCTGTCTATGCATGTGCCTCTGTGTATGTGTGTGTGTGTGTGTGTGTGTGTGTGTGTGTGTGTGTGTGTGGTATGGGTGCGTGCGTGCGTGCGTGCGTGCGCGCGTGCGTGCGTGCGTGCGTGTGTGTGTGTGTGTGTGTGTGTGTATGTGTGTGCCTGCATTTACACGTGTATGCATGTATCAGTGCGCACGCGCGTGTATGTGTGTTTGTGTGTGCGTGCATGAGTGTGTTTGTGTGTGTGATCGCCCGTGCATGCATTTGTGTGTGTGTGTGTGTGTGTGTTGTGTGTGTGTGTATGGGTGCGTGCGTGCATGCGTGTGTGTGTGTGTGTGAGAGAGAAAACTTTCACTACTCCTCCACTAGCTGCAGACTCGTGCCTGGCATCTGCCCTGACCTGACAGCACTCAGCACTGTTTTCAGTTAATGATACCATCATCGTCCCATCATTGTAGGTCCTAGAGGGGTCGTGAAGGACGCAGTCAGAGCTCTCCATAGTCGTCCGTCGTCAGTCATGCACGACAGGACAGAGGACGTGTCAACAGTGTGGTCCTTTACGTTGTCCATCCGCGATTTTGACAGTCTCTCTCTGGGACGTCCGAGATGTCCACTGTCCACTGTACCCTGTAGAACGGTCTTGAGCTGAGAGTCATCGTGGGATACATGTCCACCCTCCACTGCACCCTGTAAAATGGTCTTGGGCTGAGAGACATGATGGATACATATCCACCCTCCACTGCACCCTGTAAAATAGTCTTGGACAGCGAGTCATGGTGGAATACATGTCCACCCTCCACTGTACCCTGTAAATTGGTCTTGGACAGGGAGCTCTGGTGGGAGACATGTCCATCCTCCCTGCACATGTAGAATGGTCTTGTACAGGAATCATGGTGAATTGCATGTTCACCATCAACTGAACCCTGTAGAATGGTCTTAGACAGGGAGTCATGGTGAGATACATGTCCACCCGCCACTGTACCTGTATAATGGTCTTGGACAGGGAGTCATGGTGAGATACATGTCCACCCGCCACTGTACCTGTATAATGGTCTTGGTCAGAAAGTCATGGTGATACATATTTATGTCCTCCTCTGTTCATTGTAAAATTGTCTCGGACAGGGATTCGTTACGAATTATATGTCCACCCTCTGCTGTACCTTGAAGAATGCTCTTGGAGAGAAAGTCATGGAGAGATACATGTCTGTTATTCATCGGACCTTGCAGGATGGTCTTCAGTGGAGATCCATGGAGAGATGCGTGTCCACCCTCCGTTATGCCCTTCAGTAATCATGTCGAGGTGCATCCTCACTGTACTCTGTCAGGTGCCTTGACCGGAAGTCATGAGAAGATGCATGTAAGCACTAGGCAAGCTGATGGTGTATAACTGCTGGAAGAGGATATTTTCTAACAGCGTGAATGTTTATCTGCTGCCTGATGACATACTCATTGTTTTGCTTTCCGTGTCTGAGATGTAGACCTCTGTCTGAAGCCCGTTACAAATAATTGCCTGAAATTCTGGACCAAGACAGGCATCGACATAGTTAGTCATCAGTTCTGGTATATAAAGCCGATGTTCGTGTCGTTTTGTTCTTATTTTTCTTTCAGCTGTAGTTGTTGTTTTCGTCGATGACTGAAATCCAAAAGTTGCTATTCGTTTGCCCGTGTCTTTATTTATTGGCTATGTTTGTGCTTTCACTCACTGACTAAATTAAGAATATGCAAACGAAAACGCTTTTCAGCGATAATGACACTGAAATTAGTTTTCGCGTGGTTTATTATTTGTCTGACGTTTTTAAAGCCATCAGCCACAAAGCTCATTTGGAAAAACAAACAAACATTTTATGTGTGCAGGAACTTCATCATTTCTCAGCACAATGGTCACATGTTGGAGGGGAACCATGACCAAAAAGAAACACTTCTTCTAGACTTGGGAAGAACTTCTAAGGTGTTCACCCAAAACGGTTTCGTTTTTGGGAACATACATTCTAGCATGACATCGATTTCTAAAATACTGTAAAGCCCTGATTTTGCTCTCTCAATCCGCCTAATTGAACATAGAAGTGGGCAAAGAAAATCGAGACAAGAGACATAAACTATAAATGTGAATCGATCAAGATTGATTGCAAGCATATACTGTGTTAAAAGGGGGAAACCTCAGCGAATGGAAACATGTTGGGCTCTTCCTGAGAAAACGCACAAATACAGAAGAGAGAAAGAAAGAAATCGATCAACTCTGTAGAAAGAAGAAAAGCAGAGAAGAAAGAAACTTTCGGAAAGAAAACACAGAAGGAGAAAGGGAGAAAGTGCGGAAACGAGCTAAGATTAAAATCTGACCCCAAATAGCAAGTGGGAAGAAAAGAAACTTAGGACAAAACAGTCAAAACAAAATGCAACAAAAACAAAACAAAATGGCGGCGGAAGTGAACGGCCCGACCTTAGCCAACCACACCACCGCCACAGTGTCGGAGCACGAAAACGGCACCGACGAAGGCAAAGTGGCCGAGTGGATCGAGCACACGACCATTCAGCCCCGGGAGGTGGAGGAGAAGGTGTCGTTCTGTAAGCTGTTCAAGGACAACTGGCTGTACGTGGTGACCTACTGCTTCGTCTTCGGCAGCTTCGGCGTGTGCGTGGGCTTCCTGGGCCCCACCGTCTTCGACCTGGGCTGCCAGACCAGCTCCAACCAGAAGCAGATGAACTGGGTCTTCTTCGTGCAGCTCATCATGACGCTCGTCGGCTCCATTTCGGCTGGCTGTATGGCCCAGAGGTGGGTGTGTCTGGGTGTGGTTGTGGGAAGAGGTGGGAGAGGGGTGATGGATGTTTTGGGAGATAGAGTGGGAGGGAGGCTGGGAACGAGTGTCAAATGTGTGCGTGTGTGTGGTTATGGCGGGAGTTGTGTGTTTCTCCCTCTTTCCCTTCTTCTCTCCCCGTCAATCTAGACCCCCCCCCCCCTCCCCAACTGTCTCCAAAGGGGGACCAAACTTGTTATTGTGCCACAATACAGACAGATTTCATTGTGTTTCGTGAGGAGGGTAAAACTGCACAGCCATTTTAAACAGCAGACTAAGTGCTCGGTCAGAGACGGACTTTGTGACTGACCAATTACAAACAGGGTTTTGTAAAGAGCGATCTACTATTGACTATATTTCTAGACTGCTCGAGGCGGTCGAGAAGCATTCACGTTAAAGTTGTGTGCCGTCTTTATTGATTTTTGCAAAGCATGTGGTAAAGTGAATAGTCTCTGTTGGTGTATTTTCTCTGAAAGTGACGTGAAAGGAAAGAGTTGGAAACAAACTGTGAAACACGCACGAACTGTAAAAAGAGCATATTTCAGGTGTAGGTCCGGCAGAGTAGAATTGTTTGAGTGCCTCCAAGGCTTGAAACAAGGATGGGTCATAAACCGCTTTGTAATCATCGACGCATTGGCAAAAGATGTCATAGTGACAGGAACGCGGTGGGTCAGTTCATGACCACATCAAGCCGAACTGTCCATAATCTGCTCCTGCTTCCTACCAATGCCATTGACTGACAAAACCAACTAAGTGTATTGTTAGCCAGTGGATTGTCGTTGAATGTCAGTCTGAAGTTAAGTCTGCGTGCTTGTTACAAAAGAATTGCGGTTCTTTGGAAGGAAAACTTGAGGTTGTAAACTTAAGCAAAATATCTCCCCCCCCCCCCCCCCCCCAGCTGAGCACAGTCTGGATATGCCCTGAAAGATGTCGAGTCTAGGGCTGAACGTGGCACCCTGGAAGTATACTTTACACTGGAAATCTCCTGTCACATTAACAAAAATGTTTGATGTACGAGTGTAGTTCTGTGTCTTGGACGCCTGCGACTGACGCAGAAGAGAAAATTCATCTGATGGCATAATACCAAAGTGTTAGTGTCTGCATGGATATTCATATGATGGCATATACCAAAGTGTTAGTGTCTGCATGAAAATTCATCTGATGGCATATACCAAAAGTGTTAGTGTCTGCATGAAAATTCATCTGATGGCATATACCAAAGTTTTAGTGTCTGCATGAACATTCGTCTGATGGCATATACCAAAGTTTTATTGTCTGCATGAACATTCATCAGATGGCATATACCAAAGTTTTAGTGTCTGCATGAACATTCATCTGATGGCATATACCAAAGTTTTAGTGTCTGCATGAAAATTCATCTGATGGCATATACCAAAGTTTTAATGTCTGCATGATCGTTCATCTGATGGCATATACCAAAGTTTTAGTCTCTGCATGAGAGCACTGAGTGGTGCTGTCAGTGTTGAACTGGAGATACCTGTTTAATGCAGTCAGCATCAAGACAGATGATGTCTCCTTTACGCTGATGAAAAAGTCAGATGCACAGTACTCTCCGGTGATCTGTGCCAGGTCATTGGGATGCAAGTCTGAGGGTTCAAACTGGAGGCTTCCAAAGAACAGAAGCTGATGTCTGAGTAGTTTGGCCACGTTGAAGATCGATCTACTAATTGCGAGTCTGAGTTGTAGACAAAGAGATGTTTTATTGATTTACTCTCTCTCTCTCTCTCTCTCTCTCTCTCTCTCTCTCTCTCTCTCTCATATATATATATATATATATATATATATATATATATATTATATATATATATATAATATATATGAACAATATAAAAGTGTCCTTAAAAAATCTGAAGGTGCTCAACCCTGAAGATAGCAAGGCTTGAAACAAGCTTGTAGATTTTAACACTTCATTTTTTAAAATATTTTTAACAATATATATATATATATATATATATATATATATATATATATATATATATAAAATTTATATATATATATATATATATATATATATTATATAATCAAAAAGCCTAAAATGATTTTAAAAGTGCTCGACCCCTTGGGGAGCAACATTTGTCAATGATATTAAAAAGGAATGTTAAAACTCTACAAATTTGTTTCGAGCGTGTTGCGCTGTTGAATATTTTGGACAGTTTGTGTTCTTTTGGGAATGATGTTGCCAAGATTTTAAAGAATTCTTTTCCTACATTTGTTTTTACTTGTCCATCATATGGTGGGTTGTACCATATGATCTTCCTTTTTCTGTTTTTCTTATTTCTGTTCGTGTTATTGTCTGGGCTATATTGTAGTTTGTGATTGTAACCACTTTTTTGTAATGCTTCTTGGTATTCTGTTGCTGCATTATTGAATGCATTTTCATTGCATGATAGGTTGGATAGTCTCTTGTTTATACCGTTGGGTATTGTTTTTAGTATAGATGGTGGGTGGTTGCTTTTGACGTTCACATAGATTGGTATGTCATTGGGTTTTTTGTATGGTTTGTACACATTGTCATTGAGGTCTAATGTTATGTCTAAGTAATTCACTACTTTTTTTATTTGCTTCTATTGTGATTTTTAAATTGTGGTTTTTGAAGATTTTACATAATTCTTTTTTCTTGTTTTCAATAGTTCTAGGGTTATTGTTTAATGCAGCAAGGCCGTCATCTCTGTACAAACCGACCTGTTTTCCAAGTTGTTTTTGGATGTTGGATAGCATGAATAGACCGACTAGTTCACATGTTTCGGCACCATCATACGATCCATGGTTACATCAAATGTGGAGTTTTTGCTCGTTTTTTTTAATCCAAATTTCATTTCTGCTGTGGAGTAGGGTTTTCTTGGTGTGGAAGATAATCTCCATTTCTGACTCTGTTATTTTTGTGTATTTGTTGGCAAATTTCAAAGCTTTGGTGAGCAGTTCTTCATCTATGGATGGGTAGAAATGTACTATGTCGAATGTGATAAACACTGTATTTCTCTGTTTTTTGAGTTCCTTAAACCATTGGATGACTTCATAGCTGTTTTTTCCAAAGGTTGTATTCGGTGTTTGATTTTACATCTTCTATAGCCTTTTCCAAAATTTCTTGCTTATTTGGCCCAGTTCGGATTTGGATGGGTTTATTAGTCTACATGTTGGGTTGTTTTGGAAGTTGGGTTTGTGGTCTTTAAGCGTTATGAAGGTTTCTTGGCAACATCCTTCCCAAAAGAACACAAACTGTCCAAAATATTCAACAAAAACACCATTGAAATATCATACTCATGTATGCCCAACCTCAAAAACATAATTGACTCATCTAATAAAATGAAAAGCAACACAAAAGAGAAGGATGCTGAAAGGACATCTTGCAACTGCACCAAAATAGAACAGTGCCCCCTAAACAACAAATGTCTTCACAGCAATATTGTATACCAAGCTACGGTAACATCAGAAAATGAAAAAGAAACATACATAGGGATTACTGAAAACACTTTCAAAACCAGATACGCAAACCATAAACAGTCGTTTAAAAATGAAAATACAAAAATCAAACAGAACTGAGTAAATACATTTGGAAACTCAAAGATAAAAAATAGACTACAGCATATCATGGAAAATCATAAAAAGAGCAACACCATACAACAACATTTAAAAAAAAATGCAACCTATGTTCCACAGAAAAATGGTTAATATTATGCAAACCATACTTAGCAACTCTGAACACAAAAGTAGAAATAGTGAATTATTGCAGGCACAAGTGGAAATCTTTGCTAGCACATTCCACCTGAAAGGCCCGGACCCCCCCACACCCCCCCCCCCACACACACACACACAGACTTCACGTGCAGCAAACGAAACCCGCACACACAGAGACAAGATCAGGTCCCGCACGCCATAAAAGACCGTTGGCGTGCCACAAAAAGAGACATCCTGAGGAGAGATATGTACACATGTATCTTGAAACAAGCTTGTAGATGAATTTTAGCACTTCATTTTAAAAATATTTTTAACAAATGTTGCTCCCCAAGGGGTTGAGCTTTTTCAGATTTTTTAAGGACGTTTTAATATTGTTCATGATATATATATATTTATATATATATATATATATATATATATATATATTTTTTTTTTATTTTTTTTTTTAGTGTATGTGTGTGAGTGCATGGACGCTCGTGTGTGTGTGTGTGTGTGTGTGTGTGTGTGTGTGTGTGTGTGTGTGTGTGTGTGTGTGCGGCGCGCTCGCGCGTGCCCACGAGAGAACTATAATATGCCGCTTCTGGCTCACACCCGCTCTCAACCGGCCTTGGCCGGTCTCGTGCGGGCGAATCCAAAAGCGGCATATTATAGTTCTCTACTAAGCATGACTTTAATAACCAAAAAATAACGACCCTACAAACAAACATACTGTGTAGGGTTATCCGTTTTCAATACTAATTTACTAAACTTTTCAGATTTCAGTTTTTGCTTAATTCTATGTTTTTCCTGATCATTTTCAATAACATCATTTTCACGCATACATTCATCAAATGCGTCTCTGTCTTTCATGTGAAATAAAACTACAGTCTTTAACTGTTCTCTAAAGTCTTTTAAAACCGAATTATATTTCTGACATAAAATCCACACACTTATCCCAGCATGTCTTCCACTGAAAGCCAGTTTTGACAAAGCGTTTCTTTTTTTAATTGTCTTTTTCTGCTGAACAGTCATCTATAATAAATAGTGTCTGCGTTCCTTCAAACAATTTATTAAAGTGTTCTAAACACTCACTTAGTTTATTGCTAGGATCAACTAAATATATGTTATCATCTGTCCATATAAACCTTCTATCATAATATGCTTTGTTCCATTTAAGTGTTGGACAGAAAATCACAATGTGATCAAAATTATAACGATAAACTGTTTGTAATAGGTCGAGGACAAATATTGTTTTCCCACAACCAGTTTGTCCACAAATTAATGAACAATGAGGGGTTTTTGTCATAAAGTTTAACTGCTCCATAGTTTTATAACAGAATTTAATCTAATCCAGTTATTATTTTTATCATACTCTCCGTCAAAACTTGTTCAGTATAATAAAACCCTATGAGGCCTAAATGTGTAAGATTAATCCAATTCAGTTCTGTAAGATTGTTTCTATTTAAGTCAACATTGATTTTGTTGCTTGTTGTTATGATCTTAATATCCTCACCATTGTGAAGAACGACTATGGTAACGTTAAGACGTTTAACGTCTAAGTTTTGCCAGCTAATATTAATTCCTTTTATAAGGTCGTCACTAACGCCCACAACCCCATCCCTCTCCACATCTTTAAAGACAGAAATTTCAAATATCATTGTGAACGTGTCTCCTAATTTTCTGCTTGGAAAGAACTGTAATTTTGTAGAAGCTTTCTTTAAAACCATTTCTCTTCTGTGGAGGATGTACTGTTTTTTCCCATACGGCGTTATTTCAATCTCTTTCCGACTATTGTCGTCCGGCATAAGACTTACATGTAAAGGGCCAGAGTTGAATGCTTTTCTGAAACTTTTTTGACGGCTAAAAAATGTAAATGGGCTTATGAATTCAAATTTTATTTCCCATTCTAAATGTGGTTCTAAGTGCCATTTGAGGTCAGGTTTTCGAACTATTTTATATTCATACTGGCCAACATTATTTGCTTCTAGATTGCGCAGTTGTTCTAGTTTAGGAAACTTTTTGCTGTCGCCAACCTCTTTACGTTTATAATCACCATCTTTAGTGTACTCAAAACCATACAAAGCGCCTATCTCACCATTCTGTTCAAAGTCCGCAACGTCTGCAAGGTCTTTTAATTCTAAAGTTATACACCTCACATGTGCTAATGTAACTCCTGGTTCTTCTGGCCCACGCGACATTTTTAGTACAGCTTATTATTTTATTTCCAAAACAATGTGCAGGTTAACACATTTCACGATTTTACCTGTTTTGTCTGCAATTTTTATATTAAATGATCCGACCCTTCCACAAACTAATCTTTTAAACTGTAAATTAGGGAATTGTATAATTTCATAATCGCAATATGCAGCTTTCCCTGATGGAAGAGCTCTTAAAACAGTTGAGGGCCTTCCATCATATAAGTTTTCATCAGTGCTCAGCTCATCCAAATGAACATAGAGTAATGAAAGAATGCAAGATTGAGCGGGTTTCCCTCATAAGTAGTTTTGTCGGGGTAACTCAAACAAAATTGTCATTGAAAAACAAAATTTTAGCTAGCTCTAATAAAAAAAATAACACTTCTTCTTTTAAAGGTTTTGAAGTTAACATTGTTTTTTAGATTCATTGTTAAATTTTAGGAGTAAGCAAGTTTTCCATTGCTTCTTTTAGTGAGCAAAACCCGTAATAACCATCAGGTATTGTTAACTGGCTAACTTTGGCCCCTGTTTTGTTAACTTTTAGAATCGTATTATTCTCCCTGGATTCACTTATATTAAACCATACGACTTTGTAAAATATTTCATGAAGCGCAACCGTTCTGCTTCCGCAATTGTTATCAATAGCATGTTCTAAAAACGAAGGGCGGTCTTGGGTTGTTATTGTTACAAACATTTTTTAAAACAAATTAAAAATGAGTGCATTCAAATATACTGATGCAAAATATTCTGCTGGGCCGCACTACAATCTTAAAAATATAGCAACCGATACTCTTGACATTTCTGTGACTCAGTCTGACGCCTTTCAAGTAAAGGTGAGTACTCCATTAGGCCAAATATCTTAACCCTCCTATTAAAAAAGACTACATCCCGAAAGTGTGGTTTAGTCATCCGATGCAGTTTTATCAGAACCAGTTAAACTTTGCTGTGTTTTGCGCATCAACTGGGTGTGGAGTGTCGTATGCTGATCATTTAAATCATCCTGATCCTTTGGTGAGGTCAGTGTATAGATTTCATTTTTATTACACCTTCAGACGTATTTTGACTGAACTGCAAGCGCCATTACCAATGACAAACCGTTTAATCCATTCAGCAACAGAATAGAACATGAAGGCTTTTGAAAGGATCTGTAACGAATTCAATATTAACATCAAGACAGACTTTAGACAAAAGTGGACATTAATCATGGTCTAGGTACCCCTTATTTTTGGGGCGTGCACAGAAAGTATAACTATGCCTGGAATCCTCCTTACACATCTTTCTCTTCAGGCACAACTGTTCACCTCGGGTCCATAGAGCAAGAGCATAAAACAGCATGGACGACATTTATCTTAGACACTTCTAAGGGCCTAACTAAAGCAGGAATAGAACGAATAAACGACTCTATTCGTACTTACGTTTGGTGTTTGCTAGGTTCGCAAGCACAAACGAGATCGAGCATAACTGATCCTTCTACTGGCTTTGACGCACAAAAACAATACTTAGCAAATTTAGAGGACGCCATTAATTCTACAGTTGATTTACCTTCAAGTATTAAAAGGTACCAAAATGTTTTACAATACGCAAGATCAAAAGTAGACTTTGCTGTTGGCACTGGTTTATACATGCTACCTTCTGACCTCAGACTCCAGATAGGAACAATAATAAACTACAACAATGAAATCCTTGTGGCAGGCAATGAACAGAAAGTCGGAAAAAAACGAAATAAATTCTGAGCCAGTAATATTGCAAGCAGTAAACAAACAAGTCGACCCCCCAAGAATAAGTCATCCAACCCCCAAGACCCAAAGCCCGAAGGTCGTTGAGACCACGAAGTCCACGAAGCCAAAAAAATAATGACCATGAATATGAAAAGACAGCGCTTGTTTTTGGATTAACTGGCCTAGGATTACTCCTTCTTTATTTTACTAAAGAGTAACCCAACTATTAAGAGAACTAATGTCCATAGGTGCTCGGCCATAAAGCCAACTACTTTGCCTTGCAGTAGACAAAAGCCAGCTAACACACCCCTAATATACCCGGTAAAGAGTCTATAGCTTTACGGCTAATTTTTTTAATAAACCGCAAGATGGTCAAGTTGTTTTTTTACCCATGATTTGTCGGTGTGGAGGCGATGGGGTGGAGGCACTGACCCAGCACCACCGCCGCCTGTAATAGCCAACACCAGTGTACTTATTGCAAATCCTAAGGCAGTTAAAAAACGCTTGCTAATGTGACGCCTTGCTCTCTAAACAGTGTTCGGATTCGTTCTGCTAGCGTTGTGTCTTCATATAAAATTCTTTGGATAGTTTCTCTTATTCTGCTCACTTGAAGTTCGTAATTGTTCTTGGTTAGTAGACAACACTTCTAGTCTTGCTGATCCCCTCTTGTTCAAGATCTTTAGTCTTTGGGTTATTCTTTCTTTAACACCAGGCCCTAAGTTGGCGTCATCAGCCTCAACGAGTTATTCTTTTTCTCTTTTTATATGCTCATCTTTCACCCAGTTTTGCTAAATTGTTTGTTAATTCCCCCTCTGATGCTTCTTAAAGCATGATCAAGGGCCGTTAGTTCTCGCATGGGTAGCGGTGAGTCTTTTTAAAGTCTTTAATGCTGTTTCTTCTGAAAAACTGGTTTCTGCTTCTATTACATTTATTAATTCACCTGCTGATTGATTTAATTCTTTAAGTTCCATGTTTTGTATTTGGTTAGCTGTTGGGAGTTCTTGTAGTGTGTTTTTAAGTTTAGAAACTGCCTCTCCATCTAATTTTGGTATTATAGAAATGGGGGGCCAAGGCGATTTCGATCTTCCACCCTAAGTCTTTGTCTAATTGTATTCATGCCTACAAACTTTGATGGGTCTCGTTTATTTGTAAGCTGAACAAGTTGTTCTCGGGCGGGGGGCCCCTTTCACATACAAATGGCCACCTTTTGCTTCAAAATCAGGGTCTATAAATTTGGGGAGGTTCTAGGCCTAAACTTTGGTAAAATGATCTAGCCGTACTTTCTGTTAATTCACGCCGCATTGAGGGCCCTGAGCGTGCTGTATCAAAGGATGCCCTTTCACTCATGTGTCTCCAGGATCAAAAAACCCTCATAATCTTCATCTTCAATTCCTGCCATGTTTTTAAATAAGTTAACTTTTTATTTTGTTTTATAAAAAATGTCACAAACATATGGCTCGATTCTTGACCCGCATAAAAAGACTGAAAGAGCCCTTTGGCGGGGAAGGGAAATAAGCGGAATATTACTGTTCCAAATAAACCATCTACTATTGATGCGGATCAAATTCTTACTGTTAAATTTCCAGACCTAGGAGGGGATGAAGTGATTGTGCCAGGTCTGCGCGTATTACTTTCAAAAAAGAACTCGCTTCAACAACAGACCAAACAGGACGGTTGTACAGAATCTGGGCGGGCAATCGTTAAGAAAATTTCTATAAAACTTGAGGGGCAAGAAATATTTTCTTTACATAATGCAGACATATTTTTAACCTATTCTGATCTATGGCTAACCGCCCAATGAAAGAGCTGATCTTGCGTTTTTAAGGAATCGAAAATGAAGAAGCACTAAAACATAGAATAGGCGCCGCAAACGCTAAAGACGGCAAAGGTTTGTAGCCGTAAGTTATGCGTATTTGGGAAAACGCTTTTTCATACCCCTAGATTTTGAGTTGTTAAAAGCGCATGCCCCCTACTTTAAGGAGCATTAAAAAAACAGATTGTCATATGAACTAACTTTTAATGAATACAAACGTGTTAATCATATCATCAGACACCGAAGCAAAGTACAGCATTTCTGACATCTCGTTAGAGTTTGACGTTGTTAGCAACCCTAATTTAGCAAGGCTGATTGAGCAACAATATCAGTCAAAATTAGCAATATATTACGAAAGAGTGATTCATCATTCTAAATATCCTAAAAGCAAGGCAGACACTATATGGAATTTTAGTTTTAGTGCCACAGCAAGATCGCTTAAAGGTATTTTATTGCTGTGTGAAGATGAAGGACCATTCGAAAGACAAACTGAAAATTTTATTAATCCTAAAATAACGAAAAGTGCAATGTACAATTGAGGGTAGTCCTAACCAAATCTACGCTAGCGGGCTTAAACCTTATCAGCATTTTGATGAAATAAGAAAACTGTTTGGAGGCGGGAGGTGTAGAAATCCGACAGTTGACCTTGTGTCTAAAGATCTGCATCTTCACAGTGTTAGACTTGATCATTATTTAACAACGAAATACGGTTTATGGATTGACCTAAGGTCAACGGAGGATAATAAGTTACATGGAAGCGGGAGAACTGTTAGAGACATAATAAACATTCAAATTGATAAAGAAGAAGAAGCGATAAACCACTTAATGTGTATTTGTTTTTAATATATGATGCGCAGCTGAATATTCAAGATAACAGATTAGAAAATATACATTACTAAATTATTTTTTCATTTTTAAAAAAGCATGTCTGTTCAGCATTATCCAAAAGTACCTACAGCGCCAGAGTGCCAGAGAGAAGAGATAGCCCCCGGCATAAAAACCTTTAGATTAACCAACATTACACAAATGCAACAAAGTACTAGAGCAGGACCTTTCAAAATACAGCAAAACCAAACGAAGGTATTCTGCTGCCTTTAATGCTGTTACCTATGTTAATACTGGAGCATCGACTATAAGTGCTCTATCAGCAGGAACGAGTGTTGGTCTCTTAGCAACAGGCTAGGTGCACCGCAGCTTTACCTCTAGGCGTTTGTCTTTAGCTCTGGCCTGTGTTCATTAGCTGTAGGTGCTGCTAGCAAAAAAATAAAAACTAAACTCCAAAAGCACACAGCTATAGTTCAACTAATAACAGCTAAAACTTAGTTCTTCAAACTGATAATAAATAAAGCACTAGCTGACTCAAACATCACGGATGAAGAATTTAGTCGTTTACAGGCCGATTTTGACGACTACAAAAGACAAAAGTTTGATCTTCAAAGAAAGGCAAGGACAACTTTTTCTCAACAGCCAGACCCGAGCAGATAAAAAAGGAATGCTTAAAAAAAGTAAACGAAACATTAAACTCTGTTCTAAACAGCTCACATTAACAACGCCAAAAGGGTTTTATACTTTAGTTTATGAGTCCAAGCACAAAAAGACCGTCGATATTGATTCTGATTAAGTATTTTTTTTTAATTTAAATAAATATTTTGAGTTAGAAAAGAAACTCAACATGGATAAGCTATATGAAGGACCAGACGAATTTTTGAAGCAATGCAAGAAAATTTATCAAGAGCACTGAATGATATGATTAGAAGTCATTAATCCAGCAAACGTACAGGCAAGTGTTGCTCATGCTATTTCTCAAGTTCCAGGTAAACTAACAATAGACCCACCAGTTAAAGTAATGTTAGCTGTTTTAATCGACTATATAACAATAAATGAAGAAAATCTAGAAGTCTGGGTCTCAACTAAACAACAGACTATTCTTTCTCATAATGACTTAACACCCGTTGGGCAGACCAATGCTTACACAGTTTGATGTGGCTGCTGAAGAAGCCAAAATGAGAGGCTCTGGTTGGTCAGAGGGCGAAGTCTTAGAGATCAGATTAAAACAGTCTAAGTATGCGCCGATTGTTGGCAAGTCTTACATTCCACTACCCCAGCATTAGTAGCAAAAAAGCAGTTCTAAACATAAAGAATTATTCAGACAACAAATGTTTTATGTGGTGTGTTCTCGCAAGGCTGCATATATCCGCAAAAACGCAGAGATAGTGTCTAACTAACACCCTTACATCAATGATCTTACTTAACTTTAGTGGGTGTCCTTTCCTGTTAGCGTAGATCAATGAATCCAGTTTGAAGAACAAAACAACCAATAACTGTTAATGTTTAACACATGTGATGAGGAAACAAATCTACTACCCATTAAAGTGTCCAAGAACAGCCCAACAATAGGTGGATCCAGACAAAATCATGTTACTTACTACTGATGTTTTCACCATCGGGTACCGCATTAAACATTGATACAACAATGATAGATTATTGCGGCATACTTCATAGCATTACATAAACAAGAATTCCTGCAGAAAATGTTTAACAAAATTCCATCTGCTCAAGCCCAATCGAACATATAAAACCATTGTAAGTGCCCAGTAGACAGAAATACAGAACTAATAACACCCCCAGAAGGCAGTAAAGTTAGTTTTAAGAAACTGAAAAAAAAATGCAAAAAGCTCCCATATGTTTGTTACGCAACGTCGAATCGACTATTGGTCCTTATGAAGGGCCAGCACCACAAAAACTTCGAAAACAGTCCTTAATGAGTACTCACCAGATTATGTTCATTGCCTTCGTTATTTGTCAGGTCCGGATGGGGCGTTCATTCAAAAGCCCAATTAGACAGAGACCAAATCTGCAGAATACTTTACTTAAAACGCATGCAGCAATGTGCGAGATGACGTTCTACAAATCTAAACTTATCTGAAATCATAATGACGGCCTGAAAACCCAAGAACAGTCAGAACTCAGCCACACATTGTTGTTTGGGTAAAGAACTCGGTGAAGAAGCAACAAATGCACACAGTAAGAGACCATGATCCATTATGGAAGGTTAGAGACACCGCTATAACAATGCAATTCTTCAACTAAAGATTGAACCAAAGACTATGGAAGCTGCACATCTTCTTTCCATAACCTGGCGAGGTTATGGACCTCATCTTATAAGCGAGCAGGACGATGCCTTCAGGTGTCATGCATCGCGAGCAGCTCATCAGAAAAGTACATGTGTGCTTTAATCTGAATAACATGTCTTTTAATACTCTATGCATCCCATGAGGGTTTCATTAGAGGCACTTGCTATTCCTTAATGTCCTGCCCAATAACGCAAGAATAGTTTGAACCAACCTACGTTAGAAAGGGCGTTTACCCTTATGAGTACCTGAACATTGGAAAGGTTTGACGAAGATACACTTCCACCTAAAGGCGCGTTCTTTTCTATCTTAGAGGAAAGGACATCAGTGATTCTAAATTACCAGCATGCTCAAGATGCGTGCAGAAGTTAGATTGTAAAAACGATGGGAGACTATCATGACTCCTACTTTAAGGGCCGATGTAATTTTTGTTGGCGGATTTTTTTTGAAAAATTACAGAAAGACCTGCATGAAACTTTACAGTTTGGACCCCTGCGCATTATTTTTCCGCGCCTGGGATGAGTTGGGGACGCTTTCTTAAAGTTTACTGGAGTACAGATTGATTTGTTGTCAGATTTACCAATGCTTCAGATATTGAAAACGGATTGCGTGGGAGGAATTAGTATGGCTCGCATCATTATGTAAAGCAAACAACAAATACTTGGACGACTATGACCGAGTAAAAGTCTAACTATCTTATGTTTTTAGATGCAAAAAATCTGTATGGATGGGGTATGGCGCAATCACTTTTCCCTTACGCAACTTTAAAATGTACACTGGTGGTATTAAAAACATTCAAGAATTTGTAGAACATCTGCATAAATCTTACAGCTGATCGTAAAAGAGGTCTTATTCTAGAAGTTTACTTAGAATATCCCATGAACTCCAAAACCTACATAATGACAATCCATTAGCAGCCAGAAAGTCTAAAGATGAATCCAAGAGAAACCCCCTAAACTTGTGCCTAATCTTCGAGGCAAAAAAAATTATGCTGTCATACGACTTCTACAATTTTATTTTAAAAAAAATGGTTTTTAAGTTTACAGCTGTTCAACGATAAATTGCTTTTGATCAAAACAGTTCATGAAACCATGCATCATGAAGAACACTGATCTCAGAACAAATCCACAGATGCTTCAGAAAAAGACTTTTTCAAGTTGATGAACAACAGCTGTTTTGGAAAGACTATGAGAAATCCGCACAAGCGTAAAGATGTTAGATTGGTCACCAAAGAGAAACGAAGCAATTAAGCTGACTTCAAAACCAAATTATCAGGACTTAGAAGATTTCCCTGATCAGCTTTTTGTATAACGATGAAAAAAAAAAAAGTCAAATTGGACAAACCTGTATTTTATCGGGTTTACTGTTTTAGAATTATCAAAGCTTTTAATTTGGAATTTCTTTATTACTACTTTAAACCCTTGTATCCAGAGTCCCCAAAATATTAACACAGTACGACAGTTTTGTTATAGATATTCCCTACTGAAGACATCTATAAAGACATGAATTAGAAGTACTAAAGGAGCGAGTGGAAAGGTATGATACATCTGATTACCCTAAAGAGTCGCCTTTACATTCAATTACAACAAAAGGTTTTAGGAAAGATGAAGGGGAATTATCGGGAAAGGGGAACAAGGATTTGTTTTGGTCTTTATTTCCCCCTAATTTTTTTCTTTTGGAAAAAGAACTGAAATTTTGTAAAAAAGTTTTCCTTTAAAAAAACCATTTCTCTTTTTTGGGGAGGAAATGTCCCGGTTTTTTCCCATAGGGCGTTTTTTCAATCTTTTTCCGAAATTGCCCGCCCGGCAAAGATTTACATGAAAAGGGGCCCCCAAAAGTTAAATGCTTTTTTGAAACTTTTTTTGACCCCCCCAAAAAAAAATTGTAAATGGGCTTATGAATTCAAATTTTTTTTTTTTCCCCATTCTAAATGGGGTTTTCCCTAATTTGCCTTTTGGGGGTTTCAGGTTTTCGAAAATTTTTTATTCAATACGGGGCCAACATTTTTGTTCTGATTGGGCGCAGGGGGTTCTAGTTTGGAAATTTTTGCTGTCCCCAAACCCCTTTTTCTTTTTCAAAATTTCACCATCTTTAATTTTTACTAAAAACCCATACAAACCCCCCCCCCCCCCTTATCCACCATTCTTTTCAAAGTCCCAACGTTGCAAGGTTTTTTTTTAAATTTTTTACCCCCAAAAAGTTTTTTTTAAACACCTCCAGTCCCTTTTAAAACCCTGGTTTTTTGGGCCCCCACGGACATTTTTTTACGGGCTTATTATTTTTTTTCCCAAAAACAATGTCAGGTTAAAAACATTTCACGTTTTTTCCCCTGTTTTGTCTGAAATTTTTAATTTTAAAAAATTATCCGCCCCTTCCACAAACAAACCTTTTAAAAATCTGTAAATTAGGGGAATTGTTTAATTTCATAACCCGCAAAAATGCAGCTTTCCCGGGGATGGAAGAGAAAAAATTTTAAAACGGGTTTAAGGGCCCCCCTTCCTCATAAAAAGTTTTCTCATTTCTCAGCTCACCCCAAAATGAACATAGAGAATGAATGTAAGCAAATGAGGGGATTTTTCCCCCTCATAAGTAGTTTGTCGGGTGTAACTCTAAATCTTTTGATTGTATCTCCCAAACCTAAAAATTTTAGTTTAGCTCTCCCTTTAAAAAAAAGGTTTAATTTTGCTACTTCTTTTTTCGGTTTTGAATGTTAAAAATTGTTTTTAGTTGTTTGCATTTTTTAATTTTTGAGAGAAATGCGAAGTTACCCCAATTGCTTTTTTTTAGTGAAAAAAACCCGAAATAACCATCGGGTTATTGGTAAACTGGCAAAAATTTTGGCCCCTGTTAGCCAAAACTTTTAGAACTTTTATTATTTTTCTTCGTTCCCTTTAATTAAACCCAATAAAAACTTTTTTAAAATATTTCATGAAGCGCAACCATTTGTTTCCGCAATTGTAAAAAATTGCATTTTAAAAAAAAAAAGGGAAGGGCTGTCTTGAGTTGTTTTTTGTTAAAAAAAATTTTTTAAAAAAAAAATTAAAAAATGATGTGCATCCCAAAAACTGATGAAAAAATATTCTGTTGGGGCCCACTCCCAATTTTAAAAAATATGAAACCCCGGATACTCTTGCCCATTTCTGTGACCCGACTGGACATTTTCAAGAAAAAGGTAAAGGTACTCCCTTTGGGCCCAAAATATTTTAAAAAACCCCCCCAAAAAAAAAATTTACTAAAAATCCCGAAAGTGGGTTTTAGTCACCCGGGTGCATTTTTAATCAAAACCAGTTAAATTTTGCTGGTTTTTGGCTTTCAAACTTTGGTGGGGAGTGTCTTTTGGGCTGATCATTTTTAAATCATCCTGATTTTTTGGGTTGGGTCCGTTTTAATAATTTAAATTTCTTTTTCCCCTTTTCAGACGTTTTTTGGGGAATGAAATGAAAGCGCCATTCCCCCAAATGAAAAAACCTTTTAAAAATCCATTCAGAAAACCCGAATGGGAAATAAGGGCTTTTGAAAGGATCGTAACGAATTCAATTTTAACTAAAGGGACAGATTTTTGACAAAAAAAAGCCCGGATCTTAATCTTTGGGTCTAGGCCCCCCTTTTTTTTGGGGGCCCGTCCCCAAAAGAAATAAAACTATGACGGAATCCCCCTTTATAAAATTTTTCTCTTCGATACCCCCGGGTTCCCCTTTGGGCCCCCAAGGGAGCAAGAGCTTTAAAACAGCAATGGAAAACTTTTAATCTTGGGACTTTCAAAGGGGCCCAAACTAAAGCGGGAATAGAACGAATAAAAGGGACTCTATTCGAAATTTACTTGGGGTGGTTTTTGCTGGGTTCGAAAAGCACAAACGAGATCGAGCAAAAACTGATCCTTCTACTGTTTTGACGCAAAAAAAACAATACTTAGCAAATTTTAAGAGGACCCCAAATTTAATTCTCCAGTTAAATTTTCCCTTTAAAGGGTATTAAAAGGAAAACCAAAAAGGGTTTTACAATACGCAAGATCGAAAAGTAGACTTTGCTTTTGGGCCGCTGGTTTTACATGCTGCCTTCTAAACCTCAGACCCCAGAAAAGGAACATAAAAAACCCTAAAAACAAGGGAAACCCTTGTGGCAGGCAATGAACAGAAGGGGGGGAAAAAAAAAAAACGAAATAAATTCGGGCCCAGAAATATTGCAAGCAGAAAACAAAAAACCCAAAAATAAGTCTTTCCAACCCTTTGGGGCCCCAAAGCCCGAAACCGTTGAAGAAGCAAAAAAAATAATGACCATAAAATATGAAAAAGACACGTTTTGGTTTTTGGGGGGGGGGGGGTTTTTAAACTGGCCTAGGATTTCCCTTGGTCTTTATTTTACAAAAAATTAACCCAAACTTTTAAAGAGAACAAATTTGCCCCAAGGTGCTCAGCCATAAACCCAAACCCCTACTTTCCCGGGCAGTAGACAAAAGCCGGGCAAACAACCCCCCTAATATACCTGGTAAAAAATCTTTTACCCTTTCCAGAAAATTTTTTTTTTAATAAAACCCCGCAAGATTTTCAACTTTTTTTTTAACCATGTTTTAAATCAGGCGGTAAATGGTGGCGAGGGCGGTGGAGGCACTGACCCAGCCCACCCCCCCCGGAAATTACCCAAACACCATTTTGTATTTTATTAAAAAACCAAAGGCTGTTTATAACGCTTACAAATTTGGGGATTTCCTTCCCTTCTCTAAACATGTTTTTATTTTTCGTTTGTGTTGTGTCTTCATATAAAATTCTTTGGATATTTTTCTCTTATTCTGCTAACTTTGAGTTGAAATTTTTTCCCCGGTTTTAGTAGAAAAACCACTTCTTGTTTTGTGCCCCTCTCTTGCTAAAAGATTTTTTAGCCCTTTGGGGTTTAAATTCTTTCTTTAAATCGGGCCTAATTTGGGCCCGGCCCATCAGCCTAAAACGATTTTTTTCTTTTTCTCTTTTTTTTATGTCATCTATTTTAACCCATTTTGCAAAATTTGTTTTTTTAATTCCCCCTCGATGGTTTTTTTAAAGCACATCAAGGGCCTTTTAATTCTCGCGTGGGGGGTATTTTGGGGGGTCGGAAATATTTTTTAAAATGCTGTTTCTTCTGAAAACGGGGTTTCCCTGTTTTATTGTTTTTTTTTTAAATTCACCTGCTAAATTGTTTTAATTTTTCCTTTAAGTTCCTTTTTGTTTTTTGGTTAGCTGTTGGGATTTTCTTGTAGTGTGTTTTGAAGTTTAAAAAACCTCCCTCTCCTTTTTTTTTTTGGGTATGAAATGAAAGGCGTTTTTCGATCTTCCCCCCTAAGTTTTTGGGTCTAATTGTTTTAAAAATGCCAAAAAAACTTTGTTGGGTTGGGGTTTATTTGTAAGCTGAACAATTTTTCCCGGGTCGGGCCCGTTTTTTTTCACAACAAATGGCCATTTTGCTTCAAAATCAGGGGTCTAAAAAATTGGGGGGGTTTTCTGGGCCTAAACTTTGGTAAAATGATTTAGCCGAAATTTTCTTTTTAATTTAAACCCGCCCGCATTGGGGGCCCCTGAGGATGCTGTATAAAAGGGAGCCGTTTCATTCTTGTCGTTTTCCAGGTTTAAAAAAATCAAAATTTATCTTAAATTTCCTGCCATGTTTTAAATTAGTTAACTTTTTTTTTTTTTGTTTTTATAAAAAATGTCACCCCCCTTGGCTCGTTTTCTTGACCCCATAGAAGACGGGAAAAAAAGCCATTTTGGGGCCCGGTGAAGGGAAAAAAACGGGAATATTACTTTTCCCCAAAATTAACCCAAACTACTATTGATGAAATTTCAAATTTTTACTGCCCCAAGTTTTCCAGACCTAGGAGGGGAAATAAAAGTGATTTGTCCCCGGGGCTCTGCGCGTTTATTTTTTAAAAATGAACTCGCACAAAGAAACGCCCCAAAAAAGGGACATTTTTGTCCAGAATTTGGGACGGAATCGTTAAAAAAATTTCTATAAAACTTGGGGGGCCCAAAAAAATATTTTTTTTTACACAATGCAGACATTTTTTTAACCTTTTCTGATCAAATTGGCTAGCCGCGAAGGGAAAGGGTTTGAATTTGCGTTTGAAGGAATCGAAAAAAAAGAAGCATTTAAAACATAAAAAAGGGGGGCGCCCCAAAATGCTAAAGAGGAAAAAGGTTTTTGGGTAGCCGTAATTTAGCGTATGGAAACGTTTTTTCTTACCCCTAAAATTTTGATTTGTTTAAAAAAGCCCCTTTGCCCCAATATTTTCAAGGAGTTTTTAAAAGGACAGATTGTCATATGAACAAAATTTTTTAAAATGAATACAAACGGGGTTATCAGATTTTACAGACACCGAAGCAAATTACAGCATTTTTTGACATTTTCGTTGGGTTTTTGACGTTTTTTGAAAACCCCCAAAATTTAGAAAGGGAAAAATTTGAGCAACAATATCAGTAAAAATTTGGAATATTTTTCGAAAGATTTATTCATCTTTCAAAATTTCCCTAAAAGCAAGGAAGCCACTATTTTGGAATTTTTTTTTAAAGTGCCACAGAAAGGGTTTCGCTTTAAAGGGTTTTTTTATTCTGGGGGAAAAGATAAAGGAAACCATTCGAAAGACAAATGAAAAATTTTTTTTTAAATCCTAAAAAAACGAAAGTGCAATGTACAAATTGAAGGGTTATTTCCAAACCCCAAAAACCTACGCTGGGGGCCCCTTTTCCCCTAAATTTCAGCATTTTGATGAAATAAGAAAACTTTTTTGGAGGGGGGGAAAGGGTTTTTAAAGAAAATTCCGCCAGTTGACCTTGTTTTCTAAAGATCTGAAATCTCAATTTTGTTTAGCCCTTTGATCATTTTTTAAAAAAAACGAAAAAAGGGTTTTTAGGGAAAATTTTTGACCTAAGGTAAAAGGAGGATAATCATTACATGGAAGCGGGAGAACCTTTTAGAGAAATAATAAACTTTTAAAATTTGAAAAAGGGGAAAAAAGGATGCGAAAAAAAACCCCCTTAAAATGTTTATTTTGTTTTTAAAAAAGATGCGCGGGCCTAAATATTAAAGGGAAAACAGTTTTAAAAAAATTTTTAAAAAACAAAATTTTTTTTTATTTTATAAAAAAGAGGGCCCTTTTCACCTTTAAAACCAAAATTACCCAAGCCAGATCCCCAAGGGAGAAAGATAACCCGTCATTAAAAACCCTTTCAGATTAACAAACTTTAAAAAAATGCAACAAAAACTAGGGGGCGGACCTTTAAAAATTTTACAGCAAAGCCAAACAAAGGGTTTTTTCTGCTCCCTTTAATGCTGTTCCCATGTTAATATGGAGTGACTATAAGTGCTCTATCAGCGGGAAAAGAGTTTTGGGTTTCCTTAGAAAAAGGCAAGGCGCACCCCCCAGCTTTACCTCTAGGCGGTTTTTTTTTCTTTACTCTTTGGCCTATTTTCATTAGGTGTAGGGGCTGCTGGGCAAAAAAAAAAAAAACTAAATTTAAAAAGCACACAGCTATTTTTTTTTCAACTAAATAACAGCTAAATTTATTCCCTTCAAGCTGATAAAATAAATAAAGCACAGCTACATAAAAACATCACGGAAGGGAAAATTTTAAAATCGTTTACGGCCCCCAAAATTTTGATGATCCCAAAAAAAAAGGGTTTTTAAATCTTCAAAGAAAGGCGGGGGAAAAAAGTTTTTCTCAAAAAGCCGACCCCGAGCAGATAAAAAAGGAATGCTTAAAAAAAAGAAAAACAAAACTTTTAAAAACTCTGTTTTTAAAAAAGCTCCCCATTAAAAACGCCAAAGGGTTTTTTTAAAACTTTAGTTTAGAGTCAAAAGCCCAAAAAGACCGTTAAATATTGTTTTAATTATTTTTTTTAATTTAAATAAAAATTTTGAGTTAGAAAAAAAAACCCCAACATGGATAAATTTAAAAAAATTTGGAAGGCCAAAAGGGAATTTTTTTGAAAATTTTGCAAGAAGATTTTCAAGGCACTGAATGATATTGATTTAGAAAGTAATTAACCAGCAAACGAACAGGCAAGTTTTTTCCCAAGCTATTTCTAAATTCCGGGTTTAAAACTAACAATGGACCCCCCCATTTTAAAGAAATGTTAGTGTTTTAATCGCCCTTATAAAAATAAATAAAGAAAATCTAAAATTTTCGGGTCCCCAACTAAAAAACGGGGTTTTTCCCTTTTCGAATTTACTTAACACCTGGTTGGGGGGCAAAACCAACTGCTTACACTTTGATGGGGCCCCGCTGAAGAAGCCAAAAATTTAAAGGGCTCTGGTTTGGGGCAGAGGGCCCAAAAAAAAAGCCCTTTAGGAAAATTTAAAACAGGCTAATTTATGGGGCCGTTTGTAGGGGGTTCTTACTTTCCCAAATTTACCCCCCAGCTTTTGTAGAAAAACGACCCAAGTTCTAAAAATAAGGAATACAGAAAACCCAAATTTTTTTTATGTGGTGGTTCTCGAAAGGGCTGCATTATATCCGAAAAAAAACGCGGGAGGGAGTTTTAAAACTTTTCCCTTTGGGATTACATCAATGATCTTAATTTCCCGATGGGAATATCCTTTCCTTTTTGGTATAGCCCAAAAATGATCAGGGGGAAGCAAAAAAAACCAATAACTTTTTAATATTACACATGGGATAAAGGAAAACAAATTTTAACAGCCCCATTAAAGTGTCAAAAGAACACCCCAAAACGATTGGGGGATCCAGAAAAAAAAATCATTTTGATTTACAAACTGATTTTTCCCCCCCCCCCCCCCCAGGGGGGGAAAAGGGGCCCCATTACACATTGATACGAACAATAGTAGATTTTTGGCTCATCTTCAAAGCTTTCCTTTAAAAAAAGGAATTCTGTAGAAAAGGGTTTAAACAAAAATTCCATCTGTTAAAGCCGCAAGCGAACATAAAAGAAACACTGTATGGGCCCCCTTTGGGACTGTAATACAGAACTAATTACGCCCCCACCCGGGCTTAAAAATTTTTGTTTTTAAAAAAACTGGGAAAAAAAATGCAAAATTCTTCCCTATGTTGTTTACGCAGACTTGAATCACTCATTGTTCCTTTTTGAAGGGCCAGCGCCACAAAAAATTTTGGAAAAAAAAGTCTTAATGAGTAATCCCTCAGATTTGTTCCCTTTTGGGTTTTATTATTGTTAGGTAAAATGGGGCTTTATTTAAAAACCAAATTAAACAGAGGGCCTGGTGCGGGTTTGTAGAAAATTTTTAACCCGCGCATGCACAAAAATGCGTTTAAAGATTTTTCTAATAAACCCGAAATTTATTGAAAAACATAATGACGCCCGAAGATTTAACAACAGTTGACTCAGCCCACATTGTTGGATTTGTGGTTTAAAAACTCATTTAGGGAAAAAAAAACCGGGCAGTAAGAAAACCATGGTTTACCTTAGTGGAAAGTTCAGAGGAAAACAGGGACACAGTAAAATGCAATCTTCAAAATAAAGTTTTTGAACCAAAGACAAATGGAAGCTGCCTGTTTTCTTTCATAAAATTGCCAGGGTTTCGACCTTTACCCTTATAATGCGAGCAGAAAAACGGGGCGCCTTTAGGGGGCATCATTGCACCCCAAACACAGGGAAAAATCATTTTGGGTTTTTAAAATCGAAAAAACATTTTTTTTTATGACTCTATGCCCAAAACAAATGGGTTCAATTTGAAGGGCGCTTGGGTATTTTTCCTTAAAAATCCTTTTCAATAACGGAAGAATATTTTTACCCCCAAATTCGTTAGAAAGGGGTTTACCTTATGAAAATACAATTTAACCCCGTTGGGAAAGGTTTTTTTTGAAGAAGATAAAACTTACACCTAAAGGGGGCAAATTTTTTTCTAGTCTTAGAGGAAAGGACATCAATGATTCAGATTACCAAACATGCTCAAGATGCGTGGCAGAAGTTAAAGTGTTTTAAAAAGAAGGGAGACTATCATGGGCTCCTTCCCTTTAAAGGCCGAAATTTTTTTTGATTTGGGGGGACGGCTTTGAAAATTATAAAAAAGACCTTTCAATGAAACATTTTAGCCTGGAACCCGCCCATTAAAAATTTTTTTGCCCCGGAAAAGTTGGGGGGTTTTGGTTTTTTAAAGTTTTTTAGAGTACGTTGGGTTTTTGTCAGATTTTTCCAATGATTCAGTGAAATTTAAAACGGATTGCGTGGGGGGAATTAGTTTTGGCGTCCACCCTTACGAAAAAACAAACAACAAATACTTGGACGACTATAACCAGTTTTAAAAAGGTTTAACTATTCATGTAAATTTGACGCAAACAAATTTTAGGATGGGGAAAGGGCGCAATCGCTTCCCTTTTTCAAAATTTAAAATTTTACACTGGTGGGATTTAAAAAAATTCAAAAATTTTTTTAGAAAAATCTGCTATTTACAGCTGTTTGTTTTAAAAAAGGCTTATTCCAGAAGTTGATTTTTTTTATCCCCATGAACCCAAGACCTGCCTAATGGTTTCCCTTTGCCGCAGAAAATCTTAAAAAGAATCCAAGAGAGCCCTAAAATTGTGCCCCAAAATTTTGAGGCAAAAAAAAAATTTTTGTCTGGTCATTTCAGACTTTCAAATTTTTTTTTAAGAAAAATTGGGGTTTTGAAATTGCAGCAATTCATGAAAAATTGCTTTTTAAACAAGAAAAAGTTTTTAAGAAAACCCTTTCAAAATGAAAAATACTGATTCAGAACTAAAAATTTCCCCAGATGCTTTAAAAAAAAGACTTTTTTTCAAGCTGAAAACAAACACTGTTTTGGAAAGACTAAGGAGAAAATCCCCACAAGCGCAAAAATTTATTTGGTCACCAGAGAAAACGGGAAACAATTAAGCTGACTTCAAAAAACCTTTAAATTTCCGGGGGTTCAGAAGATTCCCCAAGATCAGCTTTTTTTGGGATAATGATGAAGAAAAAAAAAAGTCCCAAATTTGGGTAAGCCCGTTTTTATTGGGTTTAAATGTTTTAGAATTTTTCAAAGCTTTTGATGTTAGAAATTTCTTTTTTGCTACTTTAAGCCCCTTTTAAACCTGGTCCCGAGTACTTTTCCCGTACGACAGTTTTTTTTTATAGATATCCCTACTGAAGGGCTCTATAAAAACATGGGGAAATTTGAAGTTTGGCCCCAAAGGAAATGCGGGATGGTACGACACGTCCGATTACCCAAAAAAATCGCCTTTTTCCCTTTTAATTACTAAAAAAAGGTTTTTAAAAAGGGAAAAATAAAGGGTGAATTTCCCGGAAAGGTGATCAGGGGGTTTATTGGGTTTTAAAGGGCAAAATGTTTCAGTAATTTTGAAACCCGGAGAAAATCATTTTAAAAAGAAAAGGGGGGAAAATCTCGCATTTGGGTTTTGCAGCAAAATATCACATGAAAAAATACAAAAAAGAAAATTTTTTGGCAATTTAAGGGCTTTTTAAACATGTCAACGAAAAAATGGGGAACAAATTTTCATGGAACCCAAACAAAATGTTGTAACAAAGAAGTCATTAGATAAAAAACACAAAACGGGTTTTTGTTTAAACCAAGGTTTTTATATGCAAATCGGGGACTGGGGGGAACGGCAAAAAATTTATAAAATTCTTCGGGTTTATATTTTTCATCAACTTTTTTTAATTTAAAACAATATAGTTCATTTAATTCAAAATTTTAAAACTTTTCTCATGTTTGCTTATGGGGTTCGAAAATTTTTTTTTTATTTTCCCCAAAATTTTCTTTTTCCCAATTTTTTGGGGGTTTTAGTTGTAGGTAACGGGGGGTTTAGCAGCATTGAAATTTAAACTTCGAAAATGTTTCCCCCCAAAAGCCCTTTCAACGCATCCCAAAAGATTCCCCCTTCATTTTCAAGGGCTCTTCCTTTACCATCCTTTTTTCATTCTGCCCCTTTGGCTTCCATTTTAAACTCAAATATAATTTTCCCTAATTAATTAAGAAACCCGGGAAATGTTTCTGGGGGGATTTTCTGCAGTTTTTTCTTTCACCAAAAAAATTTTTTGAGGGGGTGGGGTTTTTTTTTGTGTCAGTTTTTTCTTTAAAAAATACACGGGGGGATTTCCCTCTTTTCCCAAATTTTTTTTATTTTTATAAGGAAACGAACCCAAAAAGGGATTTAGTTTTTCCCCGAAAGCGAGTGTCCCCTTTCCCCTTCCCCCCGGGAAAAAAAGGGGACCCTTTCTTTTAAACCAAACGGTTAAAAGTTTCCGGTTTATGAAAACTCTCCTTCAAAACACTTTTTGTTTGTTTTTTTAAAATTTCTTTTTACGGTTTTTTAAACCCTTTAAAACTTCTTTTTTTCATTGCGCGCAAAAATGAAGGGGAGTTTTCTAACCCTTCCCGTGTTGCGGGAATTTTTCAAACAGCTCTCTGTTTACTGGTAGGAAAAAAAAAAAAAAGTCCTTTTCGCTAACTGTTTTTTAAAGTTTTGAACCCAAACCTGTGATCTGGAACCCCGGGAATGCCTTTTTTTTAAAAGGTTTAAATCAAAGTTTTAACAAAAATTTATTCAATTGACCCTTTAAAAATTTTTTTCCATCTTTGACTTGAAAAATCATGCCCAGGATAAGGGTTTTTAAAGGGGGGCCCCCTTTGGTTTTATCAGTTGGGAAAGGCAAAAGCAAACAGCAGAAGCACTCTTTGTGGGGAAAAGGTTCAGATCTTTTTTATTTAAGCTTTTTTTAAAAGGGCTGTAAGTGCGTACTTTAAAACTTTTTGTCTAATCGTTTCATGGGGTAAATATAGAAAAAACCATTTGATGGGTTGGGCGTTTTTGGGGTTTTTATTCACCCAAAATTGGGTTCTGTATTCGTTTTTTGTGCAGGGGAAATAAATTTGCCAATCGCTTGAAATTTGATAACCATTCTTTTTCTTTTGTTCACCGGACTCCCCCTGCTTTGGCCCTTTGCCTTTTTTTTTATTGCCCTTAATTCCCTTCCAATATCCTTTTGCGAATAATAGAATTTTTTCATTTTTTTTTTCAACCAAAATTATGTGCAATAAAATCACAATGGTCATCCAAAGATAACAAACACGATTTCTTGCATCTTTTGTTTTTCCCGATGGATAAAAAAAGTCGCTAAATTTTTGGGGGGGGCAAAAGTCCGGGGTTGGGGTTTTTTCCCCGTTACAAGATAAAATTCTTTTATTGCCTGATCAAAAGTCTTTAAAAGGTAAACTGCATGCCCCCCCCCGGTTTTTTTTCAGTGTGTTAAATTAAAAAATCTAACTGCTCAAATTCCCCTGCTTTTCCTGTGATCTTGTGCGCTGCTAGTTTTCCCCATAGCTTTTTTTATGTCTTTTTTTTCTCGCCGTCGTCCCCGTAGTTTACCCAAATGCTAATTTTAATTCCCCCTAAAAAACAAAGCCGGGATTCACCACGCGCCCTATCATTACGAGGGAAGCCCCTTTTTTTTAAACGGGTTTTTTTTTTTACATATTAATATGTCCCGGAAAATTTTTCCCTTTCTTTACTAGAAAATCTTTCGAAACGAACGGGAAACGCCCAAGATTTGCAATTAGCTTTGCTGAAAACCCCCAAAACCAAACTTGCCAAGATTTTGGGCCGGGTTTTAAATTTTTAACAAACTTTTTCCAAACAATTTTGGGACCTATACTTAAAACCTCCAATAACAGCAGAAAGGTATACAAGGTTGGCAAAAGGTTTTTTTTAAACGCTCATTTTTAAAAAATTTAAAAAAATAATAAATTTAAAAAAAAACATGAAAACCGATGATTATTTAAAACCCTTCCCCGAACTTTTATTACAAATGACCAGGTTGAAAGGGCCAAGCCCATAATGCCCCCCAAAAAAGGGAAAAACAGTAATTTTTTTGGCAGCATGGGAAAACAAAACGTTTCCCCGGAAATGAAAATTTAGCATAGAACAGAATTTAAAAAGATTTCCCCCCAAGACTTTTTAAAGTATTTATAACAGGGATGAAAGGGGAACTTGGATCCCAGGAAAGGTTTTAAAAATGTGGACAAACGGGTTTTTGTTTGTACACTAAACTTTGTCAGTAGATTTTGCTCCCATTGATTCTGAACAAGATCTTTCGTTTTGATTTAAAGCAAGATCCAGTTTTAACAAAAGTATTAAAGGGCTCCCAGGGTGGGGATTTTATACTACAGATTTGGGAAAATTGTTATCCCCGCTAAACATGGGATTAATAACTTTTTTAAACATTAATTTTATTTCCAAATTTAAAATGAACGGGGCCAGAAAATAGCAGAACCAGAAAACACTGAATCAGGTGAAAATGGTCACTAAAACAAACCCCCATCCGGACGCATTGCGGCAGGAAAAAAAATTTGCTAGTGGAACAAAAAAAAAAAAAATTACAGTTTTCAATCCCCAAAATATAAAATCATCATGAAAACAAAACGCCCAACGCCAACAGTTAAAATTTAATGGGGAGGGTATTAAAAAAAAAACCATTTTAATTCAAGACCTACAGCGCCCAAAATCTTCAAAGGGGAAAATTTTAACTTAAACTGTTGCCATTTTTTGCGCCCTTGGGGCTGTTGGGCGGGGGGGTTTTTACGGTTTAAAAAAAAAAATAAAGAATGGCAACAAAAAAAAAGAAATCAAAAAAAACCTTTAACCGCTAAATACAGAAGACAAACCCGCACGCACAGGAAAACCCCAACAAAAAAAGAAAAATTTTGATCCATTTTTAGATGCAATAATAATTTTTAAAAACTTTATTTTTTAAAATTTTTTAAAAAAACATGGGGGGGAATTTTTAAATTTTATGAAAAACAATAAAAAAAGCATGGGGTCTATAAAAGAAAATTTTCCCTAGGGGCCAGAATTGTAATCAAGCGGTTTTTTTAGGGTGTAAGAAAAATTTAAATTAAAATTTCTGCCCCAAATTTTGCGCGAGGACGCCTTTAGAAGACATCCTCAACGAGACGCATTTTTTGAGGGGTTTTGGTACTAAATTTTGACCTCTACAAATTTAAAAAAAAACATAAAAAATTGTCTTGTTTTTTGATAATTATTTAAAATAACTTAAAAAAAGAACTTGGTTGTACTTAGAGGATGACTTGAGGATGACTTGAGGGGTGACTTGAGGGCGACTTGAGGAAAGACTTGAGTAAGAACTTAAAGGGACTTAAGTAGAAAAATTTGAAGTGACCCTTGGGGGGACTTAAGGATACTTGAGGGGTGACTTGAGGGCAAAATTGAGGGTGACTTAAAATAAGAACTTAAATGACTTGAGGGTGACTTTTAAACAACTTGAGTAAGAACCCTTTGAAGGGGGACTTTATTTAAAAAATTAACAAAAAAACTTTGAGGGGGCTTTAAGGGGGAAATTTTTAAAAAAAAATTTTTTTTTTTTAAAAAAAAAAAAAAAAAAAAAAAATTTTTTTTTTTTATTTTTTTTTTTTAATTTTTTTTTTTTTTATTTTTTATTTTTTTTTTTATTTTTTTTTTTATTTTATTTATTTTTTATTTTTTATTTTTATTTTTTTTATTTTTTATTTTATTTTTTTTTTATTTTTTATTTTTTTTGAAAGTGATTTATCTCCCTTTAATTATGCAAAAAAATATAATTACGTCCCCTGAATAAATTATCTATTTATAGATCAGTGAGAGAGAATTGATTATTAAAAGTTGTGTTTTTGTGTTAATTTGCTAAAGTTTTAAATATAAATATTGTACAAAGTAGCTACTAAAAAGTACTTTAAAGCACAGTTGTTGTTTAACCTTTAAAACTATTCTGCTTGAATAAAAAACAATTTTAATAACACCCCCAATTATGCATAAACACCATAAAATTATAATTAGACAAACTGAAAGTAGGCAACCAAGTATAAAAAATACCACTATTAGAGGCATATTCCCAAAACTCTTCGCATCTGGCCACATTATCTGTGATCCTCTGGATCTGGCTTGGGGCGCCATAGGGTCTCAAGTTAGACCCATGGGTGATCAGTAATGTGGCTAGATGCGAAGAGTTTTGCATTTTTTTTTAAGTTTTGTAAATTAGTATTAAAAACGGACAACCCTACACAGTATGTTTGTTGAGACCGGCCAAGGCCGGTTGAGAGCGGGTGAGCCAGAAGCGGCATAATTATAGTTCTCTCCACGCATATCTGTGTGAAGGCAGCCTGTAAGAAAACGCACGTGCGAACAGTTGAGCCCCATCCAGGCTGGTTGTTGAGAAGCAGGCCGCAGTTCACTTTTGTGCCGAGATCGTTCGCCCTCAGGTGGCGCAGGGGAGTGGGCGTGGGATGGTGTGTTCGGAGTGTCAAGAGCTTTCCACGGGATCGTTCGCCCTCAGGTGGCGCAGGGGAGTGGGCGTGGGATGGTGTGTTCGGAGTGTCAAGAGCTTTCCACAAACAGTTGAGCCCCATCCAGGCTGGTTGTTGAGAAGCAGGCCGCAGTTCACTTTTGTGCCGGGATCGTTCGCCCTCAGGTGGCGCAGGGGAGTGGGCGTGGGATGGTGTGTTCGGAGTGTCAAGAGCTTTCCACGGGATCGTTCGCCCTCAGGTGGCGCAGGGGAGTGGGCGTGGGATGGTGTGCTCGGAGTGTCAAGAGCTTTCCACCCACTGTGAACCCACCGGGTTCACAAAGGGTTAACAGTCAATGGAATCATAACCCCAACTAATCACACGTGCAGATTTTGCCATGTTAGGAGGAGAAGGTGGACATATCAGCATCTCACTCCCTTTCCCCATTTCAGTTTCCACCTTCTCCTGGTCTCTCGCCCTTTCCTGCTATTCTTTCTCCCTTTTATTTTTAACACTGTCGGTACGCACCTGAATAGTTTAGGCAGGAAAATTGCCCAGCCAGTTTGCAACAGGTGGACCGTGCCGAATGTTTTTTTTTCAACCTGTCTGAATTGTTTAGTAAAGATGTATAGTTTGTGCAGGATCTTGGGTTTGGGTGTGGCTCGGTTCGGTGTGTTCCTTACTGTGGCATTAGCTTTGCCGCACCGTCACTGGCTCCAAAATGGACGATCGATAGATAAGTCAGTTGACCAATCAGCCAGTCAATCACAGCTCAGAGAGCTGTGTGATGGGACACAGCCCTTTATTGCATTGTGATGGCATTTGAACAGTTCGTGATTGCTTTGTTGTCCAAATGAAAATTTCAACTGAAAAACTTAACTTATGACGTGAATACAATTTCGCGCACGTTCATGCAGTGTTACTGATTCCAGCCGTAGCACAGTCTTAAAACACATTTTTTCTGATCACAATTGTAGTTTGAGATACTGTGCGCATCAAAGCAGCAGGTTTCAAATGGAACGATAACGCATGCAACTGATGCCGTACAGTGAAACGTAGAATCGCTTGAGATGAATGACATGTATTTTCAGGTTGGCAGATCATTGATTCAACAGCCCCACCCCTCCTCCCCCTGATTCCCTGCCGTGGGAGGGAGAGGGGAGTGAAGGGAGGGGCTGTTGAATAACAAAGGAGCCAGACGTAGTCTCCACATAGGCCAGGATGCCGCCCAGCTACAAGCCTGCATTTCAGAGATGACAGCACTTAGCGTCAGTACTTGGGGCCATTGGCCACACCTGTCATCAATGACAGTACACGCTTCCCTCGACTGATGAAACAAACTGGTCGGTCTGGTCGAGAATATAAACCCGCTCTCCTCCACCCTTCCACCTCCTCAAACACACAACAACAACAACAATAACCTCTCTCTCTCTCTCTCTCTCTCTCTCTCTCTCTTTCTCTCTCTCTCTCTCTCTCTCTCTTTCTCTCTCTCTCTCTCTCTCTCTCTCTCTCTTCTCTCTCTCTCTCTCTCTCTCACGCACACACACACTCTCTTTCTCTCTCTCTCTCTCTCTCTCTCTCTCTCTCTCTGTCTCACTCACACACACACACGCACACGCACACGCACACACACACACACACACACACACACACACACACACACAGACATTGTGCTTACGGTAAACCTCCCGACCCTCATTTTTTCAGCGAGTCCTAAACTTCTCGACGGTTTAAAAAAAAAATTTAAAAAAAAGGTGCACATCCGATTTTCCCTATGAGCCATTGTATCTCACGAGGGGATGTAATTTTCATGCGATCTCGGTAGCTTCCTTTGGGTAGGCCTCTATCCGGGGAAATGGCGTTTTTGCCGTAAGACCAGACTAGGTGTTCCACAGAACGCGTGACTGAAGGGCTGTTAAGCCAATATTTCACAACGGGCGCATCGATTGTCAGACCATGGGTGCCAGAATGACTATTACACGTGTGTTTTGAACGCGCCATGTCGATCGAAAACCCTTTCCCGTCACTTTCTGTCCCAAATGAACGATTTCGTCACCGCTGGCATGGATAAAAAAAACCCACTTAAATGGGATCGACGGAATTATCACGAAGTATTTCTAAGAACTGGTGTCTGCAACTACAAACATAGTCACAGAAAATGAAATTTAGCACGGTACAGCGTGCAAAATGAATGAAACATGCAGCTGTCGATCGTGAAGGTCCAACAAATGGAAAATAAGTCTTAAAACGAAGCAGTTGGCATTACAGAAATAGCATGTAAGGTAAGGTAATGTTGCTTGTAGCCCCGCCGACCGAAATAACATGTAACGTCTGTTAAGTCCAATGTCTTGGTTTGTTTGGGATAACGTTTCACCAGCGTTAAAACAAAGACGGTCTCCAGCCGTTCGGGAAATCCCGATCCCGTACTATCAACAAAGCAAGTCAGCTGGATGCTCCCAAATGCATATCATTTACATGAGAAGTGCTTGCCAAAGGTCATTCAGTGCAGTTACACCATGCAGATTTAAAGGGCAAAAGATGCAAGAAACTGAATTGGAAAATTTTGGATTAGATTGAAAAATCAATAAATCACTGCAAAGCATGACCAATACCTTCAGAAGTCTTCATTTAATGCAATTGATTTAATACAACACGTGTCTGTCTTTATTGATTCATTATTCTATCTGTTCTGTATTCGTTTGCGTTCAATTTGTTACTGTACAAGATCTAATGCGACACCTCAAATTTCCATCGGGTACAACAGTCATCGATCAATAAAACCTGAATATAGCAACAATGTCGACGAGAAATGTGAAAATCGTCATTTTTGTTCGTTCATGCCAGACGAAATGTGTAGAAGCTATCACAATGTTCATGAATCATGCACGAAAACGGTACATTCGCTATATTCTTCGTAAAAACCGCTGGATTGTCACAGTTCTGATTGTACCAGAGCAGTCCAGATTTCAAACTGTGTAGTGACAGTAGAGTAATGCAGTACAGTAGGGCAGACTGAAGTGACGACACTGTGTTAACAGAGCACTGACGGAAAGAGCTTTGCATGCAGTTCCTTGATCACTCCAATCTTAAGATAGATCAGCTCCACCAGCACACTGACAAACACGCTGAGGACATTAGCGCCACCCAAACCCAGCGTCGTGACTCCTCCGTGGGAACCGGGAACCTAGATTCCTATGAACACCTAACTTAGGCTTTAGTGTGTAAAGCGATGACGCCGATCATAACTCCTCTAATCTGTCATGCGTGACTGAGGACAGGACGGCGAGGCTCCTGATCAGCAAGCGTCTGTCAATTCTCAACCACTATTTTCAACACGGGACAGTAATAACGGTGATAATGATGATGAAGGCATTCGGGGGTGTGATGTTGACGATGAGATTATGATGATGATCTTAATGAAAATGAGGATTGTAATGCGATGATGATGATGGTGATGATATGATGATAATGTTTGAGGTGACAATGATGATGTTGGTGGTGATAATCATAATGATGATGATGATGATGATAATGGTACTGATGATGGTAATTGACGGGTGAGCTGCCAATACAGTAAAGGACTCTGCATCCGTGTCAACATTATTTAGCTACGTTTTGTCCAATTTTTTTTTCGCGTTTCAAACACTAACGAAGCCCGGATTTTTTTTTTTTTTTATGTCGTCCTGTCCCTATGCATGTTCAAGTTTAGGCCGTAATTTGGGACAGGCATGAGCAACAATTCACAATTCCTCAGTAGCTTTTCCAATGAAACGGTTGTGTTCTCTTTCTTTCTTCCTCTCTCTCTCTCTCTCTCTCTCTCTCTCTCTCTCTCTCTCTCTCTCTCTCTCTCTCTCTCTCTCTCTCTCTCTCTCTCCTCTTTGTCATATCTTCATCAGCATCAGCATCATCATCATATCATCATCAGCATCTTCTTTTTCTTCTCAGATTGAATGTATTCTTCTTCTTCTACTTCTTCTTCCTTCTTCTTCTACTTCTTCCTTCTTCTTTCTTCTTCTTCTTCTTCTTCTTCTTCTCCGGTTGGATGTAAAACAAAGTATTCAAACTTATTCCACCATGTCCTTGAAAAGCATTTTGTTCATCTCACCCCATCCTCTAATCCTCTCTCTCTCTCTGTCTCTGTCTGTCTGTCTGTCTGTCTGCCTGTTTGTCTCTCTCTCTCTCTCTCTCTCTCTCTCTCTCTCTCTCTCTCTCTCTCTCTCTCTCTCTCTCTCTCTCTCTCTCTCTCGTTAGCTGGCTTTAATTCAGGAAAGCTCTGAGAGAAAATGTTGTTAAACACAGGGACATTTCGGGGCTTTGTTTTGCCCTTGTGGTCAGTCATCGACAGCTTGAGGGATTAATGACAATTAACAGGGAAATTCTGAGGATTTTAGATCTTGCTGTCCCTCGTTCATCCACACACATGCACACGCACGCGCGCGCACACACACACACCCTCGCACGCATAGGCGCATGCACGCACGCGCGCGTGCGGACGAGCGCGCGCACACACACACACACACACACACACACACACACACACACACACACACACACACACACACACACACACACACACACACACACACATTATTATTTATTTCTTGCGATTTTATTTATGCTGCAAATCAAACAAGGACCAAAGAAAAGCATTTTTTTTCAATGATCAACGACGCTCATTCATCGGCTAAACTTCAGATGCATTCACTTGTTATTCTTGATATGGCTTTGAGCGTCTGTGCTGAGGAAAAAGACAGCAGGTGGAACCGCATCCATGAATGGCCTGTTGACAAAGCACGCACAGCTGGGGTATGAACAAAGAGTTGAAGCGAATAGAACTCTACATGTTTCTAACGAATGCAGGAAGCGGTCTGTACTGTGTGTTTTGAGCTGGGTGTGGAGTATACTCGATGATTAATTTTTGATCTATGGCTGGAAATACTTGTTTGAATGCATTTTTATTGGGTATGTAAGGGGATGGTCGGGTGATATGCGTGCTCAAAAGGAGTGTCAAAGGACTACCTGGAAGCTGAGTGGGAGGATAAAGTGACAAGGCAGACAGACTGACTTGACTGGCAGCGAGGAAAAACCCTTTCTTACAGAGAGAGAAAGAGAGACACACAGACAGACAGACAGACAGACAGACACAGACAGACAGACAGACACAGACAGACAGACAGACAGAGAGAGAGAGACACACACACAGACAGACACAGACAGACAGACAGACAGACACAGACAGACAGACAGACAGACACAGACAGACACAGACAGACAGACAGACAGAGAGAGAGAAAGAGAGACACACAGACAGACAGACAGACAGACAGACACAGACAGAGAGAGAGAGAGAGACAGACAGACAGACAGACAGACAGACAGAGAGCGGGTGAGAGAGAGAGAGAAAGTCAAAGAAACTAACACAGAGACACGGGCAGTGAGAAACAGAGGGACAACACAAAAATGTGCCCACAGCAAAGATTTATATCTGATATGTGTGTGTGTTGTTTCACTCTAGTAGGCTACAATGTTTGCTGTCTCACTCAACCCGTCCCTTCTACCCTCCATCACATCTACCGTTCTCTCCTCTCCTCTCTCTCTCTCTCTCTCTCTCTCTCTCTCTCTCTCCTCTCTCTCTCTCTCTCTCTCTCTCCTCTCTCTTCTCCCCCCCCCCTCTCTCTCTCTTTCCATCCCTACCTTTCTCTGTGTCCTGTTATCCCACACAACAGATGCACAGCAAATCATATAGCCTATACACAATACCCCCGCCCACGGGCTCCCCTCTTGCCAGATCCACAACTAATAATACAATACAATTTTCTGGTCATGTTTTCCTCAGTCTGAACCATAGTGACTCTACAGTTTCAAAATGATCTCTTTGCAGTTCTTTGTTGCTCGTGTGGGCGGAATCAAACGGCGGTTTTACGACAGTTGCAGAGCGGGGGAGTTAGGGGTCACCTGTCCACAAATATGGTGTCAAACAATTTCCCTTCCTGCTCATTGGTCAACTTCCTGTTTCCACGTTAACTGACTGTCAACTTCAGCTGTGCGTCGCTCAATCAGTGTGCAGACCGTTTCCAGGACTCCTACGACCCAGCAGTGGACCACCGCTTTGAGCTGGTCCCACCACACACACAGCACCTGTCAAGAGCACGTTGTGCTGGATGTGGGTTTGAAAGGTGATCGTTTGTTAGCCTGCGAAGTTCAGTCAGCAGTGCTGAGGTTCTGCATGTAAGAGCAGTGGCAGGTCTGTGTCCTCATCATAAGGCCGTAGGTCCACGCGAGACATATGCAGGGTGCTGGTTTAATTGATAGGTCTGATAACGTTTGAAAACCGGTCATTGCGCACCTTGTTAACTTATTTTTTACCGCTATCACTCTGTTGAGTTATCGGCTTTTTTGATTGTCCCTAAATTCATTTTTCTTTTATTTTGCCGTTATTACTCTGTTGAGTTATTGGCTTTTTTGATTGTCCCTAAATGCATTTTTCTTTTATTTTGCCGTTATTACTCTGTTGAGTTATTGGCTTTTTTTTTAATTGTCCCTAAATGCATTTTCGTTTTATCTTTGCCTTTTATTTTGCCGTTATTACTCTGTTGAGTTATTGGCTTTTTTGATTGTCCCTAAATGCATTTTTCTTTTATCTTTACCTTTTATTTTGCTGTCTCCTTGGTTACTCATTTTATTTAATTTTGTCTGTTTTCTAAACCGACACAAGTACTGTAATTTTTACTTTGAAGTTCCTGCGTATTTTAACTGCCCCCCCCCCCCCCGCCTCTGTGTGTGTGTGTGTGTGTTGTGTGTGTGTGTGTGTGTGTGTGGTGTGTGTGTGTGTGAGAGAGAGAGAGAGAGAGAGAGAGAGAGAGAGAGAGAGAGAGAGCATTTTTTTGTTATTAAGAAATTATTTCCCTCAAAGTTAATGACAAGCAATGTAATGTCTTCAGAGAGGTAACTCACATAACTCAATTATTCAACACAGAAAATAAGTAATATTTTATCCTTATGCCTGAATTCCAATATCTCCCCACCCTTTTTTAATACGTGCTTCATATTTTCTTTGCACTGGCCAGTGATTGACCAGAGCATCGTATCAACACGTAAAACGGACTTCTGTCGCGTTCACTGATGATATGTACATATCCCCCATCATCTAACGTCCCTTGTCCTCCCCCCCCCCCCCCCCACTCCATTCTCAATCAACAGCGTCCTTCACCCTTCGTTTTCCTGTACATAAGAAAGCAGATTTATGCAATGATTGAGGTGCTTGTGGTGTAGAGTGTGGACCAGTCCGGTGGTGGTGACGGGCACTGTATGAAGCTTTGCAGGCATCTCGGTGCACGGTCTCAGTGCCCACAGCTGTGGATCAGCTGGTACGCCCGGGTGCAGTGAAGAGACTGGAGAGAAGCTGCACTATGGCGCTCACGCATACACACCCCAGGGTAGGGCAGTAGTTCTTTATTTGTGACCTGCTCCCATGCAAACACATTTCAGTGTAAGACCATCTTTTTCATCTGACCTGCCTCTATGTACTCACACCCCAGGGTAGGACGTTTTTTTTTATTATTATTTATTTATTTTTTTACTGATTTCCCGAGTGGACATGTGAACAAAGTTTCGACATGCTCTCATGGCAAACCACTCGCTTATCAATCAGTGATAGTGTTACATTCTATAGAATACTAAACGACGAAGATACGGGAACACACAATCTATGGTCATCTGCCTTTCTGTCGGTGGCTGGGAGGAACTAGATCACCAGTACATTCCGTTCTGATCGGCCAATGGTTACTGACTCGGCCACTCAGTAGGCACGATACATAATGTTCTCGATGTCATAAACAGCAACTTAAAATGGCAGTTTCACAAAGCCTCATTTCTGGTTATCGCAAAGTTGATTGAATTTCCGGTGAAATTACACTAAACGTTTATTTCTTCACAGCAGATGATTGAAAAATATTGCTGCTGCCTAGTAGGCAGGTTACAGTATTATCACACACCCGACATAAGCCCTTGTATGCCATATGTAGTCGGGCAGTAGTTAGTCCTATCATGCATTCGCTCATGCATGCACCCACACAGATATCACAACAGATTCGTGTATCCACCTCAATCTCACCTTTCTGCTAATACACACACACACACGCACACGCACACCCACACACACATACACCTTACCCCCAAGTTTTTTTACTGTTCTCGTGATTTTTTTTTCTGCTACAAATTTAACGACATAAGGTTAAATAAAAACATTTTCCAGTGATCACCAACGCTATTTCCTTAGCCAAAAGTCAAGTGCAGCGACTTCTTGTTCTTAAGACATCGTGGCTTTGAGTGTCTGTGCTGAGAAAAAAGGACAGTTGGGGCCATATCCATGGGTGGCATGCCAATACAGCCCGCTCAGCTGGGAATGGGGGTGGGTATAACCAGTGAACTGGACTGAACACAACCCGCCTGTAACAGTTGTGAAATAGGGTTGTATCACATGGTTTAGAAGTAGGGGGAGGGGAGAGTGTGCAGTATCCTTGGTATTTGGCTTTGTGGCAGGCCGGCATTTTGAATTAAAATGCACTTCATTGGGAATCTAATGAGACGGCCAAGTGATGACACCTGTACTCAGTAGGAGTGTCAAGTGATTGCATGGGAGTTGAGTGGATGGATAAAGTGACAGACGGACAGACTGACATGATTGGCCACTTAAAAATACGCTTTCGTACAAAGATACGCATCAGATGGAGAATGAAAGAGGTATAGAAGGGAAGGGGTTCGGGAGAGGGAGAAAGACAAACAGGCAGACAGACGGACAGAAAGGTAGAGAAAAAGAAAGGGGGGGGGGGATGACGACATACAGACAAGTGGGGGGGGGGGGGAAGAGGGAGAGAGAGAGGAGAGAGAGAGAGAGAGAATCGCGCGCACGCACACACACACACACACACACACACACACACACACACACACACACACTCTCTCTCTCTCTCTTCTCTCACTCACTCACTCACTCACTCACTCACTCACTCACACACACACACACACACACACACACACACACACACACACACACACAGAGGCAGACAAACAATAACGACACAGGTAGTGAGAAAGGGAGAGACAACACAAAAATGTGCCCACAGCAAAGATTTATATCTGATATCTCCATGTCGTTTGGCTCCAATACAACTTTCCCTCTCTTACTCAACCCTTCCTTTCCATCCTCCCTCAGCCTTACCCCACCCCCCATCCCCCCTTCTCCCTGTCGCTCCCCATACTCTCGTCTCTCTCTCTGTTCAATTATTTCACACCAAAGATAGTGTTTCAAGTCACACTATCGAGAATTTCACGGTCCCTGACGCCCCTGCTCTCCAGATCCCACCTTGGATGACAGTGTTTCTATCTAAGTTTTCCAAAATCCAAGTATAATAACACAACGTTTCGACAACATCTTTTTGCATTTGGCGTCCCCGGGGGCGAAACCTCTGAAAAAGGTTTGTAATGTAGCAGAAAGGCTGAGCGGGTCACACGTGTACAAATATGTGCAGATTTTTCCTTCCCCCCTATCAGTCAACTTCCATGTCCACGAAAGTGGTTGCGGCTTTCAGCTGGTGTCGTTAAATCGTTGTGGCGTTTTCCTGGACTCCGATAGTTGTAACCCAGTGTGGACCAGAGGAGAGAGAGAGAGAGAGAGGGAAGAGGGGAGAGAGGAGGAGAATGAATGAATGTGGGTTGGTGTGTGTGTTTATTGGAGTGTGGGGGTTGGTGTGTTTTTGGGGGTGTGTGGTTTGTGTGTTGTTGTGTGTGTGTGTGTGGCACACGTGTGAGTGACGTGTGAGTTGTGTGTGTTGGTGTGTGTTGTGGGTGTTGTGTTGTGTGTGTGTGGTACGTTTGAGTGGATGTGTGTGGTGTGCGCGCGCGCGCGCGCCCCGGGGCGCGTTGTGTGTGTGTGTGTGGTGTGTGTGTGTGTGTGTGTGTGTGTTTTGTGTACGTGGAAAATTGGGTGTATACGTGGAAGGAAGGATTCTTTTTTTTAACGTTCGTCAAATATAGGGATTGCAGAGTCAAAAAAAAAATATTGTTTACAATTTTAGACTATTATTAAAAGAAAAGAGGACGTGTGGTTACATGGAACAAAAAATAAAGGATAGATAATTTTTGGGGACGAACTTAAAAAATTAGAAAAAAAAATAACTAAAAAATTAACTTACGTTTTTGATTTAAAATGTTCCCTTTAAATGGATTCCAAAAGGTTATGTTAATTTAAAAAGGAAAAACTGGCAACGAATCTAAAAAGTCCACTTTAACCCCAGTGTCAGCATTGGTTTAAAACACCATTCAAAAAGGGTTTTTTTCGTTGTTCCAATCAAAAAATCCTGTGAACTGAAAGACCCCCCGACAACGATTAACAGTTGGCAATATTGGTTGTAGGGGAATTTTTTAAAGTTAAAAGTCGGTAGAAACCGGTCGGCTAATCGACAAAAATTTTGGGACAGATTTTGCTGACGAGGTTTTGTGGGATTATTGACCCCGAAACCCCCTCTCGTTTATATGACAATTTCCCTTGTTTGAAAAAGGCCCAATAACCTTAATACTCCCAAAATATATTTTTGCCCCCCTTTTTGCGTCTATTGCTTGATCAAAAAAAACGAGGAGGTGTGTGAGGGAAACCCCAAGAAAATACAACATTAGTCCCATTCATGTAAAGCAGTGCAACATGTACTTAAATTCAAAAAAAATTTCCTCTCTTTGTGATTTTCAAAACAATACAAATTTTAATACGATGTAAATCAAACAAAACAGGATATTAAAAATATTGGACTGGAAAGGGAAAATTAAATTTTTAAATCCCATCAGGACGAATAGTTCAGCTGAAAAATTGGAATGACCCTTACCTAAAAATTGTTTTTTTCAGTTTTAAAATCTGGAATTACAAACCCCAGACCCCGCATACCTCATCAAGAACTGGCCGTCGTGTATACTTTAAATAGTAGAAAAATTTTCTTCCATGTCATTTTGATGTGTGCTAACCAGCGGCGAAATGCTTTATTTAGTCAGAAAAAAAATTTTTTACTTTTACTTCTTTAGTTGCAAGGGGGGGGTACCGGCGGAACCGCACGCGAGGCGTACCTATGTGGGTCAATCTTTGTGAATTAAAAACGTTGAAACATATGAACGAAGCGTCTCTAAATTTTAATTTTTCTGGCATTTTTCGAAAAATCAAATGTCGGATCGTGAAATTTAATCTTAAGGTCGTCCACCCAATCCGTTCATAATATTTTACAGAACTTATTTTCCTTTTTCATCAAGTGGCAAAAGGCCCGCTATTTATAAGCTTTGAGGATTGTGTGCACAGGTACCCGGGGCCAACTTCAGCTTTTTCTGCAATTCTTTTTAAATTTCTTTAAAAGCGTCGCGAAGCAGAAAAGAATATTTGTCCGTAAGTCAATCTTGATCTACAGAGGTTGCTAATGCAACAAAATTTTGGATCCCGTCCCCTGGGAATGATGCAAAAATTTTTTTGAAAATTTAAACTTTTAATGCTTTTTTTAAAAAATTGAGTCAATTGTTTTTTCCAGTTTAGTTTTGGTGTAAGTGGCACCTAAAAATTTTACTTCAGTTTATAAAAATTTCCCGTCCCCCGAAAGAATATAGGAGGTTATTGGGTTATATATGTTTAAAAAGAACCAAATTGTTTTTAAAAGAGAATTGAAAGCCATTCAAAAGCAAAAACTATTTAATTTATCCAGCCGTGTGAAAAAGCTTTGAAAATAATTTTTTGTGAGAAATTTGTTCTTTTTTTAAAGATCTTAAACCCTATTGCAATTCACAGCATTTTGAGCTACCTTGGTATATTGAAAAAATTTAATAAGTCATAAGATTTCATTGAATAAAATGGGGAGTTTAGAACCTTGTGGAATTCCCATATTTATAGATCTTGAGGAGATAAAATACACCAACTTGGTCTTATGTGTCTCCCAAAAAGATTCCAAATTTTGGGGGACCCGAAAGACCAATTGTTTTAATTTTTTAATAATCGGGGTGTTTCCCACTCTATCGTAGCTTTTGAAGATCAAAGAAAGGGAAGCAAGGACACTTTTAAGTTTAGCAAACTGTTTTTTTAATTTGAGAGTTAGTCGTGCAGGTGTCAATTTTTGTCCTTTTCTAAAAACCCGTTAATTTTGAAAAAAATAATTTTTTTTTAACGTATAGGGGGTTCTAAAATTTATTATTTTTTCCCGCTTTCCAGTATGAGAGTGACTGAAAAAGGGTCTATAGTGAGTTCAGACCGAGGCTTGCCATGCTTTAGAATGGAGTCACAAAAGCGTCTTCCTTATCGGGAATTTGTCCACATTCCCAAAAATTTGTTAAATAATTTATGTAAAATGATATCCAGTTCTCTGGTTAATGGTTTAAAATTGTAAGAAATCCCATCCAAACCAACGAAACCCCTTTTTTTTTCCCCAAAGGGGCAGCATTTCCCGATTCCGTAAAGTATTGATAATTTATAGAATATTGTTTTGGTACAGGGGTCTTATAGTTTAGTTTTTTTTTCTTTTAATCTAGACTTTTGTCATTAGGCAAACATTTTTACAACTGTTTTAAGTAAAAGATGAAATTCCAGCCTTTTCTTTGGGGGGTAGAAATTCTTTTCTTGTTGTTTTGATTGGGAACTTGGAGTTTAAGCCCATTTATTTCTTTCACCTTATCCCCACCTTTTTTAAGTTTTACAGTCGATACTTCATTTGACAGAACTGTGACCAGTATTGTCTTTTTTTATCGTGGGGTGTGTGGTGTGTGTGTGTGTGTGTGTGTGTGTGTGTGTGTGTGTGTGTGTGTGTGAGTGAGTGAGTGAGTGTGTGTATGGTTGTGTGTGTGTGTGTGTTGTGTGTGTGTGTGTGTGTGTGTGTGTGTGTGTTTGTGTGTGAGAGAGAGGAGAGAGAGAGAGAGAGACGTTTCTGACATTGTTAATGACATTGATAGTCTGTGTCAAGGGGGGAATAAGTCATATTTGCAGTGCCAGGAAAGAGAAAAAACATTGGAGTAAACTAGATAAACTGAATAGCTAAGTAAGTAATTATTGTGAACAATCAAAGCATATCAAAATAAAGTAATAGAAAAAATTGAAAACG
>CM031604.1:21120627-21140627 GCA_018398815.1 Conus ventricosus
CTTTTTAATTTGCACCATTCAATTCCCCCCCTAGGCCCAGCGCGTCCGTGTTAAAAGGTACCCCAGGCTTCTATCTCGTCTGACGATTATTCTAAAAACAGATAATTTATCACCTACACACACATCCCCTCCCCCCCCCCCCCCCTCCCATGCCCTCTTACATTCCCTCATACCCATCCCATTCTCTCAAGAGGCCCTAATCCTGTCTCTAATCTTCGTTTTCCTCTAATTGGAGCCGGAAAAGCCTCAGTTGGTAGAGAGCGACTTCTGATCCTTGGTTTTGCGTTCGAATCTCCGCCGGGCCGTTTCGGTAAAAGGGGTATTTTTCCCTCGGAGTTAAACATTGGTTCTGACTCATTTCCCCATACAGTCCTTCGAATGAGACTATAAACCGAGGTTACCGTGTTTTAACGCACGTATAACATCTTGCACACTACAATAAAACTCATCACGCGACTTTCGGAAGAGAGGCCAGTCTGGCCGTGGGTTAGGATGAACACGTTACACATAGCATATACCCTGCATAAGAAATGGAAAGAATGAAGGAATAAAGGAAATTGAGTGAACGAATTTGAATGATAGTGTACTGGAATGACACGGGAAACGACTGAAATGCAGCTCCAGCTAGGCAGCTCTTCAAGTCGGCAATAACCCAGGAAGGCAGCCCGTTGTATGTAAACGAGTGTGATTTGTAAAGCGATAGAGCTTGGTCCCCAAGCTGTGAATAGGCGCTATATAAGTATCATTATTATTATTAAATTATTATTATTTACGGATGCAGTTTAGTAATTTCTTTCTCCAGCATGGTTGAGGTTTTGTGAGGGTAGCAGATGTTATGTGGATGGACAGTTTCACTGGCAGGGACCCTTCGTGTGTAGTCCAGTTTTACGTCATTTCGGCCAGAGGCCCGAAGGGCACATCGGTCGACTGGGGACGCCTTTTTGGGGTATTGATAAAAGCTTTTCATTTAGGTCAGTGTCTGTCCCATCGCTGTTGATCGCCCGATACCCTCGGGCACAGGGGGGAGACTGCAAAGACATGTACTATTATCACACACACACACACACAACACACTCGCGCGCGAGCGCGCGCGGGGCGCACACACACGAAACACACACACACACACAAACAAACACAAAACACACACACACACACACACACACCACACACACTGGTATAATTTCCCACTTATGGTGAAAAGACGTAAAAACAAAGAACGTACGAACACACAACACACACACACACACACACACACACCCCACACACACACACACACCAGGGTGGGAAACAGTTGTTTTTTTCTGACCTGCCTGAGGGCAGGGATATGTTAACAAATTTTTCACCTGCTCTCCCCTCCCCCACTCACCCTTCTCAGGTCCCCGCCTGGGCAAAACCAACTGCATCTAAATCAGTGATAGTTTTAAATTCTGCAAAATACTAAATGGTGAAGAAATAGGTAAACAATTCATTGTAATCTGCCGCTTTGCCAGCGGGTGGGCAAGAACCAGACAGCAAGTGCGCTCAGTTCGAAAGGCCAGTGACTTCCGGGCTCGGCTGTCCCCTTGGCACGATGTGTAATGAACCCATGTCACAACAGCAGCTCTAAATGATCGTTCCGCGAAGCAAATCTCCCCGTGTCGCGATACTTATTCAGTATTAGCAAAATTGCTCTGGGCTTGTATTTCTCACGTGGCAGATGGTTGGAAAATTTAGCTCTAGCGTGGCAGTCAAGTTTGCAGCAGTCACCACATGCCTGACCGAAATGATTGCATGTCCTGGAGGTCTGGTAACAGGTACCGTCCTACCGTGCAGTCGCTCATGCGTTCACGCGAATAGACAAGCGACAGATACGTGTGCCCACCTCCCCCCTCCTGTCTGCTCACACACAAACATAGACGATACATGTCCGCTCATCACTTAATATAATTCACCATCCAAAGTACGTTGCGTTAGGGCAAATACATACATGTGTACACACACACGGCACCTACAGAGGATCATTCATTTCCTATTCTAGTGTAATCGTCGTCTGTCACACACACCACCAACACACACACACACCACACCACACACACACACACACCACAACACACCCACCATGCATGTACGAGCGCAAGCGCTCAAACACACACAACACACACACAACACACAACACACACACACACACCACACACACACACACACACACCACCCGCTTTCCCACGTGCGCGTTGCTTGGTGGTATACACATATACAGAAGAGAGAGAGAGATGAGAGGAAGAAGAGAGGAAAAGAGAGAGAGAGAAGAGAGAAGATCTAAGGTACAGTTTGGAGTGGAACCCAAAATGCGAAAGATACAAAAGGTGAGTGGCAACAACAACCGGTCAATACGCTACGAGAAAAAAGAACAAACGGTACAAGACGCGATGGAAACCATGAAAAGGCTTTGGAACAAGAAAGAGACGGGCAAACAGACAGACAAAGAAAAGACGACAGACGTGAGAGAGACAGACAGACAGACAAGCCGCAGAGAAGGGCGGGGCTGTCACCGTGGTGTGAGTGTTGGGGGAGGGGGGGGGGGGGGGGGGGAGGGTGGGGGGAGAAAATGAATGATTCTGCCCGGAAACTGGCCCCGTCATCACTAAAACAGGGGCCACGCTGGGGCCCCATTCGCCATTGTTGCCCTTCCACCTGTCGATGGACACAGATCGATACAGCCACCTCCAGCCCCTCCCACCCGCACCCTCACCCTCACCGAATCTCTGCCCACCGGCTCATCAATTTCCCACTCCTCCCCCTTTCGGCTCCTTGCGGTTCATCCAAAAAAAACTTATTAACGTTTCACCCACCCGATAGCAAGTCTGCGTTGATTTCTTTTCCTCTCTTTTTTTTCCCCCTTTTTTTTTTCGGAGAGGGGAGTTGGGGGGGGGGTGGGGGAGGAACGGTTGATGACGTACGCGGCGCGCGCGCCTACACAAAACTCTCTCTCTCTCTCTCCTCTCTCTCCTCTCTCTCTCCTCTCTCTCTCCTCTCTCTCTCTCTCTCTCCCCTCTCTCTCTCTCTTTTCCTCTCTTCACACACACCCACACACACAACACACAAAACACACACACACGCAGACCTATACACATTACACATACACATACACGGACAGACAGACAGACGGGAAAGACAGAGGGGGGGAGAGAGAGGGAGAGAAGAAGAAGGAAAAAAAGAAGACACAAAAACCCAGAATTGGGGTTGATCATTGTGCAGTTTTTTGCCTCTTCCCAAACCCTCACCCCCCTGACCCCCTAGTTCCCCTCCCCTATTCCTTTGTCACCTCCCCCCTTGTCAGTGTTTTCCCCCTTGTCAGGTGGGCGGAATTAGCACGGGGATGCAGAGTTGCACACACACTTCACTTGTCCATCTCCCCTCTCCCCTTCCCCAACACGTCAAAACACTACTTTTTGTTTTAAAGAAAGAAGAACAAAAAATAGAAACTCCCATGGAGAGCTCGACAGCACAACGTCTTCATGGAAGAATTGGGAAGCCCCTCCCCCCCCCCCACCTCCCACACACCACCTCTCAAATTCCTCCCCCCCCCCCCCCCCCCAACCTCTGCCACACACACTCTCCCCCCCCCCCCCCCCTCTGTTTCTCTCTTACTCACTCACACAAGTGCTTCGGCCCTGAACGTTTAACATGTTCAGGGGACTGTGCCGCATCCAGGTCATATCTGCTACATGCTCTTCTGCTGTTTAACTTTCAGGGGACTGTGCCGCATCCAGGTCATATCTGCTACATGCTCTTCTGCTGTCAACTTTCAGGGGACTGTGGGCCCCATCCAGGGCGTATCTGCTACATGCCTTCTGCTGTCAACTTTCAGGGGACTGTGCCGCATCCAGGTCATATCTGCTACATGCTCTTCTGTTGTCAAATATTTTTTTTACGCTGTCCGGAATTCGAACCTGCAAACTCCTAGTTGGTTGGACGTTTCAAAGCGCGACAATTGTTGACCGGTGTCTTACCCACATTGCTATCGGACACCTGTCCCATGCAGGGAAATGTAAGCTGTACGAGGTTCACTTTGTTCTCCTCAGTCAGATCCAGCTAAACTCTTTTCAGTTGCCGCTGTCTCTGCTTTTAGAGTTCCAGTCCACTTCTTTCAGAAATCCACAGCTGTCTTATGAGGTTGTAGGCTGTTCAGCCCACAACCATTTTGCACCAATCTTTTGGCGGGGAAATTTGACTCGGGAGCCAGATTCTGACAAGCGCTGGCTACACTGGCAAGCTTCTCTGCCTTGAAAATGTGAGCGTGCTCCATTCTGCTTCCATATGATACAGCGAGTTCGGTCAGAACTATTTTTTTCATGACCTAAGCGGACTGCTGTATCAAGTCTCATTCCGCTCTTCCTGACGGTTTTCCCATTTTTATACGTCTGCTGTGCACTCCCAGTCACACACTCTGTGCAGTAAAGCCGTTTTCCCTGCTCCTGATGTCACAGCTGTTCATCATTTGTGGCCTCCTGCAGTGGCTGAGCTTCTGATGGCCTACTGTTTCTTTCTTGCAGCACTGACGGCATGTGTGACTTCTTTAAGTGGCTGGTTTGTCTTCATCTTTATCTTCCTGGATTAGCGTTGTTTTGCATGAACTTAGGACGTGTTCCACTGTCTGTTTGCCGCGACAGGGCGGACACGAAGGTTCGTCTGGTTTGCGTTGTTTTACTGGTTTGACTGCGATGCCAGAAAGACATACGTGGATCTAGGGACAGAGACGATCTTGAATGGAGCCATATGTCATGTTTTATTCCAGATGAGAATTCTTCGGGGTGCGTTTTCCCACGTGGTCCGTTGCTCTTTGATTGCCTTGCTGTACTGCCCTCTGGATTCGCTCGGCATTCTTTTCTTTCTCCTCTCTTTCATTTCCCTTTCTGCCTTTAACCAACACTTCATTGCCTTGAGTCATTTCCCTCCTGATGTTTTCTTTACCCCGTCCATGCCCAGTGATCTTTCCATTTCTGCCAGTCTTTAGTTTTGGCTGGATTAATCTCACAACCCTGTCATCCGAGTCATTCAGCTTGGTTAGAAACCTTGCCTAACCCATTTGAGTAATCATGGAGGATGGTTTTCAGTTTGCAGCTTCAGCTTTGCTCGGTGACAGTAAAGCGCAAAGCCAATGAGACGAGGCGGGAAACTCCGCCGTTTCTTCGTGTACTTGTTGAGTTTGGCCTCTGTTGATTCCACTGTGCTGGTGATGATGTTTCGGATTAGTAGAGGCCAGGGGAACTTCAAGATCAGCACGAACTGCAGACACCAGACCATGTATTTACCGGGGAGGGGCCCCGCTGGTCTGTTATCTGCAGGCTTTTTCTGCCATTCCGTCGTTTCCTTGTCCCTCTTCGTGTCTTTCAAAGACTCGGCTACCATCTTCCGAGGTTCTTGACTGGCTCCTCTGTCACAGAAGAAGCTTCGAAGAACAACAAATCATTTCAGTAGAAGTTAGATAAATGACTACCATTGATTTAAACAAAACATTGAACTGAACAATAAAACGTCACATGAATCAACGGTAATCATTGTTCTAAAACGTGAATCATTGAAAAATGGCATAATGTATGGAGCATTCAATGTCATAATGCAAAACGCCATGCTATTTATATTAGATAATAAAACTAACGTGTTAAGAGTCAAATCAAGGGATATTCACATAGCATGCTCGCACGGACGTCACACACACACCTACACACAGACACCCACACCCACACCCACACACACACACACACACACACACACACACACACACACACACACGTGCGCACAAATACAAAACAATGAAGCCTTCCATCCTACGGAAAATTGAATATTGTCATTGTAATACAGTGTGTAATTAATTTTTTTTCAAAACTAAATGACCACATAAAGCAATATGTACACAGAGATATCTCCCCTCATACGCACAATATGTATTGCTGCTTGACATGTCCCTGACTGTTTGCCATGGAAACATTGACATCTTGTTTATATTTCTGATTGTACCTAATGTGTCTTTGGAATTTCATGTCATTAAACTTTGATCTGTTCTTTTACATTCTGATTTGTTGTGATCTTGTCTGTGATTTTCTGATTTGTTGTGATCTTGTCTGTGATTTTCTGATTTGTTGTGATCTTGTCTGTGATTTTCTGATTTGTTGTGATCTTGTCTGTGATTTTCTGATTTGTTGTGATCTCTCCTGTTCTGATTCGTTCGATCTGTTCTGTTTTGTTTCACTCAGACATGGCAGGGATGTAATCATAATGATACAACGAATCTGAAAGGTTGACTGTTTTTAGGAGTATCGAACTTTTCTGAGCTCGTGTATATTTGAAAATAAGAAAAAGTCTAGATTGGCACTTCTTGTAAACGGGTTCAGTATTAGTCTAAGAAAACCTGGCTTTTGATTTTAGATCATTTCTTATCTAATAATATCTTCCACTTCTTCAACGTCTCTCTCTCTGTGAGGTTTGGAGCTGGAAGTGGAATATTCCAAAGTCGATTAACTTTTTTTTTTGCAGCAATATTTAGGTCCATGTAAGATGTCTTCGCATCAGGAACAAAACATATACCTTGATGTCACTGAGGTACGCTGAGTCAGTTGAACAGATCTTCCGCAGCAGAATCGTCAGACTGTTTGATGACAGCAGTTTCCTCTCTTGAGTCGACAGTTTGCAAAATGAATAGAACAGCGGAAGCACTGTTCCTTTAGTTAGGTGCAGTAGTGAAGCTTGGGAGGAATTTACAGATTGAAAATGGCCCAACTGCAGTTTATCTAGAGCAGAGCTGATGGGTCAAATGATGCGTCTGAGGTCAACTTCTATACAGCTGGCACTTTGTCATTGTGGCTAGGCTCTGTTTTGTGTGTGTGTGTGTGCGCGCGCGCGCGCGCGTGTGTGTGTGTGTGTGGTGTGTGCGTGTGTGCGTGCGTGCGTGCGTGCGTGCGTGCGTGTGCGTGTGTGTTAGTGTTAGTGTGTGCGTGCGTGCGTGCGTGCGTGCGTGTTTGTGTGTGTTGTTTATGACGTCTGAAGAAAACATTTTGTCGCAAATTTATTTATCTGTCCTTTATTGTTAATTGAAAAACTTTTAATTCTGCACTCTGCTTTCTGTGTTTGTATTTTGGCCTTTTATTAGTAACAACTGCAGACTGTTTTCTAAAAGACGGGAGTTGTGTTGAAAGCAGAAGCGAAGTCAATGAAAAAATGCGAGCGAAAGACATTTGGGTCGATAAAGTGAAGAAAAGTATTGAAGGAGAATTGAGGTGGCTTCGTTAATGCTTTAAGGGGTTTACATACAAGCTAGAATGCGTGGAAGGGGGTTGATTTATGACAGTTTCCAGATGGTGGATGACAGGAATACAAACACTAAGTGATTGCAGCTGTCAGAGTAACCTACAGTAACGATTTAATGTGATAGTGGTGTTTTCCCCCCAAACAAGGGCGTTCTTCCAGAGACCCCCCCCCCCCCCCCCACCCTCTCCAATTATTCTTTTCCACATAACAGTACGAATGATAGTGTTTAATAGAAAAATCGGTTGGGCGTTGTTGTGGTTTTTTTTTGTTTTTTGTTGTTTTTTTTTGTTTCGCCCGTAGGTTTGATAACCATTGGAGGCCTCTGCCTGTCGCCTGTCTGACGCTCTACTTTGGCCTTGAGTTCTTCCCTGTCCTGTTCCATGACTCATACGCTTCTTTGTTCTCGTTTATAGCGGCTTTGATAGGCCTAAGAGATCTATAACGTTCACGAGTCAGTGGCTGTGGATATGAGGGAAACAGCTGTGGACACAATGCTGGATCAGCCGTCAGTTAGGCTGCAGCACGTGCACATGGCACTATCGTGGGACCTGAGGCAGTCCATCATGACAGGATCTTTTGGGCAGCTGCCAACCTCACTAAAAGGATAGGAGAGCCTCAGCAAGGCTGTCATCTTGCCAAAGAGACTTTCATGGATTGTCAGTCAACCGCCAAGGCGAGGGGAGGGCATACACATGAAAAAGGACGTACAGTCATAAACAATATCAGAGGCTTGACATCCCTGAAGCATAAAATCAATGTTTTGGTCCAAATCAATTTCTCATCTAACGGTTCCAAGATGTCGATTTTCCTGTACTCCCAACAGTGTACAATTATCGGCGCATGCGTTTGTTGATTTTGTTAAACAGGTGCACATACATTTCTTCTATCCAGGAACAAAACCTTTAGTTTTGAGTTCACCGATATGGAATCAGATCTGGACTGAATTTCGATAGCAGAATGTTGGTAATAGGAGTTGTACGGTGTCTCTGGTGGTCTCTCCTGGAGCACAGGATAATTAATGGACATTTTCTTCAGAACAGGACGACAAATCGACATTTTCTTAGGGGTAGAACAGACAATAAACATTTTCTTACGCATAAGGCAGATGACGGATATTTCCAAGAGGACAGAGCATACGCTGAGCATTTTTTTGTAATTAGGACAGATTATTGATATTTTCTCGGGAATACAACAATTAATTCACACTTTGGGATCCGACGTGTGACAGATGCATTTAGGAGAATAGGACAGATGAAGGGCATGTTCCTGAGGACAGGACAGATCACATTTTTGGAGATATTAGACGGGAAATGAACCTTCTCTCTAGGACAGGACAGAGGATTGATGCTTTCTTTCAGATGAGACAGTAAATGGGTATTTTCTTGGGGGCAGGACATATAATGGACATTTTCTTACAGATAGGTCACTAAATGGTCATTTTCCAGGGGACAGGATGAATGATGGACATTTTCTAGGGGATAGGACAACAAATCGACATTTTCTTGGTGAACAGGACAGATATGACATTTTCTTGGGAAACGACAAATAATTGACATATCTTGGTGGACAGGACAGATAATGACATTTTCTTGGGGAAAGGACAAATAATTGACATATCTTGGTGGACAGGACAGATAATGACATTTCTTGGGGAAAGGACAAATAATTGACATTTCTTGGTGGACAGGACAGATAATATCATTTTCCTGGGGAAGGACAAATAATTGACATTTCTTGGTGGACAGGACAGATAATGTCATTTTCCTGGGGAAAGGACAAATAATTGACATTCCTTGGTGGACAGGACAGATAATGTCATTTTCCTGTGGAAAGGACAAATAATTGACATTTCTTGGTGGACAGGACAGATAATGTCATTTTCCTGGGGAAAGGACAAATAATTGACATTTGTTGGTGGACAGGACAGATAATGATATTTTCTTGGGGAAACGACAAATAATTGACATTTCTTGGTGGACAGGACAGATAATGACATTTTCTTGGGGAAAGGACAAATAATTGACATATCTTGGTGGACAGGACAGATAATGACATTTTCTTGGGGAAAGGACAAATAATTGACATTTCTTGGTGGACAGGACAGATAATGTCATTTTCTGGGGAAGGACAAATAATTGACATTTCTTGGTGGACAGGACAGATAATGACATTTTCTTGGGGAAAGGACAAATACTTGACATTTCTTGGTGGACAGGACAGATAATGTCATTTTCCTGGGGAAAGGACAAATAATTGAGATTTCATGGTGGACAGGACAGATAATGACATTTTCTTGGGGAAAGGACAAATAATTATCATTTCTTGGTGGACAGGACAGATAATGACATTTTCTTGGGGAAAGGACAAATAATTGACATTCCTTGGTGGACAGGACAGATAATGACATTTTCCTGGGGAAACGACAAATAATTCACATTTCTTGGTGGACAGGACAGATAATGACATTTTCTCGGGGAAAGGACAAATAATTGACATTTCTTGGTGGACAGGACAGATAATGACATTTTCTTGGGGAAAGGACAAATAATTATCATTTCTTGGTGGACAGAACAGATAATGACATTTTCTCGGGGAAGGACAAATAATTATCATTTCTTGGTGAACAGGACAGATAATGACATTTTTTGGGGGAATGGACAAACAGCTGACATTTCTTGGGATAAGACAAACAGTACATGGACACTTTCTTTCAGATGGACGAAAAATGGATATTTTCTTGAGTTGAGACAAAGAAGGGACAATTTCCAGACACCAGGGACACATTAGTCCCCAAGAGGCCAGTTCAAGACTTTTCGAAACACATTATAGTTTAGAGACTGTCTTCCGCAACCATTATCTGGGCTTACTGCCCTGTTGACATTCCCTTCAAAAATAAAGTCACGACAACTTTGGCATCGACATTTAAAAGTCGGGCTCCTCGTTTCTGTCAATTTGTTAAGGATATTAAGAGCGACTGACCATTAAGACAAAGCTTTAGATGCTTACGTGCGCAAAAATAACATCTGCTCTGGTAGACATGTATTAGAACGAATCATCGTGGCCACGATGAAGAGACCGTAGACACATGGTAACATGTCAACGAGACACAAGAAACACACACACGCACGCACGCACGCACGCATTCACACACACACACACACACACACACACACACACACACACACACACACACACACACACACACACACATATATATATATATATATATATATATATATATATATATATATATATATATATATATATATATATATATATATATATATATATATGCACGCACGCACATATGCACGCGCGCACACAAGCACGCACGGCCGCGCACTTTTATTTCCCCTCTGTATCTGTGGCTTTGACATCAGTCCATTCAATTCCCACCCAAGGTTTTTGGTCCTTGTCAGAAAGACACTGTACACCCTGCAGTCTCTTCCAGAGGTCTGGTCCTTGTCAGAAAGACACTGTACACCCTGCAGTCTCTTCCAGAGGTCTGGTACTTGCTGGTCGTCTGGTACACAAGCAGACTTATGATTCTGGTCGTCTGTGCTCGATCCCCAGTGTGCTGTCATTCTCCTTTGACCGTTGTCGTTGTTGTGGCCAGCTTTCATTACCCTTCTTCCGTTCCATTTTTCCACTTTACGCTTCCGCATTGTTCCTCTTTTCCATACTCCTCCATTTCACAGTTCTCTTGTAAATCTAGTTGGCGCCACTTGTCTGTCCTGTAACTGAACAGGACACTTATTCTGATTAACAACAGATAACTGTTGAGTGGAGCGATGATTTCATTACCGTCGTTTCGGAGAAGCCCGGGGTTGTGTTCACAACAGTTTTAACACAGTCAGTACCAAGATCATTTGTGCTTGTTTCGCTGGTCGGATCACACGTCAGTTTGGACAGTCTTGCTAGTTTTACCTCACTGTGGAGAATTGGTGATGTTTTTACGTTAACCGAATCTGTCCATCGGGAAAATGTTTGGTGTTTTCACGTTCATTGAATCAGACAGATGGAAGAATGGTTGGGTGTTTTTTTTACGATATTGAATCAGTCAGCTGGGAGAGTCGTCGATGTTTTTACGGTGATTGAATCAGTCAGGCTGGAGAATCGTTGGCAGTTTTCCACCCAACGGTTTCATTTGATCAAGACAACTGCCGAGTGTCTGGCGCGAGGAGAAGGGGTCAGGTGACAACGGCAGACAGGACATCAGCTGATGACCGGGTGGACGGGGTGGGTCGTCTTTCGCGGTGGCCGGACGTGGCGAGCTGGTCTGGCATGGTCAGGGGCCTCGCCACCACCCTCCTGCCTTCTGCCCAGTGCTACCCCCACAGGGAGCAGGGCGAGTGGGTAGTTGTTGCTCAAACAAACAACATACGTCTGAATGATGATGATAATAGTAATGATAGCAACAACAACAATAACAACAACAACGGCGAGAATTAACAATAGCAAGGACAATAATAATGATAATAATCATGATAATAACAATTAGCAATAATGATAATGATGGCGAAGATAACAGTCATATTATTATTATTATTATCATTACTATGCCGTCATTACGACTATCCTCCTCCTCCTCCTCTTTATTACTGTTTTTTTAAATGATTGCTATTGTGGTGGTTGTTGTGATTCTTAAAAGCATGTTAACTACTTTCAGGTTTAGCGTTCCTATCCATCAGAGATTACTGACATGAATCGTGTCCCTGAAAAAATGGGTTGGGAGAAGGAAGACAGTGAGTTGGGGCCTTTCCCAACACCACACTACTACTACCAGAAGGACAACACACTACGACAGGCAGGGAAAATGACCATGTTAAAGTTCAACGCCAGCCGGATTTGAACCCACGTCGTCTGACTGTGAACTGGGGTGTATCACCACTGTGCCACGCGGATACCCTGAAAACCCTAGCATTCTGAACATTGGAGCAGTGATGGACCGTACCGGTCAGCTTCGTAAGGGGAGATACCGATTGACAATAGGAAGCTTTCTTACTTGCTTTTTCGGCTGTTGCCGACACGGGGCTAAATGTGGATGCAGCTTTGTAATGTAGATTTAGACATGGTAATTCTTTTGACCTCTGGACAGTTACAGACACAAACAAGCGAAGAGAAATGCTAACGTTTGAAAGCCTGCCCCCTCCTGCAGCACATGTTCTCGGACATACCTACCAGCACAACGCAAGCATTGCGTCCCCGTGCATACCTCCTCACCTTCACACACACACACACACCGACCCGTGTTACAGAGGAGAGAGACTGGACTTGTTAGAACCCTCTACCTTGATGGGCACCGCTGAGAACAGAATCCTTTCAAGGATGGACTGACTGTCCCCCATGAACTCCAGAGACACGAGCGAGTTACCGGATCAATGTATGTCTGTCTGCCTGTCTGTCTGCCTGTCTGTCTGTCTGTCTTCTCTCTCTCTCTCTCTCTCCCCTCTCTCTCTCTCTCTCTGTCTCTCTCTCTCTCTCTCTGTGTGTGTGTGTGTGTGTGTGTGTGTGTGTGTGTGGTGTGTGTGTGTGTGTGTGTGACAGAAAGAAATAGAGAAAGAAATACTTTATCACTCACGTTTTGTTTGAAAGAAGTCTTTGAACCAGTTTCCTTTGCCCAAATGATATAACCTAGGCTGCCTTCAAAGTGTTCCATGATCCGAGTAAAGAGCTTGTTACTATGCATTGTGTGAGAAATGCAATAAGCAATATTGAGTTAAGCAATATGTCTGTGCCTGAGAGACACTGAGAGAGGGAGAGTAGAGGGTGCGCTCAAACACGCACGCGCACAAACACACACACGCACGCACGCACGCACAGAAAGACAGACAGACAAACAAACACACACACACACACACACACATACATACGCAGAGGAGGAGACAGAGAACAGGTAGTCCAACCTCATCAAGGGGAAAGTACATGAAGAATCATGACATACAAAAACAGCGACAAAACTAACATAGTACATTATAAGGATAAATGACTTCACAAAATATCCGGGACACAAATAAATCGGTACAAAGAGAGGTGAGAGCAAGAATGCACACACACACACACACACACACACACACACACACACACACACACACACACACACACACACATATATATATTTCACACACACACACACACACACACACACACACACACACACTCACTCTCCTCTCTTTCACACACACACACACACACACACACACACACACACACCACACACACACACACACACACACACTTTCTTGACCAGACAGTAGAAAACTCTGAAAGCCTGCCGTAAAATCTGACCATCTCCCTTTGCATAGAGAAAGCAATGAACGCTGAGGGAAGGACGGAGAGAAGACAATGCGAGGAAGAAGGGATACACTGGGAAAGGATGGAGAGGGAGGGGAGTGGGGGGGGGGGGGGGGGGGGGGAGAGGACAGCTCCCAACAAACACCACACGTTACCTCTTAAACTGACGCCGCTATTTACACGCCCGCTCACACATAGGCCTATAGACGAGGGCTGATCCCAAATCAAAATCATTGCCCACGTGCGGGGAATTGTCAGAGTTTTTTTTCACAATGAGTACAAATGTAGTTTTCCAGTTTTTAATCGAAGTTTGGCTGTCAACATTGAAATATTCCTAGACAGAAGAGAGATCCAGATTAGTTTTGGAAATAGTTCGTTGTGTGTGCAGTTTTCCAAGAATGATCAATTTTGTGTTTATCGATTTTAAGGTGCTTTCCGGGAGTGTTCTAACTGATCCGTTTCTTGCTGATTATCCGTTTCATTCCTATGTTCTCCACGATGTCACGGAACCCATCAAAAGTGCCATGCTGTTCCTTGTCCTCAAGACATGGCGCACTCTATCAAATATTCCACTTTTTTTCAAAAGTCTGTTCTCTCAGGGATTCCCAGATCTATATCTGTTAAATCCAAATATAAAGTCAACACAAATACAGGGCAATCACAGTTTTGTAACTGTTTAGCCCAGATTTATCATCAACACATAAGAAACTTAAAAAAACTGTAGTGTCACTATCACACATAAAATGTAGTTCAATACAATTCTGCTGCCAAGACCGAAAAACCTGTCCCAAAACAAAACGGTTTTCGTTTATCGTTTAACGAGTGTAGGTCTTTCGTCGAGGTGGTCTTCACACTTCCAGAGAGCTGCCCAAAGTGCTGGGCCTGTGAAGGACACAGACTCTGCTGTCTGCCATGTCAGTGTCCAGACCGTGACCATTGTGTGCCTGAAAGTGTGGTCTTTGGCCCTCCACAGCGGCGATTGTCTTCGAGGCTCTGTCTACCCCGATTAAACTTAGCTGACCATTTCTTAACAACCGAGTGTGCAGGAGCATGCTCACCATGTGCTCAGCAAGTGCCCTCATATGTGTCTATTGTATGCAGTCTGTCTTTTTTCAGGAAGATGATAGTATTTCAAGTTTGTCCATTTTTGCAAATGTGGCATAAAAGGCCAAGTAAAGACGTCACAACTGCAGTAAGAATAGTCCCCAAAATTTGGATGTGATCAGCAAAAAGACACGTGCATATGTGCACCAGATTTCGTAGACGTAGCTCCAGTCTTTCACAGGCCATGAACTTATTGATCGGTCCTCATAAGCACGCGTCCACACGCTCATTCACGTCCCATCACCCAGGCAATAAATAAAGCAACTGTGCAACGCGATGCAAAAACACGCTCGCCCTTGCTTCTCTCTCTCTCCTCTCTCTCTCTCTCTCTCCTCTCTCTTCTCTCTCTCTCTCTCTCTCTCTCTCTCTCTCTCTCTCTCCCCCCCCCCCCTTCTTCTTCTTCTTCTTCTTCTTCTTCTTCTAATGTCCAGCTGTCGACGTCGACATATTATTCACAAATAGAGGTTCATACCGTGCGCAGCGTGAGTTAAAAGGATTATTGGGTTAGATTCAGCACTTTCAGTTTGAAAGTGCTGAGGGACGGAGACTGGTCAGTATCTGTGAGCAAGATGTTCCAGTCTCGCATAATTCTTGGAAAGAAGTTTTTTGCGGTAGTCAGCGCGGCAGGGAATCCATTGATACTGTTGATTGTGATAGTTGCTCCTGCTGCCGGAGATACGGGATTTAAAGTTGGCACACCTCACACATACTAACCTAAAACGGATTTTACAAAGCTTGGTGAGTCTTGAGGCACACCATCGTTCCCAAAGCGAAGGTCGCTGCTCAAGCATGTCGTTAACACTTGAGGTATTCCTGTGTGTATTCAGGACATACCTGGCTGCTCTTTGTTGGATTTTTTTCGAATTGGAGGTAAGTCCTCAAACGGCACTGGCATATTCAGCAATAGGACGAACCAAGACCTCGTATGCCAGTTCTTTGGTCTTGTGGGACCACACCTTTCTTTTCGAGAAACCAGGGTTTGGTTATCTTTGGCACAGATGTCGACATGTTTCCCTCAGGAGAGATCGTTTTGATCGACGATAACTCCAGAAGTCACACCCAGTACTTAAAAACTTCATGTCAGAAAGCAGTGAACGTTCTGAGAGTTGTGTGACACATATAGATTGGGATGCTGAGAAGAACACTCTTCTTCATCTTTACTGGGCTCTGATCTGCTCCAAACTTGACTACGTGTGTGTGGTCTACGGCTCCGCAAGATCTTCCTAGCTGAAAACTCTAGATTCCATCCACCATCCAGGGCTTCGACTCTGTCAAGGTGCATTCCGCACAACCCCTGTTTACAGTCTGTATGCTGAGGCAGGAGAACCATCATTATTCAATCGTCAGGTGAAACTTTCTTTGAATACTGGTTAAATCTCTTTTCTGAACCCCTAAACCCTGTTCATGACTGTGCCTTTAACATAAAGTTCCTGAAGAACTTTGAAGATCATCCTAGTTCTATTCCAATCTTTGGAATTCGTAGTCGTTCCTTTATGGAATTTGTGTGATTCGTCCAAGTTTCCTGATGATCCACCAAGGGCTTTTTTAACCTCGGAGATCCGATTTGGGTTAGCCTCGCATTGTAAAGACACCACCAGCTCGTTGGCGTATAAGTCATTTTTCTCTGAGCTGTGCTCTGAATTTTCATCCTTCGGAAGAATTGTTACTGATGGTTCTCAATCTGAAGAGGGGGCTGCCTTTGTTGTGTTTCGCACAACCTCTTCCTCTCAGAGTTATTCTAAACACATTCTCACTGACAGCTCTATGTACACTGCTGAGTTGATAGCCTTGGCCTGGGTCTTGAAATGTTTCTAAATTAAAACATAAAGATTTCCTCATTCTGTGTTACTCCCTTTGCCGGCCGTCACCTCAATCAGCTTCAGCTGCTGAATTGTTTGAACTGTGCTTTCAAGTGGGCATTCGAGGCACTGAGGACGTTGATCATCTTGCCAAGAATGCGACAAAGAAAGAGTTGAGCAGATTCTCTGTACCTCACACCGATCTGAAACCCATGGCTCAAGCTTGCATCAAAGACGTCTGGAAGGTGGAGTTGAACACGCCGACGGGTAACGACCTCTTTCAAATCCGTCCAGACCTGAAAGAGCTTCTTAGCATGTTCCAAGGGCGGCCGTAAAGAAGAAATACTCTCCTGCCGTTTGCACACGGCCATTCCTTTTACACCTATTCTAGGTGAAGAAGCTCCGTGGTGCGTTCCACTCAGAATGAGACATGTACTCACAGGGTGTGGGGACTTGCATGATGCCAGACATGAACACTTTACAGCAGACTCCATGAAAACCTTGTTCACATATGTCACACCGGACGTGATGTTTTGAATTTTTGAGAGAGATCATCATTTTTCGTCTCATCTAAAAATTTATGGAAGAAAGATTTTAACGAAATTTCATGTGTGTTTTAAAAGATGTGTTTTGAGTTGTATGGATGTGGGTTTTTTTTATATTTTTTTTTTATATGACTCGAGAGTTGAGATCTACGCGGTGACAACCCTTACATATCCCATTGTAGTCGGCTGGGCTATAGGCAGCATTATCTCTCTCCGGAGCGATCAGACTGAAGATAAATTCCTGGATGCATCGCGGAATCACGCGCTAAAGGATATGATTATGAAGGGTATAATTAAATTCTAAGTTTCACAGTTTTCTACTGGATAAGGATTGCTTGTCACTTCTGCGGGTGAACTTCCATGTCCCTCTCCTTCTCCCTAGCCTCTAACCTGCGGAGATTTTCCTAGAGCACTTCAGGGTCTTTGTTGCAGGTGATGAAGCGGTAGGCCGCGGTGTCGTCAACGAAGAGTCTGGATGGAGAGGAGACTACAAAGGAATTTCATTTATATAAACCAGAAACAGGCAAGGACCAAGCACAGATTTCCGAGGCACAACAGACTAAGTACATACGTAGCCAGATTGAGAGCCGTCCGCCACCGCTGCCTGCCTGCGGTCGCTGAGAAAGTGTGCGATCCAGCAGTTGGCGCTTCCTCGAACCACGCAGTAGTCAAGCTTGTGTGTCATGAGGTTATAATTGACCTTGTCAAACGCTTTGGCGAAGTCCATGATGAAAACATCAGTCGCTACACCTTTTTCCATCGCTGCGGAGAGTTCTTTGATACCTCGAGAAACTGGATCTCCAAGGAACGGCATTTACGGAAACCGTGTTACGGGCCAGCGAAAATGTGCGTTTCAAGGCGATACATGATAGCACTAACAAAGGTAATGGATGGGACGTTGGTAAGGGAGACAGACCTATAATTAGACGCCTTGCAATGTTCTCTGTTTTTGAAGACAGGTGTCGCCAGTGCCTCCTTCCAGTCCTTACAGACTTCACCTGTCTGAAGGGATGAGCGACAGACCGTAGCAAGCATGCCTTACAGACTTCACCTGTCTGAAGGGATGAGCGACAGACCGTAGCAAGCATGCCTTACAGACTTCACCTGTCTGAAGGGATGAGCGACAGACCGTAGCAAGCATGCGGACAGGTGGTGCAGCCAGCTCCTTCGGCACACGAGGGTTAATGGGGTTAATGCTGTGGGCCAGCCGCTTTGTTGGAGTTCAGGTTGGCCGGTAGCTTTTCCACACCTGTTGTACTGACGTTGATGTCGTCCATGGTAATTTGTCACGGGTGTTAGGCATTGTGCACTCAGTCCTAAGTTCATCTTCCGGATAATTGATATCTGTGCTGAACTCTGAATTGCAAGTGTTCAGCAATTCAGCTCTCTGTTTCGGGTCCGTTCAGCAGTTCAGCCCGCTGTTTCGGGTCCGTGAGGAGTGAGTTCTCCGCCTGGACTCAGAGCTGGGACTCGGATATCGTACAGTTTGTGCTCTATAAAAGTCCACCATCTTTTCTAACTGGGTTTGGAGTCTTGGAGAAATCAGGTCTTCAGTGTAGTACCAATAGGAACGCCGGAACTGTTTTTGCATTTCCCTGTTGTATTTGTTTACTGCCCCCTTTAACTCGTTGTCGCCTGCCTTCTTCGTCCGCTCGTACGCCCTGTCCCGTTTCCTCATGAGTTTGTTTATTTCTGGGGTGATCCATGGGTACGGATCCTTGAGTCTCGGCTTCTTGATAGGGGTGTGCCGAATCTTTAGCAGAGGTCTCGAAGTGTTGCCACAGTTCTTCAGTAGAAGAATTCCCTAGTATAAGGAAGTCTTGCTGTGGTAATACCATCTCCTGTTTCATGGCCTCCCGGTTGGCTCGCTGGTAGAGGAGGGATGGGACGATTTGCACTCTGCAGCAGCAGGTTAGAGTACACGGTACAGTGGTCTGAGATACCTGGGATGACCACCCTTGGGATAAAGGAGGGCGAGTTAGTAATTACAAGATATAATGTGTTTCTAAGGCGAATAGGGTTTCGTACCATCTGGTCAAGGCCTGTGTTGTACGCGAGCTCGATAATTTTGTTTTTATTTTTGTGGAGACTAGGGTAGGTGGGATGGGGTGTCATAGCCGTATTTTTCCAGTTCCAAGAAGGAAGCTGAAGTCGCTGGGGACAAGGATTTGCGCGTTCCGGATCCTGGCTGCTCGCTCTTCGTTTAGCCGTGTCAGGCTTGTATATAGCACCAGTGTCGGAAACACATAGCGATAGGCAGGGAACAAAATAAGGCGGTTTATGCTTCAAGATCAGGAATTTAAAGCAAAGCATCTCACTTCCAGTGCTAACTCTGGGATTTCGACTCACTGTAAATGATCTTGGACTGCTATTGCAATTCTAAGGCCTTTTTTCCGCAAAATATCTTTTCTGTAGACTTTAAAGTGGGTCCAAAAGTACCCAGAGTCCTAGATAGGAGGGAGCCAGGTTTCAGTGCCTATAGTGATGCCAGGTTCTGTGCTGCCCAACAAATTTGCAATGTCAACAGGTTTGCCCGGGACAGGCTGGAAATTCACATTTAGGAATCTCTTTGAGGGCACTGTGTAAAGACGCTTGCAACAGCTTGTCCATTTTACCCTCGGTAAACAAGTAAAGTTTGTATTCTGTCTCTCTGTCACACACACACACACACACACACACACACACACACACACACACACACACACACACCACACACACGCACACACACACACACACACGCACGCACGCACGCACGCACACACACACTCACAGACACACGCACGCACGCACGCACGCACACACATAATCTCTCTCTTTCTCTCTATCCCTCTCTCTCTCTCTCTCTCTCTCTCTGTTCCTGTACCATCGCTCTGTGTTTGACACCGTCGTTCTGTCTGTCTCTTTCTTTCCAAACATTATAATTACACTCTGTCATACCCAGCTCTGCGAATGCATGGTTCACTTCTTAGCGACA
>CM031604.1:21150627-21173127 GCA_018398815.1 Conus ventricosus
TCCCCTGCTCCCTCCTTTATCTCGTTTCCATCTCAACCCTTCATCCCTACTCTCGCTCTCCTTCCTCCTCTCTCCCCCATTTCCTACTCATACTTCTCCCATGTGTCTTTTGTCATCCCTGCTCCTCCTATCTCTTCCTTACCCTCCCCTCCTCTCATCTCTCTCTCCTCTCTCCTCTCATCCTCTCCATCTCTTCTCTCTCTCTTCTCTCTCATCCTTCTCCTCTCTCTCTCTCTCTCTGTCTCTCTCTCTCTCTCTCTCTCTCTCTCTCTCCTCTCTTCTCTCTCTGTCTCTCTCTGTCTCTCTCTCTCTCTCTCTCTTCTCTCTCTCTCTCTGTCTCTCTCTCTCTCTCTCTCTCTCTCTCTGTCTCTCTCTCTCTCTCTCTCTCTCCTCTCTCTCTCTCTCTCCTCTCTCTCTTCTCTCCTGCTCTCTCTCTCTCTCTCTCTCTCTCCTCTCTCTCTCTTTCAAACTTAGCTTACCAATACCCTCACATAAGCCAAGATAACAACGATCCATGACAAAAACGGTAAATGTCTCAACGATGATGAAAAGATACTACAACGATGGACAGAATACTGTTCTGAGCTTTACTCGCACAACGCTGAGGGAAATTCATCAATCCTTGTCGCACCGGAACCAACAAATAACAGCAAGGATAATATAACACGTGATGAAATCATTAGAGCCTTATCATCAATGAAAGCAGGAAAATCGCCCGGTGTTGACAACATACCGGCAGAATTGATTAAGGCAGGAGGTGATCCAATGGTGGACATGTTACTTACAATATGCAACAGAATCTGGGAAACCGGGGAATGGCCTACTCCCTGGACGCAGTCACTTATCATCACGCTACCAAAGAAAGGCAACCTACAGCAATGCCAAAATTATCGCACGATTAGCCTCATCAGCCACCCAAGCAAAGTTATGCTGAAAGTAATCCTGAATAGACTGAACCCACAAGCAGAAAAGATCATCGCTGAAGAACAGGCGGGGTTCAGGCCAGGACGAAGTACCATAGAACAAATATTCAACCTAAGAATACTGTGTGAGAAGTACAACCAAAACCAACAACATCTGTACCACGTATTCATAGACTTCAAGAAGGCCTTCGACCGAGTGTGGCATGAAGCATTATGGGCAACAATGAAACTCTTCAACATCAATGCCAACCTCATTGGAACTATTGAAAGCCTCTACAATAAAGCCACCAGCGCCGTTTTCTTCGGTAACAACATAGGCGAGTGGTTCCGAACTACCGTTGGGGTGCGACAGGGCTGTCTACTCTCCCCCACACTTTTCAATGTCTTCCTTGAGAGAATTATGACCGATGCGCTAGAAGACCATGAAGGAACTGTAACCATTGGAGGGAGAATCATCACCAACCTCCGTTTTGCCGACGACATAGATGGACTAGCTGGAAACGAACAAGAGCTAGTGCACCTGATCAACAGACTCAACAACACCTCTGCTGATTATGGCATGGAAATAAGTGCGGAAAAGACAAAGGTCATGACTAACAACCCAATCGGCTTTACCCAAGACATAACCATCAACAGCAAAAAGCTTGAACCAGTCAACACATTTAAGTACTTGGGGCAACAATCTCAGATGAAGGATCAAGACCTGAAATCATCTCAAGAGTCGCTCAGACCACAGCTACGCTATCTAAGCTAACACCTCTTTGGAGAAATAAAAACATCTCCATCAGCTCAAAGATTAGACTGATGCGATCCTTAGTCATGGCGATATTCTTATATGCTTGTGAGTCATGGACGTTGAAATCAGACCTTGAGAAAAAGATCCAAACAATGGAAATGAGGTGCTTCAGACGACTCCTTGGCATCTCATACAGAGATCACATCAGCAATGTGGAAGTTAAAAAGCGCATCGTGAATGAAATTGGTCCATATGTCGATCTCCTAACCTCAGTAAAAAGACGCAAACTGAAATGGTATGGACACATCACACGATCAACAGGCCTTGCCAAGACAATCATGCAGGGCACAGTACCAGGACAAAGGCGAAGAGGTCGACAAAGGAAAAGATGGGAGGATAACATCACGGAATGGACAGGCCTGCGGCTGAGAGACACATTGCGGAGGGCGGAGAACAGAGAGGAATGGAGAAGGATGGTTGTCACTGCTTCAGGGGTGCCCCTACGGACCGACGTCTAAGGGACCAAGTCAAAGTCAAGTCAAGTCACCCTCACATAGGTCTCGCGATGTACAAAAGTTCTCATCGTTCCTGCAACTGATATTTAAGTGTGCATAACTAGAGGCCTCATGGGGACACGTACTCGTTGTGGTTTTGATTCTTTGTATGGTTATTGGTACGTGCTAAGAACTTCCTGTTTATGTGCTCTTGCTAATGTTTGTTTGTGATTGATTGCTTACGTGATGTTCACTCACCCCTTCATGAGCGGTCATGGCCTGTTATGACTGAATGTGTCCGAATCCATTTCCATTCATGTTCTCTCTCTCATTCTCTTGCTCGCTCTCCTTCCTTCTCTTCTTTGAACCCACTCTTTATTCTTTTCTTTTCCCAGCTCCTCTCGTTCCTTTGAGAGGGGGATAGGGATGGAAAGGAATGTGGGGGGTGGGGAGGGGACGCACATACACGCATACGCATGCACGCACGCACGCAGATACTCAAGCACGCATGCGCGCGCGCACATCACGCACGCACGCACCCACGCGCGCGCGCGCGCGCGCGCACGCACGCACGCACGCACGCACGCACGCACGCGCACACACACACACACACACACACACACACACACACACACACTTACACACTTACACACACACACACACACACACACACACACACACACACACACACACAACGCGTGCGCTCGTGCTCGCGCACCAACACACGTGCGTGAGCACACAGATCTAATCTGCTCTCTATACCCCATTAGTCCAGTTTTACGCCGCATTCTCACACACACACACACACACACGCACACGCACACGCACACGCACACGCACACGCACACACACACACACGCACACACACGCGCGCCGAACAAGGCCATAGAGAGAGAGAGAAAGGGAGACAGAAGGGCAATGTTTTTGTGTACTCTTGGCTGTCCGTGATAAATTTGAGACCTGTTCTCAATGTTTCCGCGACACACTTTCGAAGACAACAGCCTAGGTGTCAGTAACAGAAGATAAGTATAAACATGTCTAGGTCAGACAGAGCATAAAATGCTTTTACCCTTAATTCCTTACATTTTCTACCCCACGCAGCTCTCTAAATCTCTCTTTACTGTCGTTTCTTGTTTTTCTCCCTTCGTATCCCATTTACCTTTCTCTGTTCGAGAAAGTTTTTGCCCTTTTTCGACTCACACGTGTAACAAAATGGGTCTTTTTAATTCCCCTGTTTTGGTTGTCTGTGAGTGTGTGCCCGCGCGCGCGCGCGCGTGTGTGTATGTGTGCGTTCAACTGTCAGCTCCATCTGACAATCTGTCGTCATCATTCTCTTTAACTGTCAACTCGCATCTGTCGTCGTCTATCTTTCCAAGAGTCAGCTCCATCTCACAGTCTGTCGTCAACAATTTCTCCAACTGTCAACTCCATCTTATAGTTTGTCATCATCATCATCATCATCACCAATTGTGAGCACCGTCTCAGAGTGCCGTCATCATTCCCTCCCAGAGTAGATTCGTGTTACAGTCTGTTGGCATCGTTCTCTCCAAGTGTAAATTCATCTTACAGTCTGTTGGCGTCATCCTCTCCAAGTGTAAATTCATCTTACAGTCTGTTGGCATCGTTCTCTCCAAGTGTAAATTCATCTTACAGTCTGTTGGCATCATTCTCTCCAAGTGTAAATTCATCTTACAGTCTGTTGGCATCGTTATCTCCAAGTGTAGATTCATCTTACAGTCTGTTGGCATCATTCTCTCCAAGTGTAAATTCATCTTACAGTCTGTTGGCATCATTCTCTCCAAGTGTAAATTCATCTTGGAGTCTGTTGGCGTCATCCTCTCCAACTGTCAACTCCATCTGACAGTCTGACGTCATCATTTTTCCTAACTGCCGACTCAGTCTCAGAGTCTGTCCTCATCATATTCTCCAACTGTAAACTCCATCTTACAGTCTGTCGTCATCAATCTCTCCAACTATCAACTCCGTCTTACAGTCTGTCGTCATCATCACCAATCGTCAGCACCATCTCAGAGTGTCGTCAACATTGCCTCCAAGAGAAAATCAATATTACAGTCTCCTGGCATCATTCTCTCCAAGAGTAAATTCATCTTACCATCTGTTGGCGTCATTCTTTCCACGTGTAAATTCATCTTGCAGTCTGTCGTCATCATATTTTCCAACTGTAAACTCCATCTTATAGTTTGTTGGCGTCATCCTCTCCAAATGTAAATTCATCTTACAGTCTGTTGGCGTCATTCTCTCTAAACTCCGTTTCACAGTCACTCCAAGTGTCAACCCATCTCACAGTTTGTTGGCATTATTCTAATCTTATATGTACCCCCATTTTCATCCCACCCAGAATGGAGGATGGACGTGAAGAACAACCAGCCTAAGTTGGTGCTTTAACCATAGACCCACAGTCAGGCGAGGGAGGGAAGGGATTCTAAAGGACGCATTCCTTCACCAAAGCAGGCTGTGGCCACTTTGTCAGACAAGGACTCGTAAGTCCAGTGAAGTCGGTTTGTTCGCTAGAGATAACTGGTGACAATTATCACAACAGACGACAGACGCTTTTTTGTTGTTGGTTACTCCAGTTACTCTTGTTGGAGGAATACGTACACGATGGTGTATAATTTTCTTTCTTCCTTCCTTCCCACCCTTCCTTTTTCTCTCCCCCTCCCCTCTCTTTCTCTCTCCCCCATCTCTCTCTCTCTCCTCTCTCTCTCTCTCTCTCTCTCTCTCTCTCTCTCTCTCTCTCTCTCTCTCTCTCTCTCTGTTCCTAGGTCTCTGTCTCTTTTTCTCTGTCTCTAAATCTCTGTCTGTCTCTCTATCTGTTTATGTGTCTCTGTCTGTCTGTCTGTCTGTCTCTCTCTCTCTCTCTCTCTTTCTCTCTCTCTCTCTCTCTCTCTCTCTCCGCTCTCTCTCTCTCACGCACACACACACACACACACACACACACACACACACACACACACACACACACACACACACACACACACACACACACACACACACACACAGAGTTAACGTTTAACTTGCTTTCAGTCTTGATCTAACCTCAGTGGTCGGCTTGGCTGGAAAGAACATGACTTGTGCCTTTCACTGCATTTTACTCTGGGTCTGTCTGTTTGTCTGTCTCTATTTCTTCTTTCAACATCGCCCCCTATGCTGCTATTCGCAGCCTCTCTCTTTATTACCTCGTTCTGGTTTATCTGTCCTTTCAACGTACAGGCGTCAAAATGAGAAAAAAAGGGACAAACTGTGTAAATATGGAAATGAAGGTGAACGACAGTAAAATTGGCCATGGGAGACGCTGTGGGGTCGAGGTGGGGTGGGGATAAATAATACGTGGGGCAGTAAACTTGCATACGGAAGGCACTGAAAAGAGAAATCGTATGAGAAGGGAATGGGAGGGGTAGAGGTAGAGAAGTGGTTAATCTCTAATAATTCAAAAGGATTGAGGAGGGAGGCGGAGGGTGAACGAGGGAATGCAAATAAAATAAGAATGAAGTTGGTGTGACGAGTGTCGGGGAGAGAGGGAGGGGGCTGGCGACATTCCTCGTAATTCGATTGATATTCACGGTCGCCCACACATTCTGGCACGAAAGAAATACAGTCCATGGAATACGTGTACCCTGCGGGGACATAAAGGGGAAAGAGCTACGCCAAAGAAAAACGAACTTCAGATGACCACAAATCCATAGTCAGCGAGCATGCACGTGCTGGAGAGCGCGAGCTCGCGTATGGGTTGCTGTGGATGATAATGAGGTCGCCAATTATTGTGGATCCTTCTGAGGGATTTCGGAAAGAAGTTGGCACATTTTACCCTTACCTATTTCATTATCATTATCATTTTTGTTCTGCTGTTGATGATGATGACCGTCTTTGTTGTTTATAAACTAATCATTTTGCATTAAATGGGCGTGGTTCAGTAAGCTTCGGAAGGTAAACAGTACTAGTTTCTCTCAATAAGTAAACAAAAAGCAATATCGATTTCGAATTTTGTCTCCTTTGTCTCAGTTTTCTGTTACAAGTCGGTAGACAAACTTCGGAGTCGTCTGCGTTGAGGACACTGCCTCCACGCAGTTGGGCCATCCACGCTGGCGTATGATGTCGACTCAAATTTTGCACGGATAAGGTCGGACAGAAGGCCGAGAAAATGGATGTACTTGTCCAGCTACCAGGCTTGATGTATCCACTTTCACAACTTTGGGCAATACTTTACTGACCCCGAAATTCAGCTGAAAGTTTCCACCATTCCACCAATACAAGAAGCACATCTCTTATGGTTATTTTCGAATAAAAGTTAATTTGAAAAGTCACAACCAACAAGTAAGGACTTCTTGTCAGAAAGCATTGAGCATTCGTCTAGTCGTAGCACACCCAAATTTTTTATGGGGCTCTTATCCGCTCCAGACTGGCCTACCACTGTTTTGTCTATGGTTCTGCAAGACCTTCCAAACTCTACATTCCATCAACCATCAAGGGCTTTGACTCAGTGTGTGTGTGTATGAGGAGGGGGGAGGGGGGGGAGAGCATTCTGCACCACCCATGTGTACGGTCTTTTTACAAAGGCTAGGGAACCATCCCTCTCAACAAGTCGACAAAAGCTCTCTCTGAACTATTGCTTGAACATCTTCTCTGAACCCCCGAACCCTGCATGAGTTAAGACTATATTTTTCACACGAAATTCGAAAAATAATTTTAGGAGAACCCCTGTTCAATTCCACCCATAGGAATCCTTATTTTTCACCATATGAACGACGCAGACATTGAAGTTAAAGTTGTGTGGGGTTTTTTTCTCCAAATTTCCAGACACTGTGTGTTATTTCTCCAAATTTCCAGACTTTGTGTGTTATTTCTCCAAATTTCCAGACGATCAACCATGGATTTTCCACACTCATGAGATCCTTTTCGATCTAGTCTCTTATCACAAAGACTGTACCAACTCGCTAGCGCACAAGGCACTGTTTTGCCGAATTCTGAATTCCCTTCGTTTGAAGAAATGTTTGCTGACAGCTTCAGATCGGAGAATGAATTTGCTTCTATTGCTCCTTCCTGCTCAAGAGCTTCTTCACAATGTTCTAAACACATCTGCGTAAGAGCTTCTTCACAATGTTCTAAACACATCTGCTCAAGAGCTTCTTCACAATGTTCTAAACACATCTGCGTAAGAGCTTCTTCACAATGTTCTAAACACATCTGCTCAAGAGCTTCTTCACAATGTTCTAAACACATCTGCGTAAGAGCTTCCTCACAATGTTCTAAACACATCTGCGTAAGAGCTTCTTCACAGTGTTCTAAACACATCTGCTCAAGAGCTTCTTCACAATGTTCTAAACCCATCTGCGTAAGAGCTTCTTCACAATGTTCTAAACACATCTGCTCAAGAGCTTCTTCACAATGTTCTAAACACATCTGCGTAAGAGCTTCTTCACAATGTTCTAAACACATCTGCTCAAGAGCTTCTTCACAATGTTCTAAACCCATCTGCGTAAGACCTTCTTCACAATGTTCTAAACACATCTGCTCAAGAGCTTCTTCACAATGTTCTAAACACATCTGCGTAAGAGCTTCTTCAGACCGCTCCATCTGCACTGCTGAGCTCACAGCGTGGTCCTGACATTTAGAATGGTCTCTGAATGAAGACAACGTTTCCCATTTTCTCTGAGTCTTCTCTGCCTGGAGGCCATTGCCCGCCGTAATCTCAGGCACCCTGAACTCCTGACTTTTTTTGTACCTGCACACCTCTGCAATTTTAGAGTTACAACCTAGTTTTTGTTTGGGTAATTCGGTCATGTTGACTTTTCAAGCAATGAGGTGGCCGATAGCTTGCTGAGAATGCCACATGCAAACAGTTGTGCAGGTTGTCTAAACCCATACACCGATGTGAAACCCAGCGTTGAGACTTACGTCAAAGACCTCACGCAAGAGGACCAGATTACGCAGACGAATAGCAAACTATTCAATTCAAATCCTAAAACATCTTAGAGATTTTACCATCTGCAACACAAAACACTTTACAGCATCCCTCATGAAACCCTGTTCAAAGGTATTCCACCAGATGTGATTATTTTTAGCTCCCAGTGGAAGTATTTTTCATCTGATCTGAGATTTGGAAGGAACTTTATAAAGCAGGTTCTGCGTGTTAAAAAATGGTTTTCTGATCATCTTAAAAGTTCTATAAGAAACTGACTTTGACGAGGTGACAACTCTATATGCGCCCCGCCCACCCCACCCACCCCCGCGGTCCCCTTCTTCGCTGGCATGTGTTGTCATTCCTGCCCCTTCTCTCTCTCTGTCTCTCTCTCTGTCCCTCTCTGTCTCTCTCTCTCGCATGTGTGTGTGTGTGTGTGTGTGTGTGTGTGTGTGTGTGTGTGTGTGTGTGTGTGTGTGTGTGTGCGTGTGTGTGTGTCACTCTCTCTCTCTCTCTTTCTCAGTCTGTATGTGTGTGTGTCTACACCTTCACTCACCTCCCTCCCCCCTCTTCTCCCAACCACCTACCAACCCACAGTCGCGTGCACGTGCGTGTATTTGTGCACCCCTGATTGAAGTAAAGCCAGTTTGTTCAACAGCCATTCAACGAGTAGGCGGGATGTGACAGCAGTAAACAAAAAGACTAGTTTTGTTTCAATGCCTTTCCTTTGGGAGCCAATAATTATGACGATGACGTCCCGGCCAGACTGACGCATCACGTTCGCACTAACTCAACCATGCCACTGTGAGACCGCTAATAGCACTGTAGAGAGGGAAGAGTAGAACACACACACACACACACACACAACACACACACACACACACACACACACACACCACACACACACACACACGAGCGAGCGCGCGCGCGCACAGACACGCACGCACATGTCGATCAAACTAGCGACATAAAGGTTTATCTCGCACGAATGGGGGAGGAAAGTTGCTTCAGAAATAATGAGGCGACGGGCATGTTAAGACCATTTGTGAGAATGGCCGTCGTGCATTTTTTGAGTGGGTACTTTTCTTTTATGTTAATACTATTCACTTTTTGAGTGGATTGTTAATACTCTTTTGTCTGATCTTATGAATGTCATGTTAAATGTGTGATAAGTCGTGTTTACATCGTTTCGTGTTTGCTTTTCTACTTTCTTTTTATTTTCATGATTTCCTCCGCAGTTTTCATCGTGCAGTGTGATGTTGCGTTTCTGTATGTGACGTGTCAGTTGTCTCGTTTTATTCTATTACTCTTTTACTTGTCTCTAGTAGAGATCGTGGTGAGCCTGCTCTTAGGGTGGGGAGCTGTGCTTCAAAAGTCCCCCTCATCATCATCATCATCATCGTCGTCGTCGTCGTCATCGTCATCAATTATTTATTGTTATCATTGTTGTTGATATTGTTGTTAATATTATCATCAAATATTGGAGCTGGCGTTTGGAAATGGAATTTAACAGGGCTTGTCAAAAAAAAAAAAAAAAAAGGACAAAAAACAAATAAACACAAAACTAGATGTAATGCAGATTTTTTTATGACACAATGCAAACAAGTAAATAATCCACAAATATACCTTCTTCAGGCGTGAAAAATGGCAGACATAAAACTGCACGAAACAATGAATAGTCCGTGGAAAGAAGTCAGCAAGTGCATTCTGAACTGCTGATCATAACGTCCGAAAAAGACATATTTTTTTGTCAACAAACGTCCTTTGGGCTCTTGGAAGATGAACGCGCACAGATATGTTGTCCAGCTCTATACGATACAGTGAAAATAATACATTATCATTTGGCCACCTCTATACGATATGGTGAAAATAATACATTATCATTGGCCACCGGGGATGTGGCTTCAGGCCGTTTGAGACCATCCAAAACGGCCTCCAGTTTCACGAAGAATCGCTAGAAAACGGAATATTCAGTCACTGTCGAGACAGTCGTCGTCTACGCCTGTACATAGAAATGCCTTTTTCGTGCTGTTGAATTATTCAGAGGCCAATCTGATTTCATTCAAGAGCAGTTAGGGGAGAGGGGGGGGGGGGGGGCGGTGTCCCTGACTAACTTTGGTTTCAACGTTTCGGAAAGATCATCGTCGTTATCGTCGTCGTCGTCGTCGTCGTTATGCCATCAGCGAAGGTCGTTGACATGGCGTGAGAGATCTCCGTAGCTCCCTCTCCACCGCCGTGGGCAACAGTATGGAGAGATCATACCCGAGGTACAAGGAGAAGCCTGTACGTTACTCACCTGTGAAAAGCACGTTTGGATGCATCTGCAATCAGTCTGAGAAATTGATATCATCAAGAAACTGCGATACGACAACAAAATATGTTAGAATTAACAGAGAATAAACGCTACACTGACGCCCACGCGCGCACGCGCACGCACGCACAAACACACACACACACACGCACGCACACACAATCACCTGCACCTTCTGCATAGGTAGGCATGTCAAGACGTTGCCGCTTTTTTTGTGACGGATATCTTACCCATAACGCTATCGGACACCTGTTCAAAGACGAAAAATTTAAGCCCTGTGAAGTTTACCTTCTTCCTCTTTGACCAGATCTATCTTTCCATCTGCTTCTGACATTGCCTCTTAGGTCCCGTCCTCTTCTTACCAGAAACCAAGCGCTGCTTCGTGAGACCATTGACTGACGAGCTAGCATATCCCCTGCTCCAGCATCTATGGCGAGGACTTTTGTATGGAAGCCGGATTCCCTCGAGCTGCTGGCTAGACTGGCATACTTCTCAGTTTTGCAGATGTGAGCTTTCTCCATTCCGCTTTCAAACGGCACAGGAAGTTCAATCAGAATCGTGTTTTGGTTGGCCTTAGCAGAGTGCAATAACCGGTCCCATGCACTTTTGCTGATCTGTGGGTGGTTGGTTTTCCCATTCTGACAGACCTGCTGTGCGCTCCCTGTCATCCACTCCATGCAGTAAACCCCGTTTTCACAGCTGCTCCAGGCCATGATTTTTTGGCCTCTTGCGTCCAGTGGCGTTGCGTTTCCTCCAGCGATGTTGACTGCATGTACAGTCTCCTTTACTTCTTGGCTGTGTCGCCATGTGCGCCTTCCTTGGGTCAGCCCTGCTGAGCATGAACTTAGAACTCAGGGTGAATTTAATGTTTTCTTATCAAAACACGTTTGACCTTTCTTCTTATCTGGGTAGATTTGGTGTCTCCTTGTCAGGGTGGTTTCGATCTTGTCAGGCTGTTTTTATGTTGTTGTTTTTTTATCGGGATGGACTTGATGTTCTCATATCAGTGTGGATTCGATTTCGGTTTTTGTTGTTGTTTTTTTGGGGTTGATGTGATTTTTGCTTATTGGGGTTATTTCGAAGTGTCCGCATTAACTTAGATGTTGTTGTTTTTTCTGGGTGGATTTGATGGGAGTTTCTTTGTTTTGTTTTTCATCAAAGTGGATTTGATGTTTTCTTATCAGGGCTGATTTGATGTTTTCTTAGGGTATGGATTTGATGTTGCATGGAGGATTTAACGTTTTATTTTCCAGCTGGGTTTTATGTTTTCTTTCCTGATTTATTTGATGTTTTCTTATCAGAGTTGATATGATGTTTTCCTATGGGGTGAATTTGATGTTTCATTATTATCTGTTTTGTATGTTCTCCTCAGGTAATCCTGAGCTGTTTTTATCAAGAGAGGTTTCATTTTTCTCTTATCAACTGGGTTTAATGTTTCCTTATCCGGGTGGATTTGATTTTTTCTTACTGGGTGAGTTTGATGTTTTCTGATCGAGATGGATTTTATGGGGGGGGGGGGGGGGGTGTTTCGGGATGGGTTTGGGTTTTTTTTTATCAGGGTGAATTTGATTTTTTTTAAATCAAGGTGGTTTAGGTGGGGTTTTTTTCATTGGGATGGGCTTTAGGTTTTCTTATCAGAGAATATTTGATGTTTTGTTATAAGGATGAAATGGACGTTCCCTTATTAGAGTGGATTTGATGTTTTCTTATAGGTGTGGATTGGATGTTTCCATAACACGAAGAATTGGATGTTTTTTGTTTCTGAGTGGATTGGATGTTTCATCAGAATGGATTCGGTACTTTCTGATCAGGGTGAATTGATATTTTCTTAATTGGGAGGTTGGAGGTGGAGGAGTAATTTTTTTTTTAATCAGGATAAATCGGAAGTTTTCTTTTCAAGGAGAATTTGTTGTTTTCTGATCAGGGTGAAATGGCAGTTTTCTTGTGAGGGTGGCTGTGATGTTTTCGGCAAAGGTGGATTATCTCCAGACCGCTCTGGCTGTATGGTTGTTGTCTCGCTGGCTCTGAGTGCATGCTGCATACGGGACCTATTGTCTGGTCCGAAAGACTAGCACACAGACCTTGACAGAAGGTCGAATGGAGAGATGTAGAAACAGTGGATTTAATATTCAAACCACGGACCTGACGGGGCTATGGCTTTTCTAACGAAACGAAACAAAAAAAGATTAGAAAGGGGAGCAAATTATTACATGCGAGCGCGCGCGCGCGTGCGTGTGTGTGTGTGTGTGTGTGTGTGTGTGTGTGTGTGTGTGTGTGTGTGTGTGTGTGTGTTCGTGTGTGTGTGTGTGTTCGTGTGTGTGTTCGTGTGTGTGTGTGTGTGTGTGTGTGTGTGTGTGTGTGTGTGTGTGTGTGTGTGTGTGTGTGTGTGTGCGTGCGTGTGTGCGTGTGTGATGAAGGCAAAGAACGCTGAAAAGTACTGTGGGCACTCCTAAGCTGAACATAGATGGGGATCACAGCAGACTGAAATCTTTGAAAGTTGTACGGAAAATTCCAAATCTGAAACAGAATGAAAACCTACCATGAGCTTCGACGGAATCACAGAGACTGTGTGTTCACGGGAGCTGTGGCAGAGAGACGTGCACACTGGACTTTTTAATAGCAATATTCATCTGAACTTTTATCATTTTGATTATGTTATTTGCCTTATGAGTGACGACGTGAAAAAAAGGATGCCAGGGCAAAGGAAGAGGGTCTTATTTCCTGTCGCTAAAAAAACAGGCTCATTCTTGTCGCTAAAATAAAAGCAACCGGGTTTCGCTAAATTGGCAAACGTCGATCTGATGTCTTTTGGCTTCCTAGTCGACCGCCTGGTCCACTGTGCCGCCCCTACATGGGACAAAATACGGGGGGGGGGGGGGGGGGGGGGGGGGGGGGGAGAGAGAGAGAGCAGAGGGGGGAAGGTAGTGGGGCTGGGAGAGGAAACACTGGACTGACTTGACATGAGGGACGGAGAAAGGTGGCAGGTCAACGGCTTGGCAACAAACCGGGTTTGACTTTCGCCTTATCTCCCAGAGGCAGAACTCCCGCAGCGCTGATTCCACCTCCCCATACACTGCACACCCGCACCTGCTGAGACAGCCACAGCATCGACAGGCTACAGACAGCTTTCAACTAGTGATGAGGCAAAAGTGCCTTCAGCCGTTTGTATGTTAAAGTTTTACGTCACACACAAACGGGATGGGCAGGAGCAGGACGGAAGAAGACGGGATGGGGTATACCGCGCCCCAGAATAGGAAATCGCCCATATTGGGAAGAGCGGGAATGGATGTGAAGGTGTCAAGAGTGACTAAGGGTTTACCCAGGGGACGGCACGCCACCTCGCCAGATGAAATGGTTTTATAGGAGATGTCTTTAAAGATGGCATGATGAATGTTACCTGTTGAGAACAAACACCTGTGCAAGAACTGACCATGGTGTGGAGTGGTAAATATTGCCACTGGCTTCTTTAGAGAAGACGTAATCCACCTTCTGCTTTGCAATGGCTGATTGTTTTCCTCTGACTTCTTTAGAGAGGACACAACTGACCTTTTGGGTCGATAGCGGCTTTGAGGCAATTATTGTCGGTTAAAGGCCGGTTTGGTGGTGTCCTGCTTGTAGTGGCTAAAAGGTAGGCGCCACGGAACACAACCAAAATGATCGAAAAACATTGCAGCGTGTCATATAGCGAGTTTTGCCATGAGACCTGATATTGATAGCTCCCTTTAGACTGCTTATGTTGAGACCCCGACAGGACCACCCAGGCTGTGGCTGCGTGCGAGGGAGCTGGCGTGAGCGGCAGGGGAGTAGAGTCACCGAGAGGGCACGGAAGCTGAGATTGCCAAGCAGATGAACTAATAGATACATGTATCAATCATAAGACCCATTCACTTCAAACCTGTGAGGGGACTATGGCAGAGAGTCAAAGTGAGATTGGAGGCGCGCAGCTCATTATCTCACTTAAAGCCAGCCATCTTTTCTCCTGAAGCATTCCACCTCTTCCGATAGCACAGAAGAGGAAGAGTGACAGATGCCGTTCGGTATGCCCCATCTTTCACGGAATCCGTTATTACATTTCTGAGTCCCATCTGTTCATCGATACCGCTGTAACAACGTCTATGTACAATTTCTGTTTCAGTTTCATCAAGGAGGTGCCACTGTATGCGGACTAGTCCATATACGCAATACTACATGCGTTGAGTTTTCGAGTACACTGCGCACGAATTAAAGTTGATAGGTGAATGAAGTAATGACTAGGATGAAGGGACTGAAGACGAGGATCTCATGGATACGACTTAGCAGATGCCTGTCCTGTGCATTAGCCCAACGCGCTGGTCAGACCTTACATACCTAACAGTTCCTGCGCCACTGTCATAATTATGTATGTGTGTGTTTGCATGTGTGTGCATTTATGTGTGTGTGTGTGTGTGTGTGTGTGTGTGTGTGTGTGTGTGTGTGTGCGTGGTTGGTTATGCATAGACCATGTGTGTGTGCCGGGATGTGCGCGCATGTCGCATGTTTTCGCCCATGCACTTGTCGCCAACAGTGACGACCCAAAGCCTGTTTGACTGTCCAGTGTGTGTCCACATTCATGTTGAGCAAGCTTCATTTGAGAGCGCCATTCACGCCCACCCACTGGAGTTATTGATTCATGTACGACCATTCCTCTTCTTCTGCCTTCCGCGCCATGGTAAATGAGTAGTCCAGTATTGTGGGTGAAATCCGCCGTCTGCATTAGCAACGTTGCATGTCCCCACAGCTTTTAGCTCAGGTCCACTGCACTGGGCCACCTTTCCTGCCGTTGGGTGTTAAAGATGGGGCAGGACTGGAGAACGTTGTCTGGCATCTGTATACCAGTGCTGCATGGGCCCTCATTTGTGGGAGAGAATGCGTATTACTGATAACAATATTTATAACGTAATAGCAATGATGATGATAATAATACAATCATACATGATAATAATTATATACATTACTATCATTTTCTTCTTCTTATTATTATTATAATCAGACAGATACTATATCAGGGAAATGTATCTGTGGCTGGAATTGTGTGAACGCATTCATTAATGAGGTGTTGGTTAGGGTTTGTTTGTTTCTTTGTTGTTGTTTTTTTACCACTCCCTCTCTCCTCCCCTATCTCCCTGTCCATCCTCCCACCCTCCTGTTATCATTCTGTCAGTGTGTTTGTTGTTGCTTGTTTGACAAATGTTTTTCTTCACCCAGGCGGAGTCTCCCAGTCTTCCATGAGTGTATTTTGATGACTAGACTGCAGCAAAAAAAAAAAAGTGATTGAGAAATATAAAAGTGAGATAAAATCAGAAAAGGGTGGAAAGAAGAAAGGAAGAGATGAGAACAGAAAAAAAACAAGCTTAGCACTCCATGAACTTCTTATTGAGTTCTTGTTATTGTTGAACTTCTTGTTGAGTTCTTGTTATTGTTGAACTTCTTGTTGAGTTCTTGTTATTGTTGAACTTCTTATTGAGTTCTTGTTATTGTTGAACTTCTTGTTGAGTTCTTGTTATTGTTGAACTTCTTGTTGAGTTCTTGTTATTGTTGAACTTCTTGTTGAGTTCTTGTTATTGTTGAACTTCTTGTTGAGTTCTTGTTATTGTTGAACTTCTTGTTGAGTTCTTGTTATTGTTGAACTTCTTGTTGAGTTCTTGTTATTGTTGAACTTCTTGTTGAGTTCTTGTTATTGTTGAACTTCTTGTTGAGTTCTTGTTATTGTTGAACTTCTTGTTGAGTTCTTGTTATTGTTGAACTTCTTGTTGAGTTCTTGTTATTGTTGAACTTCTTATTGAGTTCTTGTTATTGTTGCTGTCGTCTTCGTTATTGTTGTTGTTATTGTTTTTGTTCTTCCCTCCTCGTTCATTCTCTTCCTCGTCTCCCTCTTATTTTTCTTCACTTTACTTCTTTTTGTCTTTGTTTTCTTCCTCTTCTTCATTTCGTCATTTTCGTCTGCGTTTCTTCTTCTTTCTCCTCCTTCTCTTCTTCTGATTCTTCTATTTCTATCCTTTTCTTCTTCTTTTACTTCTTCTTCTTTCATTCATTCTCTCTTTTTAAACTTTTGTCTTCTTTTTCTTTCCGTGCTTTATCCCTCATCTCCTTCTTCTCCCTCTTCTCTTTCTTCGTTATGATCTGCTGCTCTTTATTTCTTCTTCTTCTTCTCCTTCTTCATCATCATCATCATCATCATCATCATCATCATCGTCGTCGTCGTCGTCGTTGTCGTCGTCGTCGTCATAGTCGTTGTCTTCGTCGTCATCGTTCTCTTCTTCTTCTCCTTCTTCTTCGTCGTCGTCGTCGTTCCAGTCGCCTTGCCGACCAATCAGGAATGATGGCATGGTGAAGTATGTGGTCCTCCACGGCCATTCCGCCCGACCCTTACACGTTTCTCCGATTCCCTCGCCTCCGGCCAGCCGTTGGGTCTCGGGTCACCAAAGGTTGCGCGGGCACGACTGAAAGACTCTCCGAGGGAGTTTGTTCTCGAGCACAAGCACGACAGCTGGCCGTAGAGTGTCGGCCTCGGTGAAGTGTCTGTCACGATGTCTGCCGGGAGCTTTGATGTGTGAAGGAGGCTTTAGCGAGGGGTCTGCGCCGCTAACGAAGAAGAATCGTTGCGGAGCTCTGATAAGAGACAGACCGTTTCAGGGGCTGTCCGTTTCTGACTGGTGAGACGGGCAAGGCTTGATTGCATCCGTCTGACGTTCGCTCTCCGCGTTTGTTTCTGTTATCTTTTCTTTGTTGTCCGTTCGTTTACCGTCTCTCTCTCTCTCTCTCTCTCTCTCTCTCTCTCTCTCTCTCTCTCCTGTTGATCCTGCTGGCTGTCTAAATTCATAAAAAATCTTATGTACAGAGTTGTAGCACAAAAACACGCATACTCATCTCATACACATCATACATTGAGAGACACAGACAGCCAGACACAGAGAGAAGACAGAGGTGTGGGGGGGGGGGGGGGGGCGACAGGGAGAAAGTGGCTTTACACTTGGCACAATTGTTGGTCTTCCCATTTCCGATCAGGAGTGGCTTTTTCCGCACAACATGTCCAGTTTTGGTAAAGCGCAGATATCGATCCGGCTCCTCGCCTTATATACATTGAACGAACCCTCCTCCTCCCGCCCCCCCCTCCCCTCCCCCCGCCCTCCCCCCCACCCGCCTCTCCCACTTACGTCTTCTTTCTTAGTTTTGATTGGCTTCCAGTTCAAGAGTCTTTTCTCCCTCGTTAAATAAAACTGAGAGAAAGTTGGAGAGACGTGTTCCATAGTTGTAATGTTTCCACGTCCAATTCCAGTGAAGTGCCGCCATCGATTGGGTCGTTCGCCTTACAGGAGTGAAGGAAACTGCCCCATGTGTGTCTCCTTTCTCAGCTCGGTACAAGGCTCTTCTCTCCCCTCATTAAATAAGAAGAGGAGAAAGTTGAAGAGATGGGCTCCATGGTTATAATGTTGCCATGTCCAGTTCCAGTGAAGTACAGTATCGATCCGCAGCCCTCGCCTTTCACCACCGAATTGAGTTGGCTGTCCTCGGCGTCTTCTGTTCCGAATGCCATTGCGTTCCTAGTTGAAGGATTGTTTCTCCTCGTTGAGCAAAACTCGGCGAAAGAGGGGGGACGTGTTGACCGACACTGTTCTGTTTCTGTTTCTCTGATCAGCCTGTCTGCTGTTTTTCTCTTTCTTTATGTCTTTCTTTCCGGCTCTTTTTTTCCCTTTTTTTTTTTCTTTGTTTTTCTTTTCGTTTTTCTTTAGTTTTTTTTTCCATTTTCTTTTTTCGTTATCTTTTATGGTTCCAGAAGGAGAATAATTGCATTTCTATGCCCCTCTGTTAGCCGCTTCCCTCCTTTAGCTCTTCTCGTTCTTCTGTCCTCCTCCCTCTTCTCTGTCTGTCTGTCTGTCTGTCTGTCTGTCTCTCTCTCTCTCTCTCTCTCTCTCTCTCTCTCTCTCTCTCTCTCTTCTCATCTTTCTCCTCTCCTCTCCTCACCTCTCTTCTCATCTCTTCTCCTCTCCTCACCTTTCCTCCCCTCTCCATTCCTCTCTTTCCCTCTCTCTCTCTCTCTCTCTCTCTCTCTCTCTCTCTCTCTCTCTCTCTTTCTCTCCCTCTTTCTTTCTCTGTCCCTCCTCCCTCCCTTTCACGCCATCTATTTCTCTCTTCCTTCCCCTCTCCGGCCATCTCTGTCGTTCTTTCACTTCCTCTCTTCACCCTCTCTCTCTCTCTCTCTCTCTCTCTCTCTCTCTCTCTCTCTCTCTCTCTCTCTCTCTCTCTTCGTAACTAGGCTGGGCTTTCAATTGAATACTTCCGTGCTGACGAACCTTTAGTTGGGCTAAGAAGGAACGGGGACACTGGCGCTCCGTTCCAATGTTTCCGCACTGTCCGCAGTTTTTGGTGGTTTATGTGGTCAGGCTGACACATAACTGGGGAACAAAGGGACGGAGAGACAGTGCTCTCTCTCTCTCTCTCTCTCTCTCTCTCTCTCTCTCTCTCTCTCTCTCTCTCTCTATCTCTTTGTGTGTGTGTCTCTCTCTCCAAATGTTGTCTGCCTGCTTATCTGTACATCTCCCTCCAGTAACTGTCTCTCCCGTTTTCCCCTCTTTCTCGTGGCTGGGGGGGGGGGGGGGGAGGGGGGAAGAAAAGGATTTTTTTTTATCGCTGGTCTCTGAGGAAGTTTGTTCAGATCTTAAATGTTTACTTTATAAAAAATGACAAATTTACTTATGAGTCTTTGTCACCTTTTTTTCCGATTGATTTGATCACATACAGCGCTCGGTGAATATTCTGTCAGTTTTCTGGCCGAGCGATGGCAAATGAAGGAAAGAAGAGAACAAACGGAGAACACGGGGAAGCAAACAGGAACCGCATGTAGGTATTTCTATTGTAACACCGACTGAAGGCACGGTCCTTCATACAGTAACAGGGCAGGTACGAACGCCAACGTTTGCCTTGCCGTTGAACTTGGAAACCTGTGTGAAGGAGACCAGTGGAGCGGAATGAAAGCCGTCCTGGAGATGGAGCGTAAAGCACGTGGTCAAGGACCAAGGTAGAGAGAGGCTGGGTGGTGAAGAAAATGGTGGCAAAATGATCAGTGCACTAGGCGTGAATCCCTTTGCTGTGGTGCGCGTCTTCTGCACACACTTGCGCTGCGTTCTGTTGTCTCACCCTGTGATCCGGACCAGCGCCGATACCCGGCAACAGTAGGTGATGTCCAACGATCCTCCCACGTCATGTCAGAAGGAATAGGTGACGTCAGCCTCTGCATTCATTCCGTCGAAATAAAGAGGCAATTTTAAGACGAAAACAATGTTAAAAAAACAAAAAAAACAACTGACTGACATGGTCATTCACCTTTCCACGTCATAAGACACACGGGGCGGTCGTCACGGTCCAGGGGGGACTGGTAATCAGTTACCGTTGCGAGGTCACTACAGATCCTGTGCTGATGTGGAGGTCACGCCGTATGCTCTGTTGTCAGTTCAGCATTGGTCGTCCCCTTCAACTTCTACACAGAATGTCGTTTGCTAGACGTGGGGGGTTGGTGGAGGGAGGGGGGGGGGGGGGCGACGAAAGGGGAAGGGGTGGGAGAGGAGACGAGCTACATGGCCCGGGCAGATCAGGTGTCTTTGCTGTAGCATGGAGGATATGACGAGCTACATGGCCCGGGCAGATCAGGTGTCTTTGCTGTAGCATGGAGGATATGACGAGCTACATGGCCCGGGCAGATCAGGTGTCTTTGCTGTAGCATGGAGGATATGACGAGCTACATGGCCCGGGCAGATCAGGTGTCTTTGCTGTAGCATGGAGGATATGACGAGCTACATGGCCCGGGCAGATCAGGTGTCTTTGCTGTAGCATGGAGGATATGACGAGCTACATGGCCCGGGCAGATCAGGTGTCTTTGCTGTAGCATGGAGGATATGACGAGCTACATGGCCCGGGCAGATCAGGTGTCTTTGCTGTAGCATGGAGGATATGACGAGCTACATGGCCCGGGCAGTCAGGTGTCTTTGCTGTATGCATGGAGGATATGACGAGCTACATGGCCCGGGCAGATCAGGTGTCTTTGCTGTAGCATGGAGGATATGACGAGCTACATGGCCCGGGCAGATCAGGTGTCTTTGCTGTAGCATGGAGGATATGACGAGCTACATGGCCCGGGCAGATCAGGTGTCTTTGCTGTAGCATGGAGGATATGACGAGCTACATGGCCGGGCAGATCAGGTGTCTTTGCTGTAGCATGGAGGATATGACGAGCTACATGGCCCGGGCAGATCAGGTGTCTTTGCTGTAGCATGGAGGATATGACGAGCTACATGGCCCGGGCAGATCAGTGTCTTTGCTGTAGCATGGAGGATATGACGAGCTACATGGCCCGGGCAGATCAGGTGTCTTTGCTGTAGCATGGAGGATATGACGAGCTACATGGCCCGGGCAGATCAGGTGTCTTTGCTGTAGCATGGAGGATATGACGAGCTACATGGCCCGGGCAGATCAGGTGTCTTTGCTGTAGCATGGAGGATATGACGAGCACATGGCCCGGGCAGATCAGGTGTCTTTGCTGTAGCATGGAGGATATTGATTTAGCCAGGGATGGGAAGAAAACACAGGGAAAGGCGGGTCGCTGAATGATTCCAGTGACAGCGAGACTCGGAATAAAAAGAAGGAACTGCGTTCCGACCGCGTCAAAACGCAGCTCTGTTCATCTGTGGCTTATCGTTTCCGTTTGACCATCTCTCATCGGGGCCCTAGTCTTCCTTGCAGAGACAAGCGTGCAATGGATGAAACTCTTGGGAGAGCTTGACAGCAGGTCTTCAGAGAACAACACCCATTTCCCCTGAGTTAAGTGCTTCGGCCGTGAGCTCCCTATACTGTATAAGAGGACCGCGCGGCATTCAGGTCATGGCTCCTAGATGCCGTTCTGCGGCCAGTTATTACCGTTTCCTTGGCACTGCCTGCAGTAGGATGCTTGATGCGTGTTCTGTGTGACGCCATTTTGTACTAAACAGGTTTAGAAACTGTTTCTCACGTGTTCCCATTTCACGACCACGGGCAAAATGTTTGGTAAAACATGAGCCCATTTCGCAATTCTCAGATTTACAAAACGATCTTTATAAACTCCAAAATTGGTCTGATGTATGGAAGCTGTACTTCAATATCTCTAAATGTGGTGTGCTACATATTGGAAAGAACAACCAGGAACATGCTTATTATATGAGACACAATGGCAGCTAACAGAAGATAAAGACCTTAAAAGAAGAAAAGATTTGGGAGTAACTTTCGATAGCATGTTGTCTTTTGATCTACATATTGGCAGAATAGTTAATAAAGCCAATCAAATGTTGGGTGTCATAAGGAGAAGTTTCTCTTACTTAGATAAGGAGGTATTCCTAAAACTTTATAAATCTTTTGTGCGCCCCCATTTGGAATATGCTAATGCGATTTGGTGCCCATACTTGAAAAGACAGTCATCACAAATAGAAAGAGTTCAAAGACGTGCTACAAAGCTATTAAAAGAATGCAAAGATAAATCTTATGCAGAAAGATTACAATATTTGAATCTACATTCACTAAAAGCAGGAGGACAAGAGGTGATCTTATACAGACTTATAAAATATTTAATTTATTTGACAATGTTTGTGTTGACTCACTCTTTTCTCTTTCAAAACATAACATCACAAGAAATGCAGAAGGAAAGATATTTATTCAGCACTGCCGTACTAACAGAAGAAAATTTTCCTTTTCACACAGAGTAGCACCTTTATGGAATGAACTCCCTACTAACATAAAATTTGCAGAAGACACTAACAAGTTCAAGAATCTCTTGGATGTAATTCCAAAGTATAAGGAACTTTTCAACCAGTTTGATGATTAAAATGCCATATTAGGCATTGAGTAACAAAATGACAATTGCGTTTCAACACCTATACTTTTAACAAAAAGTATTGACAAAGAGGGGACGTACATAGGCCGCGAGGCCTAGGCTTTTGAGCCAGTCCCTACTACTACTACTACTACTACTACTACTACTACTACTACTACATGGACCTGCTGGTTGACTCAGGGTTATGCCTCTCTCCAGAATCAAAGAGACGATGACAAGCAAACCGTTGCGCTTCGTACCTAGCGAC
>CM031604.1:21178127-21200627 GCA_018398815.1 Conus ventricosus
CTTTCTTTTCTTCTTTTCTGTCCTTAGGTTCTCCGCACCCACGTCTTACATGTGCGTGGGTGCTGTTCGTGTTTGTCCTTCTGATCAATCGCTGCCTTTCCTTATCTCTGTCTCTGTCTCTCTGTCTGTTTCTCTCTCCCTCCCTCCCTCCCTCGCCCCCCTCTCTCTCTCTCTCTCTCTCTCCCTCTCTCTCTCTCTCTCTGCCTGTCTGCTCTGTCTCTGTGTCTCCCCCCCCCCCCCCCCATCTCTCTTAACCACCCCCCGTCTCCTCATTGCCTCTTTCACCCCACATCCCGACCCCGGCCCTTTAGGTGGGACTGTTGTGAGTGTCAAGTGGAGTACTTTCGGCACGCTCTGTGCTAGGCAGGCTTGCGGGCTCGATATGCTGGCTAAGTCTCCGGGGGAAATTTTGACAGGGAAACACTTTTTGGTGCCCCGCGTCGCCGAGGTGCTCGGGGATTCACGCTGGCTCAGTGGTGCCAAAACCAATTTTAGTTGGCGGATCTGTTGGCCGGCGACGGAGAATGGGGCGGGGCGGAGATATGGGATCGCTGGATCCCCTCTAATGGGATTAGTTTGGGCCGTGCGTCTGTGTGGATCTGGATCCCTGTAACGAGATTAATGCCAGCCACGTGGCTGGTCTGTAATGGATGCCCAAGGACGGCGCTTTGCATGCAGATAAAGGGCTGCTCCACTGCAGTTCGCACACACACACACACACACACACACACAGAGAGAGAGAGAGAGAGAGAGAGAGAGAGAGAGAGAGAGAGAGAGAGAGAGAGAGAGAGAGAGATTGATTGATTGATTGATTGATTGATTGATTGATTGATTGATTGACTAATTTTTAATACGCAAGGATGAAGATTTTAGGCCAAGGCCTAGTCTTACAGTCTGTCCTTGTCATGCATCCATTATTTCAACACATATTCGTACTGACGAGAGAGAGAGAGAGAGAGGGGGGGGGGGGCTTGGCGTGTTAGTGAAGTTGTTGAAGTTCATATGAACGGTCCATTTCGTCCACGAGGGACGGGTCCGATTTCTTTATCAATATATCAGCCTTGTCCATGCCAACGGGACCGCGTTCACAAAGACGTAGTGATGAACGGGGAGGGGGGGGGGGGGGGGGACGGGAGTAGGGTAGGAGAGGACGAGGAGGGCAGTGGGTGGGCAGGCATCCTTTTTCTCCCGGCGGAAATCTGATATGCGGTAAAAGGGCCAAGGGAGGCGGGTGGGTGGGAGGAGGGTAGGGGATGGGTAGGAGCTGTGCTGCCTATCTGATCAACGAAAGGAGTGAAGCGGAGGTTCAGCTCGAGATGGTGGGAATGCATACAGTGACGTCTTCTCAACTGCGCTTTGACGTTTCCCTGCTCCCCCCCCCCCTCCCCCTTTCCCCACCAACACCCTCTCCACCCCCACCCCCTTTCTTTTTTTAATACGGTTTTCGAAGCACCTGTGGGGTTTTGTTGTTTTTCAAAACGGCTTGGGGAGGATGGATAAAGAGGGGGTATAGGGATAGGTGAAGGGGAAGCGTGCCCCGAATTCCTGTAATTCCGCCCATCCTCCTGTTGGACACCAAGAGAAACGCAAGGAAGGTGCTGTGTTTCATTAAAGATCTGAAGTGATTTCAGTCGTAGGTAGGACTCGAACTACCAGGTCTGAACAACAGAACATATAACACTGATGGACATGGAGCTTTGCAGTGTAAGATAGGCTACTCTTCGTCTACAGTCTTCGCTTAATTGCATTCACACACATACTCTCTCTCTCTCTCTCTCTCTCTCTCTCTCTCTCTCTCTCTCTCTCTCTCTCTCTCTCTCTCTCTCTCTCTCTCTCTCTGTCCAGCATACTCACACACATGCACGCACATATATGCAGACATAAATGCCCGCATGCGCGCACACACGCACACGCACGCGCACACACACACACCACACACACACACACACACACACACACACACACACACACACACACACACACAGAGAGAGAGAGAGAGAGAGAGAGAGAGAGAGAGAGAGAGAGAGAGAGAGAGAGAGAGAGAGAGAGATTAATCAGAATGAGCCAGAATACTGTTTTGGGGTCTGTGATGATGGGTTACGCATACTGGCAAAGGAAGGCGGGAAGCTAAAGCAGGAGGATCAGTAATTTGCCTGTGAAGAAATGAAAACTGTAGATGAATATCAGAGACAGAGAGAGAGAGATGACTGCTTCTGCACCCAGTGCCCCTGTCGGCCATGATATAGGTCTAACATGTCGTGCAGACCTGCCCACGCTTCCAGAGTGAAAGGGGGACAACTCGGCCCACAGACACGCCACTCCGGACCATCAGAGAAACGGTGGCGGAAAGCAAGTTCATTAGAGCCATCAGCCGTTTGACGACGACGAAGAAGAAATTTTATTTTCAGGTTTACGTAACTGACGGATCATTCACTTTTTTTGAAGAGGGAACGTGCAGTAAGAAATTGTTAGGCTCAAACACAAGCAAAAGGAAGACCAAAATTGGTAATGTTATTGTGCCACTTTGTGTGTTTGTTATTTCTCGTTTTATTTGGTAAATAATTGGGGGGATATTGCTCAGGGAAGACGCAAAGAGCGCCGTCACAGGAGATAACAAAGCAGCAAACAAACAAGAAATACTGTTTATTGATTCATACCGAGACAAAGATAACAAAGCAGCAAACAAACAAGAAATGCTGATTATTGATTCATACCGAGACAAAGATAACAAAGCAGCAAACAAACAAGAAATACTGATTATTGATTCATACTGAGACAAAGATAACAAAGCAGCAAACAAACAAGAAATGCTGATTATTGATTCATACCGAGACAAAGATAACAAAGCAGCAAACAAACAAGAAATGCTGATTATTGATTCATACCGAGACAAAGATAACAAAGCAGCAAACAAACAAGAAATGCTGATTATGGATTCATGCTGAGACAAAGATTTCAGGCTGAGAGGGAAGATCAACTCAAAAGAAATGACAGAACAGAGCGAAGGGAAAAGGGGGGGGGGGGGGGGGGGTAATATATGTCATGATCGTTTTTTAGTACACACATGTAATATATGTCATGATCGCTTTTCGTTATCTGCATAACTTGTGCCTATTCTCTGTCCTCTTCTCTCTCTCTCTCTTCTCCTACTCTCTACTCATCTCTCTGATCTCTCTCTCTCTCTCTCTATCTCCTCCTCGTCCTCAATTGGTATTCTACTGTACATCATGCTACACGAACGCATGTGCCGTGCACGCAAGCTCTCTCTCTCTCTCTCTCTCTCTCTCTCTCTCCTCTCTCTCTCTCTCTCTCTCTCATGTAGTACGTTATGCTAACTGCAACACAACAAAACGAGGCGCGGCACGCAACTCTCCCCTCTTCTCCCTCTCTCTCTCTCTTCTCCTAAACTCTCGCTCCTCTCTCCTCTCTCTCTCTCTCTCTCTCTCCTCTCTCTCTCTCTCTCTCTCTCTCCTTCTCACTCTCTCACACACACACACACACGCACACACACGCATACACACGCACACACACACACACAACACACACACACACACACACACACACACACACACACACACACACACACACACACACACACACACACACACACACACACACACACACACACACACACACACACGCTTACTCATTCACTTGCACAAACTCACACACAAACAGGCAGAAGAAAGGGAAAAAGAAGAGCAAGACTAGACAGGAACAGACACGCAGACAGACAGACGGGAAATGGCGATGGCGATAGTGACTGAGGAGAGGGTGAGAGAGATTAGCGAGACCCAGACAGACGGAAAAAGGGTAGCGCGGGTACCTCTCCTCCTTCGCTTCCCATTTTCCTTCACACACACACACCACACACACACACACACACACACACACACACAGAGAGAGGCCCCTCCCGCCCCCTCCTCCCTATGTTGCTGCCCAGGAGCGCGTAGGGCAGCGTAGTGACTGGGCTTTCAAATCGGATCAGCCAGGAAAATTAATGATCACAGCCTCCCTTTCACCACAGAGGCGCCCGGACAGAAATCATATAAGCCTTGGGGAGAGAGCCAGCGCCCCATTGATTTTGTCTCCCGATCTCCTTCCTTCTTTTCCCTCCTCACTGCCGCTTTTCAAATGTTTCGCTTCTTCTTCAGCAGGAAGATAAAATCCCATCGATTGATCGATCGGAGGTGGTGTGTGGTGGTGGTGGTGGTGGTGGTGGTGTGTGGTGTGTGTGTGTGTGTGTGTGTGTGTGTGTGTGTGTGTGTGTGTATGAGAGAGAGAGAGAGAGAGAGAGAGAGAGAGAGAGAGAAGTAAGGGGGGGTTGGTGGGGAGGTGGGGGGTGGGCAGAAACGACTGGCTTGTGAGCATGCCCTTGTTTTGATGTCTGGACTTCGTTTGAACTTCTCGCCGACCAGCTGGAGTCCTTTGACGCCTGATGGACTTGGATCCAATCAAGTGTACAAGCCCAGGCACCTCTAAACATCGTCCAGTCGACGAAACAGCACAGCAGTGTCTCCTCTGGTGGGTGACCTAATGCCCACCTGATAATGCTTGTAGGAATGAGAGGTGTGGGATTAATTGTACGGAGGGGTGCACGGAAGCTGTAACAGCTTTGAGTGAGAAGAGAAAGCCCTCGTCTGGGTAATCCGTATTATGTCTACATGTCCAGTTGACTTTGCATCATTGATGAAACGGTTCAGACCAGATATCGATGGGCGACCCATGTGTGAAGTTTGACTACATATGAAGTTTCTAGGACCTGAGTCATGTGGGAAATATCAGTTCAAGTATAGTTTTTGTTCTGACAATCGTTTGTTTACTCTCTCGCTCTGTCTCTGTCACTGCCTGTCTGTCTGTCCTGTCTGTCTGTCGCTCTCTCTCTCTCTCTCTCTCTCTCTCTCTCTCTCTCTCTCTCTCTCTCTCTCTCTCTCTCTCTCTCTCTCTCTCTCTCTCTCTCTCTTCCCTCGCATTCTCTCTCTCTCTCTCTCTCTCTCTCTCTCTCTCTCTCTCTCTCTCTCTCTCTCTCTCTCTCTCTCTTCTTCCCTCGCATTCTCTCTCTCTCTCTCTCTCTCTCTCTCTCTCTCTCTCTCTCTCTCTCTCTCTCTCTCTCTCAGTCTGCTTTTTCGTTACGTCAGCATTCCTCTTCTGCTTCCTCCTACCCAGCTCATGCCCCACCCCACCCTTCCTCTCTCCCCCCACACTCTCTCTGTTCCCTTTACCTCGTCCCTACTCATAACGCCCTCGTTTGGCCTCCACGTCATGTGGGGTCCGAGACTCGCCTCATAACGCCCTCGTTTGGCCTCCACGTCATGTGGGGGGTCGAGACTCGCCGTGAGATCAAAGCGGAAGTCGACTGTTTGATGGAGGGCGCATCAGTCAGATTGAGCTGACAAATCACCAGCCATCCCTCATTGTCGGGCTGTTTGTGGGTCGCTTGATTTGTTTGTTTGGGTTGTAATCGTCCTGATGCGGCCAAGCTGTGATGGTAAATCATTTCTCCCTTCGTGGCTTGTTACCAGCTGCCCTGGTTGTCCCTGTTGCTGCTGGTGTTGCAACGTTGTAGTTTGTGATTGGTTGTCGCTCCGCTGTGGTCAGTCATGGTTCTCTTTCTGGCTGTTCCGTCTTCAACTACTCAACACCCACAGATATGAATTCCGTCGAAGCAGCCATCAGATAGGTCTTGGCCGGTGAGAAGAAGACATGGACAGAAACATTTGTAAAGAATGAGGAAGTATTGTCGATAAATTTCGCTGTATTCTAGAATGTCATATAAATATGGTACTTCGAAATACGCCGATGTACAAAAACTTACCACTGACCATTGCCAGTGTTGGGTTATATGATCTACTTCTGTTTGGTTTGGAAGAAAAGTGCAACTTGAAATAAAGATAAGCAACTTTATGAGAATTGGGAAGTACGTTTAGAGTATACTTTTATTTCGAGATGCCTGAAGTACTAATCTAATGGTGAATGTGTCCATCGTTTAACAGTGCAAATGCTAATGCTGAGAACTGGTTACCTTTAGTTTACTTTCTGATACATGTTCCTCATTAACTTGTTCGTTACGAATCAGTCCAGTTTGTTTCTGTCGTATCCGTCACACCCAAAAGAGGCCAAAGGGTTAAACTTCTGGAATTTTGAATCTGACTGTCCGTGTTGTTGTTCCTTACTACACTATTACGCCATGATGTGGAGCAGTGCTGTTAAGTGCTCTGCTCTCTTGTCTGCTGTTCTTGTCTCAATTGTTGATGTCGTCATATTACGCCATGATGTGGAGCAATACTGTTAAGTGCTCTGCTGTCTTGTCTGCTGTTCTTGTCTCAATTGTTGATGTCGTCATGCTGTAAACCAGTCTCTTTCTGTGCCTGTGTTTCATCATCTGTGCAACGTCATGGGATAATAATAATGAAGCTAGTCTGGACATGGTCATCACATGAAAACAACATCTGAATGGTATGTGATTCAATAAACAGTCTCCGGAACAACCAGCACTTGACTTCATGAAATCATCCTTGGAAAGAAGAGGTTTGGTATATGCTAATAATCTTCTTCTTCCTCTATTTCTCCTTTTCCTTCTTCTTCTTCTTCTTCTTCTTCTTCTTCTTCTTCTTCCGCCTCTTCTTTTCCTTCTTCTTCTTCTTCTTCTTCTTCTTCTTTTTCCTCTCCTTCTTCTTCCGCCTCTTCTTTTCCTTCTTCTTCTTCTTCTTCTTCTTCTTCTTCTTCTTCTTCTTACTCTCCTTCTTCTTCCGCCTCTTCTTCTTATTCTTCTTCTTTTCTTCTTCTTCTTCTTCTTCTTCTTCTTGGCATCACACTGAAGAGCAATTCACCAGGTTATTCCAGTTCTGTCGACTGTATATCAAAACTTTGGTATCTGCGTATGTTTTCCCTGTCCATTCTGTATTGTTGTCAGTCTACCGATACTCTGTGTGAGTGTGTGTGTGTGTGTGTGTGTGTGTGTGTGTGTGTGTGTGTGTGTGTGAGTGAGTGAGTGAGTGAGTGTGTGTGTGTGTGTGTGTGTGTGTGTGTGTGTGTGTGTGTGTGTGTGCGCGCGTGCGTGCGTGCGTGCGTGTGTGTGTGTGTGTGTATTTCTATGATGTCTTCTGGCGCCAGGTGCTTGCCGTCTTTGTCCTGCATGGTGCTGGCTTTGTTTTGCTTTGCTTTAGTTTGGTCAAGTCTTTTTCCCATTTCAAAAGCTTTCTTTGTGCTGTTGTCTTAAGTTTTTCTCTCAATGACTTCACGCAATTGTTCGATCCAACTTCCCTTTGCATTCTTCACTTCCTCACCGATCCTCTTGTTTATGGCGCTACATTTCTTCCCTTCAGTCTCCTTAAGCGGCTTTAAGCTCATTCTAGCGTCACACATTGCCCAGACATTGCTTGTGATCAATCGCTTTAATTTCTATCGGCTTTTCCTGAAACCTCTGTTGCTGCGTCATGCATCACTTGGTCGAAACTGCGAGGGCTTCAGTATCTTCTTCCAGCAGTCACAGGAGGGAAATTCGCACCACTGCCATTACTGCTTCCGCTGTATGGCAGTGATGATAACTGTTGAAAGTAAAGACATTCATGAAAGAGGAGAAAGCATTTCCATGGTGTTTTATGCACGCGGAATCCTTTACTGTGTAAAAACAACAAACGGACCCAAGTGGAAGGAAACCTGTCTGCTTGTAATCCGTGTCTACCAGAAAGGATTTGTCATTTGCTACATGTTAACAACTTTTATGCGTGCTAATCAGTAATGTCAGCTAGCCCATATTGTGGAGGCATAGTCAATGCTCTGTTGAATTAAGGAGCAAAAGAATTATTGTCGTGCTTGACAATGTAAAACAATCTATTTTCTGGGATAATTTGGTTTTGTGGCAAGATTTCTGGACACAATTTATGAATGTTACGATCAAGATATATTGTTTTACTACCGACACATTGTGATAGGGAACTTCATCAGTTTGACAGTATCAGGAACTGGCGAATCTTGGGTGACTTTCTGACGTTTATGCCGTGATGTGATACCAGTTTTAGTTTTCATGAAGCTTAAAAATCACATGACTGAGTTGTGTCTCTTTTAAAAAGGAGGATGATAATTATTTCGTGTGGCAAGATGAACGTCATGACTCGCGTCCAGAGCGGTGTCATTATCGAGTGCTTTACTGTGTGGTTCAGTGAATGAAGGCGGATCATGGATGTATAATAAGAACAATATAACCTTATGAAACTTCAGACACCGATGATGCTTCGCAGTGATTCTGCGTCATTGTATTGTGGCTCTGTCGTTACCAGCTACCTTAGCTATATGTCCTTGATGTTGATGTTCTTCATGAGTTTGTTTCGTTTTTGTACTTTGTTGTTGTGTTTGTGTGTGTGTGTGTGTGTGTGTGTGTGTGTGTGTGTGTGTGTGTGTGTGTGTGTGTGTGTGAACAAGAACAAGAACAAAAACAATTCTTTATTGCCGTCACCTTTGAAAGATATTTGGCACAAAACAACAACGACTACAACAAAAAAGAGAGAGAAAAAAAAGTTCTTCGATTATCAATTTTGCCTGGCTTTGAATGCCTCAAAAACAAAGCTGGCTAATATCTGTTGGTGTTCCCTGGAGTTTAATAGAGTACTTGGTTTGAAGTCACTGGCACAAAATATTCTTCTTCCTGGGTCATCCGTTAGATCTTGCATCTGTTCTACTTGTATCTTTAGTTTTGTTCTTAAGTCATAAAATATTCTACAATTATCTAAAAAATGAAATTCGTCTTCTATTTCATTACATGCTATACAAAATCTTTGATTTCGTGGAATACCTGCATAGCGACCTTTCTCAACATTAAGTCATGCGAGCTAACACGCAATTTACATAGCGCTTGTTTTTTCGTACTGTCCATATCAGTCAACAAGTAATGTTCAATATGATATTCAGATGATTTGATGACATTGTAAAACTCTAAACGGCTGTATTTTGTCTTTTCCTTTGCCCAAAATTGAATATACCTGGCTTTCAATTGTTGTTGTATAGTGAATTTCAGTCTATGCTTACTCAGTGTTGACTGGTTCAACCAAACATGGTTTAATCCTAAACTGTAAAGAATGTTTTTGATAAACAAGAGCCATGGATATTGCATTCCCTTGTCTTTATTCATCATGTCGTTGTATACCCTTTTTAAATATGTTTCTTCCGACTTATCTAAAATATGCAGCCAAAAGCCAATGGTTCGACAAGCTATGTGAATCCCAATTGGAAATCTTCCTAGTTCACTTAGAGTCGTTAAATTAATTGCTTTTGAGTGTAAACCAAGAAGACGTTTACAGAATTTCACATTTAAGTTTTCATGTGGGTGTTTTGTGGAAATACTATTTGAAAAAAATCAGATATGTCAAATGAGTCCATGTTAGACATTGTACTTTTCTCAGACCATGGCAACCAAACTTCTGCTCCATATGTTGCTATAGGAGTAACCAAAGTATCGAACAGTTGTAATATTGTATCAAAACGAATGTTGGTTCCTCTGATTAATCAATATAATGAATGTGAAGCTTTACTTGCTTGCTTGGCAAGTTGAGATTTTGCCATAATAAAGGAGCCGTCAGAATGCAAAGTTATTCCCAGATATTTGTACTGATCAGTTGTCTGAATTATCTCAGTACCAAATTTAAATAAGATGGGAACTTTGGGTTTTTTATGTGTAAATATCAATACCTTTGTCTTTTGTACATTAATTTTCATACCCAAGTTAAACAATATTTATTCAATCTGTGAAGCTTGTTTTGAAGACATTTCTTTGTTTTAGATAAAATAACTAGGTCATCTGCATGTGTGTGTGTGTGTGTGTGTGTGTGTGTGTGTGTGTGTGTGTGTGTGTGTGTGTGCGTGTGTGTGTGCTTCAATTTAGCGTCTTTTCACCATTGGTGATATTAGACGGAGGTAAAAAATTTTTAATAAGGGAAGGAAGGGGGTGGCGGGGAGTGGGAAAGTGGGTGTGGGGTAGTGGAGCGGGGGGGGGGGGGGGGGGGGGGGGGGGGCTGAGGGTGGAGAGATGAGGAGTGATGTGTGGATGAGGGTGTATATGTGCAAGTGGAATTAGTGTTCGTGGCTGTTCAGTTAGCATATAACTGAATGAAATGTAATAATTAGGAAAGTATGTGTGTGCTTGCGTGCGTGCGTGCGTGCGTGCGTGCGTGCGTGCGTGCGTGCGTGCGTGGTGTGTGTGTGTGTGTGTGTGTGTGTGTGTGTGTGTGTGTGTGTGTGTGTGTGTGTGTGTGTGTGTGTGACTAGTTGTGATGGTGATGATACTGTAGACGAGACACATGATGTGTTAATGGTGTCATCAGCGGCGTTGTTGGTGATGGTGAGAATGCGATGGAGAATAAGGGATTTGTTGTTACATTGTAAACCACAGTTCCTGTCTGTTATTATTTTTGTTATCGAGAGAGGCCTGTTGACAAGACTGTTTCCCGTGAGGGTTTGATCATGTTGGTGGCATCATTGCTGGCTCCATGGGCGTCTGCCTTGCTTGAGAGGATTGAAATGTTTGGATGAATGTGTTAGGCAGTTTGCAGCGCGTACACGTTTGTTTGTGCTCGCTTGCGTGCGAGAGTGAAAGAGGGGTAAGATAAATGCATGCAGAACAGGAGAGACACGCGCGCGCGCGCTAGCACACACACACACACACACACACACACACACACACACACCACACACACACACACACACACACACACGCGCGCGCGCGCGTGCGCGCACCCACACACATGCATGTAACAACAAATCCCTTATTCTCCATCGCATTCTCACCATCACCAACAACGCCGCTGATGACACCATTAACACATCATGTGTCTCGTCTACAGTATCATCACCATCACAACTAGTCACACACACACACACACACACACACACACACACACACACACACACACCGTCTAATATCACGATTAGTGGAAAGACGTTAAATGAATGACACACACACACACACATGCACACACACACACACACATACACACATACGCGCGCGCGCGCGCACAGAGAAAGAGAAAGGGGGAGGAGAGAGTCATGGCCAAGTGCTAAAACGATCAATATGCTGAATTTGAATACTTTCCCTTCAACCGAGGAACATTAGTATGCTGCGGGTCACATAATACTCACCTCAGCAAGTGTTTGTAACTGATCATCATCAGTGTATTGAGCGGGTTGGGCGTAAAAACGACGCACTCGAGGGAGGGTGTCGGGAGATAATGGGAAAAGGTGCCTGGGATCTGGTGTCCGGATGGCGTGTCACCATGTTTATCACGTGCCATTTGACCTGTGTATTGTGACAGAGATTGTTCGCGTTTTGGTAGGCTGGGCTGTCATGGACTGTTATTTGCCTTTCTGACTTCTGGTGTGTGTGTGTGTGTGTGTGTGTGTGTGTGTGTGCGTCCTTTTTTGTAAAGAGAGAGAGAGAGAGAGAGAGAGAGAGAGATTATGCTCACAGTGACGTTCTTCGTACATGTTTGTGACAAAACATCTACAGTGACATTCATCGTACATGTTTGTGACAAAAACAGCTTAGCCTCTCGCGCCACGTTCTCACGCGTAGGCATATATACAACGGAGATGTGGATGCATCAAGAGAGGAGGCGCGACCATCCGAAGTGAACCCGGATCCCGTGCGTTCTTTCTTTTTTCTCTCCCGTGGAAAAGTGTAACTGACGTTTGTTTTTTTAGATGACGTCACATCCTGACGCTTGGAAACAAACTGATGATAAAATCCCAGTCTTTTTTCGCTGAGTGGAAACTGGGCATATCGTGTCTCTGTGTCTCCGTCATCCGGATTGGCCTACTCCTGATTCAGCTATACCCTGATTCGACTATTCCCAACAAATCTGAAATAAACGTTAGCAAACCGCCGAGAGAAACGTAGACAAACGAGTCACAAGACAAAACACGACGCGTTTCGACCTCTTAGGTCTTCTTCAGGCAAGACACAAACAAACAGGACACTGAAAATGAACGAGTTTGTCACTTAGCTTGATCTCTTCAGCGCAAGGTAGGCATTCAACGCCTACCTTGCGCTGAAGAGATCGTGTTTTGTCTTGTGTGTAAAGGAAGTGGGATGAGAACTCGTCCTCTGCCGAACTTTAATTTAAGAAGAAAACAAAAACAAAACAAAAAACATAACGGTGTGTGTGTGTGCGCGCGCACATCCGCCCCCAATTTTTGTAAAAGCATGATAAGGTGGGTGGTAATCTGAATTTCCATAAATTTAGATGGGGTGTTTTCTCATCTTCCACATTCCTTTAAAAGAAGGGAGGGGAGGTATCATAGCATGCCGTCCATATCGTTTCGCTTAAAATATTGGTTGGGGAGATACAGGCAGATACTAGTGTGCCCTTCTCCCCAGCTCCCATCCGCAGTATTTTTTCAGGGGGTGGGGAAGCGATAGCTAACCTTCCTTTCTCCTCCGGTTCCGACGCCACTGTGTGTACTTCAAATATTCTCCCAGTCTCAAGACCGCTTGCGAATTACAAGAGTTGTAAGTGTGTAGAAACTCTCTCTCTCTCTCTCTCTCTCTCTCTCGGGGATGATGGGAAGATGGCGGACGGCGAAGTTGAGTTGTGTGGCGCACCTTTTTTATTATCAGTTTGACTGTGCCAGACGAATCCCGACGAGTTGTCTTTGATACGAAAATGTCTCATCGAGGCTAGAGGTAACGAATCGAGGAAAACATGATAAGTTTGGCTTTATGGAGGGCCCGTATTGGCCTTTTTCAACAACCGGCAAAATGCAAGTCCGGGCACGCCTCGATTTCAACGGATATGAGCGACTGGGAGCGACTCAAGTGGGCCGATTTGTGTAGCGCGGTCGTGGTGACGGTGAGCGCCTTCTTTCTTGCGAACAGTCTGTTCAAAAACATCCTCGACGCATGCACTGAAGGGAATACAGTGATAAATCTGGGCACCGATCTCCCACACGGTAAAATGACTGTGTCTTACGCAAATTTCTCAATGTTCGGTGACACGGTGAGTCCATCTTTCATTACCTATGCGTATGGTCCGGCTTTGTTGACAATGTGTGCTATCAATGTTTATGGGTCACTTCGGCGGTTGATTGAAGAAAGACTTCTCAGAAGTGGAGACGTTTCGGAAAACCCTGGGCCTAACACACCAAATCAGTCATGTGGGTTCAACTAGCCATACGAAAAGGGGGGCCCAGAGTCAAAAACAAGATCGGGACGGAATCGGACATGAAGCGGCAACAGAAATTATGGACATGCTTCGCACACAGAGAGAAGAAATAAAACAGCACAATGATAGAATTCGACAGGAGCTTCAAGAGATAAAAACACAGATAAGTAATGTTTCAAATAAGTGTGAAGAAATTAACCAAAGATGTGACCAAATTGAACGAGATAACAGTACGTTATCAGTGAAGGTGACAGAAATAGCGCAGGATTTTAATCTTCTTAAAACGGAAATGCAGGAGGAAAAAAGGAACAGACAGAAATTGTCCGCTTCAGTGGATGATATGCAGGGACAAATGACGAAGCTACAAGAAGAGATAGACAGGCTGGAAAACTTTTCAAGAAGGGATAACCTCAGATTGTTGGTATACCAAGTAGCGCAGAGCATGAAGATTTCGATTCATGTACAGAAGCTGTGGTAGAAGTGTTGAACAGTGTAGGAGGAAGGAGAACATGGAAGAATACCGATATTGTCCGTGCACACCGTGTGGGCCGTTCCCTTTACGGTCCGCAACCCATGATCGTGAAGATGGGTAACTGGAAAGATAAGATGGAGCTTTTGAGGGACAGGGGTCTTCGAGAAAAGCTGGCAAAGACAGGGGTGAAAATGTCCAATGATCTTACAAGAAGACAGGCTCAGATTATGGCACAGGCCAGGAAAGAAAATAAAGCAGCCTTTTTTGTGAAAGGGAAGTTGATTGTGACAGACAGACGGACAGAGTTTGGAAACGGGCGGTCTGTGACGGAACGGTGTGAACAGGATGGAGCGAGGGAGGTACCCACTGGCGGTGTTGGCATCGTGTGTGTGGACGTCTTCCTCAGGGTCGGCAGCATGACGTCGGTTCCGACACCGTTGGTTTCTTCTGGGCTGGGACGTTCTGGCCGTGGCTTTGAGGGGGGTACTGCTCGCGGAGAGGGTGGCGTTTCTTCACCGGAGTCCTGTGGCGCTGGACTGGGGATGTCCCCATCTTGTGACCGGGGCCTGCCGGCGGTGTCGGCTGTCGGTGGCAGAGAGAGCAGGACTGATTCACGTGGCGGTGGGCCACGCGCGGACTGTGGGCGGCCCGCTCCGGCGCCCGCGACTCGACAAGCCAACATGCAGAAATCTTTGGCGGGACAGGGAAAACACTGGGACTTCGGGAAATCGTCGTGCCCTTCGTTCGAACGTGACTGAACCATAGGACCGGCAGAACCAACAGGCACCCTCAGAAATATCCTTCCTAAATTACAATATTGAAAATTTGTTAAACAAACTAAATGATGTCTCGTTTAATAATTATCTGGTCAGGTTTGATTTTGTTTGCCTAACAGAGACTTTATTGGTAACAATTTTGACTATGAGTCTATTTTTCCGAATTATGTGAAGTTTTCTGCATCAGCAAAAAAATTAAGCACACATGGTAGAAATTCGGGGGCGTTCTTGTTATGATTAAGAACAAATTCAAACAATTCATTAAACAAATAGATATAGATTGTAATAACACAGTTGTGATTAGAATTGATAAATGCCTATTTGGGACAAGCAAGGATATCATACTGGTAGCTTGCTATATAGTACCAGAAGGCGGACCGATTTATGAACATTTGGACTTAAAGGATGGCATCTTGATATTAGAAGAAGCATTGTTACAAACCATACAGATAGATGACGTGATTATCATTATGTGTGGTGACTTGAATGCCAGATCATCTGATGAACAACCTGCTCTAGAAAATGTGGCAAACTATGCACGGGATATGACTGATGATGACGATGATGATATGAACATATGTGATGGAACAATTAGACGTTCTCAGATTCTGCTTTAAACAAGTTTGGAAAGTCTCTGTTGGACATGTGTTTCATGCTGGATCTTTATATTCTTAATGGATTTTGTGCAGGGGATAGGGAGGGCCATTTCACTTTTGTGTCTCAGCAAGGTGGTAGTGTGGGGGATTATTTTCTAGTATCAGAAGAGTTATATAAAAAATGTGATTTAAAAAATTGGGACTGAGTTGTTTTCTTGGCACCTACCTCTAGAAATGAAATGGATAAGTGGGAATGAGGAAGAAGAGATGGCCTTCAAATGGCAGCCAGAGGAAAAGTAGTCTGGTGTGAAGAAAGTGCCCAGCATTACAGAAATGAACTGGAATCAGAAGAGTTCATAGACTGTATAGAAAGAGCAAAAGAATGTATGACCGTAGATTTGAATGAAAGCATTGAACTTTTTGTCAAGGGCCTGTACAGTGCAGCAGCATGTAGGTAAGGAAAGTGTCTGGCAGGAGGAAAGAACATGAGGATTGGTTCGACAGTGAGTGTAAGAGAAGAAAAGAATTGTGAAAAGATATCTTCAATGTTCTAGAAGAGCGAAATTGCCAAATTAAAAACAACAAATGAAGGATCTATATGTGACAGAAAGAAAGGAATACACTGAAATGAAAAGAATTAAGAGAACGGAGTTTGATGAAAGCAAGAATACAGAAACTAAAAGATTCAATGAACGACTCTAAAGTATTCTGGAATACAATTAGAACGGTGAACAGGAAAGCAATGGTTTATAATGAAATATCATCCAGCCAATGGTATGATCATTTTTTCACTGTTTTTAATAATTTTGAAAATATAACCCGTACAGAGGAAGATGAAAACAGAGAAATGGAGCAAGAAAAATTTCGAACCTCTATTCAATGACGCTATAACCACACAAGAAGTTTTGGAAGGTATAAGACATTTAAAAAATGGAAAGAGTGCTGGAGTAGATAAAATTAGTAGTGAAATGCTGAAAAATAGTAATTATCTAGTTATTGAATTTCTGGTGTCACTACTCAACCTTTTATTTGAAAATGGCACATTTCCCACGAATGGTCCAAATCAATCATTGTCCCAATTTATAAGAAAGGGGATGTAAACAATGCCGATAACTATAGAGGTGTGGCTTTGACGAGTGTAGTTAGTAAGGTATATACGTATATTATAAATAAAAGACTCTCAAACTGGGCAGATAGGGAGAAAAAAATAATTGAAGAACAGGCTGGATTTCGGGCAGGGTACAGTACCATGGATCATATTTTTACATTGTACGTTCTAGTTGAAAAATATCTTTTGAAAAATACAAAATTCTATGTAGCGTTCGTAGATTTCAGGAAAGCGTTCGATTCGATTAATAGAAACATTTTATGGAGCATTTTGAGGAAATATGGTATAAATGGAAAACTTTTTCAGGCGCTTCGAGGGATTTATAACACCGTTCTAGCATCTGTTCGGGATAAATCACTCTACTCAGATTTTTCCAATGTTCACGGTGGAGTAAAACAAGGCTGTCTTTTGAGCCCTATTATGTTTTCTTTCTTTATAAATGAATTAGCCATAGAAATTTCTAAAAAAGGGCGACATGGAATTCAGATTATACCTGGGACCTATGAGCTATTTCTTATGCTATTTGCCGACGATGTAATTCTATTATCTGATACGGCAACTGGTTTTACAATCACAGATAAACGCTCTGAAAGAAGAAGCAGATAGGCTTAACCTAACTGTAAATTTAGATAAGACTAATATTATAGTGTTTAGGAAAGGAGGTCACTTGTCAAGAAGAGAAATATGGTGGTATGGTAATCTGGAAGTGAAGGTGACAAACTGTTATAATTATTTAGGTATGTTTTTTACAACTAAGCTGAGCCTAAATGTAGGGTGGGTTGAAACTAGTCATAAAGGGAAAAGAGGAGTCATTGCAATCCTAAAAACAATGAGGAAACTACGGTCATCTGATTTGTCACTGTTTTTGAAATTGTTCGATTCACAAATTAAGCCATTGTTGTTGTATGCGTCTGAAATATGGGGACTTTCATCAGAATGAACATATGGAAAAAATGCATCTTTTTGGTATAAAACGTTTTCTTAATGTGCCTTTACACACATCTAATCAGATGATGTATGGTGAAACAGGGCGATATCCGCTGTATATCCATGCCTACGTAAAATGTATTAAATTTTGGTTAAGACTTGTCAAATTACCAGAGTCCAGATTATGTAAACAAGCGTATCTGATGTTAACACAGCAACTAGAAAAGGGAAAACTGAACTGGTTAAGTAAGGTTAGACAAGTTTTGAATGAATACGGATATGGTATAGTGTGGCTGAATGAGGGAGTAGGAGACGAGTACATCTTTTTGTCAGAATTTAAGGATCGATTGATCTCCTGTTTCAAACAAAACTGGCACTCAAATTTAGAAGATAATGGTATATATTCATGGTATCTTTCATTCAAAAGCTATATGGAACCAGAGAAATATTTGTCAACAATTCCAAACAAGTGGCACAGAGATATCTTTGTAAGATTTCGAACAAGAACATTGGGTTTGTATGCTAACAGGAGATGGTTTTCTGTCGAAAATATTGACAAGTGTCCCGTCTGCTTAGAAGAAAATGTTCGTGAAGACGAAATTCATTTTGTATTTCACTGTGCTGCTTATGCCAGCATTAGACAAACATGTGCTTTGTTCTATATGCCCATGGCTGCACAACTAAACCTTAAAACCATGCTTTCTTCTGAAAGAGAAGATATAAGCATGTGTCTAGCAAAGTATGTCGCAGAGGCATATAAAATTCGAAAAGGTAAATTGGAAAATGGATGATGACTTCTGAACAAACCTAGAGGATATATCACCTTATGTTTGTTATTAAGAAATGAAAGAAGCTCAGTTCTTCTAACTTAGCTGTTGGTTCTTTTGATGATGATGATGACGATAATGAGTGTATCTATGAGTTCATGTATGTGCGCGCGCGCGCGCACGCGCGCGCGCACGCGCGTGTGTGTGTGTGTGTGTGTGTGTGTGTGTGTGTGTGTGTGTGTATGTGTGTGTGTGTGTGTGTGTGTGTATGTGTGTGTATGAGAGAGAGAGTGAGGAGTGAATGTATGCACCAGTGATTTGTTAGTTTGTGAATCCCCTTTCAATCATCTCCCCTTGACATGAAGACTGCAAGTCATTGTCAATAAACAATTTGTCATTTGTCATTTGTCTCTCTCTCTCTCTCTCTCCTGTGTGTGTATGTGTGTGTGAGAGAGAGAGAGAGAGAAGTCTGTCTGTGTGTGTGCGCGGCGCGCGCGCGCGCGCGCGTGTGTGTGGTGTGTGTGTGTGGTTGTGTGTGTGTGTGTGTGTGTGTGTGATAGAAAGAGACAGAGGCACACAACTGAAATGATGTGTATGCTTTCGTTTGACAGTCACTTCACCGAAAGTTGTCACGAATATTTAGCCCTGTCTTAAGTCCAGTGTTTAATCGTTACAAGTTTTACACCCAGTTGGCGAAATGGGAATGGCGGGTAAGCGAAACGGGATAGTCGAACTGTCCAGAAGCCTCTGAGGGCGGAGTCACCATCAGAGTAGGCGAACTGGGAATCGGCGAATCGGACCGATTCCCGAGACAAACAGTGGCCTGTCGTCTGAGAGATGAGGATGGCGGGCCAGTCTTGGCCTGTCTGCGGACAGAGCACAACACATTTAACGGATGGGTTTGTGGACGTGAATGTCATGGGAACAGACACAGCTTGTCTGTCTGTCTGTCTGTCTGTCTGTCGCTGTGCAACGTCTGTGAAAGGATGAGGTCAAATAAAGGAACTGAAGTTTGGGGGAAATCGGCAAACTTTGAAGAAGTGGGTAGAAATGATAAGCATCGCATGGTAAAGAATGTCAGTGAGAACTTTTACATGTGATGTTAGATGCTTTTATGAAAACTTCTCATACATCGGGGACAAGAAGGTCACAGCACGTCGGACGAAAGTTGGCTTGTTTTGTGGACAACCCCACGAAACAGTTTGTAATTTGATATGGAAAATTGTTTGGAATTATCTGCAAACGTACGGCTCAAAAGGGGCTGATACCGCAGCGTACCTCCCGAATGACCATAGTGGGTAGGAGCATATCAGTATCAGTCTTTATTTGCAGACGATGGATTAAAAGGAGGGAAAGTTCCAAATGTTTTCCGCTGATGACCCCATTTATTCCCAACCACACCCATGCCATTTGGGTTCATGTCCGTCTTCTGTGCCCCAGGGCTTGTGGGACTGCCATTAGATTGAACCGTTGGTGGTCTGTTGCCAGTGGGAAACACACACTCATGCTGGTTTGTCCACTTGTAAGTCGTTGTGCAATGTTGTCAGAAGGAGGCTCAGAGGTAGTGATCTGCGCATGGTTCATCAGAACAGGCACCAGTGAACATGAAAGTGATTCAGCGGCAGTGCAGTGTCTCCTCTCATGGGCTGCCTCGTGACGACCCGAGAGTGATAACTACCTGAGACTGCTGACATGGGAAAATGCGACAGAACGAAGGCTGGATACAGTTGCGCACGTGCCAGGCGGAGTGATTGGCGGGAGATTAATGGCCCCGAGAGGGCGGTGAAAATGAGAGAAAAGAAATCAATACTGTTTGCAACATGTGTCGTTCCCCGACAACGACTGTTTTCATAAAGGGACACAAATCAATACTCTTATCTATAGGCTTCTGTGGTGAGCGTACCGCAAGACGCTGCCATACAAAATAACGGGAAGACTGTGTTGCTACAAAACAAAATGAAGGGCAGGGCAATGAGTTTCCAGCTTGATGGCACAATGCGAAATGAAGGGCAGGGCAGTGGGTGTACAATATGACGCAGTACAAAATAACACAAAGCAGTGAGTTTACCACAAGATAACAGAACGCAAGAGGACGGACAGTGCGTTGAATTTACAACAGGACACTACGCTGTAGAGTGAAAGACAAAGCGGTGAGTCTGCTACAAACGCTGCAAAATAAATCAACAGACGGTGCAGCGAGTTTACCGCAAAATGCTTCGATTCAAAGTGACGTGCAACGTAGTACGTAAGATGTTACAGTATATGAAATAACAACTACAAGACGCTACAATATAGAATCATAGTGCAGGTTACTGTAAGATGTTAAATTAATAAATTTCGGAACAATGCTGCGAGTTTACCACAAGACACTACAATATAAAATGAGGGACGATGAAAGTCATTTGATTTCAAAATGCTACGATAAAATTGACGAACAATATAGTCTTTAAGACCTCAGTATAGGCGGTGTCCTGCGTATATTGGATTTGAACAGACATCGCTGAACACCGCAGAGGGGCTCGGCAGCAGCGCAGTGTCTCCGCTACGGGTTTCCTCATGACATCGTGATATTGATTGCTCCCAGAAGAATGTGCTGCTGGGATAAACTGGGTGTGGCTGTGTATCAGTAGCAGAATGGAGGAGCAGTGCTGCTGATTAAGCATGGAAGGTGTGATTGAGGGGGAGGGGGGGGGGGGGTTACCGGGCCGTGCAGAATCAGTTCAGGATAGTGATCAGTAGATATAGATAGCCGGCTGGGCCGACAGATAGAAAGAATAGGTAAACACACGTAACTAGGACAGTTGGTCACGGTGTGAATGACAATCTGATATGACCAGTATTCGCTCTGCAGTGTATCACTATTTGTATCCACAGCTACTGCTTTGACAAGCTTTGCAAGATGTGTTTTCTCAATATGAAGCATAGAACAAGACGAAATCGCGGAGAACAGCTGAGTTTAATTGAAAGCGGCCATATGATTTTTTGCCCAGAAACATTCATTATATTAATGTCTTTTTGTTTTTTTAAACACACGTGAAAATTCAGTTCCGATATTTCTAAGACTTCACTTTTTCTTCCCTTTCATGAACTTTGAAAATTTGCATCAGCATGTTTTGCCGTTCGTGAATATGTGAACATGTGATGTAGCAAATCACGCGATACGTGACCTGATTCCTGAACAAAGATGACGCATCTGACAGGAGAAACAGGACTGCCCACTAAGCGGTAAGTTTTACAGACTTTGTTTTTGGGGGGCCTTTTTCAGTATTTTTTTTATATGAATTAAGTTTAAGCATATCATGCATGTAACCAACAAAATGGAAAAGTTTTGTATTCATAATAATTAAGACTCTTTCAGCTCGATGCTAGTGATGCTGACGCCAGTTTGTTTTCCCCTCTTTCCCGCTGTCTGATCGTTCTGTTAACAGTAGGTCAGTCTGGGGTCAAACGCCCACACCTCCACCGGGGCAAGACGTCTAGGGTGGGCTTTTTCCCCCATTCATTGGACCTTTTGCCCCATACTTGGTTTTATCGTAAATTAGATAAGTGACAGCATGTGTGTGTGTGTGTGTGTGTGTGTGTGTGTGTGTTTGAATATATATATATATATATATATGTGTGTGTGTGTGTGTGTGTGTGTGTGTGTGCGCGCGTGCGTGTATATATATATATATATATATATATATATATATATATATAATATATATTATATATATATATATTAACAAACTAATAAATTCCAAGGATAAGTACCGAGCACCGTTCCAGCAACTTACAGAGCAGCTTGGTGTTGCAATGACTGCAAGAAATATTGAATTATAAACAAAGCTTGCTCTTATGTCTTAGATTGAAGAAATAGGGGGAGATACGCATTCATACCTATATATATATATATATATGTGTGTGTGTGTGTGTGTGTGTATGTGTGCCTGTGAGTATGTGTGTGTGTGAGCATGCTTGTGTATGTGTCTATGTGTGTATACCTGAGCATGCGTGTATATATGAGTACATGCATCTAAATGTCCAGGTATTTATGCATGTATTAGTTTTGAGGTTTACGACAATACTGAAAGTGTTGCCTACGTTTTTTCCAGATGAAGATGTCTTTCTGCCACCTAGGTCTTTTTTTGCCCGAAAGCGATTGGTGGACACTCTCTTGGAAGACGCACCACCAGAAGCTGTTGGATTTGCAAGTCCAAGCCGATGGACAGATTCAGAACTGTTCTTAAAATGGCTCCACCTTTTCGCCAAGGTTACTGGTTGCTGTAGCTATGACCCTCATCTCATCCTGCTGGACGGACACCATAGCCACAAGACTCTGGAAGTGATAGAGTTTTGTCGAGAACATGGAATAGAACTGCTAACTCCGTCCCATCACAGCACACACAAATTACAACCGCTCGACAGACTCGGTTTCAAGCCTCTGAAGAGTGCTTTCAACGCTGAAGCTGACAGTTGGATGGTGTCAAATCCAGGGCGACAGATCTCGATCTATGACATGGCTGGTCTTTCTGAGGACAGCTTTGTCAGAAAAAGCCGCCCATGGCTTTAAGACCTGCACAAGAATCCTTAGGAGTCCTACTTCGGAAATTCTTGAGAAAAGTTCAGCAGACAGTCTCAGAGCCAAAGTGATCACCTAAATGTGTGACCACTACAATGATTATGCCCATCTGGACACTGAGACCACCAATGCTGATCTACCT
>CM031604.1:21205627-21228127 GCA_018398815.1 Conus ventricosus
CACTTAACAAACTGGCGTCGATAATCTATGCAGCCTCGCTGTTCAGTGCACTAAGGTATCGACCACACAGAATGTATCTCCATTGATGCCCCCATACAGAAACACGTTTAATCAAGTGCACACACACACACACACACACACACACACACACACACACACACACACACACACACACACATACACCCACACACACACACACACACCATCATCATCATCATCATCATCATCTTCATCTTCTCTTCTTCTCTCCCTCTCTCTGTCGCTCTCTCTCTCTCTCTCTCTCTCTCTCTCTCTCCTCTCTCTCTCTCTCTCTCTCTCTCTCTCTCTCCTGTCTGTCTGTCTCTCTCTCTCTCTATCTCTGTCTCTCCCATCCTCCTCTTTGTCAGTCTGTCCTTCCCCCCCCCCCCTCTCTCTCTCACACACACCACACCACACCACACCACACTCACACACACACACACACACACACACACACACACACACACACACACACACACACATGTGCGCACACAGACACCACAGAGAGAGAGAGAGAGGGAGAGAGAGAGAGAGGAGAGAGAGAGAGAGAGAGAGAGAGAGAGAGAGAGAGAGAGAGAGAGAGAGAAGGTGAACGAGAGGGAGGGAGGGAGGGACCACACACAGATCGTGGAGTGCAGACAGTGGCCGAGCGGTTCATGCCATGATCTGTCGGCCGCTGTTTGTTCATCGGGCCCTCACACCGCCACCAGGAGTATTGTAATGGCTGCCAACTCCCAGGCCGCCCTCCCATTACCATGGCAATAAATGTCAAACAGTCACAACTGTACACCGCTGTCTGTTAAACCATACACTATACATAACAGGTGTGTGTGTGTGTATTTGCCGCTGGTCGATTCGTGTGGGAACGCGAGTACCATGACGTCCGACTGACGTCGAGGTGAAAGTGCAACATAAGAGTTGTTCTTCGACACGGATACTCTCTCTCTCTCTCTCTGTCTCTCTGTCTCTCTCTCTCTCTCTCTCTCTCTCTCTCTCTGTACAGTAACTAAAGACTCTCCTGTCATCCATTAAAAAAATCGATGGCTAAAAGTTTTGACGATGATAATTGTTCTGCGGTCGTGGCGATTCTGGTCTAAATTTACAAGCCATCCAACGCACGGCATTTCCTTCAGGGACCGTAGCTATGTGTTTGGTCAAAGGATTAACCCTCCTCTCGGTCGGAATGCAATCAATTCTAGACGATGCTGCACTGATGAAGAATTGATCAAAGACTGTACAGAAAGGGAGATTTCATTGGCGACTTGCTGTTTCCTTTTCTGCCAGTCACGAAAGAAGCACTGGAAGAGGCTGGGTCACGAGCGTAGACACAGGCGTGGATCTCTGCGTGGTATCTATGCTCCAAATGGGGAATGAACCTCTATGCTTTTCATTCATCATCGTTACTGAAGTTAATTTTCTAACCGAGACTGTTTCAGAGAAGGTGTAAGGTGCGTTCAAAACGAAAACAAACATCACACTAAAAAGACCCGGACTTTGTGTGGTATATTCGCCACATGTGGGTATCCTAACTTGTGCATTGTTAAGTCATTCATATAACACGACTATTGTTTATATCAATAGTTTCCTGTTAGAGGAGATCTTGCTTGCCTTTTCGTGAGCATGTCTCTATGTGATTTTGCGGGCGTGGTTGCGACCATGCGTGTGAGTGTATGTGCTTGAAACCAAGGGAGATATAGGGAGGTAGAGGCAGACACAAAGATATGCAGAGAAAAACGAAACAGAAAACAGACACGGGGGGGGGGGGGGGGGGGAGGAGAGAGGAGAGAGAGAGAGAGAGAGAGTGAGGCCTCAGCACGTGATACCTGTCGGTGTCTGTGAAAGGAATACTGTGCAGGGTGAAGTCAGCAACATCAGTTTCAGAGGATCAGTTCTCATTACATGACTATTGTGTGAGAACAACGAGAAGCAGTGACTGACCTCAGATCTCATCCTGGTTGTCCACGCCATGGTCTGTCGCCCACTGTTCGCGAACCACGCTCTTCACACCGTCGCCCTGGATTCTCCATCATGGCTGCCAACAAACAAGCTGCCCGTCCATCACCATGGAAACAAACGTGAGACAGTCACGGATCCGAACCGCCGTCCATAAAAGGTCAGGCCCATGACAGGTGTTAGACTGCCGCTTACCATTGTACAAGGCGTTGAGTCGTGATACGGCCACACCTGATCCTGACAGTAAAACGCGGCTTTCATGGTTATGGAATCCGTGTATGGTGCTCGTATCAGTCTGATGATCGCCCAGTCACCTTTAGTTCATTGTTCTTGTCGCTTTCCCTTGCTAGTGTTTGTGCGTGCATGCTTCGCACTAAATGATTTTTTTAAAATGATTTCTTATCCTTCATGAATTTGAACTTGTCAACGAAATTAAACGGGTTGCTTTCTTATTTTGAAACGCTTTGGTTGTTGACAACATGTTTGCTTATTTAACTCGTCTGGTTTCTTTATTTCATTCCTTAAGTTTTAAATTGCGCTGAAAATATGATCTTGCACCCCCAAGACACAAAGACTGTACTTATAATTGTCAGTTAAAAAAGGCATCTGGAGCCCCTCTCTCTCTCTTTCTCTCTCTCTCTCTGTCTCTCTGTCTCTGTCTGTCTGTCTGTCTGTCCTCTCTCTCTCTCTCTCTCCTCTCTCTCTCTCTCTCTCTCTCTCTCTCTCGCTCTCTCTCTCTCTCATGTGCTACAGTTTGTAATGACTACCTTACACCGTAGAGTAGTGTATCACAGATTCTTTATCTCCCTTTTCTATCGGTTCACTGTCAGTCTGTACAGTTCCTCCTATGCTGGGTGTACACAAGTTCATTCACACACACACACACACACACAGACACAGACAGAGAGAGAGAGAGAGAGAGAGAGAGAGCATGCGAGCGTGCGAGCGTGCGTATGCACGCGGCTGAGGTATATAGAGTCATGTCTGACAGCAGGTCTATCTAATCAATTACTCGCTACTGATACGAGTTAATGTCAGTTATATTATTACACGCATGTAAAATAACTCTGTTGGAAACAGGAACCAGATGGAGTGTGTGTGGGGAGAGGGGTGGAAGGGGGGGGGGGGTAGTGGGATGGCAGATGACATTGATAGGCAGGTGCTGATTTCACAAACATGGAGAGGCGAAAAGTAGCATTTCGACCTGAAAGTGTTTTGAACTCCTTCCATACTGGTTTCCAAACTCAAGAAACATGTTCCTACATATCTACAAAGATCAGTGAAATGATCAAACGTTTATCCATCTCCATCATCCCCCCCCCCTTTCTCTCTCTCTCTCTCTCTCTCTCTCTCTCTCTCTCTCTCTCTCTCTCTCTCTCTCTCTCTCTCTCTCTCTCTCCTGTATCCCTCTGTCTTTCTGTCTCTGTATGTCTGTCTGCCTCTCTCTCTCTTTCCCTCTCTCTCTCTCTCTCTCTCTCTCTCTCTCTCTCTCTCTCTCTCTCTCTCTCTCTCTCTCTCTCTCTCTCTCTCTGTATTTCGGTGTGTATGTGTGTGTATGTGTATGTAAGCAAGCAAGCGCTCACTCGCGCACTGTCGTGTGTATGTGTGTGTGTGCGCATGCGCTCTCTTGTGTCTTAGCGTGCCTGTTTGCATGCCTGTGTGTGATGTGTGCGTGCATGCGCGACTTTTTTTCCCTTCACCTACTCTTCAACTGTGTCTGATTTGCTATGTTTTATTGTTGGTCTGTCCGCATGCTCGCCCGTCTGTCTGTCCCTCTCTGTCTCTGTCTGTCTGTCTGTCTGTCTGTCTCTCTCTCTCTCTCTCTCTCTCTCTCTCTCTCTCTCTCTCTCTCTCTGTCTGTGATGAAAAGGTCACGACGATTTATTTGCTGATGACTCGTCACTCCAAACGAATGGTAGTGATCTACAGACAATAGAAACTTCTCTCCAGGAAAGTCTAAACGACGTGTCGGACTGGTGTCATTCAAACGCAATGGTCATACACCCTGCCAAAACCAAATCTATGATTATAGCTACCCGCCAAAAACACCAGTTGACTCCTCTTTGCCTAAAAGTTCAGTTGAATGGCACTTCTATCGAGCAGGTAGATGAACATCGTGTTTTAGGGTTAACGATAGATAAAGCATTGAAATGGCAATCTCACCTCAATAACGTATGCAAGGTAGTCTCAAAACACCTTTTCCTGTTATCTCAATTAAAGCGCTACGTCAACAGTAATGTGCTTAAACTTTTCTTCAATGCACACATAATGTCACGTATCAATTACGCTTCAACAGTGTGGGACGGAAGTAGTGACGTCCACAAAAAAAGCTGAATTATCTCCATAGACGTGCAGCAAAGCTACTCCATCCAGCTTTATCTCTAACAACTGACGAAAAACTAAAAGCGCTGAACATACTTCCTATGAACAGGCAATTGGAATTCAACAAGGCATCATTTATGTCTGCAGTCTTGACAGATACTATGCCATGTTATATCAATGCCCTTTTTACAAGATCGAACAGCTTTTCTGGCTCGACGAAATTCCTTCTTCCCTACCCTCGCATTGATCTATACAAAACAAGCCTAGTTTACTCTGGACCATATGTCTGGAACTCACTTCCACCGAATCTACAAAACATAAATACTTTAAAACTTTTCAAGGAACATTTGCATAAACATTTTATGTCTCAGTAATTTAATTATACGATTACAATGATTAGCACCCATTCGCAAAGTCTTCTGTGTACCATACTTTGAATAAATCCGTCTAAGCATAAAACCTACTCCGTTGAAATCGCTCATCCCCGCTCCCACTCTGTCTACCATCCCTTTTCTCATCCCCCTACCTACCATTCTCTCTTCCCCACCCTCCTCTGACTCTCTCTCTGTAGTTTTGTTTGTTTGTTTGTAAGTTTCCTTCTATTTTGCCATCCCCCATCTCATTAGTACTTTTATGAATAGCTTGCTTATCATTGTAGAATTAGATCACCATGTCGCTATGTTGAATTGTCAGTATGAATGATATGTGTTGAAATAATATATGCATGACAAGGACAGATTGTAAGACTGGGCTTTGGCCTAAAATCTTCATCCTTGTGTATTAAAGATCAGTCAGTCAATCAATCAATCAGTCTCTCTCTCTCTCTCTCTCTCTCCTCTCTCTCTCTCTCTCTCTCTCTCTCTCTCTCTCTCTCTCTCTCTCTGAGTGTGTGTGAGAGAGGAGAGAGGCTGTCCTGTGTCCATAAAGACATCTGGCAGAACGAGCTTTTTTGATAATTGTCACATTGTGATCATGGCCATGACAGTGTAACGTTTTAGGCCTTTGACGTGACTACAGGTGGCTTTGCCTTCGGCAGCTTTGGCTGTGTGTTGCATCACATGATTAAGTCCCTTTTGGTTGAAGTGCAGTCTATTCCGTGACAATTCTGGACGGATGAAGAATTGATCACAGAGTGTCCTGGGAGGGGGATTTCATTGGCAACCCGCTGTTTTCCTGACTACCCGTCACGAATGAAGCCTGGAAAGCCTGGAATTCTTTGTTGTGTTCTTGTTCCACTTGGAACTTTCTATTTTTCATATGGAATTGTTTGTAAATATTGTAGTTCTGAGACTGTTTCGAAAAAGATGGAAGGAGCGTGCAAAACAGGAATAAACTGATCACACACAAAGAGATAGCTGAAATGGTGCATTCAGTTTCTTTGTAATATTCTTGTTCCATATGGAACTTTCATATTTTTCATATGGGATTGTACTGCAAATGTTCTAATTTTGAGCTGTATTGAAGAAGACGGAAGGTGCGTGGCTCTAAACGGGAAAAAAAACTCATCACACGCAAAATATGGTGGAATTCGTGTGATGTTTTCATTTGCAAGCTGCTGTCCAACCATACTGGTTTCACACGTAAGAAAACATGTTTCATTATGAAGGTTCACAATTTCAATATTCACAGATGGCAATAAAATTCATCCAACGAGTCTCCACCTCTCTCTCTCTCATCTCTCTCTCTCTCTCTCTCTCTCTCTCTCTCTCTCTCTGACTCTCTATGTCTCTCCTCTGTCTGTCTGTCTCTTTCTCTGCTCTCTCTCTTCTCTCTCTCTCTCTCTCTGTTCTCTCTCTCTCTCTGCTCTCTCTCTCTCTCTCTCTCTCTCTCTCTCTCTCTCTCTCTCTCTCTCTGTGCTTGCGCATTCGTGCTCGTGTGTTGTTGTGTGTTGTGTGTGTGTGTGTGTGTACGTGCATGTCGTATGTGTGTGGTGCATGCATGCATGACTTTCTTTCACTTTTCTCTTCGTCTTCTTTTTCCAATCATCAGCGACAGGTCTGCCTGCCTGTCTCTCTGTCTGTTTCTCTCTCTCTCTCTCTCTCTCTCTCTCTCTCTCTCTCTCTCTCTCTCTCTCTCTCTTTTTTTCTTCTTCTCTTCTCTGTGTGTGAGTGGAAAATAGAATGATTAAATAATAGCTCTCCTGTTGTCCATAAAACATCTCCGCAATGAAATTTGATCATTGTCATTTTTCTCATCATGGCGACGTCAGTGTAACTTAACGGCGCTTTGAGTTTCCAACATGCGGCATGGTCCTTCAGACGCCATGGCTGTGCGTTGCATCACATGATTAAGTCCCCTTTGGTTGAAGTGCAGTCTATTCCGTGACGATTCGAGACAGATGGAGAATTGATCACAGACCGTCCTGGGAGATGGATTTCATTGGCAACCCGCTGTTTTCCTGACAACGGTCACGTATGAAGCCTGGAAAGAGGCTGGGTCACGAACAGAGATTTAGACTGGAATTCTTATTAATATTCTTATTCCATACGGAACTTTCATATGTTCCATGTGGAATTGTACTGCAAATGTTTATTTTTGAGCTGTGTTGAAGAAGACGGAAGGTGCATGTAAAGGGAAAAAACTCATCACAGGCAAAATTTGGTGGAATTCGTGTGATGTTTTCATTTGTAAGCTGCTGTCCAAACCATACTGGTTTCCAACGTAAAAAACACAAACATGTTTCATTATGAAGGTTCACATTTCAATAATTCACAGATGGCAATAAAATCATCCAACGAGTCTCCACCCTTTCATTTCTCTCTCCTCCCTCCCTCCTCTCTTCTCTCTCTCCTTCTCTCTCTCTCTCTCTCTCTCTCTCTGACTCTGTCTTTCTAGTCTCTCTCTCGTCTGTCTGTTCTTTCTCTGTCTCTCTCTCTTCTCTCTTGTGTCTCTCTTCTCTCTCTCTTCTCTCTCTCTACTCTCTCTCTCTCTGTGCTTGCGCATTCGTGCTCGTGTGTGTGTGTGTGTGTGTGTGTGTGTGTGTGTGTGTGTGTGTGTGGTGTGTGTGTGTGTGTGCGTGCATGCGTGCATGTCTGTTTGTGTGTGGTGCATGCATGCATGACTTTCTTTCACTTTTCTCTTCGTCTTCTTTTTCTCAATCATCAGCGACAGGTCTGCCTGCCTGTCTCTCTGTCTGTCTCTCTCTCTTTTCTCTCTCTCTCTCTCTCTCTCTCTCTCTCTCTCTCTCTCTCTCTCTCTTTCTTCTTCTCTGTGTGTGAGTGGGAAATAGAATGATTAAATAATAGCTCTCCTGTTGTCCATAAAAACATCTGCCGCAATGAAATTTGATCATTGTCATTCTCTCATCATGGCGACGCCAGTGTAACTTAACCGGCCTTTGAGTTTCCAACATGCGGCATGGTCTCTTCAGCAGCCATGGCTGTGCGTTGCATCACATGATTAAGTCCCCTTTTGGTTGAAGTGCAGTCTATTCCGTGACGATTCTAGACGGATGGAGAATTGATCACAGACCGTCCCGGGAGGGGGATTTCATTGGCAACCCGCTGTTTTCCTGACTACCGGTCACGACTGAAGCCTGGAAAGAGGCTGGGTCACGAACAGAGATTTAGACTGAATTTCTTTGTAGTATTTTTGCTCCATATAGAACTTCATATTTTTCATGTGAACTGTATGTAAATGTTCTAATTCTGAGGCTGGCTTTGAAAAGATGGAAAGAGCGTGTAAAACGGGAATAGACTCATCACACACAAAATGTAACCGAATTTGTGTGATAAATTCATTGACAACCTGCTGTTCAACTGTACTGAGTTCCAAATGGAGGAAAACAGGTTTCATTATGGAGGTCCGGATTTTAATAGTTCTCAGTGTACAGCGAAATGATTCAACGTTTCTTCACCTCTCTCTCTCTCTCTCTCTCTCTCTCTCTCTCTCTCTCTCTCTCTCTCTCTCTCTCTCTCTCTCTCTTTCATTGTTTTTGTATAAGGCTTTTAAGTATAGAGAAATAGCAACATAGTTTTGTATGATGTGCCTGACAGAGCCGTAGTTACAGTACTCCTTTTGTATGGCCAAATGAAGTGATATATCTGTACGTTTACCCTTTCATAAGGAACTGAGGCCTATATATCAATAAACTATCATTCATTCATTCATTCATTCATTCTCTCTCTCTCTCTCTCTCTCTCTCTCTCTCTCTCTCTCTCTCTCTTTCTTTCTTTCTTTCTTTCTTTCTGTGTGTGTGTGTGTGTGTGTGTGTGTGTGTGTGTGTGTGTGTGTGCATGCATGTGCGCGCATGTGCACTGATATGAGGCACTTGTATGTGTTCGTGTGTGTATGTGTATGGAGCATGCATGCATAACTTTCTCTTTCTCCCATTTTCTCTTCATCTCTTTCTCTTTCTCAACTGTCTCTTGCTGATCTGTTAGCCTGTCTGTCTGTCTGTCTGTCTGTCTGTCTGTCTGTTTCTCTCTCTCTCTCTCTCTCTCTCTCTCTCTCTCTCTCTCTCTCTCTCTCTCTCTCTCTCTCTCTCTCCACAGTCTCATCTGTGTATGTGTGTGCACGCACGCGCGTGTATGTGTGTGTGTGTGTGTGTGTGTGTGTGTGTGTGTGTGTGTGTGTGAGAGAGAGGAAGAGAGAGAGAGAGAGAGAGAGTATTCAAATAAAGGATCTCCTGTTGCCCATAAAGACATCTGCCACAATGACATTTTACGATTATTATCACTTTGTTGTCATGGCAAGGCTAATATAAACTTACAAGCCTTCGACCTACCAACGTGGAACATTGCCTTCGGCAGCCGTGGCTGTGTGTTGCATCAAATGGTTAAGTCCCTTTTGTTGAAGTGCGGTGTGTTCCGGGATGATTCTGCACTGACGAAGAATTGATCACAGAATGTCCCGGGAGGGGGATTTCATTGGCAACCCGCTGTTTTCCTGACTGCCGGTCACGAATGAAGCCTGGAAAGAGGCTGTGTCACGAACAGAGATTTAGACTGAATTTCTTTGTGATGCTCTTGTTGCAGATGGAACTTCTGTATTTTTTTTTATATATCAAATCGAACGTAAAAGAAAGTTCTTATTCTGAGGCTGATTTTTAAAAGAAGGAAGTGCGTGTAAGCTAGGAATAACCTCATCACACCCAGTATATACAGGAAGTTGTATGGTATAATAACTGCAACTCGTGTGGGGTTTTTTTTTTTTTCACTTTTCATAATTTCACAAGAGGGTTATGAATCACTGTTTGCGTTGATACTTTCTTCCAAGGGAAGATCTGGTTTGGTTTGTGTGTGCATAAACATTGGTGTGATTTAATGGGCATGCATGCAACCATGCGTATGAATATGATGTGTTTGCAGCCAGTAGAGACAGGGAGGCAAAAGAGGGAGAAATGGGGAAAAGATAACGAGAGAAAAAGAAAACAGAGACGAAGAGAGAGAAAAATCTACACAAAACAAAAAAATGGACAAAAGCACGTGACATATGTCAGTGTCTGTGGAAGAAATACTGTGCAGCGTGAGGTCAGCAACCGTCGTTTCAGAGGATCAGTTCTCATTACGTATGTATTGTGTGAGAAAAGCATGGAAAGCAGTGACCGACTTTTAATCTCATCCTGGTTGTCTGTCATGGCTTGTTTGTAGGCTGGACGCTATGTGCTGTCACACACACACACACACACACACACACACACACACACACACATACGCACGCACGCACGCACGCACGCACGCACGCACGCACACACACACACACACACACACACACACACACACACAGAGGGAGAGAGAGAGAGTGAGAGCAAGTCAACATACAGAGCGTGGTGTGCTGACAGGGGCAGGGGAGCCCATGCCATCATCTGTCAGCCACCGTTTGCTAACCAGGCTCATCGGACACTGCCGTCATGGCTGCCAACTCCCAGGCTACCTGCCCATCGCCATGGAAACAAATGTCAAACAGTCACAAATCCACATCGCCGCCTATTAGAAACCGCGCTCCATGACAGGTGCAAGTTTGCCTCTGGTCATTGTACGATGGGTTTGATCGTGATACTGCCACACCTGACCCTGACGGTAGATAATGGTGATGTCTGGGCAGTGCGTCTCTCTCTCTCTCTCTCTCTCTCTCTCTAAGTTGGGGGGTTCCTGTGGTGCACGAAGTTGAGAGGACGCGTTTCGTTGCGCTCTTAATTTTTCTTCGTTTTCGCCTGCTTATTCTTTGTGTTCCGCATTGACAGTCAGCAGGGAGTGTTGTGAGGTACCATGCCTTCAGCACCACTGACATTTAGACCTGTGTGTGGAGCGTTTGCTCAGGTATTTATTGTTTTCATGGCGAAACGGGCGAACGTTTTATCCGCCATAAGGATTTCAGTGTTGAAGATGAGGTCACGCATGGACGGTGTTACCCTAGGTCTGCTACTATCCTTATTTTGCTACGGACATTTGCTTCAACGGTGGGCGATGTTGAGATGAACCCAGGACCTGTACATGCTAGGACAGACAGCAAGCGGCAAACCCGTCTGGAGAGTGCTGGGAATACACGCAGAGACAGTGGACAAGGACTGGGCTCTGCTCCTGCTGCCTCTGCTCACCCGCCGAAACCTACTCTGAGGGATGTTGTGGCTATGTTGTCTGACTTGAACTGTAAGTCTGATCATGTGAGTGAAGACGTGAAGGACGTGAAGCAGTTGTGTGTGAATTTGCAGAATGAACTGATTGATTTGAAACAGGAAATGTCCAGTTTAAAACATGAAAATGACCGGCTAAGAGATGAAAATACTAAACTTACTGGCAGGGTGGAAGCCTTGGACAGAAAGGTGGATGATTTGGAAGGTCGGTCAAAAAGAAACAATATTATAATACATGGCATTCCTCGTAGAGATAATGAGACTTGGCAGAACTGTGAGGAATTGGTGACAGATATGCTTACTGACAAAATGGATATTACAGATGGTGTTCTTTTTGACCGGGTGCACCGTGTAAACGCGAAGCCAAACTCACCAATAGTTGCACGTTGCACGTTTTTCAAAGATAAAGAAAAAATTATGAAAGCAAAACAGAAACTGAAGGGCACTGAAATTTTTGTGGCTGAAGACTTTTCTTTCCGAGTCAGGGAGACAAGAAAGAAGCTCACCCCACATTTAAAGTCCGCTCGGTCACAGGGCAAAAAAGTCACTATGGAATATGACCACATTGTAATTGACAGTAAGAAGTTCGGTTTAGATGTCAGTGACAACCTGGTAGAGTTAGAATAGGATTCGGCCGGCCCAGTCAGAGAAAAATGCCCCTTTGGCAAAGTCAAAGGGAGGCGAAATTCAAGTTGCCACCGCACGAGATGCATATTCCGACTTTACGTGCTGGCACTTTAACTGGGGTCAGTGAACGATTCCGCCTTCATGGAGATAGGTTTAAGCGACGAAAATCCCGTGCAGTTTGTCACTGACATCGGTTGACGGCAATGTGTTGAATTTAGATGACACACGATCGGATGATGTGTTAACTGTGAAAAGGATGGATTTAAGTTTTGATCACCATGTTTCGTGCGATTTGTATTATGTTGTACATAGTGATGCCATGTTACCTACAGCAAACAGTGGTGTATATCAGGATCATCTGAGTGTTTTAGAGAGAACGTGTGTGGAAGGGCAGGGAGACTGCAGTGGTGAATGTATTCAAACTGATGAAATAAATGAAAGTGTTGTATGTGGAAGTACGGGTGAAAGAAAGAAGGGTGATGGTTTTGCACTTTTGCATGGGACTGGTTGTCTCGATGACTCTGTGAATATTGATAGTAATTGTATTACAGAAAATGAAACTTGTGGACATGGTGGTGACTGTGTGACTAGTCAGAATAGTGTTGGCTGCATGGATTACACGTCCACACCTTTGGCCTCCTCTGTAAATAAATACAATAAAACGGAAAATATTTGTCGTCTTCATAAGGATGCTCGCTCATATAGTGATAAAAGTATGAAAAGTCATACAGGTCAAAATGTACATAAACTCGTAAATAATGTGTCACTTCTCCACTGGAATGTTTGTGGATTAACTCGTAAATTACGTGACAGAGATTTTATTAAGTTTATTTCTTCTTTTGATTTTGTCTGTTTGGTTGAAACCTTTGCTGAATCGTTCGAGTTGAACATTTTTCCGGAACATGAACTGTTTGTAAAACCGGCAGTAAGACTTACGAAACAGGGTCGGTGTTCAGGAGGATTGGTCTATATGGTACGGAAAAGTCTTCTGCCATATATTAAACAAGTGGATTGTGACTTTCAGTATGCAATGCTATTTATGTTTGATAAAGATTTTTTTTGGTTTTAGTAAGAATGTTTTGCTCGTATGTGCGTATGTCCCTCCGGAAAATGCACCTTTTTACACCATGTGTGATTTCGATAATGGTGTTGAATTGTTGGAAAATTGTGTTGTCAATAATTTAATGTCTTTTGATGATGTAGAATTACTATTTTGTGGAGACATGAACGCAAGAACTTCTAATGTTTCTCCAGAATTTGTATGCGAAAGTGATTTATACGTAAACTATGTCAAGGAGGTTAACAGTAAACATGAAAGATGTTCTCAAGACAAAGTAATAAATTTGTATGGGAAGAAATTACTTAGCATGTGCACTGTATTGGGACTGACAATTCTAAATGGAGTATGTAATGGCGACCTTGAAGGCCGTTTCACGTACATATCTGATGTAGGGAGCAGTGTAAATGACTACTTTTTAGCATCTGTTCAACTTTTCGAATTATTGTATGAAAGGATTACGCTTAATGTAATGGAAAGATATGATTCTGATCACTTACCACTAGTGCTGTGTATTGGAATGCAGACTTATCAAATACATAACAATTTTACTCCTAGTTTACAGAATAGTGAGTTCATTGTTCAGTATTGCTGGAATTCAGAATATGGTCAACAGTTTACGTATCTCATGAATTCACCAGGGGTTCTAGAAACATTGAAAGCTGCTGAAAACCTTATTTGTGAAGACGTTAACCAAGCGTTGTCTCTATTTAATACAACTGTCAAAGAACAAGCTGAAAGTATGAGGAAAACTAAACAAGTAAACAAGAATTTCGAACAGGGTTGGTTTGATCATGAATGCAGGGTAGCCAAAAGTAAACTACGTAAACTATTCAGAGTTTTTTTTTAAAACATTGGATAAAGATGATAGAACAAAGTTCTGTATAGCAAGAAGGGAGTACAAAAATTTAAATAAAAGAAAAGAGAAAGAATACAATGATTCTTTGCTGAGTGATCTTATGTCTTCAGTTAAGAATCAGCAATTATTCAGGAATACTATACACAAGATATCAAGAAAGAAAACACAACCTGTAAATAGCATTTCAGTACAAGACTGGTTCTTACATTTTAAAAATGTGTTAGAAAAGGGTGAGCAAGAGTCCACAGTGATCAATGAGGCAATACATTGTGAAGACAATACATATGATAGACCAATTTCCAGAGAAGAAATATTACTAGCGATTAGAAAATTGAAAAAGGGTAAAAGTGCTGGACCTGATGGTATTATTGGAGAGTTTTTCAAGAATTCTGGTGAGTTTGTCGTAAACTTTTTATGTAAACTGTTTAACTTTCTGTTTGACACCGGCATTTATCCGAGGATTGGAAAGAATCCATAATATTGCCCTTGTTTAAAAAGGGTGATGCAAATGATGTAGACAATTATAGAGGTATTTCTTTATGCAATATATGCAGTAAACTTTATAGTTCCGTTGTTAATAAGCGATTACATGAATGGATATCTCAGAATAATGTAACAGGAGAACACCAAGCAGGATTCAAGAAAGATTATTCCACAGTTGATCATATGTTTACCCTGTTAGCCGCAGTTCAAAACAATTTGTAAATAATCAGAAGTTATATGTTGCTTTTGTGGATTTTGAAAAAGCTTTCGATTCAGTTTCACGGAAACTACTATGGCCTGTTCTATTAAAAAATGGAATTAAGGGTAAACTGTATCGTTGTGTAAAGAGTATGTATTGTGAGGTGAAGGCTAAGATCAGATCCGGAGCAAATTTATCAGATTTTGTCAAGTGTACCAGAGGAGTTAAGCAAGGGGACGTCTGTAGTCCAATTTTGTTTTCTTTGTTCATAAATGAATTAGCGTTGGAAATTATTCAAAATGGAAAACATGGTGTAACCTTTGACTTCTTGGAGTTATTTGTGTTGCTTTTTGCCGACGATATAGTCTTATTGTCTACAACGGTCGTTGGACTTCAAAGGCAGCTGAAAAGCTTGTATTCTGCTGCAACCAGATTAGAATTAAAAGTAAATATGAATAAGACCAATATTATTGTCTTTCGAAAGGTGGTTATTTGGCACGAAATGAGAGATGGATTTATGACGGTCAGTATATTGCTGTAGTCAATGCATATAAGTATTTAGGATTCTATTTCACAACCAGATTAAGTTTCACTTTTGGATGCCAAGATATTGCAAACAGAGCAAAGAGAGCAGTTACAGTTATACTTCACATTTTATATAAACTGAATTGTAGCGCTTTTACAGTTTTCTCAAAGCTGTTTGACTCTCAGGTGCAGCCAATCCTACAATATGGAGCAGAAATTTGGGCACTTGAGAAAAGCGTCGTAATTGAAAATGTGCATTTGTATGCTATGAAAAAAATTTTGAATGTAGATAATCGAACACCGAATGATTTAGTATATGGTGATCTGGGAAGATATCCGATTTATGTTAATTCGTTTTTGAAATGCATTAAATACTGGTTGAAAATAACAAGAATGGACGAAATTAAAATACCTTTTAAAGCTTATAAGATATTGAGAAATTTGGATTCAAATGGCAAGAAGACATGGGCTACCAATGTTCGTCACTGTTTAAATTCATATGGCTTTGCTTATGTTTGGGATAACCAGGGTGTTGAAAATATCGTAGGGTTCTTGAAATGTTTTAAACAAAGAATTATTGACTGCAGATGGCAGGACTGGCATGATCATATTTATAGCAGTGACAGATTTGCGCAGTACAGACTCTTTAAAACAACTAATGTGATAGAGCCATACATTAAAATGGATATGAACAGATATATTAAGAGTGCGCTAAGTAAGTTTAGATTTGGTGTTTCTGATATAGCTTGTCACCGTTTCAGATACAGTGCTGTGAGTGATAATGAACTGACATGTCGTTTATGTAACCTGGCCAAGGAAGATGAAATCCATTTCCTTTTTTGCTGTCCTGCTTTTCATGACCTCAGGATAAAATTCATAAAGCCAAAGTTTTATTCTGACCCTTGTATTTTCAGAGTTAATTTACTCCTGGTATCAAGAAATGAAGTCATTCTCTTTAACCTTGCTATGTACATTTATGAAGCACAAAAGAGGTTACGTACTGTGTATTCCTAATAACATTGTATGATGCATATGTACTTGCTTTCTCTTGTCATTTTCCTTCATTTCAGTAATTGATATTGTGTATATTGCGGGTACCACCCCTTCAGTATGGGCTATGGCCTTAATCTGAATAAATATTCGCATTCGCATTCGCATTCTTTAAGTTGGTCCCACTCGCTTTTACACACACGCACGCGCGCGCATGCACGCACGCGCTCACACACACACACACACACACACACACACACACACGCGCGCGCGCGCGTGCGCGCACATATATATATATATATAATATATATATATATATATATATATATATATATTTTATTCAATTATAAAACAATTATTCAATTATAAAACAAAACTAGCTTTTATGTGTTAGATTGAAGAAATAGGGGAGATAAGCATTCATATCTGCAGTGGTGGATAATTCTGCCTAACAGTATGTGCTTGAGAGGGTAAATGGGGAATAATAAATGCTTCTCAAAATGAGCCTTCAGCAAGCTTATAGTCTCCAAGGGGGGGGGGGGGGGGGGGGGGGGGGACAATCTCCAATGGGGAGGAAACTCACTAACATATAACTACTGGTCAGATACCTGTATTTCAAGACCTGATTGTTTCTCCTCAGTGACCGCGGAAAGTGGTAACTTGACTCATCTGCCTTTTCAGTTTTAAGAAGAATGCTATCCCAGAAAAAGGCTGGTGTGCAAAACCATAGCATGTTTGTTGAGTTTTCAAAACAAAAAAAACCCAAAGGTGCCACCCTAGAAGACTTGGAGACTATAAGCTTGCTGAAGGCTCATTTTGAGAAGCATTTATTATTCTCCATTTACCCTCTCAAGCACATACTGTTAGTTAGGGAGAATTATCCACCACTGCAGATATGAATGCTTATTTCCCCTATTTCTTCAATCTAACACATAAGAGCAAGTTTTGTTTTATAATTGAATATTTCTTGCAGTCATTGCAACACCAAGCTGCTCTGTAAGTTGCTGGAATGGTGTTCGGTTACTTATCCTTGGAATATATTAGTCTATTTATATATATATATATATATATATATATATATATATATATATATATATATATATATATATATCCACAGTCACACGCATACATGCATTCCATTATAGGCTTACACATACACCCGCATTCATATGCTCAACACACACGCACACAGACACACACGCGCGCGCGCGCGCGCGCGCGCGCCTTTGCGCGTGCTAAGAGGCGTAAATCATGTGTGACAGCAGGTGTTGCGTTTCAGGTCTGCCGACGGCTGGCCACTTGACCGTCAATGTCCATTAGTACTGCCTGTGTACAGCGGCTCCTGTTCCACACGGTGGAGACGATGGGGCGGGGGTTCAAAGAGCGAGGGGGTGGATATTTCTTCTCCGTTCACTCAGACAGTAATGAATGTTGAGATACATGGGAAACTCTCAGGTGGGCGGGGGAGAGGGGGGGGGGGGAGCTTGTCCCTCATTGGGATGTCTGCAGGCTAGGATAAGAGGATGAGGTGAAAGAGAGGGGGAGGATGTGAAAATCGGCGTCATCAACCGTGACATAAAAAGCTTATTAGGAGAGCGAGAGAGAGAGAGAGAGAGAGCGAGAAAGAGCAAAACAAAAAGGACATGTTTCATTGTTACAGTCCAATCTATCAATTTTTCTTAAAGGTCACTGCTGAAGTAATTCCAAGTTTTAGTTGGCAAACGGTTCACACAGTATCAGCATTTACATCGCTGTCACTCCCACAGTGGGTTCAGTTTTCATGTCAAAGTTGTTCAAATTCATTTGCCACTCATATCACCTGGTCATAGGAGAACTTGACTCGGTCTGTTTTAATTTATGGGCGATGATGGTCTGTCTGCAATACACACGTTACGTCTGGAAAGTACACATTCAACTTCAAGCCCCACACAATGATGAGGCACTCATTCTTGATGAGGTTGTTCCGCTTCTTGCTGGTATAGCTAACTGGGATTTGCTTTCTGATTGCTCTTGCTGCCGTAACTGGTTGGGATTTACTTTCTGTGTGCTCTTGCTGCCATAACTGGTTGGGATTTACTTTCTGAATGCTCTTGCTGCCATAACTGGTTGGGATTTGCTTTCTGAATGCTCTTGCTGCCATAACTGGTTGGGATTTACTTTCTGAATGCTCTTGCTGCCATAACTGGTTGGGATTTGCTTTCTGAATGCTCTTGCTGCCATAACTGGTTGGGATTTACTTTCTGAATGCTCTTGCTGCCATAACTGGTTGGGATTTGCTTTCTGAATGCTCTTGCTGCCATAACTGGTTAGGATTTACTTTCTGAATGCTCTTGCTGCCATAACTGCTTGGGATTTGCTTTCTGAATGCTTTTGCTGCCATAACTGGTTGGGATTTGCTTTCTGAATGCTCTTGCTGTGTCATAACTGGTTGGGATTTGCTTTCTGTATGCTCTCGCATCAGGACTGTTGCACGCCAACGTCAGACGTGTTCTGTCCAAGAACATGGGTTTCGGAAAGGTCAGGAGAAAGCAGGACCAGATTGTTGATCGGGAGATCGCGTTTTCTTCAGAAGGTCGGTAACTATGGTGGTATGGCAGCGGAAAAGTTGGGGATGAACGTTCGTTAGTACGTTGCGAAGCCGTGACAGACTCAGTGGGAGGCGCAGTATCTTTGACTTTCTTTCCAATTGTCGTAGTAACGGCCGTTGTGAAGCTCGTGGCCAATGACATCCAGGCGGTTAGGGATGCCCAGGACGCATAGCGCTTGTCTCACTGTCAAGGTAGTTTTAGTCTGTTGCTTGAATAACTCACACATTCCCCCCCCCCCCCCCCCCCGCGCACGCGTTTGTGTGTGTGTGTGTGTGTGTGTGTGCGTGCGTGCGTGCGTGTGTGTGTGTGTGTGTGTGTGTGTGTGTGTGTGTGTGTGTGCGTGTGCGTGTACATGTTTGTGTGTGTGCGTGCGCATGTGTGTAAACTGTCCATCAGCATTATTTTAGAATTTGTTCCAGGTAAATCTTCTACCTGTTCTTTTATGTGGATGTGAGATATGGGGTTACGATGGCACGACAACTGTGGAAAGGGTGCAGCTTAAATGTTTTTCAACGCATCTTCTCCACTTAAACTGTAATGTTGTGTCAGAACGCTTGGAGGACTTGAAATTTATCCAGTCTCTGTGGAAATGAAAGCCGGAATGATTAGATTAGATTATAGATTAGATTGCATAATACAGTTTTTACATCTTTGCATGAAAAAAAAATCTTTTCGTTCAAACAGGTTAGCATGTTTGTGAAACAATGATTTTCCGCCGTCCAAAATAATTGCAGAGACGTTCGTTTTGCTTTACAATAGAATGGCATCTGGTCAGGCATGGAGCGTTAGACTGTAGTACAGGATGGTTGTGTTGTAGATATTATACAGTCAGTTTTCAGTAAGGAAATGTATATTTATCAATTGACAGATTTTAAAAAAAATAATTTTTCTTTTGATTAAATTCGATGTAGCAGCCATAAACGTGTGATTGGAGTTGGACAAAGTTTGGGTCTGCCTGCGAGGAACATCTGTGTAGAGAATGTGATAAACAAGAGATCGGAGGTGACTTTCATTTGTTAAGCAGTGCCCCAAATATGCAGATTTAAGAGCAATTTTTTTTTTTAGCGAAAAATAGACTGGTGTTAAATCAGTTGATATTTTTTGCAGGCTATTGTCTCATGAAAAGAAAAATGCGTAAATTAAAAAGAAAAATCAGATCAAGTCGTTTAAATTTATGCCCTCAATGTCCCCAAAGGGGTTACAGGATAATTTCTTTTTTTATCAGTGTGTGTGTGTGTGTGTGTGTGTGTGTGTGTGTGTGTGTGTGTGTGTGCACGCGCGCGTGCGTGCGTGCGTGCGCTTTCACCAGATTACCATCCCAGGAATATACCCCGTTCATTACACTATCGGGCATTCCTTCTCCTACCTCATTTCAGTTTAGCTCAGAATCTACCCTCCTAAGTTTCCATGGTACAGAGTTCATACCTTTCATTCAGAGTTAACAGACGCTCTCTTTTGGGATGGGTGGCTGCCTCTGAACAGTTTTTGCAGCATATCTAGGAACGGGTTCCAGATCAAACGTTGTCATCCTGTTCAAATTCTGGCAGTCCACACTGGTAGACCACACATGCAGTTTGTATCGTCTCTCCTCTTCGCAAGGGAAGCATACAAAGAGTGATTACAAAGATTCGCTGCGTTATATACGTGAGTTGAGAGAGAGAGAGAGAGAGAGAGAGAGGGAGAGAGAGAGAGAGAGAGTTTGCAGCAAAGCAGGTGATATGTCTTACTGTGTGTCGCGGAAGAGAAGCCCTCATGTGTAAAGGGAGAGGTTAGCTATCGCAGCTGAAGTGAATCGGTGACACCACATAGCGTGTGTAGATGACACTGATTGACATCGGATCGGATCACACTTGTGTAACACCTCTCCACCACCCCTTCTCTCTCTCACCCTCTCTCTCTGTCTGACCGGGTGCATGCACACACACACACACACACACACACACACAGGCGCGCACAGAGGGGGCACAGAGAGAGAGAGGGAGGGAGAGAGAGAGAGCAACAAAGCACGTGATAAATATCACTGTGTATTATGTGTGAAGGGAGAGGTTGGCAATAGCAATCGGAGACACCGTGTATCGTGTGAGAAGCCTCTCATTGACATCTGATCTCGTCACGCTTCTTCATCTTGTGTGCGTGGTGTGTGTGTGTGTGTGTGTGTGTGTGTGCGCGCGTATGTATGTTTGAGAGAGTATGCGCGCGCACACGCGTGTGTGTATGTGTGTGTGTGGGGGGGGGGGGGGGGGGGGGGTGGGTTGTGTGTGTGTGTGTGTGTGTAAGAGAGAGGGAGAGATCTCTCTCTCTCTCACACACACACGCACACACACACACACACACACACACAAACACACACAAGCGCAACCCGCGCACTCTCTCTCTCTCTCTCTCTCTCTCTCTCTCTGGGTAAGGAGGGGCGAGGACGGGCGAGGGGAATGAGTGTGCTGACTGGGGAATAGGCCTACTCAACACATGCCTGTGTTATTAATGGAAGAGCGGTTATTCACAGGGCGGTCATCAGAAGCTGTGGCGAAGGGGACCACGGGGAGCAGTGTGTGTGTGTGTCTGTGTGTGTGTGTGTGTGTGTTGTGGGAACAGGACAGAAAGCATCAACAACACGCTGTTCCACGTTACTCCTTAGGCCTCCCTCACACTGTGCTGCGGCCTGTGTCTTTGTTCTAAGGTGTGAACGTGCGCGCGCGCGCGCGCACACACACACACACCGCACATCCACGCGCGCGCGCGCGCGCGCACGTTCACACCTTAGAACAAAGACACAGAAGTATGAGAACAAAGGAGATGAGACAGCCATAGAAGAGAGACAAAGACGGAAACAGAGATTCAGAAAGAATGCAGAAGTTTGACAAACGGTAAAATAAATAGGCTGATGGCTTCTTTACACCGTGCACTCATAAACGATTAATGGCTTCCTTGTAATTAAAGACAAAACGTAGTTATAACAAATAAAAGGAAATAAAAGTGTAAATAAAATATGCATGTAAGCACTCACATATTTTACGTTTAGTTTTTGATGCAAGCACTCGTGACCAGTTTGAATGAGAGACACATACAGACAGATGGATAGATAAACGGGGTAACAATCGTGATATATTATTACAGTCAGAATTCCACATTTAGGAAATAAATCAAACGATTATTCACATTTCTTAATGCTTGTAGTATAATGATTTGATTTTTGTTTTCGTTTTATTTTTCCGTTATTCAGTTGTATTTTTCCAAAGTTCAATGGGCAGTATAGGTAAAAGATGGCATAAAAATCAGTTCCGGGACAGGGAATAAATGTGGTGCATTTACTATTCAAATATGACCACTGGAAAGTGGCACTCGCTTCGATCAGGTGATGTGATTTTTACCTTAAAACACCTTTATCATAGCAATATTTCGGTTTGAATGGGTCAGTAACTTACAGAGAAAATTTAATAAGTATGTGTTTCAGAGAATGTCTCGTTAAGTTTTTGAGTAATTTAAAGCAGCTTTGACAGGCCAAGTTCCAGCAAGTTGAGGCATAATCAATATTAGATTGTTTGTATGCAGAGAAGACAATTCCGGGTAATTTCGGGTATGCTGATTGAGGAAATGTTTAGTTCTGTTCAGTCGAAAATCCGAGAATTGATTAACTAAATGTTTAATTCTGTTCAGTTGGGAAAACAAACTGAAATCTGATGAAAGTGGAATGATGATGGGATCAAAATAGATTATCATTAACGAAGAGGTCAGATAGCTGAAGAAAATCAATTTGCTCTCAGCCTGTATCGTGAAATTTCAACCCCAATAATTTTAATTATAATTTCGACGGTTTTTTTTTATTAAGATCAAACCAGCATAAATCCGGATTTTAGCTGGTGGAGGATGATACGATCCAAGTTCTGACCAGTAAGTGTTCTGTCAGTATCTATGTGCAGTTCACTAGCAAAACGTTTGTGAGAGGAAGAAATGTTATGCGAAAGATAATCAATATCAACTGAAAATAAAGATGGATGTAAAACTGATCCTTGAGGAGCCCCATATTTTTCCAGCGAGAGAATACTTCGAGAGCTCAAACTGTTCTGTTTCTTAGGAAAGACCATACGAGTCCGAAATATTCCGGTAATGAGCCATAAAAACCATCTTTGGTTGTTGTTTTCTTTCATGAAGCGGCTGCGGTCATTAAGATCAACGGCTTTGGCAAAGTCAACAGATACTGCTTCTATTAATAAATCACTACTAACGTTTCAATGCCACTTTTCTACTTGATTTGTCAGTGCAGTATGATGGGAATGATTCTGTCTAAGTCTGTTCTGATTTAGGTGA
>CM031604.1:21233127-21235627 GCA_018398815.1 Conus ventricosus
GACAGCACGTCTGGATAACCCGCAAACACGCACGCACACTGTGTTTAACCTTTGATCGCTTTTTTTCCCAATTTCATCGTTCCCATACGTTGGAAAGTGAAGGGATTATAATCATTGAGCCTTCTTTCGTATTTCTTACGTGCTCAGTAGATGAATAGACTGTCATTTGATTTGAACTCCTAAATGCAACAACAACAACAACAAAACATGAGTTACCACTATAAAGAAATGAACATTCATCCCCAAATTACTTTCATATGAAAAACAGAAGTCATTAAATAAGTCAATAGGACATTGTTAAAAGCTGATCCCCTCATATTGAGCTTGTGGAGTAAAAACGGATGTGATCTGTATATACTGTAGCGATGTGACGTAATCTAGCATACATTTCATGCCCGAGTATTGAGGTTGAACTTAAATCTGTACGAATCAATAGTCGCGTTCACATTTTGTTCAAACGGGAACATGACGTTTGCGGCACAAGGACGTGTTTCAAATTTGCAGCACTATTACGAATGCGGCACGAAAACGGCGTTTTGCACGTTTGTGGCACACAGGACCGGTTTTTGAACAAGTCCACGTACTGTTCCTTGTCCGCCTGCCATGTCAGCCTTCTCTCCATTTTCTTTCTTTCTTTCTTTCTTTCTTTCTAAGAGTGACGTCAACATTAAGAGAGGAATCAATCTGATTTTCCATGGTAAACCACCAAAACTGTGAAGACTTGATCGAGAAACATGTATTCTTGGAACTGAAAGGAGGAACATCATTTTATGAGCATGTGGATTCTTTTTTAATTGAAATTTGTCTATCATTGATGGAGGAGCATACCTCAAGATAATTTGTAACATAAAGACTGCTTTGTTGAACTTCAGTTTTAATCGTAGGGGAAGAAGACCTCAGGCTGCATAGTCAGAGTAAGATAACGTAGACGATTTTAACAGAAGTAACTTTAGAGCTCACCTGCAAAGACTAAGTAGGGGTTTCAGGATATGCTTACTTGTTTAGTCCTAAACTGCTGAGGTATGATATACATGCGATTCAATATAAGCATGGAAAAAATTCTTGAGAGTGGATAATTAGAAGGTGTTTCATTTTGGACGGTAGATAAACCTTTTTTTTTTTTTTGTTGACATCTTATTTACTCACACTTCGTACATAGTCAGACCACTATGAATTGTTGCCATTTAGAGAGAGAGAGAGAGAGAGAGCAACAAAAAAGAGTGTGAGAGAGAGTACCCTCTATCGTACACTGACAAATGATAATCATGAATGACGTCAAAAATAAAACGGTGATCAGATGTAAGACGGGATGTTCCTGTCACAGAAGACGACAAACACCAAGACTATGGCAAAGAAGATCGGTTAATTAAAAAAAAATTAACAAAAAAACAAAAAAAAAACCCACCCTCAGCTTGGAGGGCGAAGCGCCCTGTTACACATGGTGGAACATAAGACCCCAGACCATCTATCATTGACGTCACACGTCACGTGTGCATGACAAAGACGTTAGTTCGCGCATGCACTTTGCTTAGACAGAATCACTGTAATTGGTTTCTCTCTGCGTGCCAGTAAAACCTACTCGGACGTCACCAGCCAATTTAACATTCTGCCGTCAAGCTCATCTTTACAACAAAAAATCGCAGCACTGCAGGCCTCTCCTTGAAGAACTGCAGTGGCTTTCCGCTGAACAAAGAATAAGATACAAAACCTTCTGCCTCTGCTGCTACGCTGTTCCGTGTTTGGGCATGACCGTTCCTTCTAGGTCTTTTTACCTGCGGATCACGGCATTTTGGGCACGTACAATTCACTGCCGAAGAAGCTGGTCGAGGAGCAGTCAGATCCACTTTAAAAACGATGGAACTCTGTCTATGTCCGTCACAGTTCTTTGTCAATGACACCATTCCGGTTTTATCAAGCAGCCTTTCATATGATGCAATCCATGCTATAGTAATAAACCAGATATCAGGGGCGTGGAAGCCAGTATGTGTTGATGTAGGCGTTTCAGTTTGTGATCAGTGAATAAAGCGACCAGCCGCCATGGCTCTGTGGTTAACGTCACGGATTCCGGGCTGGGAAGTCGTGCGTTTGATGACGAGCAGAGCCGTTTATCCGTGGGATTTTTCTGCCCCGATCGACACTTACCCAGAGTTTAGTGGCTGTGGGTTCTATTGGGAAGACAGAGTTCACGCAGTCGAGTATCATCCACTTCAAGGATGCGTCTCTGACAGTATCGCTCAAATTTGCTAACCAACACTGCAGGTACCTGTTTTCCTCGGGCCTGGTTGACGCCAGGAAATGTGAAAGTAAAAGTATAGTACGGCCATACCATGTAGTCTCTGGAGTGGAACTACATACCATTATCTTAATCTTCATCATCATCATCACCATCATCGACGGTCAGCCAAAAAAAAAGAAAAAAGAAAAGAGTCTTCACAAACATGCATGGCCTTTCGTGCCCGGCCGTCGTGGTGATCCTTGATTCTGTTTCCTCTCCACGTCT
>CM031604.1:21240627-21260627 GCA_018398815.1 Conus ventricosus
GCACGCACGTACGCACGCGCGCGCGCGCGCGCGCACACACACACACACGCACGCACGCACGCACTCACGCGTGCGCGCACAACACACACGCACACAAGACACACACACACACACACGCACACACACACACATACAACACAACACAATACAACACAACACACACACACACACACACACACACACACACACAAAAGTAACTCTACAAAGAAGGAAACGAATGTAATGAAGTAGGGAAGACAGTACAGATAAAACCAGTAAAGGAGAGAGAATAATTTTACAACGAAAGAAGTTCGGGGAAGGTCGCAAGAAAGACAAAACGAGGAAGAGGCAGGAGGAAGAGAAAGAAGACAGAAAAACACAGACAGAGCAGAGACAATCCCCATGAAAAGCAGCGGCAGCTTTACGTCCACTGCTGTCTGTGCCGGGAGGGATTTTACGTTCCTGGAGTTGGGAAGGGAAGCAAGGGAACAGGAAATATTGATGTAGACAGATCGGGGAGATTCGATTCCACCGTGACGATATCCTCATCAACACCGTTGTAGGTGTTGTCGTCTTCTTGTGCTGTGTTGTCAATTTTCCCGACCAGTCAACGATGCAGTGTTCGAGTATGTTGTGAACTGTGACAAAAGACATAGCGAGAACAGAAAAGTGTTTCACCCCACTTTCCTATCATTCACCTTTCTCGGACTTCCGCTGGCTCGCGAAGGGCACTAACCACTTCGGGTCAACACTTGCGATGAGAGAATCGTTCAGTTGGCTAGCGTCCCCTCTCATGTAACCACACAGGCCAACCTACTACTGTCCACTGCTCAGCGTGGTCGACCTGCCACCTGACGTAGCCTGTGCCCAGAGGTAATCACCGTGTGTGCGCTTCAACTTCACAGTGTGACATTGTCAGAAGCGGTGTGCAGCGAACCACTGGCCAACCCGTTAACGGGAGGCAGACTGAGAGCCAATCGGGCCAATAGAATGCCGTCAGCACATGCAAGGAACTCTCACTAACAAAACTCCAATGTAGTCATCCTTTTGTGTGTATGTGTCTCTGACAGTGACTGGACCTTCATTAAGATCCGTTTTTGTTGTTGTGTTTTCGGTGTTGTGTTTTCAGTGTTCCCAACCACCTGATGATGATATCCCTCCTCCTGTATGTCTCTGACAGTAACATTAACTTCATTAAGACTTGTTGTTGTTGTTGTTGCTGTTGTTGTTGTTGTGTTTTCAGTGTTCTCTATCACCTGATGACTGGTGAGTTGATTTTAACGTGGTGACAGCCCTGATGTGGCCCTTGGCGGTCGGCTGGGCTATAAGCAACATTATCTTATCTTATCACCTGATGATGGTCATCCCTCCCTCTGTATATCTCTGACAGTGATATTAGCTTCATTAAGATGTTGTCGTTGTGTTTTCAGTGTTCCCAATCACCTGATGATGCTGTGTGCGGGGCTGGGGGTGTCGCTGTCCATGTTCATCATCCCGGCCTGCGACAGCCTGGCCTCGCTGCTGGGTGTGCTGATCCTGATGGGATGGTGCATGGGTTGCCTCGACTGCCTGGCCAACCTGCGCATGATCCTGCTCTTCGGCAAGTACGTCGCCCCGTTCCTCCAGGTCAGTCGCAGTATGGCAAAGCGTTAGCGTCAAAAAGCAGAGGTTGGGTAGATTTAGTGTAACAGCTACTCTTCTCTCTCTCTCTCTCTCTCTCTCTCTCTCTCTCTTCTCTCTCTCTCTCTCTCTCTCTCTGAACGTTGCCTCCACACACACACACACACACACACACACACACACCACACACACACAGACACACACACACACACACACACACGTGCGCGCGCGGATGCTTGTGTGCAAGCACGCAAATACACACACATTTTACACTCATTCCTTAGAACAATCCATTTGATTAGTCAACACAAACAAAGACAGTGTCGCTGAACAGTGGCGACGCTCTGTCAGGGTAGAGCAGCCTCCATTTCACGCAGAGAACTGTGTGTTAACCGTCCTGTTTCTGGCTGATTTTGGCTCCCTTAGGTCCATTGTGGTACAGTGGCTACGAAGACAGATGACGATAATTCTGATCCGGTGTCCACTGTAAATACTTCTACAGCGAAGAGAGTCATGAAGATTTTATTTGCATGATCAGCTCCCTCATTTAACAAAGCATGCTGACTCTGCGCAACAGTTACTGTGAATGTTTTGACCTCGGCTCTCCTTTAGGCTCGATGCCCAGCGCAACAGTTACTATGATTGTTTTGACCTCGGCTCTCCTTTAGGCTCGATGCCAGCGCAACAGTTACTATGATTGTTTTGACCTCGGCTCTCCTTTAGGCTCGATGCCAGCGCAACAGTTACTATGATTGTTTTGACCTCGGCTCTCCTTTAGGCTCGATGCCAGCGCAACAGTTACTATGATTGTTTTGACCTCGGCTCTCCTTTAGGCTCGATGCCAGCGCAACAGTTACTATGATTGTTTTGACCTCGGCTCTCCTTTAGGCTCGATGCCAGCGCAACAGTTACTATGATTGTTTTGACCTCGGCTCTCCTTTAGGCTCGATGCCAGCGCAACAGTTACTGATTGTTTTGACCTCGGCTCTCCTTTAGGCTCGATGCCAGCGCAACAGTTACTATGATTGTTTTGACCTCGGCTCTCCTTAGGCTTGATGCCAGCGCAAAACAAACAACGGTCAATACAAGAGACGATGTTCGGATTTCTGCAAGGGAGGTAATTTGTGTTAAAGCTCGCGTTGAGCGAGAGTGACCCCGCCGTTTTCTTAGGAGAGATGCTGCTGGTGGGCACGCCTTAGGTGATTTTGCACCATCAGTCGGCCCTAACAGTTCAGTCACAGAGAGAGAGAGAGAGAGAGAGCGAACACACCAGTATGAAACTGTGCGCCTGTAGTGCACACAGTCAGTGTGCCGATTGTCATCCAGGCGTACGATTCAAATCAAATACTGGACTCTCAGGATCTCTTTGCTTGGCCCATGAACTGAGAATAAGATCACTCTACTGGCAGTGGAAAGACGGGTTATCACTCTACTGGCAGTGGAAAGACGGGTTATCACTCTACTGGCAGTGGAAAGACGGGTTATCACTCTACTGGCAGTGGAAAGACGGGTTATCACTCTACTGGCAGTGGAAAGACGGGTTATCACTCTACTGGCAGTGGAAAGACGGGGTATCACTCTACTGGCAGTGGAAAGACGGGGTATCACTCTACTGGCAGTGGAAAGACGGGTTATCTTCCCCCTACCTTTTTTCCCCTTGAACAGGTCTATCTAACATTTTCATGGTGTGTAGCTACATTGTTCTTGGGAACAAATTACTGCTTTTTTTTTTATTTAGAAACCTTGCTTTGTGTAACGCGATTCTTTTAGACAACTGTCTCGAAAATTTTGTGTCGTGCTTGTTTTCCCAGTCATTTGTGACATCTGAAAATAGAATGGTTGAAAATTATCTCCTCTGTTTCTTAAGGTGCATTAGACTGGCGATACTTTGTACTTTGTGCACCTGTTTTGTGCCTTTGTTTGATTTAGGCCTATTTTCAGCCACGCTCAGTCTGTTTCAGTCTCTTTTTCCGCCTTTGGACAATCGTAATGACTAACCTGTACGAATTATATAGAATTAAAAATTAAAATATATTTATTTTATAACTCGGGAACAAATTACGTTTTTAAAAACTCTGTAAATCCTGTTCACAGCTCTCTGCCTGCTGTCAAAGCTACTACCTCAACAGGTTGGAAATTAATTATTATTGAAGAGTTTTCTATTGCAATCCGTTGCCATATTAATGCACGTTTCATGCCGTTATTTGTTTGTTTCGCTTACAATATTTCGTAATTTATGTTCGTTGGGTCCAAAAGCATTCCGTCTAAACAGTAATGAAAAGCAAGCATGTTAATGAAAGTCAGCTAAGGGTATTTCTCGGTGACTACATCTCCATACCTAAGTGCTCCGGACAACTCTCACGGGTAGATCATTTTACGTAGGAGTGGACGTGGGAGACAAGGGGATAGGAGGGGCTGGGGACATTGTTGTTCTCATGTTTTACAGCGCTACAGACGGGAGGACGCTCCGGTGGGGGTGGGGGGGGGGGGGGCATCTTGCGAGGAACAGGGGATGGGAGCAGCTGCAACTACAATATCAGCCTGTCCAACATGTAGTGGACAGTATCCAGCCCAACCATTGCTGGTGACGTGTTACAGCACCACGTGTTGACGTTTTCTTCCCCCCCCCCCCCCCCCCTCCCCGCCAAGCTTTTTAGACACAGGGGGTAAGGGAGCGAGAGAAAGGCGAGGTTCGTGATTCCGCAGACACCCCCCCCCCCCCCCCTCTATACCTCCCTCCGCACCCGACTCCCTCTCCAACTGATTCATTCGTCCCTGAAACTAAACGGTCAGAACAGAAGTGTTCTCCCCCTGGACATCACTGTCGGAGACATTTTTTTTCCTTTTGGCAGTAACGACTGGTGGTCTTTGGCTGACATGCAAATAGATTGTGCTGAGTAAGCCACAAGCTCAGCTGACTGAACTTTTCTGCCACAGACCACACACAGTTTGTATCCCTAGACAGTCTCCACTTCCCGACCCTCCATACTGTCACGACGACGGGTGGAGTCAGCTAATGGGTTGATTTTTATCACCAACGGCACATGCCGGGGTGCGGCTTAGTGCCTGAAGATACCGAGTTGTATGGTCTGTCACACCTTGGTGATGGTGGACCTTGGAAGGAACACGTCTTATGCTGGAATGCGATCTTTGAAAATAAGTCGGTATTTCTTTTTCTAAATAAAAGAAAAAAGATACTGGAATAAACATGAGTTGCGGAAGAGACAAAGACTAGAGACAAAGAAAGTGTGTGTGTGCGTGCTCTGTGTGTGTGTGTGTGTGTGTGTGTGTGTGTGTGTGTGTGTGGTGTGTGTGTGTGTGTGTGTGTGCGTGCTCTGTGTGTGTGTGTGTGTGTGCGTGTGCGTGTGCGTGTCCGCGTGCTCGCTTTCGCGGATACTTTTTTCATTCCATCTTTGAGCTTTGGTAAAGGAAAGTGCCGTTGGGTGTGAAGGCCTTGGAATCGCTCAAATAATAAAATCTAAAACACAACAAATACACACACAGTCGATGAAACCCCATCACCCTCACTTCAACACCGCCCCCCCCCCCCCCCCCGCCCCGCCCTCTAACACACACACACACACACACACACACACACACACACACACACACACACGCACATATGCGCGTGTCTGCACACACACACTCACACATACAAACACACACACACACACACACACACACACACACACACACACACACACGCTACACAAGCACGCACACACACACACCACACACACACACACACACACACACACACCATGGAATAAGCAACCAACCATCCCCACCAGTAACCGCCCACTTCAGCTCCGTGGTGCCCGTGCTGCAGGCCATGCACTGTTTCTACGGGCTGGGCGCCTTCGTCAGTCCCATGATCGCCTCCGCCTTCCTGCTCAACAAGGACTGCACCCCCTTCATCGACGGCTTCACCATCCAGACCCCCACCCTCCACGACGACGGCGGCGACCACCGCCACGCCGACAACGAGACCACCTCCGCCCTCCCCGCCACCATCCACATCGCCCCGCAGCCCCAGAGGGTGTTCCGCTACAGCCACATGAGCCGTGTGCCCGTGGCCTTCTTCATCCTGGGCGGACTGCAGGTAGGGCACGTGGGAAGGAGGCTGTGGGAGTTGGGGGGAGAGGGGGGGGGGGGGGAGCGGGGATTGAGCGGGAGAGGAGGAAAGATTGAGGAGGAGTGAAGAGAGCTGTGTGTCTTGGGACGCCTCCGAAAAGCGTCAATTTTTGTGATAGTCAGACTGAGCCAATGTCGAAAAGCGCGAGTCTGGAATCGTCTGCAACCTCTAGTTTTGACGTTTACAGGAGCCGATTTTTCGGCATTTTAGTGTGTGTGTGTGTGTGTGTGTGTGTGTGTGTGTGTGTGTGTGTGTGTGTGTGTGGTGTGTGTGACAGTGGGTGCGTGTGTGTATGTGTGTTTCGCAGTGTTCCAAAGTATTTGTGTGTGGGTTTGTTGTTGTTGTTGTTTTGTTTTGTTGTTGTTGTTTGTTTGGGGGAGGGCGAGGGAGTGTTGATGTGTGTGATTCCCAGTGAGTGTGTGTGTGTGTGCGTGTGTGTGTGTGTGGTGTGTGTGTGTGTGTGTGTGTGTGTGTGTGTGTGTGTGTGTGTGTGTTCGTTCACAGCTTGGCCAGTTTCTTCTTTTTTCCCTGTCTGCATGAGAATTGTAATCAATTTGGCAAAAGTCTGAGCACTATCATTTTCCGTTTAAAATGAGGGAATACATCAATAGGATAAGATGAGCCTCGGGTAGTGTTTTCTTTCCAGTGTTATTTTTGGCGACAGGAACATTCCGATCCATAGGTTAGTTAACAGTTCATTTCAAGCAAGTTCCGTGTTCACAGCTTCGGGAGCTGGAGGAATGGCGATCATCACAAGGTGATTCAAACAACGCACCAAAGCTCCGCCCAGCATGTTGACTGTTTGCAGAGAGTGAGGAAACACATATGTACCCTGTACTGAAGAACCAGATTCACGCTTTTTGACATTAACAGTTCATTTGCGCTTATCCACATTGAAACTCGCGTTTTTAAGGCCTGTGCTTTTCAGCATCTTCGTGTGTGTGGGGGAAGGACAGGAAGCTGGAAGGGTTTGGGTGAAGAGACATTGTCATCTAATCCCTGCTGTTGGTTGACTGGTCAGGATGGGGTGGGGGTGGGAGTAGATAGTCTGCTGTTTTCCTTCATCAGTATGGGGGAGGGAATTCAGTCCGTGGGGCGGGGAGTGTCAATGGCCTGATTGTTTTGTTTTGTTTTCGTCCTGATTGTTTTGTTTTGCTTTCTTTTTTTCTCCTCTTAAGTTATGAATACATCTAGCTTCTGATGGAATTGTGGGGAGGGGAAAGCAGCGTGATGTCAGCTTTCTCTTTGATTTAGAGACAGTTCATTTTTTCACCCTGGGCCGGTTAAACGCCTCGGGTTTTAGGGCAAGGGGGGCTTCTCTGCTTACGATTTGGCCGGTTTGTTTGTTTTTTTGTTTGTTTGTTTTTTTTTTTGTTTTTTTTGCTTCCCAACCTCGCGCACCTCAGAGGCAGTGCACCCACCCCGCTCATCCGAACCCCCGTCCACAACCATCCCCCGGGGGCCCCCGCCCACCCCGGGGCACAGAAATCCACAGGGAGCAGTCAATGTCAATCGCATGGGGCAACCCCCCCGGGAGGACACTGCACAGCTGCCGGTCACTTCGGGGGGTTTCAGGCGCCTGTTCGATTAACAACGCGGGACCCCACCTACAAGCCCCTACGACCCAAATAATTGTTTAGTTCCGGACCCGGGCGTGAGTGACTCCCCCCTCCGGGGGTTTGTGCCGGGTTTTTGTCTGTCTACGTGGGAATGGGGAATCGGGGGGTTTCGCCGTTTCTTGTTTGTTTGCTTTCCGTGGGTCCTCCCCCCCCCCCCCTCCCCCTTCCCATTTTGGGTTTGGGCGACTTGCAGAATTTTCACCCCAAAGAGGGGGGGGGGGGGGGGGGGGGGAGTTGGGAAGGGTGGAAGGGGGGGGGTCTGCCATGCTGGTTTTTTTTGTTTACTTTGTTTTTTTATTGGAAAACCCGGGGCCCCTGTTCCTTGGCGTTGTTCATGGGGGATGGTGTGGTGTTTGGGTGCGTATACGGGTGGAAAAAGGGGGGGCTTGAGGAAGGGCGGAGTTTGTTTTACGGGGCTTCCCCAAACACTATTTCAAACTTTGTAAAGTGCCCTGTCTTGCTTGGGTTTTCAAATTCAGTAATGAGAAAAAGTCCCGACGTTTTGGGCGTCGGGTTAAAAATCGGGGAAGTCAAGGCGCTTTTCCTGCGCGTGACGACACAAAGGGTTGTCCACGTCACCTTCATCCCCGCATTCTGACGCATTTTACCCCATACGCACACGCAATCTCTCCAATCAACCAAAAGCGCACTACCGAATGTTTTTCTTCCCCCCTCTCCTCGGAAAAAAAACACTTACTAATCAAAAACAACAACTTGTAAACAGATTTTACACCTGATCTTTCCGCATGAGAGACAAATAAATCCGCACACATTTTTCCCCTCACACCAGAGACAAACAACTTCCACATTATTCTTTCACTGAGAGAAAAAAATAGCTTCACTTTTTATCTCTTTTACCAAAGATAAAATCTTCACCCCTTGTATCCCCTTTTTTACCCTGAGAGAAAAATAATCAGTTCCGCTTCTATAAAGCTAGGGCCCTTACTTTCCGTTCCCCCAAAATTCCGGGACCAGGGAATACTAACTCCGTAATCACTGAGGACTCCCTGCCTAAAGTAAAAGCTTCCCTGTTTTCCCTCAATTCCCTGTCCTCGAACAAATAGGCCCCCTCGAACCTCCCTTCCGGGAAATAAGTCCGCCCTTCTTTTCCCGCGACTTTTTCTGTCTCTTTGCGAAATGACGGCTTAAACCTCCCCTGGAGTTGGTACTGGGGGGGCGAACTACCGGTTTCCCCACACCATGGCCACTTCAACCCCCGGGGGGAAAGAGAAGGGTGAAGGGGAAAAGGGTAAAGGTGAGGGGTTAAAGGGGGGGGCTAAACACGAATGGGTTTGTGTAAGTCCCCTGCTTTCCAATTCAACTATGAATTTCTTTCTTCTTTTTTAAATTTTTCCCCCCTGTATTTTCCCCAACAAATCATCGCCACCGGGAAAGACGGGTCGCAACAGGACCACCGCCCGACGGTTCGATCTCTCCCCATCCTGGGTTAAAACTGACTCTTTCCCCCCCTTCTCTAGTGGTGCATACTCAGTGTTAAAAAACACATGACCAGCACCTTCCCTTTACCACCCTTGTTAAACATACCAAAGGGTCCCTTTCCCCCAATGCCCACATTCGTTTCTTGAATGAGCCCATACTCACAATTTTTTGGGGGACGCCCGCTACACTGTAAGCCACATAAATTTTTCCTTTAATTTGTGGCACGGGGAAATATTCAATCAAATACATGTGATGGGCGTCACATGCCTTGATGTGGGGCTGCGTCACATGCACCCCCCACCGGGGAAAAAATTTTCTCCAAAATTTTTAAAAAAGGATATAAACTTCAAAAAAACACATCTTCAGCCATGAACCCAAAAAAAGGTAACCATCGCCATGTTTCCCCAAAATTAAAAAATCAACGATAAACAATCACCATGATCCACCAAAAAATACATTTTTAAAAATTTCAATTTTCTAAAAAAAAACAGTCAAAATCAATCACCAAATCCACAAGATACATTTTAAAAAAATTACGGGATAAAACTTTAGGGATACAAAAATTAAAAACAAAAATTGTGTAAAATTAAAAAGATGTGAAGCCTTTTTCCCCGACTTTGCTCCATCTATTTTTAAAAAAACCCCTCATGAAAATAGAAAATTCCAAGTGAAATGTTTTCCAAAGACATTAAACAAAATAAACATAGTTTAAACAATTTTTCTTTTTCCCCACTGTAAGTTATAGTCCTTAAAAGCCCAAAATGCCTCCATTGTTGACAATGACAAATGAAAAAAATTGGTTTGCTCTTTTGCAAATCAAACATTTTTAAAAATTTTCAAAAGATTTTTTGCTATCAACATACTTTTGATTCATCTTCACAACAAAAGACAAAATAGTACTTGTTTTTTTCATTGTTTCCCAAAGAATAAAAAAGTATTACATAAACTCAAGTAGTTGTTTGTTAAAAAACTTTGTATTTAATAAGCAAATTATCAAAAATACCGGATTTAAACGTCATAGCATACAAGCACCGCAAAAGTGTACACCGTAATCTTTAAAAAAAGACAAAAACAGAAATTTTTTTCCCCTTGAAGACGTTAATTTCCCCATGAATTTTCACGCACGGACAACAAATCTCCCCATGACTTTTTTTGGTTCCAGGCAGGTTCAACGAAAAAGGGGAATTTCCTTAAATGCCAAAGACACTTAATAACCTGCTTTCTTAGTCTTTGAGATTTCAAGAACGTCAGGGGCCTAGGGTCAGCTGTAACTGAAACTTTTTTCCCAGTCAAGAACCGGCGAACTTTCACATGCCCATAAAATACCAAAAGCACTCTCTCCAATATGAGTATTTCTCCGGTTCTTTGAGAACTTTTAGGGGTATTCACGGAGTAATAAAGACTTTTTTCTAACGTACCCCCCCTTTCCTTTAGAACTGGCATCAGTTCTTAAAATAAAGTCTTTGAAAGGGAAACAATAAACAGGAAATGATTGGGGGTGTTCTGAACCCACCCAAACCCTTTCGGCACTATCAACCACAAAATACTTTTTTCTTCCCCCTTTCGTCATTTCAGTAAAAGGGGGCCGTCAGGGAGCAAAGGGGGTACATATCGTCTATAGAAGAAAAAACCCCGATGATGCCCTGCATTTTTTTTTTAGGGGGTTTTGTTAAGGAAAAAATCTTTTCCACTTTTTTCCCTCTGCCATTTTTTCCCAAGAATATGTGCCCCAAAAAAACTCGAATTTAAAACCGGGCACGAATTTTTGGGTTTTGCAGTAAAAACCAAAACTTCGACTGCAAAAAACAGCTCGTAAGTTGGGAAAAAGGAGGTCACCCCCATATTTGCAGCCAACAAAATGTCATCAAAAAAACGATGCACCACATTCGGGGTTTTCAGGGCCGCATATTCGGGCAAAGAAGCTGGGGCATTTTAAAACCCAAATGGATTTTCGTCCACGGGAAAGACCAAAGGTCTTTAAAACCTGTCTTTTCCTTTCCTTCACCTTGGAATCTCCCCTCCCCTTTAGTCAAGTCTACTTACAAAATATTTCCTTCTAAGCTGACACAGAATTCTTCAATTCTGGATAGGCCGGCTCGAACACAGGACGTATTTACTTTTCGTAATCGATGCAGAAACGCAAAACCAAACAGTTTTGTCCACCAAATCCCAAAGGGTGAGCTGAGGGGAGATGTAAAAGGTTCTATCCCTTTAAATCCAGCATTACATTGAATTTCCCTCAACCACCTCTTTTTTTGCAAATGGGGGGGTAGGGTTTGGGTTCGCACTGGATTTCAAAAGTTAACTTAATCTATGGGTTCATCCCTTTACTGTCCCGGGGATCCGTCAACATCCAAAAGTTTTTCAAAATGTCTTTGAGCTTTTCTTTTTGACTTGTAGACAAATCATTCACAAAACCACATCCCATAGTTTCAATTTGATAGAAATAGAAGGGGTCAACAAAACTGCACTGGTGGGTTTTAAAAATCCTACATTCCTGTTTTCAAAACCTTTTGATCTTCCCTTACTACATTGGTAAAAAATTCCATGAAAATGTTTCATTTGACATCAGTTTTGACACAAACATACCACTAAAAACCGACTGGTTGATGGAAAACATTGCGTTCACATACTTCTTCACTGTCACATAAATCCTTCTCTGTTTGCCATTTTGATTTTATAATTTTACTTCAAATTTTTTTCGACCCCCTAAAAGGACCCTCCCATAACACGAATTTGTTATTTCATCTTTTGTACACAAGAACTTATCCCCTCCACTGAAGGAAGGGCCCTTTTGCTTTTCTGTCTGCAAAGACCTTGTAACATCTTTTTTTTCTATCACAGCTTTTTGCAACTCACATGCATCCTTCAAACGTTTATGCAGTTCATAAACGTTTTGGTAAACAGTTTTACTGTCATATGCCCTTTTTTTTTCCCCGTCCTTTGTGACATCAATAGATCCAAAGGACCCTTGTGGTCCCCGAAAAAGAAGCCAAATGGAGAGAACCCGCGTTTCGTTCGCTTTTCCCTGTATGAAAAAACAAACCCGGGGTAAAACGACCCTTTCCCTGGGGCTCTTGCCTTGCAACCTTTCTAAACTGGATTTCAACTTTCCTTTGAAACGTTTAAACCCATGCCATTCGTTGGGGTGAAGGGGCGTGGTTAAAAATGGAAAAAATTTGACAACATCTGTAAATTTCTCTCATGAGATCAGAAATGAATTGCTCCACAACCGAGAGAATTTCGTTGGAAACCCCCCCCTCTGGAAAAAATTTCAAGTAAAGGTTTCAGCACGAACTGTATCAATTTTCTTCAGTGGGAACGCTTTTGGATACCTTGTTGCTTACCACCAAAGCAAGAATAGCATACCCAAAAGACAGTGGAGCGGGCCAAAAGATCAAAAGCTACCCCCGAAATGGAACGGAAAAAGAAGGGATTTTGTGCAAATGGGACAGGGACCGACCCTTTTTGAGTTCTTTTGGCAGAGTCACAGGCGGGAGTATTTGTAACTTCCTTTTTGACAAAACCCCCCCCCCCTAAAAAGAACAAGAACTCTCTTTAAAAGTTCTTTTGATTCCCCAGTGCCACGAACAATGACATGACCCTGGGCAGTAAGTTTCTCTAAGTGGTTTTGGAACCACAAATTGTCTTTGTCCGTCCAGGTCACACCGAAAATTCAGAGTCCAGTATTACGTTGGGTTTTTCCGTTGGTACGTCAGTGCAGTCGTTTGCAGCAGAAAGTATTTTCGTCAGCGTCTGGCTTTTCCCCACACTTTTAAACAACTGGGAATTGGGTTCATCCAGTTTTGAGACTTTTTTGCGGGTTTTTAGCCCTTTTCCGCTCTATGTGTTTGATCTAGTACCACAAACAAGGAACAAACGACCTCCCACCACCATGTACTGTAGCGAACCTGGAAATTGCCCGTCAAACGCAGACTGGGGTTACAAAACAAGGCGGGAAAAAACCCGGGGTATACTGATACATGAAATTTTCCCAGCGGAAACGTTTCAATCTTTCCTCCAAACGACCTACACTTTTTGGGCAGGGTGGTACTGGTCTTTAAGGGCGAAAATTTTTCCCTACACCCCATAGGCACCCATGTCTCGCAAAACCGAAACCCGCAAACCATTGTGGTCCCTTTTCAACACCCGCCATCAACAATTTATTGGTGCCAAAACAAGGCTCCACAATCAGGGGGACTAAGCGGGTTTTGAACATTTGGTTTAAAGGGGAATTTTTCCCCCAAAAGGAACTTGCCGCACAAAAAAAACACGCATTGTTGATCGGCAGCCACTGATTTTTGAAATTCTATTTTGTCCCGAAAAGGGCCCCAAAAAGGGTTTCGGGGGGTCGTTGTCCACGACCCGAACGTTTGTGAGGGGTAAAAGGGGGCTTTCCGGGGGTGAGTACTGTTACAAAATCAAATCAACCGCGGGAAAATCCCTGTCCGTTCCTAGGGTAGGAATTTCCCTTTAGGACTCAAAAAAGACCCACGATTTCCTTTCCCTTTAATTCCCCGTCCTAGGGGAAGTACAGACGCAGAACTCAAAGATGGAAAATTCTCCTTTCCAAGCCCCCCTTATTGGGACGATACAAAACTGACAGCCCTCTAACAAATTTTTTTTTCCCTTTTCAAATTGCCTTTCTTTTAAGGAAAAGTGGCCCAACTTTGCCACGCTCTGGAAAAGTTGTTCCTAAGGAAGGAATCCGCAGTGATTGAAAAGTTTTGTTCGTTTAACAAATCGACCATCGATCCAAACAATGACCATACGTCGAAACACGGAAACGATTTTCCCCCTTTTTAGGGGCACAAAAGGAAACGTTTTGGAAAAAATCAGAGAAAAATGAAATTTCTTAGGGGTTCTTCTTTTCAAAACTGACCCCCAATTTAAAATTTTTTTTTCGCTGCAATGGGGGACAGTGTCAAAACGCTACCCTTAAACAACGACGCAAAATTTCAAATTCACTTTTCCTTGGGCCCAAACCCCAAGACGTTTCGTGACTTTCAAATCGAAAAGAAAATCAATGTCATCCTTTTTTTTTCCCCAAAAAGGGGCAACTTGGAAAATATGCCCCTTTGGTTTGGGCATGGGGTGCGGAACCCCACTGGTGGGGGTTCCCATGCCTGGATTTTTTTAATTTCAGCATCGTCCTTTGTTTAACTGCCTCAACTTAAATTGGACGTTCTTCAGCTTCAGCTTCCCCTTAATCTTTTTCTTCAATTTTTAGTTCCCCCTTTCCTTTTTTTTTCAATTTCGCTTCCCCCTGTAGTTTATTTTTTTTCACTTCCCCTGTGTTTATTTTTTTCGCTTCCCCCTGAATTTATTTTCTTCAGCTTCGTTCCCTCTGTAGTCTATTTTTTCCCTTTACTTCCCCTCTGTAGCTATTTTTTTCCCTCTCTCTTTGCCTTTCGCCCTATCTGTGCATTGTTTTCACATATTAGTAAGTTTTTCTCCTCAAAACCCCCAACGTTCCGCTTGTTTACAATTTAAAATTCATCCATAATGAAGTCAGATATAAAACCAACTCTCAAAGTATAATAAAAATAAGGGGATTAGATGAAATTTATGTTCACAAAACCCTTTATAGTTATACAAAACGAAATTCAATTTTTCCCGGGGAAAAAAAACAGCTTTCTTAAACGGGGTATGAAACCCAAGGTTTTTTTCCAAAAAATATTTTTAAACTGTTTTCAAATTTTGGGAATTTACAAAACAAAATGAATTTTAAACAAAACGTTTTTTCCCTAAGAGAAAAAAAAAAAAATAAAAACAATAAGTTTTTCTGAAAATAAATTCTTTATAAATTTTTAGTTTTCCCAAAATTTTTTTGTTTTTCACTTTCTTTTTTTACTTAATTTCAAACAATTTACAAAACAATGTACCGCCTTTTACAAAAAGAAATTTAAAATTTTCAAAACAAAAGGAATACAAACAATTAAAAAGAGGGAAGAGACACAAACTAGCGGAAATCCTACCCAAAAGATAAAATGTTGAAAGAAAAAATAGGATTATTTAGGGAAATTTTAAAAAAGATTTTGGGGAAAAAGGGGGGGAAAAAGGAAATGAAAGGATCACAGGGCCGGGTAGTGAGCAGAAAACAAGAAAAACAAAAGAAACCCACAGACGCACCCCATGGTCACTGTCTCCCTGAAACGGGGACGGAAAAAAAAATCATGACAATATACACCAACTCAGTAAAATACAAAATACTAAAAATCAACAATAAATGCACATTCACCCCCAAAAAAAAAAAAATCCGCCCCACCCAGAAAAAAAAAAATCAAAAGTTTAAAAATGTTTATTTGGGCAGAGCGGTAACAACCCACCCCTACATACTACGTGACGGGGGAAATTAATCCCACACCTGAGGGGCAAGGGGAAAAAAACAAACGAAACAATAGGGAAAGCAAAGAAATAGATATTTTTCGAAGGGAAAGACTATTGACTCCCCCAAAGCCATTCCCCCTGCAAACGCAGGAAGGGTTTGGGGGATCAGTCCTGGGAAAGGGGACAAAAAAAAACCCTTTGGGGGAAGGGCAGCGATTCCCAACGCCCTGCCCCCCTTTCTGCCCGGGACGAGCAAAAGGAGTTGGGCTATCGGCCTGAGGGGGGGAAGGTCAAAAAGAAAAACCTACCAAAAAAAAAAAACCCTTTAAGGGGGTAAGCAACAAAAGAAAAAGTCAAACCCCCCAACACAATAGAAATAGAAAAAAAAAACAACAAATGCAAATATTTTACCAATAAATAATTAAACTTTCTTTTTTTTCCTTTCCTCAAACCCTTGGGGGCACAAATAGAAACCTTTTTTTTTTTCCTCAAACCCCTTTAGGGACAAATCTTTTTTTTTTAAACCCCAAGGGGGACCCTAGAAATCTTTCTTTTTTTTTTTTTTTCCCGGGGAAACAACGGGAGCTACGCCGGTGAAACTGGGGTCGGGGGACCACTGTCACACTGTCACTCTTGCATCCCGCTTCATGACAGCATTTACTCCATACGCACACCAATCTCCCAATCAACCAAAAGGCACAACCGAATGTTTTTTTTCTCCCCCCCTCCCTTAGGGGAAAAAACTTTACTAATCACAAAAAACACTTGAAAAAAGTTTTACACTGTATCCTCTCCCACGAGAGCAAAAAAAATCCGCAACTTTTCTCTCCACACCCGGGGGGACAAATCAATTCACACATGCCCCTTTACACTGAGAGAAAAAAATATCTTACACTTGTATTTCTTTACATAGGTAAAATAGTCTTCACACTTTTCTCTCTTTACACTGAGAGATAAATAATCTAGTTCCGTTCTTTAAAAAACATGGCCTTCACATTCCGTTTCCCAAAATTCCGGGCCAGGGGAATCTAACCCCGTAAATCACTGAGGACCTCCCCCCTCAAGTAAAACTTCCCTCTTTTTCCCAATTTCCCCGTTTCTGAACAAAATACGCCCCCCGAACCTCCCCCCGGGGGGGAAAGAGTCTCGACTCCTTCCCCGCTTCTTCTGTCCTTGCGAAATACGAGCTTCAACTCCTCTCCCCGGGTTTACTGGGTGGGGCTGAATACCGGTGTGTTCCCCACACCATGGCCATCTTCAACCACCTCACGGGGTGAAAGATGAAGGGTGAAGGGCGAAGGGTAAAGGGTGACGGGTGAAGGGTGAAGGGTGAAGGGCTGAAACACGAATAAGGTTCGTGTAAGTAACCTGCTTCTCAATTCAACATATGAATTCTTTCTCTCTTCTTTAAGTTTTCCCCCTGTAGCTTTCCCCAACTATCTATCGCTCACCTGGTAATGACTGGTCAGCAACGAGGACCACCGTCCTGACAGGTTCGAGTCTCTAGGCCATCTGCTGGGTTAAAACTGACTCTTTCCCCCCTTCTCCTAGTGAGTGCATACTCAGTGTTCAAAACACATGACCAGCACCTTACCTTACCAGCCCTTGTTAAACTATCACTCAGTGGTCACTTTCACCCAATGACCACATTCGTTTCTTGAATGAGTCATACTCACAATTATTTTGGGGACGCCCGCTACACTAGTCAAGCCACATGAATATTCTTCCTTTAATTGTGGCACGGGGAAATGATTCATATCACTAACTACATGTGATGGAGCGTCACATGCCTTGATGTGAGGCTACGTCACATGACAAAGGTAGATAACTCTAGAGACTGCTAAAAGTTCGCGTAACTCGAGACGCCATAGCGGCTACAACGAAGCAAAAAAAAAAAAAAGAAGTGCCAGTTCATCAGGTTTGTTTTGAACCATACAAGTGTGTGTCTGCTTACACAACCTCAACGAATGTGACGTTAAAAGGTTATTAACAACAATAAAGATTGCATTCATTACCAACAGGTGTCCGGCAAAGGTGGTCCAACGCGTTTTAAGGCGATAAAGGAATACACCCGAAACCCCCAAAGCCGTGTTTCAAAGATCTCTAGAAAGTGAAACAGAGTGCGCTTGATGTTGTTCTAAAAAGACACAGGGACAGAGATGAACACAAAGAGAGAGATGGGTCTCAGGTGTGCGCTAATGGTTTGTATCCGCCTGGCTCTGTGCCTCCACTCTTCTCCCGCCTTGATCGACGTGTGACGAATCGTTACAACGCGGAATGTCACATTCCTACGATTTTGCCAGAATTTGTTAACCTGCTAGGCCCAATAGAACGGGTCAATAGGAGCAAATGAGGGGGCGGGGAGGAGAGAGAAAAAAATAAGAGAGATGGAGTGGGATGTTATCGTGGATGTGTTTTCAGAAGTGTTCAAAAGAAGAAAAAAACACAGTCAGAGGACACCTGTAAAACTTCTTTCACCTTTCTCTTGTCACATCTTCCTTGCCTCACCCCCACCCCCACCCCGCCCCTTCCTCCCTCCACCTCAGAGCCTGTCAGGAACCAAGTGGCTTTATCCAGAACCGTGCCCGCTGTCCCAGATCCTCCCGTTCCTCTCTTGTGGACTGACGAACGTGATGGGTCGCGTGTGACTTGCACGTTAAACCCGGCATCAGACACAGAGAGAAATGCCTAGGTCAGCTCTGATCGGAATCCTCCTCTGTCGGTAAACTATGCAAATGACCGTCACTGCCATCCATCACTGACACCTCTCTCTCTCTGTCTCTCGTCTCTCTCTCTCTCTTTTTCTCTTTCTCTCTCTCTCTCTCTCTCTCTCTCTCTCTCTCTCTCTCTCTCTCTGTCTCTCTCTTTCTTTCTCTCTCTCTCTCTCTCTCTCTCTCCTCTCTCTCTCTCTCTCTCTCTCTCTCTCTCTCTGTGTAACTCTGCCTCTCTCTTCAACTTCCACCTTTCCCTTCTGTCCATCCCTCCTCCACTGCCTTCCCACTTTATTTAGACCCTAACTCGCAATTTTTTTCTTTTTGAAATTCTGTACATTGATCGACCCAAGCAAAGATATGCTGGTTTGTTTGTTTGTTTCTGTGGGCGTTTGTGAGCCCTGTCCTCTAACAGCAACATCGTATGTGGGCGTTTGTGAGCCCTGTCCTCTAACAGCAACATCGTATGTGGGCGTTTGTGAGCCCTGTCCTCTAACAGCAACATCGTATGTGGGCGTTTGTGAGCCCTGTCCTCTAACAGCAACATCGTATCCGTACAGCAGTCCAAACGGGGAGCATTTTTATGTTCATTTCTGAGTTCCTGAATCAGATAAACAGTTTACATCTGATCTAATATTTTACGGAAGAATATTTTGAAAGCATGTTTAATCTGTTTCAGTGTGTGTGTGTGTGTGTGTGTGTGTGTGTGTGTGTGTGTGTGTGGTGTGTGTGTGTGTGTGTGTGTGTGTGAACATCAACTTAGAGAGTTGACATCACGAGGTAACAACCCTGATATTGTCCTTTGCGGTCGGCTGTGCGATAAGCACCATGAATTGAAAATTGAAACTGTGTGCCGGACAGCTTCTATATCAGGATCAGAGTCGGTACCCCATCCCCTGAAGCCGGTTCTCTCAAGCGAGTCTGCAATACAGGAGACAAAGAATCGGCACGCAAATGACAAAAGGCTTTGGGAGCTTCCGCGACACATGTATCCGAGTTGTCTGTCTTATTTCAGCCTGACACTCGTTCACGTTAAATTCGCGACCACGGAATTGTCATCAACAAAGAACTTAACAGGTAGTGTTCTGCATATGTTAGCAGGGATGTGGCTTCAATTTGTGTAATGTTAGGCCATGTAGCCAAAAGCCTCAAGACTCTGCGGACCATTTTTACCATTTCTAAGCCCTTGTTTGGATCGTGCAGTCACAAGTTGCTTATCAGTTCGCGACTGTCTAAAGTAGCCGATCATCACAAGTTGCATCATAAATTTCAGTAGCCGATCATCACAAGTTGCATCATAAATTTCAGTAGCCGATCACCACAAGTTGCATCATAAATTTCCGTAGCCGATCCTTCCTTTCTGTGGCACAAGCAAGGAAACATTGGCCTGCATGATACGATTCTGGGATTCTCTGGTTTCGGAGACATTATGTGACTCTTTAGAGAAATTGTGAAAAGAATTTTTGAAACAGTTTGCATTAAAAGGAACATTTGGAAACAGGGCGTAGAATGCTGGGAATCTGGCAAGGGGAGCCACTCGTTTAGTGCAACAACATGTTTGCAGCTGGGCCAACAGCTGTGCAGTCCATGACGTCACGAACCAAAATACTGTGACCCTGATTCTCGTCTTTAATCGCATCTCTCATAAGCCTGTACACGCTTTACTGATTTGTTAAACACATCTTCGGCCGATAGACCGACAGGACAGCCACTTTTTGTATTCATCAAATATGTTTCGTCGCGGGCCGACGGCTAGCTTCATCCCTGAACGGATCAGAGCTGACACCGCTGAATATTACTGAATCACTGAGTAGCAGCGCAGTGTCTCCTCTGTTGAACTGCTTCGTTGGACGACCTGACCGCTCGCGGCGGACCATTAGAACTCCGGTAGAACGACCCACGATGTGTTATGCAGAGAAGCTGGAATAAGCTGTATGAACCCACCAGGAGGGACCAAACGATGAGACAGTATAAAGGAAGATGACTTGTCACATTGGCGAGGTGGTTAACGTCGCGGACTCTCGACCGGGATTCGACTCCCGTCAGAGCCATTCATGTGTGATATTTTTCTGCCCACGGCTCTGACTCACAGCTGAGTTTCTGTGGGCTCCATTGAGACGTGAACTGGGACCACACAGTCGTGCTTCATCCACTTGCTGCATGCGT
>CM031604.1:21270627-21285627 GCA_018398815.1 Conus ventricosus
ACCGGTGGGAAGGCTCTTTCTCTCCGCCAGACGGACAGAGTTCCATCCGGCTCATTAGTCTCTCCCCCTCAGTCAGGGAGACAACACCCAGTCAGGGAGACAGACACCGGTGGGAAGGCTCTTTCTCTCCGCCAGACGGACAGAGTTCCATCCGGCTCATTAGTCTCTCCCCCTCAGTCAGGGAGACAACACCCAGTCAGGGAGACAGACACCGGTGGGAAGGCTCTTTCTCTCCGCCAGACGACAGAGTTCATCCGGCTCATTAGTCTCCCCCCCCTCAGTCAGGAGACAACACCCAGTCAGGGAGACAGACACCGGTGGGAAGGCTCCCCTTTCTCTCCGCCAGACGGACAGAGTTCCATCCGGCTCATTAGTCTCTCCCCTCAGTCAGGGAGACAACACCCGTCAGGGAGACAGACACCGGTGGGAAGGCTCTTTCTCTCCGCCAGACGGACAGAGTTCCATCCGGCTCATTAGTCTCTCCCCTCAGTCAGGGAGACAACACCCAGTCAGGGAGACAGACACCGGTGGGAAGGCTCTTTCTCTCCGCCAGACGGACAGAGTTCCATCCGGCTCATTAGTCTCTCCCCCTCAGTCAGGGAGACAACACCCAGTCAGGGAGACAGACACCGGTGGGAAGGCTCTTTCTCTCCGCCAGGACGGACAGAGTTCCATCCGGCTCATTAGTCTCTCCCCCTCAGTCAGGGAGACAACACCCAGTCAGGGAGACAGACACCGGTGGAAGGCTCCCCTTTCTCTCCGCCAGACGGACAGAGTTCCATCCGGCTCATTAGTCTCTCCCCTCAGTCAGGGAGACAACACCCAGTCAGGGAGACAGACACCGGTGGGAAGGCTCTTCTCTCCGCCACGGACAGAGTTCCATCCGGCTCATTAGTCTCTCCCCCTCAGTCAGGGAGACAACACCCAGTCAGGAGACAGACACCGGTGGGAAGGCTCTTTCTCTCCGCCAGACGGACAGAGTTCCATCCGCTCATTAGTCTCTCCCCTCAGTCAGGGAGACAACACCCAGTCAGGGAGACAGACACCGGTGGGAAGGCTCTTTCTCTCCGCCAGACGGACAGAGTTCATCCGGCTCATTAGTCTCTCCCCCTCAGTCAGGGAGACAACACCCAGTCAGGGAGACAGACACCGGTGGGAAGGCTCCCCTTTCTCTCCGCCAGACGGACAGAGTTCCATCCGGCTCATTAGTCTCTCCCCCTCAGTCAGGGAGACAACACCCAGTCAGGGAGACAGACACCGGTGGGAAGGACTCTTCTCTCCGCCAGACGGACAGAGTTCCATCCGGCTCATTAGTCTCTCCCCCTCAGTCAGGGAGACAACACCCAGTCAGGGAGACAGACACGGTGGGAAGGCTCTTTCTCTCCGCCAGACGGACAGAGTTCCATCCGGCTCATTAGTCTCTCCCCCTCAGTCAGGGAGACAACACCCAGTCAGGAGACAGACACCGGTGGGAAGGCTCCCCTTTCTCTCCGCCGAAGGACAGAGTTCCATCCGGCTCATTAGTCTCTCCCCCTCAGTCAGGGAGACAACACCAGTCAGGGAGACAGACACCGGGGGAAGGCTCTTTCTCTCCGCCAGACGGACAGAGTTCCATCCGGCTCATTAGTCTCTCCCCCTCAGTCAGGGAGACAACACCCAGTCAGGGAGACAGACACCGGTGGGAAGGCTCTTTCTCTCCGCCAGACGGACAGAGTTCCATCCGGCTCATTAGTCTCCCCTCAGTCAGGGAGACAACACCCAGTCAGGGAGACAGACACCGGTGGGAAGGCTCTTTCTCTCCGCCAGACGGACAGAGTTCCATCCGGCTCATTAGTCTCTCCCCCTCAGTCAGGGAGACAACACCCAGTCAGGGAGACAGACACCGGTGGGAAGGCTCCCCTTTCTCTCCGCCAGACGGACAGAGTTCCATCCGGCTCATTAGTCTCTCCCCCTCAGTCAGGGAGACAAACACCCAGTCAGGGAGACAGACACCGTGGGAAGGCTCCCCTTTCTCTCTCGCCAGACGGACAGAGTTCCATCCGGCTCATTAGTCTCTCCCCCTCAGTCAGGGAGACAACACCCAGTCAGGGAGACAGACACCGGTGGGAAGGCTCTTTCTCTCCGCCAGACGGACAGAGTTCCATCCGGCTCATTAGTCTCTCCCCCTCATGCCAACGCGCTCCGCCGGGCACCGCCCCACCAGAGGCGGGTGCGGCAGGTGAATACCCGGCCACAGCAGACGGGGGGGGGGGGGGGGGAGGGGTATCGATCCATCCTGATCACTCCGCCACGGTGTTGGGGGGGGGGGGGGGGTGGAAGGTCTGGCGGTGCTGAAGGAAGGCACGGTCTGCTGCTCACCGGTTTCTGCCTGGCCTCCACAGGGAAAGTCTGTGACATACGCACACTGGAGAGCATACAGGCGTGTACATTGACACGCACGGATGCGCGCGTTTGCGTGCACGTGCGCGCGCGCGCTCCCACGCACGCATGCAAGCTCGCTCACGCGCGCACGCACGCACGCACGCACGCACGCACGCACACACACACACACACACACACACACACACACACACACACACACACAAAACACACCAACAACAACAACAACAAAACAACAATCGGCTTGCTCCAGACTAGCGAACTTAGGAACAGTATAATATCTAATTATACGCACATGAAAGAGAAGCGAGAGAGGAAATGTAAAAAGTTGGGAGTGAGTCAGAGAGAGAGAGAGAGAGACTGTGTGTGTTTTGTGTGTGTGTGTGTTGTGTGTGGTGTGTGTGTGTTTTGTGTGTGTGTGTGTTGTGTTTGCGCGCGTGAGTGTGTGTTTGCGCGCGTGAGTGTGTGTGTGGTTTAGAGAGAGAGAGAGAGAGAGAGCGCTAGCATGTACAATTCGCGTGGATAGAGGAGCGAGTGGGGTGAAAAGGGGAAAAAAAAGCAAAGAAAAAAAGAAGGAAAGCAGACTCTCCCTGAGGGGATGGGCTAAGGGAGCTAACTGGCTAAGGGGAGGGAAGGCAGAAATGACAATGAGGAGTTACAGACCTTGGTGGCATCCGTAGCTCCCAGTTGTGTCATTGGCTAACGAAGCCCCGGCGGGACCCTCCCTCCGCCTGCCTCTCCGTCTCCCTTCTTCCCTCCCTCCTCCCCTACCACCATTCATACTATTCTTAGCCTCTGCAGTCCTCTTCATCCTTCATTCCCTCTGTAAGTTGTGTTGACCTTCCGACGGATGTGTAAGGAAAAGCATGGTGATGCCTGTCTATTGATCGCAAAAAAAACGGCAATTTTTTGCCCGTGTGTGTGTGTGTGTGTGTGTGTGTGTGTGTGTGTGTGTGTGTATGTGTGTGTGGTGTTTTGTGTGTGAGTGTGTCTGTGTGTGTGTGTGTGTGTGTGAGAGAGAGAGAGAGAGAGAGAGAGAGAGAGGTGTGTGTGTGTGTGTGTGTTGTGTGTGTGTGTGTGAGTGTTGTGTGTGTGTGTGTGTGTGTGTGTGTGTGTGTGTGTGTGTGTGTGTGTGTGGTTGGGTCGGAGGGTGGGGTGAGAGGTGGACGGTAGCAAAATCAAACGCTAAGCATTTCAGACAACATTTTACTGTTGATAGGAACGAAAACTGCGATTGAAAATATCCCCTCCTCCCTGCCCCCCCCCCCCCCCCCCCCCCTTCTTTTTTTTTCGAGTTCAGTTCGGTTTTGACCATTTATAAATTTTCTTTTATTCCTTAGAGTGAACCTGGCGGTCGGCTGAGTTTCTACAAACACGAGACGCTCGCCTCTAAACCAAAGCGTTATTTGAAATTAACGCTTTGAGGTGTGGGGTGTGTTCTTTGATTTTTTTTATTCACTTTTATTTTTTAGAACGGGAGGAGGAGGGGGGGGGGGGGGTGTCTTGTACTGGTTTGTTTTGCAGCGTGTTGTTGCGAACCAGAGTGGATTGTTCTCCTTTGTGTGGGTTGTGCATGTTACATGCTACTATGGATCGTGTTCCGATGTGTGGTGTTGTTCGTGTCGTTTTAAACGACTGATGTGATTGAATTAATCTCTGTTATTTCGTATGGCATTGATATCATTTGTACCGCTTCACATTAAACTGAAGTAATATAGGGTGTCGGATGATATTTGGCTTCGGCATCTTATTGCACTGCAGGATACTGCACGGTACAAGCATTGTCGTCTGCAGCGCTTCAGCGCTGTTGGGGAATGGGGGTGGGGTGAGGCGGACTGGTGTGGGTGATGTGTCACAATGAATTGGACAGGATCGGTCTGGAGAGTCTCTGTTTGTGTCCTGTTGATGTCTATGGAATTCAGTGGGGACTGTGGGCAAACATGGTGGGAAATTGCATATTGCATGTCGCAGACTAGCGTATGTGGGAGAAGCTGGTGAACTTGTGCCCGGTTTTCAAGTAAAGGTGTGTGTTTTTGTTTCTTTGTTTGTTGTTGTTGTTGTTGTTGTTTTTGTTGTTGTTGTTTTTGTTTTTGTTTTTTTTTTTTTTTTTTGGGGGGGGGGGGGGGGGTATAACGTCGTCACTACAAAAGATGTCTCTGCTGACCTCTGAGAGAGCAGGTCGCCACAATATGAAGTTTTCAAGTTTTGTCTATCTTCAGATTTTTCTCCCTGATGAAATTTTGGTGTTTTGTTTTGTAAGCAGAATTTTACCGGAACACCTCCCCAGTTGACGTGGATTCTTAAATTTGCCCTAAGCGTAATGCTGCCACACAGGATTTTGGCCGTGATAGCTCAGTTGGTAGAAATCGGACTCGTAATTCTAATGATCCTGTGGTTGTGGGTTCGAATCTCCGACGGGGCAGTTTCGGTACAGGGGGTCTTTTTTTCTCTCTCGGAATTACCAGTTTTCTGCCTCCATTCTCAAGAATTCCTCGAGTGAGACTGTCACGGACAAAAATAGGAAAACCGAATTCGTGGTCAGTCCCGCCAGTTCAATTGGACATAAGTCCAAACCCAAACATTCTGGTCTCCAGGCAGACGACTTCGGTGTCGGTCAGCCAATTAGGCACAGCGAATAGGCTATTTTTAGTCCTCACGGAGACAGCACTGTCCAGCAGACAGACTAAGTGGCTGGACCGACGTCTCAATAGGTCTGGCCAGACGGATCTTAGCGTCTGGGCAGACTGATCAGCCAATTTGCAGGACCAGTGCTGACAGTTAAGTCAGACATCGCCGGTTGAAGTAGGAAGGGGGAAGGTATTGTGTGGTGGGGGTAAAATCAAGCTAATTAATTAAATGACCCATTGACCACCACAGAGAGCAAGGCCAGTAGATGTGACTGTGACGATTTGAACGTCCAATGGAATTAGAAGGGAGGTAACCTTTTACAAGGCGGGAAAAATTCTGACCAATGGTACCCACCCTTTGACAGATAGGAACGGGATAAGAAAGTGAGGGGAGTGAGAGAGGGGAGAACAAGAGAGGAGGAGAACGAAAAAAAACAGAGAGAGAGAGAGAGGTTCTGGGAGTGCTCTGCACGAAAGAAAGCAGAGAGAGGAGAGGAGGAGTGAACAGAACCGAGTTGAAGCATTAGCACTAGATAGAGTCTGCAGGGGAAGGACTAAGGAGAGATGTTGAGAGAGAGAGGTTGCTAACTGATGAAGAGAAAAAAAAAGAAAAAGAAAAGAAAAGCAACCATGTCCATTTGATAGAGCAGACTAGAAGAGAGAGAGAGAGAGAGTGCAATGCGTTAATGCAGGAAGAAAGAAAGGAGAACAGATCGATGTCTGATAGTCACTTCAATCTGAACCGGGGTTCGACCTCATACCTGGCCGCGCCACTTCATCAGCAGTCAACCTGACCAACGCCAGCGTCTAACCTGACCAGTGCCAGCAGTCTAACCTGACCAGTGCCAGCAGTCCAACCTGACCTGTGCCAGCAGTTGTGTCGTGACTGGTGTTGTGAAAGTGACAGTGAAAAGAAAAGAAAAAGAAGAAAGGAAAGACAGTGATTTGTAAATAGTTTAAGATCACCTGGCCAGGTAAAGTAGAAATCTATTTATACCCGGGTTCGTTATGATGATTTAGATAAATGGTTTTGTGAAGTTCAAGAAAGAGAGAATGTCTATTTTGTTTGACTCCATATGCATTGAGTTTCTTTCCATGATTATGTATAGTAAAGTTATAGACTTTACTAGTGGTTTGATGTGACGAATGCATGATATATGAATGAGATTGTAAGCAAGCTGTGAGTGTGTTTGGGCTGTGCGCTAGTCCTTCCTCCACTGACATACCCCGAGGTTTGACAATTTATTGGCGAGCCTGCCAGGATGTTCTGGCCCATTTATTATAATTGTTCAACTTCTCAGAGAGGAAGCTGGGTGGGATTCAAGTATTGTAATCCTAAGACAAGGTAGTGTCTTACTGTATGTTTCCAAGTTAGTTAAATACTAGGCTTGGCATTGCTTCCAAGATAGTTAACACTAGGCTTGGCATTTCAGCCCCAGAGTACTTATTTCGCACAGATTGCCTATAATTCGCTCTCATAGTTGGGTCAGGCGCTAGGCGTCTTATAAAAACTAATTACGTTGTCCCAAGCTAATATTATCATCATAGGATTGTGCTATTACGTCACTCGTGTCGGTAACCACCAGTTTGCTGTCCAAGTAATAAAATCTTGTTCAAAAAAAAAAAAAGAAGTTATAATGGCGGACGAAAAGAACACCCCTATTGAACAACTTGTGAGCGTCGCTCGTGATTTAGGCTACTCGGGAGAAGAGTTGCGAGCATTCGTTGAAACCCAACAAAAGATGGAAAGAGATGAGCGAGCGGAAAGACGCCGTGTCGCAGTAGAAATGCAGGAAACAGAAAGACTAAGGGAAACGCAGGAAACAGAAAGATTAAGGATTCAGGCTAACAGTAATCAGGCTAATGCAACGCAGGAAACAGAAAGATTAACGCAGGAAACAGAAAGATTAAGGATTCAATTAGAGTTAGAGAGAGTGAGATAATACAGAGGGAGACCACCGATGATGGTAGTTCAGTTTCCAGTGACCCTTGTGCGCAGTTATGCCCCCCGACACCAAAGTTGCCAAAGTTCTCTGAAGGAACAGATTCGATTGATGCGTACATCAGTCGTTTTGAAACGTTTGCTACTAGTCAGGGTTGGCCTTCAGAAGAGTGGGCAGTCATTTTTGTCAGCGCTATTGATGGGTAAGGCATTACCAGATTTTCACCGCGTTACCAGCAGACCAACAATCTGATTTTGGTGCTGTGAAGGAGTCTTTGATGAAGGGATTTGACCTCACAGAGGAGGGGTTTAGGAAGAAATTTTGATCAGCTAGATTGCAAGCAGGTGAAACGTACACTCAGTTTGGTGCGCGTTTAGATCACTATTTTGAGAAGTGGTTAGAGTTGAGTGGTACGAGAAAGGAGTTCGCTGAATTGAAAGAGCTGGTTAATGAAAGAACAGATTTTGTCAGGTTGCAGTCCAGAGTTAACTATACATTTGAAAGAGAGACAGCCAGAGACAGCAGGGGAGTTGCTGAAGTTAGCAGAGGTGTATAGGGAGGCACGTTTGGGCACTAAGGTGCAGGAGAAGCAGGTGCCAGGCACGGATGTGAAAGAGTGCAAGGAGACTAGGAGAGTTTTCTGCAAAGTCTGCAAACCCAGTGGTGGGGCAGAAAGGAGGACAAAGGGACAATAGGTGTTTCATTTGTCACAAGAAGGGACATGTGGCGAGGGATTGTCGCATGAGGTTCCAGAAGGCAGCAGCCTTGCAAGAGGTTGTAAGGGTCGCTAGGGGAAACGACCTGCAGTGGAACCAAAAGGGATCCAATCTGAAAGGGTAGAGTGCGGCCTATGGCTCGTGCTGGACAGCAGTCGTGTCAGGGATGGAGGGCACTAGGCTGAGTGTGTTCATTACCAGTGGAAGAAGGGTGGATTGGCCAGCAGAGGGTGAAAGTGTTACGGGACACTGGTTGTTCATGTGGTGTAGTAAGAACAACGCTGGTCGAGAAAGGGGATTTGACAGGGCAAATCCAGACCTGTACTCTAATCGATGGCACTGTGAGGGGTTCCCAGTTGCTAAGATAGAAGTACGTACCCCTTACTTTCTCAGGCGAGTTGTCTGCGCTGGTGATGGAGAAACCCCTTTATGATTTGATCATTGGAAATATTCCAGGTGCAAGGGATCCAGGGGATCCTGAGTTGTTGACTGCTACAGGGGCAGCAGTTCAAACACGGAGCAAGAAGGAGGAAAAGGTTGATAAACCGTTAGTCGTTCCAGCAAGGAAGTCAGGCATAGATGTGTCGCCTGATGAGTTTAGGGCAGCGCAGGAACAAGACCCTTCGCTCGTGAAGTCTTGGGAGTTGGCAAGAGGTGGAGAGAAACAGGTGGTTAGAGGAGGTGAGACAGAATTTCTGGTGAAAGGCGGGTTGATTGTACCGAGTGTTCACCAAGGGGAAGACAGGTAAGGTGACAACTCAGTTAGAGGTACCAGCATGTTATCGTGACATCGTCATGTCAGTGGGTCACGAGTCGCTCATGGCGGGTCATCTCGGCACCGGCAAAACAGCTGACCGAATCTTTGATGATTTTCACTGGCCAGGGGCAATGGGCAGACATAAAGCGGTTCTGCATGTCATTGTGACGTGTGTCAAGGGTCAGCCACAAGAGGGGTGAAGAGGAAGGCGCCTCTTAAAACAGCCCCCTTTAATTGACACACCATTCAGGAGAGTGGCTGTTGATCTGATTGGCCCAATCTCGCCCTGTTCCAAAGGTGGGCACAGGTATGAGACATGTAAGGTTGCAAGGAAAAATTTGCAGGGGCTAGGGTCGTTCAGAAGAAGCAATATGACAGGAGGTGAAGGAAGCAATCCCTCAGGTGGGAGATCAAGTCCTGTTACTGCTTCCCACGGATCACAACAAGCTGCTGATGCATTGGAAAGGCCATTCACCATCATTGAAAGGTAGATCAGGATTACCGAATTGAGGTGAATGGGAACCAAAACTTTTCCATGCGAATCTGCTCCGCAAATATATTCAGCGTGAGACTCAGCACATAGGCGCAGACAGCAATTCATTGATGGAGGCGAAGGAGACCCAGCAGAAGAAAGTGAGATTTTGTTGCCTGAGTTTCCAGGAGAAGAGTCATACAGGGATGTGTCACTGTAATGAAGGGCTAGACAGTAGGAGACAGGAGGAAGTTAGGGGGCTCCTAAAACAGTATAGGGCGTCCCTGACTGATAAACCAGGCAGGACAACTCTAGAGAACCTGTACGGTGGAGGTAACATCGCAAAAAAACCGTACATGTGAAACCCTAACCGGTCCCGTATGCCACCAAATGAGTGATCGAGGAGAGGTGGAAAAGATGTGTGGACCTTGGGGTGATTGAACCGCCAAAATCATCGTATAGTGCACCCGTCGTCTTAGTGAGGAAAAAGTCAGGTGAGCACGATTCTGTGTTGACTATAGACGTCTGAAACAGTGTCTACCAAGGTCGATGCAGAAGTCATACCGAACGTGGAAGACCTGTTCGCTCAGGTCGCCACAAGCAAGAGCAAGTATTTCACCAGGATAGATCTGAGCAAGGGTTATGGCAAATAGCCTTGAGTGAGGACTCAAAGGAAGTCACAGCATTCTCCACTCCTATGGGGCTATACCAGTGGCGAGTACTTCCTTTTGGTATGGTCAACGCACCTGCAGTTTTCTCTCGGATGATGAGGAAGTTATTGACGGTTTGGAAGGCGTAGTGAATTTCATGGATGACATTCTGATAGCATCTGAGACATGGGAGGAGCATATGAGGCAGCTAGGAGCAGTTTTAGAGAGGTTGAGACGAGCCAATCTCACAGCCAGACCAACAAAGTGCCAGATTGGTTTTCCAAGCCTGGAGTTCCTAGGTTTTGTTGTTGGAGGCGACACAAAGCAGCCAGAGAAAGGGAAAGGTGAGGAAGATGATGAATTCAGAGAGACCAAGAGACCAAAACAGAAGTCAGGAGTCTGCTAGGTTTTATTGGTTTCCTACAGGGAATTTGTACCAAATTCGCCAGCAATCACGAGTCCTCTCAGTGATTGGTCAAGGCAGGAAAACCTGCAGTGGTCGAGTGGTCAGATGCTTGCAGAGCAAGCACTGCAGACAGTGCTAGAACGACTAGGTTCCGTCCCATCTTGAAGCACCGGATATGTCGAAAACCATTTTTGTTGCATACAGATGCATCAGGTGGTGGAGTAGGTGCAGTATTGTTGCAGGAGCACGAGGGGTCGAGTTCCTGTGAAGTATGCTTAGCAGGAAGCTGACGAAGTGTGAAGAAGGGTACAGCAACGGTAGAGAAGGAGTGTTTGGCTGTCATGTGGGCCGTGCAGAAATTTCACAAATACTTGTATGGGAAAGAGTTCGTGGTAGAGACTGATCATCAACCACTCAAGTTCCTGCAGGAGGCGCAGCTGAAAAACAGCATGGTGCTGCGCTGGGCAATGGCACTGCAGCCATACATGTATCGAGTTCAGTACATCCCAGGTCGACAGAATGTAGGAGCTGACTATTTAAGCCGTGTAGTCTAGCATGCTGCAACTCAGAGAAGTCAGTCATATCCGGGGTGCATAGCTACTTTGTAAATAAAATGTGCTGATTACAGTGAGATGAGGTGGATATGGGTTCATTCCCATTTGGCTATGGTTCATATTTTCTTTGTGAGACTTGTTCACGTAAATGTAGTTATGTTTGGAGCGGACAGTCGCTTGTGTAGTAATGCACTGTTTCCGATAAGTGAGGATGGAGATTCCTCAGTGAGGTGTCATGGATCGTGGTCATATGAGAGTGTGCTTTTCATAGTAGTTGTGAAGAGAAGATGTGGCAAATCCGCAGGCAGGGGGATTGCATAGGTGCGCACAGAGGTTATCAGAAAATGAATTGAAATAAGGCAGAAGCGCACGTCAATGATAACTCATTGGGGTGATATTCACTAATGATATATCTGATAATATTGTAAACGTTGTGTAAATAATTTTGCAAAAACGTGCACGTGTAGCTGTGGTGCCAGCAAATTCGGTTGTTGTTTTTTTTGTACCGTTGTTTTGAGACAATGCTGAGCATAGTCTTTTGCAAGGGGGAAATTGTCACGGACAAAAATTAGGAAAACCGAATTAGTGGTCAGTCGCCAGCCAGTTCAATTGGACATAAGTCCAAACCCAAACATTCTGGTCTCCAGGCAGACGACTTCGGTGTCGCGTCAGCCAATTAGGCACAGCGAATAGGCTATTTTTAGTCCTCACGGAGACAGCACTGTCCAGCAGACAGACTAAGTGGCTGGACCGACGTCTCAATAGGTCTGGCCAGAACGGATCTTAGCGTCTGGGTCAGACTGATCAGCCAATTTGCAGGACCAGCGCCGACAGTTAAGTCAGACGTCGCCGGTTGAAGTAGGAAGGGGAAGGTATTGTGTGGTGGGGGTAAAATCAAGCTAATTAATTAAATGACCCATTGACCACCACAGAGAGCAAGGCCAGTAGATGTGACTGTGACGATTTGAACGTCCAATGGAATTAGAAGGGAGGTAACCTTTTTACAAGGCGGAGAAAAAATTCTGACCAATGGTACCCACCCTTTGACAGATAAGAACGGATAAGAAAGTGAGGGGAGTGAGAGAGGGGAGAACAAGAGAGGAGGAGAAACGAAAAAAAACAGAGAGAGAGAGAGAGGTTCTGGGAGTGCTCTGCACGAAAGAAAGCAGAGAGAGGAGAGGAGGAGTGAACAGAACCGAGTTGAAGCATTAGCACTAGATAGAGTCTGCAGGGGAAGACTAAGGAGAGATGTTGAGAGAGAGAGTTGCTAACTGATGAAGAGAAAAAAAAAGAAAAAGAAAAGAAAAGCAACCATGTCCATTTGATAGAGCAGACTAGAAGAGAGAGAGAGAGAGAGAGTGCAATGCGTTAATGCAGGAAGAAAGAAAGGAGAACAATCGATGTCTGATAGTCACTTCAATCTGAACCGGGGTTCGACCTCATACCTGGCCGCGCCACTTTCATCAGCAGTCCAACCTGACCAACGCCAGCGGTCTAACCTGACCAGTGCCAGCAGTCTAACCTGACCAGTGCCAGCAGTCCAACCTGACCAGTGCCAGCAGTTGTGACGTGACTGGTGATTTATGAAAGTGACAGTGAAAAGAAAAGAAAAGAAAAAAGAAGAAAAGGAAAGACAGTGATTCGTAAATAGTTTAAGATCACCTGGCCAGGTAAAGTAGAAATCTATTTATACCCGGGTTCGTTATGATGATTTAGATAAATGGTTTTGTGAAGTTCAAGGAAAGAGAGAATGTCTTATTTTGTTTGACTCCATATGCATTGATGTTTCTTTCCATGATTATGTGTAGTAAAGTTATAGACTTTACTAGTGGTTTGATGTGACGAATGCATGATATATGAATGAGATTGTAAGCAAGCTGTGAGTGTGTTTGGGCTGTGCGCTAGTCCTTCCTCCACTGACATACCCCGAGGTTGACAGAGACTATAAACCGAGGTTCCGTGTATGAAGGCACGCATAAATCTTGCCCAAACTGTAAATCCCATCGGAAGAGTAGGCCCCCACGCGGATGGTGATGGAGGATCTGTAGACACAGCAGGCATCCTGTGCGCTGATAATGGTCCCAGTGAAATCCGCTGAGCGCGGGGCGGGTTGATTACCCCCCCCCCCCCCCCCCCCCAAAAAAAAAAAAAAAATTAAATAAATAAATAAAATAAAAATAAACAAACAAACAAACACGGTAAGAAGGAGGAGGTCTCGGTGATCAGAAAGACAGGGTTCAGATCACAGCCGGTGGTGTGGGGGGGGGGGGGGAAAGAGGGAGAAAGCAGCTGGCCTTCCTGTGAGACTCGAACCGTGGCCGTAGGATTCTGTGGCGTCGTGGGAGAGAGAGAGAGAGAGAGAGCGGTGTCCGCTTGGCCAGCTTTGCCCTGCCTGGTCCTGGCGTCGGTCCCTGCCGGGGTTTAGCAGCATGGCCGGTCGTTCAATGCTGGCTGGATTTGTGTGGACCCCTGTGAGGTGCGCTGTGTCGTTGTCTCGCCTCCATTGTTCAGTTCGTTAAGCCTGGATCCGTTATGGTGGAGCGAGGTGACGGGGGTGGTGTGGGGGGTGGGGAGGTGGGAGGGTTGCGCTCGATGAGAACTATCTGGTATTATATGATTAACAACGACCGTGACCTTAACCTGTGTTGTTTTGTGTGATCCACCGGCCCGTGTTCAGTCGACTTTTTGTACTTCTTGTGCCAAAAAAAAAAAAAATGAAGGAAATTTGTTTCTCATAAAATGGTCTCACCATACATCTGTGATACTTCTACAAATGGTTTTTAAGCACAAGATTCAGTTCAGAATATTGGATGGTAGTGTATACAGAGCTTAATCTAGAGCGCGGGATTTGTACAATCCCCCGAAAATCTGTTCCTTCCCGCAATTATGGAGTCTTAACGCGGGCAGACTCCCGCACAGTTGCAGGACTGCCCGCCCTGTTCACTGATCGTTGCGGGCGCTCGTTTGTCGTCTGCTTGAAAAACTGAAACTAGAACTGAGCAGGAGCGAACGATTTCTTGATATTTCATTGGCTGTTAGTATAAATCAACCAATCGGCGGCGTTCATCTCCTCCTTCTCGATCACCGACGAGAAGTTGCGAGAGTTTAAGACGCCATATTGGGTATTTTCCAAAATGAAGCGTGCACCCACCCTATTTGACTTCGACTTTCGTGGCAGAAAAGTGGGGAAAAAAGATTCTGTGCCATGCGAGGGTGGAGAAGATCATGACGAAACAGCGACTACATCCAAAAGCTCGGAGAAGCAACTCTTTTGAGTGCCAGTGCAAGGGAACACCGGTTTCAAGACGATTGGCTGAAGAAGTGGCCCGGGGGGGGGGGGGGGGGGGGGGGGGGAGAATGTCCCCTTTTTTTGATATGAGGGGGGGGGGGGGGGGGGGGACTGCCCCTTTTTGAAAAATCCTAGATTAAGCTCTGAGTGTATAGTACAGTACTGGCAGGGGAGGGGGGGGGGGGGGCGAGAGAGAGAGAGAGAGAGAGAGAGAGAGAGGAGAGAGAGAGAGGAGAGATTCCCCCTGGAGACCGGAGTTAGGGCATTAAAACGATAGGTTATGTTCTTTTCTACATGTACGCGACACTAATGTTCATCATGCTGTATATCACTATGGTGTTCTTTCCAATACTAGAATTTTGAAAAACGATGAAAGAAAGAGCGGGATTTGGGCTTTCCTGCTGAAACAATTGCATGCAGATAACTCCAAAGTAACACTACTCGTGTTACCCACATATTTATCACACATTTCTGTTCGTCTTTGTGACGATGTTCAAGATCTAAACGCTGTAGCAAACGTGTTTGTCAAGTCAATTTTCCGGAGCTCCTGGACACGCTGGGTACTCTTTTTTCGGGAAGTTTCCTTCACTGAAAAAAAAGAAGAAGAAGAAAAAGAAACGAAACAAAAAACCTAATAAACAAAGCAAACAATCCTGTGCTTGGCAGTGACATTGACAGTGACCGTGTTCGAGTATGAAAGGCTAGCAGTTCACGCACACTGCTCATTCCATCGGCTGGTTGTTTGTTTGTTTGTTTGTTGGTTTGTAAGCTTTCTTTTGATTGGCCAGCTGTGACCAGTCCGGCTGAGCGATGTGCGACAATCGTGAGCCATCAGTAAGCTTTTTTGTCCCTGCCCACAAGCCTCTCTGTATCTAAACTGCTGCCGGGACCAGCAATGGTTCGGAATTATATGCACTGAATTATTTCATGTGGAATTGAAAAAAAAAGAAAACTTGCTTGTTTGATGTTGGCCTACCCCGCCTCACCGAGGGCGGCATTCCATCCCCATGTTGATGTGACATGACATGGCGTGGTGCTGTGTGCTTGCAGCTGGCCATTGCTCTGTTGGTGGCCTACCTGTTGTTCCAGGAGAAGGTCAGAGGTCTGCGCCCCAAAGGGCTGACCTTCGAGGGCCCGCATCTGCACCACCCCCACGTCTCCCCGCCCTCCAACGGTCAGTGTCCTTCCTCTCTCTCTCTCTCTCTCT
>CM031604.1:21290627-21293127 GCA_018398815.1 Conus ventricosus
GCTGATGAATGTAGTGAATATGTCACAGTCATACTGCTTTCATGCTGCTAGTGAATATAGTTTGTGTGTGTGTGTGTGTCACAGTCATACTGCTAGTGAATATAGTTTGTGTGTGTGTCACAGTTATACTGCTTTCATACTGTTAGTGAATATAGTTTGTGTGTGTGTGTCACAGTCATACTGCTAGTGAATATAGTTTGTGTGTTGTGTGTGTGTCACAGTCATACTGTTAGTGAATATAGTTTGTGTGTGTTGTGTGTGTGTGTGGTGTGAGTTTGTAGTGTGTTTGTGTGTGTCACAGTCATACTGCTAGTGAATATAGTTTTGTGTGTGTGTGTGTCCAGTCACACAGTTCCATGCTGCTGTGAATATAGTTTGTGTGTGTCACAGTCATAAAAAAAAAACTGCTAGTGAGTATATTTGGTTGTTGTGTCACGTCACAAGTTTCCCCATGCGCTGAGATACATATATCATGCGTTGTAGGATGTGTCATACAGTCCTCGGTGATCAGTTCAAACCCAAAATTCCGTTCCCAACACTAGCACAGCAGTGACCTTCCTTTCGCCCTCGTACTATCGCTGCCGTTTCCCAGTTTCGCCCTCAGTACTATCCTGCCGTCTTCCAGTTTCGCCCTCAGTACTATCGCTGCCGTCTTCCCAGTTTCGCCCTCAGTACTATCGCTGCCGTCTTTCCCAGTTTCGCCCTCAGTTACTATCGCTGGCCGTCTTCCCAGTTTTCGCCCTCAGTACTATCGCTGCCGTCTTCCCAGTTTCGCCTCAGTACTATCGCTGCGTTTACCCAGTTTCGCCCTCAGTACTATCGCTGCCGTTTCCCCAGTGTCCCCGCTGTACTTTTACCACGCGCCGGTATTTCCTTGATTGGGAACTTTTCACTTCGTACCCTCGACGGGTTTTGGGATGAGGAATTTTGTGAACTTCGGGCGGATTTTTCAAATATCAGAACATGTACTTTCAACAAGCCACCAAAAAAACACATTGCAGCGTTAACTGACAGCAAGTTACAACACAAACACATTGCAGCGTTACTGACAACTAGCCAAACACAGACACATTCAGCGTTACTGACAACTAGCCACAACACAAACACATTACAGCGTTACTGACAACTAGCCACAACACAAACACATTGCAGCGTTACTGACACAAGCCACAACACAGACACATTGGAGCTTTACTGACAACTAGCCACAACACAAACACATTGCAGCGTTTCTGACAACTAGCCACAACACGGACACATTGCAACGTTACTGACAACTAGCCACAACACAAACACATTGCAGCGTAACTGACAACTCCCCACAACACGGACACATTGCTGCGTTACTGACAACTAGCCAGAACACAAACACATTGCTAACGTTACTGACAACTAGCCACAACACAAACACATTGCAACGTTACTGACAACTAGCCACAACACAAACACATTGCAGCGTTACTGAAAAACTAGCCACAATACAAACACATTGCAGCGTTACTGACAACTAGCCACAACACAAACACATTACAGCTTTAACTGAAACTAGCCACAACACAAACACAATAGCGTAACTGACAACTAGCCACAACACGACACATGCAACGTTACTGACAACTAGCCACAACACGAACACTTTGCAGCGTTTCTGACAACTAGCCACAACACGGACACATTGCAGCGTTACTGACAACTAGCCACAAACAAACACATTGCAACGTTACTGACAACTAGCCACAACACAAACACATTGCAAAGTTACTGACAACTAGCCACAACACAAACACATTGCAGCGTTTACTGACAACTAGCCCACATACAAACACATTGCAGCGTTACTGACAACTAGCCACAACACAAACACATTACAGCGTAACTGACAACTAGCCACAACACAAACACATGCAGCGTTACTGACAACTAGCCACAATACAACACATTGTAGCGTTACTGACAACTAGCCACAATACAAACACATTACAGCGTAATGACAACTAGCCACAATACAAACACATTGCAGCGTTACTGACAACTAGCCACAACACAAATACATTGCAGCGGTACTGACAACTAGCCACAACACAACACATTACACCCGTAACTGACAATAGCCACAACAAAAAACACATTGCAGCGTTACTGACAACTAGCCACAACACAGACACATTGCAGCGTTACTGACAACTAGCCACAACACAAACACATTGCAGCGTTACTGACAACTAGCCACAACACAGACACATTGCAGCGTTACTGACAACAAGCCACAACACAAACAATTGCAGCGGTACTGACAACTAGCCACAACACAGACACATTGCAGCGTTACTGACAACTAGCCACAACACAAACACATTGCAGCGTTACTGACAACTAGCCACAACACAGACACATTGCAGCGTTACTGACAACTAGCCACAGTACAAACACATTACAGCGTTAACTGACAACTAGCCACAACACGGACACATTGCTGCGTTACTGACAACTAGCCACAACA
>CM031604.1:21295627-21300627 GCA_018398815.1 Conus ventricosus
GCAAGAAAAGAAAGAGGAAAAAACGCAAAAAAACTGCAGAGTAGGGAGAGCGTGACAGAGAAAAGGACGCTTCTGTGGGGCTGAAAAGTAATAGACGACAGTGACAAAAAGGGGGAAACAAACCACAGAGAGAGAGAGAAAAATCAGAGAAGAAATGTCTGACAAAATGGAGAGAGAAAACAGGGAGAAGTGCAGAGTAGAAACGTGTGAGAGGAAACACGGAGAAGCTTCCGTAGATAGGAAAGTAAAGGACAACAGTGACGAAAAGGAGACAACAAACGGAGATGGGGAGGGGGGGGGGGTCAGAGTAGAATGAGCATGACCTAAAAATAGGAAGTTACCAAAGGCAGAAAGGTGATGGACAACAGTAGCACAAGGGAGAGAACAAGCGGGAAAAAAGAGTGATAAGAATGCTGCAAAAAAAAAAAAAGGAAGCTTCCATAGGCAGAAACGTGATGGACGCCAGAAACGAAAGAAAGAGAACGAACCGGGAAAAAAGACACAGAGTGGACAGTGACAAGAAAAAAAGAAAGCTTCCATAGGCAAAAAAAAAAACGAGAAAAAAACCGATAGACACAGTGACAAAAGGGAGAGGACAAACGGGGGAAAGACAGTGTGGAAGGACGTGACAAAAACAAGGAACCTTCCACAGGCAAAACACACACACACACGCACACACACACACACACACACACACACAGAGAAAAATCACTGATGGACGACGGTAACAAAAGGGAGAAAATAAACGTGAAGAAAGGCAGAGTGGAACGAGTTCGGCAGAAAAAAAAAAAGAAGCTTCTAGCACAGAACGGCCTAGAAGACCGGGTACACTTGATACTGAAAGAGACCCCGACACTCTCATGGATGAAAAGAGAGAAAAGAGAAGAAGCAGAGCCACGGATCGCTGACAGACCTGTGCACTACTGTTTGTGGGGTATACTGTGTACCATTCCACAGAACAGTCCACACTTAGTACTTGTAAATTCAATTCCATCTTTTATTTCAATCTGCAGTACTATTTCAAATCTAATTTACAAACTTTCGTGTGATTTGTTACGGACAATATTGCCCTAATATCAAGGTATCTGTCTTGGAAATGTTAAACTGTTCAGCCTATCATTTTTGACTGTGCGTCTGAGTTGATTACAGACGCTCTATATCAAACCACAAAAATACTAAAGTTCCATGAGAATGTCCATCGGTAAAATAACATACAGATTTGCAGGGTGAATGAGAGTTGATAAAGCAAAACAAAAAAAGTGGGAAAAATGGGAGAATGGAGGACCCACAAAAAAAGACGAAAAAAATGAAATAATTTGGGAAAAGATGTGGGGGAAAAAATGGAGGTTGGAGGACCAAAAAAAATTGACTGTGAGTTAATAAAGCTTTTCTTAGATACAGGGTGCCAGCAACTGACACAAGAGATGGTGATTTAAAAAAACAAAAGATTCTTTAGCGGTTACTTATCATGCTAAATCAATTACTTACGTTTTAGTAAGTTCATGAGGTAATAATCTTTAAGCGTAAACTACTTCAACTATTCACCTTTGATTCCTCCTGCCGTCCATCTGTTGTTGTTTTTTCTTCACACGGTCCAGCTGTTCCCCTCCACTACTTTTCAGTGGTAACATTCCAATATGAAAACCATTATCTTAATTAGGTGGCTGTAGTGACCTGTCTGTGTGTGACGGTACATTCAAAATAATTCCGTCTAAACTTGATGCTCACTACATTACAAACAAACAAACAAAAACGCCTTATAAAAATTGGGGTGGACAGTGTTCCCTGTTTCTGTGAAGATTCTGTTCAAGCGAGTTTCTCTCGTGCTTTTTTCCAGTGTCGATGTGATATGTTAAGCTTTCTTAATATGAGTGAATGGAATCCACCTGAATTAGATCGGACGTCAGACGTTTAGCTGCCCCTCGGCTAGCCGTGAAGACGACTCCTGATGAAGTGTCCATCTTTATCTTCTGATCAGAAGCCTTCGGCGTCAGTTTCTCTCAGTGAACTGTGGAGATCAAGTAAGGTTCCGGAAAAGTTCTCTCTTTTTTCTTTCCTTTTTTTCTTCCCCCCCCCCCCTTCCCCCCTTTCTTTCCCCTCCCCCCCCCCTCCCCCAAGGCACTGTTGAATGACAACTGCGGCGGCAGTTGGAGTGCCCAGTTGTGCGTCAATAAATCAACAGGCTGTATGTACTTGGCTGAAAGCGACGGGTCGGTTCCCCCCTCGTCAATGTAATCGCGTGACAGACGTCACAACGTTGAAGAATACTTTTTTCTGTTGTTTTGTTTTTTGTTTTCTCTCTCTCTCTCTCTCTCGCCAATGTGAATATGATGCTGATTGAATGCGTCATTATTGTGTTGGCATGTGCGTGTCGCTGTGGATGTTTTGCGGTGTCCCGCGTTTCAATCGAGTTGAGAGGGCCTAAAGCAAACATGAGATGCTGCTGTCCAAAGAAATCATTATAACCCCGGCTGCCAAGGCAATGGCAGTCTCTCTCTCTCCACCCCACATACATGCATGGACACCACACACAGCACACACGCGCGCGCACAACGTACCACACATACTGCACCATGTGACCCGTGTGAAGGATAGCGCACAACACGCGTAAGCAATGAATCAATGATTTTACGTGCCATCATTTTGTTGTGTGGAAGGGTAACAGCGAACAACTATAATTCAAAAAATTTGCTAAATAGTCTGTATCATAACAGCGATAACAACTACATAAAATATGACAGCAAACAGATGTACACACCACACATATATATATATATATGATTAACAAACTTAATTAATTCATAGAATGATGCAAGCTTAGTTTATAAATTCAATATATATAATATATAATATATATATATATATAGAGAATGCTGAACAATTAAGCTGGGGGAAACACAGTGAAGGTTAACAATTCTTAGTTGTTAAGTAATGACTTGGCCATAAGATTTGAACTTTAAAGAAAAAAAAAAAAATTTGAAGATGAAGAAAATGGGGGAATATATTATTACTTGAGAAGCCCTTCACTAGCTGCCTGAGGGAACCATCATAATCTCTCTCGAAGGCACATTTATTTGTATTGCTGCTCCTAGGCCTTTCGTCCGCTGGATCGGACTCATCAGGGAGACACGGCTGATTGTGTCTGTGCTCTGGTCGTCAAATAGTGACACACCACAGTCCATAATTCTGTGGTGTTCTCAGCCGCAAGGGTTCAAAAAAAGAATCCAACAGCACCCCAAAGCAGCAGCGAAGGGTAGTAAAATGGAACAAAACAAGGTTGGAGAGGAAAAATTTTTGCTGAATAATATATTTTTAATATATAATATATATATATATATATATATAATTATATATTTTTACAAGAAACTAATATATTCCAAGGATATAAGTACCGAGCACCATTCAGCAAACTTATAGAACAGCTTGGTGTTGCAATGACTGCAAGAAATATTGAATTCAAACAAAGCTTGCTCTTTTGTCTTAGATTGAAGAAATAGGGGGAGTTAAGCATTCATATTGGAGTGGTAGATAATTCTGCCTAACTAACAGTATGTGCTTGAGTGGATGACTGGGGAAAAAATGCAATAAATGCTTCTCAAAATGAGCCTTCAGCAAGCTTATAGTCTCCATTGTGTAGCAAAGTAAAATTACAACACATTGAAATTAAACGGATCATGATATTGTATGAAAGTTCACGCGATTGTTTATTTGTTTTTGTTGTTGTTGTTGTTGTTTTTTCAGTGAGAATCATAATGAATCAGCACAGAATATAAACACACAGACGATTATACGCACACGAATAGGCGTGTCATGTGGCAGTCTTAAAGTACACAAGTCCTCTCTGTCAGGCCGATGGTTAGTACACAAGTCCTCTCTGTCAGGCCGATGGTTTGTACACAAGTCCTCTCTGTCAGGCCGATGGTTAGTACACAAGTCCTCTCTGTCAGGCCGATAGTTAGTACACAAGTCCTCTCTGTCAGGCCGATGGTTAGTACACAAGTCCTCTCGGTCAGGCCGATGGTTAGTACACAAGTCTTCACGGTCAGGCCGATGGTTAGTACACAAGTCCTCTCTGTCAGGCCGATGGTTAGTACACAAGTCCTCTCGGTCAGGCCGATGGTTAGTACACAAGTTCTCTCTGTCAGGCTGATGGTTAGTACACAAGTCCTCTCTGTCAGGCCGATGGTTAGTACACAAGTCCTCTCTGTCAGGCCGATGGTTAGTACACAAGTCCTCTCTGCCAGGCCGATGGTTAGTACACAAGTCCTCTCTGTCAGGCCGATGGTTAGTACACAAGTTCTCTCTGTCAGGCCGATGGTTAGTACACAAGTTCTCTCTGTCAGGCCGATGGTTAGTACACAAGTCCTCTCTGTCAGGCCGATGGTTAGTACACAAGTCCTCTCGGTCAGGCCGATGGTTAGTACACAAGTCCTCACGGTCAGGCCGATGGTTAGTAAACAAGTCCTCTCTGTCAGGCCGATGGTTAGTACACAAGTCCTCTCTGTCAGGCTGATGGTTAGTACACAAGTCCTCCCTGTCAGGCCGATGGTTAGTACACATGTCCTCTCTGTCAGGCCGATGGTTAGTAAACAAGTCCTCTCTGTCAGGCCGATGGTTAGTACACAAGTTCTCTCTGTAGGCGATGGTTAGTACTGCAGTGCCGGCAAATTATGGTGGATTTCTGGGAGCTCGGGCACGCCGGTGATGTGCCCGGGACGATTTGGGTCTACACACCATCCCCGCGCGCCTTTCTGGTGACCCTCTACCCCCACCCCTACCCCCTCCCCTCACCCTCCACTCCCAAAACACACACGGCTGAAAGTGTGTCGTTACACACAAGTAGATCTACTGTGCAAAATGTGACGATAATATGAAGAAGAAGAAGAGAGAAAAAAGAAGACGACGAAGAAAAACAAATGCTGAGCTTTTTTGTCGTTTTCTTTCTTTTTTTTCTGTACATAAAGAGTGTCGCCTACCATGCATTGAAAAGTCGCGTTTGC
>CM031604.1:21305627-21365627 GCA_018398815.1 Conus ventricosus
CCAGTAGCTTCACTTTGCACCTAGATCTAACAAAGTTAAAGGTTAACAGTAAAACACATACATGCAAAAAAGTTTATAAAAAAAAAGATAAACGAATGCTATAGTGTTCAAAATCGTGAGGCAGGAAGACACAGAAAGAGAGAGTGGGAGGGAAAGACAAGACAAACGGTATAATGAACGGAACCGGACCATCTGGCCATTTCAAGGGAAACGGAGCAGGACAGGGTGAGAAATTGACTCTATCCTGCACACAGTAAATTCACGAAACTACCACCAAAAAAAAAAAAAAAAGGTAAATCTGAAAAAACGCACACGAGTACGTTTACATATACGGAACCAGAGATATAAACATTTTACGTCTTTATGCTCCTTGACCTATATAAAAGTACTCTGTAACTGTATGTAGCAACAGCACACGCATTTGACAGCAGAAACGCTACATTGACTTTTCAGGGTTGGCTGAAATGCGATATATAGAGATATGTACTGCCCTCTTCATGTTTGAAATGCACAGAGCACATGGAAAGCAGACTTTTAAGGATTGGGGCAAATCTTTACATTTCTGATTGTGTCTGCATGATTTGAAGAAGTCGGATTGAACATTTCTCATGATTAAAAACATTAAGGGATAGAAACATTCAGTGAAAGAGGCAAGGGAGGGGAGGGGAGGGGGGACACACAGAGAAAGAGAGAGAGCTGTGACCATCTTGTGTGATGTCTGTTCCCCCAGCCTCCAAAAGCAACTCCTTCATCTTCCTGTCGGGGAAGCAACTGGTGCTGGAAGGGGAGAGCACTCTCATCAAGCCCAGCAACGTCAAATACTACAGCCGCATGGAGGACAGCGACAGCAACAGCAATCCCGAACAGGACAGCCACCACCCCCACCACCTTCCCCTCTCCAACAACCCCGCCTCCCCCAGGACTTTTAGCATTGAAGACTGAGAAGAATGGAGGGGAAGTAACCAAGACTGATTTGTGTGGCTGTTGGGTCCACTGTGAATCAATAGAATATTCCAGAGAAACGGTATTGTTCATCACAAACTATTGAAAGAAAGGAAGAACTAGAAGGAAATGGGAAAACAAAGGAGCAGAAAAAAGAGCTTAAAGAACAAAAAGAAGGAAATGAGAAAACAAAGGAGCAGAAAAAAGAGCTTAAAGAACAAAAAGAAGGAAATGGGAAAACAAAGGAGCAGAAAAAAGAGCTTAAAGAACAAAAAGAAGGAAATGGGAAAACAAAGGAGCAGAAAAAAGAGCTTAAAGAACAAAAAGAAGGAAATGGGAAAACAAAGGAGCAGAAAAAAGAGCTTAAAGAACAAAAAGAAGGAAATGGGAAAACAAAGGAGCAGAAAAAAGAGCTTAAAGAACAAAAAGAAGGAAATGGGAAAACAAAGGAGCAGAAAAAAGAGCTTAAAGAACAAAAAGAAGGAAATGGGAAAACAAAGGAGCAGAAAAAAGAGCTTAAAGAACAAAAAGAAGGAAATGAGAAAACAAAGGAGCAGAAAAAAGAGCTTAAAGAACAAAAAGAAGGAAATGGGAAAACAAAGGAGCAGAAAAAAGAGCTTAAAGAACAAAAAGAAGGAAACAGGCGAAGGAATACAAAAGGAAGAGGGAAACCGTCATTAAAAGAAGGGCAAAAAGAATGAAGAAGGGATTGCTTTTGTATGGGGGAAGCAATTATCAACCTCGAAACGAAGATGACCCGTCAGTACGGGCGGACTGGATTAGTAGATCTTAATTCCTTGGTCACTGGGGCAACTCGAAGTGAATTTGTCCACCCCCAGCATCACCACGTCACGCCTGTCAATATACACTGCTCGGTTTCTCTCACGTTCTTGATTCACAATGCTACCCTTCCTGAAGCCCTGGTTTGTCCATGGACGGCAGAGCTGTGCACATGACTGGCCATTGTCCACTTCAAGGATGTGGGCTGAAATTCTTCAAACCAGTCCTGGACACGACCTCGGTGGTCGGCCGAGCTGTTAATAACATGAATGGGATCGAGCTTCTGAGAAGCTTTGTTGTTGTTGTTGTTGTTGTTGTTGTTGTAATATATGTGAGGGTGGTGGAAAAGATGATTCGCTGACTGAATCACAGGATCGTACTCGGGAAGCATGTCTCTCAAAGTATTGTGTGCACTAGCGGATATTTTGGTCTTGAAGATTTTGTGTGTGTGTGTGTGATCATGGTCACCAAGCTCAGCGTATCCATTACAACTGTAAACACTTGTTTCAAACATGTGGCAAAGCAGGATTTGTATATAGGGTGTTTGACTAGGTCGACATTATGGCAAAGCAGGATTTGTATATAGGGTGTTTGACTAGGTCGACATTATGGCAAAGCAGGATCTGTATATAGGGTGTTTGACTAGGTCGACATTATGGCAAAGCAGGATTTGTATATAGGGTGTTTGACTAGGTCGACATTATCCTACAGCTCGTGGTGGTGGAGTCATCGCAGGCTTAGTTTTACGAGTCCGTTCATGACATGAACTAATATAGAAACATTTTCGGACCACTAGCTGGTGTTTACAGAGGAGTAGGTCGAATGGTTTACCGTGGCAAAAACCACTTTCAACAATTTTGAGATGGGGAAGCTGACTATTGATTTTGAGCGCTGTACAAAACCGGCTTCAAAATAAATGAATGGCTATAAATCGTAAGTCGTAAATGGAAGCAGAATTTGGAGACTGATTTATTGGGTGGTAGACGGATCAGCTTGTGATATACTGGGAGAACGTAAATGGTCACACTGAAAACTGGAGTCAAGGATTGTTTTCTTTTGTAGATGAAATATTCATCCAACGTGTTGAATTTTGTATGTGTATGTACATTCATTTTACTTTTTTTTTTTTTTTTTTCATTATTTACAATTTTGCTGCCGTTTCACTTTCTTGGTCCTCAAAGCGAACAAATGAATTTTGTTTACCTTACATGTGATCAGCTCAGATTTATGTGCTAATACAGATTTTACCTTTGGAGAGTAATCAAAATTGTGTTTGCAATCCTTACAGAACTGTCCCGCAGTAGAACAGCCTAAAGTCTTCAAATCCCCAGTTTGTGGTATGGAGGACTGATAATCTCAGAAATTCATGTTGACAGTTTTCACCAATTAACATGGAGAAACCTGATAATGTGAAAATAGTTAATATCACACGGATGACGTGAACATTATTGTCACAGGTTTTGATGCTGCAAAGCCATCGGGTGGTGGGTCAAAAGATAGTGGCCTGTGACTATTGTTTTCACAGAACATGATTACTGGTGTTCTGTATTATTTTCATGGGTATTTTAGGATTTTAATGACTGTTTTCCTGCCGATGGTTTGACCGCCCTGTCTGCCTGAAACGAAAACATAAAGAAGAGAAAAGAGAACGCGAATTGGACGCAGCAAAGTCAGAAGAGATGACTTTTCTGGTAATGACAACATTATCACTGTTTTCCCGAAGAACAGGACTGTCGTCAGTCTGAAAACAATTATCTTGAAGCTAATATAGTAAGCTAATGGTTTTACTCGCGTGTCCATATAATACCACGGATTGTCCCGCTGTGTTAATTTCCATCAGTGTGTCTGGCAGTGGCGAGAGATTTCTTGGACTGGATTGATTCAGAGACAGTAATGGATGTACGGTAGTTCTAAAAAAAAATGTTGATTTTCCCGCTTGTCTGGTTGTTCTCTGACGGTGTGTTGTGTGTGTGTGTGTTGTGTGTGTGTGTGTGTGTGTGTGTGTGTGTGTGTGCGTGTGCGTGCGGCGTGCGGTGTGCGTGCGTTGCGCGTTTTAACATATGGTTTGACACTATGTGAGCGAAGATCGTTGATTGGTACCCATCTCCACGGAACGTATTGCGTGGCCTAATTGGTCTTGCAAAGTAAATGAACATTTTGTATATGTGAACGTTGTTAAGGAATCCAGGAGTAGTAACTTTACAGGACGGTTGTCGACAGGTCAGCAGTCACTGTGCTGACCATGGTGAAGATCTATCAAAAAGCATGTCATATGTTGCCGTATCAACTTCACCGACCGATAGAAAATCTGTGAGCGTTGTTGCCGTCTTGTCTGTGTGTATACTTCAGACATACGCCTTTGTCGTATCACCAGGGAAGGACTCGGACCTGAATCTGTAGGCATTCTTTCCAATCAGTCACATGACCTGCAGAACTCATGATCGTTCAGTTCCGACCGCTTTTGCATACTACATGCCACTTTTCACTGCAAGAATCGTTCGTCAGCGCTACTTTTGTCCGTTTTCTTATTGGGGGAGGTGTAATTGAAATGAAACGGTAACTGCGTTTTCCGACTGATAGCTACTTTTGCGTGTCGCTGCTTGTGCAGCAATATTTTAACAACGATGGCGGAGGTAACCTCATGATTCGGTTGAACCCTGGTCTGTGTCTCCGCACGCTCTGTGTATGCGTGAAGAGAAGCTGTACTTGACCCATTCAGCGAGGAACGGTCATCAGCGACCATGCAGGCAGGAAGTTGGTGGTGGTGCTTGGACGCACCGTGGCTCACAGTAAACAGATGTTGGCTGTCGTACAAGAGAAAGTGGAAGAAAATGTTCCCCCCACCTCCCTGAAAGCACGTCTCCACCGTGTTATCCAGCTACAACTCACCTTCCACCCTGACAAGGCCCCACGCAGTCGGCAAACTGTTAACGGCTGTTGTATTGCGTTGGCGGTTGGCTGGACTAAAAGACTGTAAATTGAGTGTGTCAGAACGGCTGGTGGGCTCAATGGCCAGAACACCTAGTTGGCAGTCGGGCGTTGGAGTTCGCATCCCGCTACCGCCCAAAGTAAGAAAACCTGGCCCTTTCGCTGCGCACCTGAACATGCTGCCGTGCTGGTGGTATCGGTGTGGTGTCGGATAGCTCTTCTGAAATGGTGGTCCCTGTCCACCCTATCATCTGAGGTCATTGTGGGCGTGAAACCTGAACGCAGCCAAAAATTCCAGCGATTCTGTCGAGCGGTGCTCCTCTGTGCCCGTGTCTTTGTCGATGATCTCAATGCAGATGTGGCTGAATGCCACATACAGATGGATCCTCGCGCTGTGTCATGTGGGAATTGCTGGCTCTCTCAGAACAACCTTGGAACTGACTTCAGTGAATGTTCCATCATTTGCTGAATTTTAGTCATGATTCTTTTCTTTTTTTCAATTATTTGTCGGTGACAGCATTTGTAGGGGTACTATGGTGGACGCGTGTGTAGCCATGGATCTTCATGACCCTCTGTTCTCAGTCATGTGCGGCATGATAGAAGTGTTGTCACCATTCCTGTCCTTTGCTTTGCGTCAGACGTTCACACATGAAACGAACTGCTGTTGGAAGCTCCTTTCTGATTGGATGGTAACAAATGAGCCCATTTCTGAAAAGATGGTCGCAAGTGAGCCCATTTCTGATTGGATGGTTCCAAGCGAGCCTATTTCTGATTGGATTATAGCAAGTGAATACAGTTTTGATTGGAAGTCCACAAGCTAACCCGTTTCAGGTTGGATGGTCACAAGGAGGTTGGCCAAGCCGTGACCTTACAGTGCATGGGGTGACCGTGGTGAACCGTCAAACTCGGAGCCCTGTCTTATGGGTGGACCTACAAGCAGCGTGTTGTTGGACTGGCTGAAAAGAATTCCTACCCTCTTCCACGGGAAACCGTGAAGAAAAAACAGTATTGTGTCGGTAACGTACTGGTCACACTCACTTCATACATTCTTGCCCTGTAAAGGGTGAGGAGGATTCGCGGGGTATACCGTGTGATAATCCACTCAGCATTAAACTTCAAACTAACAGGGTTTGTACGGTGTTCCAAAAGCATGGGTGGAGTTTGGAAAAACTGAGGTGGCATTGTCAAGGCCTTTCAAATTTGGGAAAAGTGGTAATGCCTCTAAAAATGGGGAAAACTGGGACGTCGGTCAGGCTGTTCGGCGTATGCAACACGTTAGAACTGAAACCGTAACGCAGATATGTATTGCAGAATTAAAAAGGAAGTAAAATCAAATGAAAAATTAATCTGATGCATTCGCTCCCTGTTCACAATCGGTGGCAAAACCGCTGTCGGAAGCTTGAAATTCTTTCCCTTCAATTATATTCACACTTCCGGTCACGTGGCACCAAGCGCTAACGAGTCCGCAGTGACTGCAATGTGTCAGTTTATCTACGTTCATCTCGAAAAAAAAATATAAATCGTCGATCGGGAATGCTTTTTGTTTCTTCTGTATATGTTGGTTCGATGGGGAAAGCGGCGCTTGAAATAGCTGGCCAAGTGTTAGGACAGGAGTAATAATTATCTGCTAAACTGATGGTTATGGGAAAGCCGAGCGAGTGCGTTGGGAACCTTTGGGACTTCAGAAATAATGTTTGGGTCCGAACCCTAACCCGAACCGAGTGTTGGGGTGTGTTCGACAGTGAGCATGAGCATTTTCACTGCTGATTTCATGAAGACTTCGTTCCGAGGTGCTCAACCTGATGTGATGCTTCTTAGGAGATCAGTATGTGTTCTTACGTTGATCTCACTTGAAATCTGTTTAAGCTCAGTCCTGTAATCCTGGGTGGTGACATAGTTTGAGACAGTCTTGGCAATTTTCTTTGTACATAGTTCTTATTCTAACTGGCCTACGGTCCTTGTGTGACCTTCGTGGTCGGCTAGGGTATAAATACTCCACGACTTGAATAGTTCGCTGAAGGATTGACTGAGAAGCAAATCCAGGTAGGAACTTGTGGCATGACCTGCCTTTATGGGTCCTTCCAAGGAGGGGGCTGACGACTTCCTGATGTACGTCGGACCCGTCTGTGTGGCTATATACATAGTGATGTCACCTAGGACCCGGTTCTGTCATCTCGGACCCTTGATGTGAACTCGGAACTACGTAAAGAGCCTGTGGCTCTTGATCCAGGGGTAGGGTTATGACCGCCGTGTGTAGACGTGTCGAAGCAGATGTTTCTACATTCCAAAACCGGACCACACTCAACAAATCTGCCCAAGAATTCTGGAGGACAAAATAGTGTGCTTGCACGCACGCACGCACGTTCGCACACACACACACACATGCATACATACTTACATACATACACGCACGCACGCACGCACACGCACACACACACCACGCACGCGCGCGCGCGCGCGCGCGTGAATGCACACTCACACTCTCTCTCTCTCTTACACACACACACACACACACACACACACACACACACACACACACGCACACACAACAGGAGGGGGGGGGGGGAGAGAAAGAGACACTGAGACAGAGAGAGAGAGACTATTTGACTCTATGCCGTTTTGCAGTATGCAAAACAAGAATGAAAAAGTGTGTGTGTTTTTTCGATCGGCAAAAATAGAAGTAGGACAAGCAGACTTCTAGCTTCAGACTTGATGGATCCCTCTCCCCATGTTGGCAACCCACGGGCAGCTTTATAGGATAAACGCTGACCTAATTCCAGCTGGGCTAGGGGTGGTTATTATGGCCTTCTGTCTGCATGCTTTCAGTGGACCGTTTGGGTCGTGTGTACAGTTGTTAGTCAGATTGTTATCACAGTATCTCTGCCGCTTTGGGGTCTCGTGTGTTGCAGACATTTTCATTTGGATTTGTGACATCTAAACGGTATTTCCATTGATGACGATATGTATAAAAATATTCCATTACATTGAGTGGTTTCTTTATCTGATGATAGAATAATGTGTACAAAACAAAGTGGAGAGTAGGCATTAATTTGTATGCATGCATTTCATTATGAGTAACTATGTGTATTTTTTTCTTCGTTATACATGCTATTGTTCACGGTTTAATGCATGATGCTGTATTCCGCTGCACTGTTCGTGAGCCTTGAAAACTCCATGAAAATTTCCCCCAAGAAGCAGAGATCGGTTAAAGTTGTGCATACAGAACAAGTACATGGGGCTGCTTGTTTTGTCGAAAGGAGTGGCAGTTTAGTCTATCTTGAACTGTGTAATTCCGAATAGGAAGATTTTTGGATAGTTAAAAGACATGTTCCTACAACTAACGAACCTGATGTGTGGAGTTTTGGCTGCGTGTGGTTCCCGTAAACTGAACATTTGAAAATGTGTGATGAATGTAATCATGGCTGAGAATGTTAGTTGTGACACTCACGTGCGCAACTAGTGTCAAAACGCGACAACAATTTGAATTGTCGTGTGTGACCAATATGATTATTCTATGGAGTTTTTGATTGTGATATTTTGACAGAGAACCGGCGCCGCATCAGACTGGTGACTCCCGTGCACGTGTAGGAATGTTTAATGCCGTGGGAGATACTTGTGATATGCACATTGACGATTAGTTAGAAGACACTACTGTTGGTGATACTGACGACTCGTACACTTGTTGACCACCAGTAAAGGGACAATATACTGTTGGTGATATTTACGACTCGTACACTTGTTGACTACCAGTCAAGGGACAGTACTGTTAATGATACTTACGACTCGTACACTTGTTGACTACCAATCAGGAGATACATGGGGAAAAATAATGGCGGCACGGCATCAGAGATCTGATCTGTTTAAGGTTTCTCATTGTTTTTTTCCTGTCTGAGTCTTTGATTGAGATAGATTGATTCTCTATATGGTGTACACATCCTGATCATTAGTCTTTTATCTGTCGAGTGTGGTGACCTATGGGTACCACTGGGGGTTTCCTTCACTGTTATCTACGTGCAGAGGCAAACGAGGAATACAATGCTCACATTACCTGACTGTGCATGGAGGATCAGTTGCACCGGTTAGGGAGGAAGGGGCCTAAAACAGACAGAAATTTAAGGTGACTAAACTGGTCAAGGATAAAGACTGCTCGAAATATTGTGATAACTATATAGGGAATGAGAAGGTTGTGCTTAATGTGGCAAAATATTGTGATAGCCATATAGGGAATGTGATGACCATAGAGGGAGTAATGGGGTGAGGTTAGTGTGGCAAAATATTGTGATGACCATAGAGGGAGTGATGGGTGAGGTCAGTGTGGCAAAATATTGTGATGACCATAGAGGGAGTGAGGGGGTGAGGTTAGTGTGGCAAAATATTGTGATGACCATAGAGGGAGTGATGGGGTGAGGTTAGTGTGGCAAAATATTGTGATGACAATAGAGGGAGTGATGGGGTGAGGTTAGTGTGGCAGAGTCCACGAGACCTCCCACGACCAGCGAGTGGGGACGGCTTGGTGCCAGCCAGGCTGAATTAAGGTAAGGGCCGTTAAAACTGTACCCTAAGGTGGTTTTTGTCGGGTTTTTCTTGTATGTAAAGGAAACTTTTGTTTCGGAACAGGGGGGGGGGGGGGGGGGGGGTTCCCATCCACTATGATGGTGTTTGCTCTGATGCTAGGATGCGGGATGGACAGGAAACAGTGGCGTTTATTGCAGGGGTGATCCCTCTACTGTTGGTACAAACGTTTATTGCAGGGGCGATCCCTCTACTGTTGGTACAAACGTTTATTGCAGGGGCGATCCCTCTACTGTTGATACAAACGTCAAATAACGCATAAAATGGGGGTTGTTTTGTCATGTCTAATGTCAAACCTGTAATGTATACTTCTACTGTAAATGCCCACCATACCTTTGACCAGTTTCTGTCATTTTTGTCGTTGACTTACATCACATTCAACTTTAGGACAGTATTTGTAAGGTAATTCAGTTTAGTTCAGTATTTTGTATTTGCCTCTTCGTTATTGTTTCCAATGAAAAACCCAACGTTGCGTTAGCATATATGAAGCATCAGGATAAATGTTTTTCAGATGTTTATGATGCACAAATTGCCAATATGATACTGCGGGGATATGTGAATGTATAATGCCGATAATTAAATAATTTCAGTTCTACAGTTACTCCAGTTTACTTTAGGGACTACACCTGTCTTATTATCGCATACTTTTCCCCTTCTTTCTGTCTTACTGTTCTCTGACCCTGTTCTGGAGTATCGGTAGGTGGAGTAGTCATTTCTCTGCGTTCACTTCATACCCGCTGAAGTTTCACCTGTCTTCAAAATATTTTCAGACAAAAAGGTAGCACCCTTTCCGCGCCCATAGGTTTGCCTTTCACTGACTGTTTGAACTGGACATGTCCTTGATGACGTCACGCGCATCGGTCAATATCGGACCCCGTATTGCCGGGAACGGTGGAGCATCTTCTCGACTTTGGAGAAGTCCCAAACAGACCAGCCGTATTCCGGTGTTGTTAGCCATGACGCTGTTGACAGGTGTGGAGAGCTCTGTCAGGTGACATAGTGCTGATCCTCATCTCCTTCATTGTGGGCGTCCTCCTGAACTCCCGCCCGACGCACTGGACAGCATGAGGCAGGAGCTAAGTGATGGTTCGTCTTATTCCTTCAGGGACTGTAACTTGTAACGGCGTTCAGGTCTGCGAGTGGGATTAGGGGTAACCACGTTCCATTTTTCGAGCAATGTATATCGGGAGTGTAGTAGTTTTCAAAACCCACTGAACGCAGAATGGGTTGATTTTCTTTAACATGCTATAATATTAACGTGCGATATTCTTGAACATGCGATATTCTTGAACATGCCATAATCTTTGACACGCCTATTTAGCTGTCCTGCATGTGTGCGCTCCGGAGAGAATTGGGCATCAGATGACTTGACCTGGCAGATGGGGAGACTCTCCACCCTTCACCTACCTGACCTGACCGAGAATAGAACCATGGACCACCCCAGTGTAACCATGGGCCACCTGTGGGCTATCTCCCTCGTCCCTGTCGTTTTCTTCACCGTGCCGCCACACAATGTACTCTTTGATTCTGTCCAGATCGGAGAGAAGATGGAAACCACGGCAAGTTACAAGAAGGTTAGAGGAAACTACAGCAAGTAACAAGAAGGTTAGAGGAAACCACAGCAAGTAACAAGAAGATTAGAGGAAACCACGGCAAGTTACAAGAAGGTTAGAGGAAACCACAGCAAGTAACAAGAAGGTTAGAGGAAACCACAGCAAGTAACAAGAAGGTTAGAGGAAACCACAGCAAGTAACAAGAAGGTTAGAGGAAACCACAGCAAGTTACAAGAAGATTAGAGGAAACCACAGCAAGTAACAAGAAGGTTAGAGGAAACCACAGCAAGTAACAAGAAGGTTAGAGGAAACCACAGCAAGTAACAAGAAGGTTAGAGGAAACCACAGCAAGTTACAAGAAGATTAGAGGAAACCACAGCAAGTAACAAGAAGGTTAGAGGAAACCACAGCAAGTTACAAGAAGGTTAGAGAAGACCACAGCAAGTAACAAGAAGATTAGAGGAAACCACAGCAAGTAACAAGAAGGTTAGAGGAAACCACAGCAAGTTACAAGAAGGTTAGAGAAGACCACAGCAAGTAACAAGAAGTTAGAGGAAACCACAGCAAGTAACAAGTAGATTAGAGGAAACCACAGCAAGTAACAAGAAGATTAGAGGAAACCACAGCAAGTTACAAGAAGATTAGAGGAAACCACAGCAAGTTACAAGAAGGTTAGAGGAAACCACAGCAAGTAACAAGAAGATTAGAGGAAACCACAGCAAGTAACAAGAAGATTAGAGGAAACCACAGCAAGTTACAAGAAGGTTAGAGGAAACCACAGCAAGTAACAAGAAGATTAGAGGAAACCACAGCAAGTTACAAGAAGGTTAGAGGAAACCACAGCAAGTAACAAGAAGATTAGAGGAAACCACAGCAAGTACAAGAAGGTTAGAGGAAACCACAGCAAGTAACAAGAAGATTAGAGGAGGCAAGAAGGCGCCGTCAAGTCCAATGCACCTTGCTCTGTGCAGAGTGGCATGATCACTAATGCTCTTCATGGCGTACACTCAGCTGGTGACTTGACGCCCTCCACAATATATCAGGTAACCTACTAAAAACCCTCATCCAGTATATCCCGTGCACCTGTCTTCTGTAACCTGCTTCATTCTAGCTGTCTGTTCGTTCGAACAATCTGGGAATATGGCTGTTTTGAGAGGAATTGAAGAGGAGGGTTTCCCTTACATAGCGTACAGACCGCTGAAGGTCAGGCTTCTGTGGCTTTTGTTGACAGTCTGTTCCATTCCCTGGTGGCAGGAAGAAAGGAGAAATTCTATTTCGTGTCTCATCCCACATACAGATGATTTTTGACATCAAATGAAGATCATTTTAACGACGCCAGAATGTTATCATTAGAAAAAGGGAGGAAGGTAGACGGTAGAGGAGGGGGACAGTTGACATTGTATTTGTTTAAGACGTTTGTCAAATATTGTATTTGTTTAAGACGTTTGTCAAATTCTTGTTTATATCTCCCTTTCTCACACTCAATGAAGATACCGTGACCTTTTCATTTCTGAGTACGCTCTTTTCTGTCCACATGAGTATAACAAAGCCACTGGCCGATTCCTGAGAAACAGCTAATAAAATTGATTTGTGGGATTCGCTGACAATCCAGCTCCTGTATCTCTAGAACTAGAGACAGAATTTGGAATTAACAGGCTTCATGGGCAAACAGCTTCTGGTTATCCTGATCAGGTTCATGTGGAACAGCTCGTGGAATTTCCTAGGCTCTCGGACACAGCAGCTCCTGTGTATCTTCTATCAAGCTCATCCGCCTGACTGTGATAGTGGAGTGCTGGGGCGATGACCTCTCAGTGGACCTGGAGATCGTATATAGCTGTTCGTTGGTGCACTGCAGATAGTGGATTCACCGAGTTCTCTTGAGGTCGGTGTCATATTCGTCTTGCCTTGTACAATACTGGGTCGTATTGGTAAAGGATTCTGATCTTTTGAACTGTTGGTGTACGTGTTCTTGGTACCCCGCGTGCTGATTTGCACCTGTTATGTTTTTGTTGAAAGTGTTTTGTCTTCAAGAGTCTCTTTTCCGAGCCAAGTGCAAGCTGGGTTTCTACGGAAGAGTGTGTCGTTACTGCATTGACATCAGTTCTTTTGTGCCAGAGAGAATGCTGGTCTCAGTCCCGTGTGGAATAAGAAGGCCAAAAAAGTGACGTATTCCTCATACAAGCATTGACATTCTGACAGAGGTCAAGGTCATGATGCACTCCTATATACATGCGATAAGATGCTGACGGAGATAACGGCACTTGATGTAATCCAGTGTAGCAGCAGTATGTTCCTAGCAGATGTTGAACAGGTGACCTATTCCTGAATTGAAGCAGTAATATTGCGTCAAGGTAAAGCACATAACCCATATCTGTATAGACACATAAGATAGCGGTAGAGACAAAGCCGAGGATATACATTTCTGTAATTGGACAAACTGATTCTAACAGAGGCTGAGCTGGTGAACTATTCCTGTATAGAAACAGTACATTGTAAAACAGAGGAAAAATCTTGTGATCTGTTCCTGTATAGAAACAGTAGATATTGAATATGTCACATAGGTAAAGCTAATGCCATATTCCTATGCAAAAACAGCGAAATTGTAGCAGAGGGGAAAGCTTTTTGACATATTTCTGTACGGAAACAATGAGATGGTGACAGAGCTGAAGTTTAAGACATATACCTGTATAGAAACTGAAATTGTCACAGAGGGAAAGCTTGTGACCTATATCTGTTTAGAAACGGTAAATCATCACAGAGGGAAACTTTATTATATATACTCGTATGGAAACATTAAATGATCACAGGGGGGAAGCTTGTGACATATACCTGTATAGAAACAGTAAATTGTCACAGGGGAAACCTTATGACGTATATCTGTATGGAAACGGTAAAATAGTCGAAGAGGGAAAGCTTATGACATACCTGTATAAAGCCAGTAAGGTTTTGACGGGGTGAAACTTAAGACATACACCTGTAGAGAAACATTAAGGTTGTGACAGAGGTGAAGCTTGTGACATACACCTGTGTAAAAACAGTAATGTTGTGATAGAGGTAAAGCTAATGATAAATATGTGTATAGTAACACTAAGGATGTGACATGGGTAAAGCTTGTGACATACGCCTGTGAAGAAACAGTAATGTTGTGATAGAGGTAAAGCTAATATGATATATATGTGTATAGTAATACTAAGGATGTGACAAAGGTAAAGCTTGTGACATACACCTGTAAAGAAACAGAAAGGTTGTGACAGAGGTAAAGCTTGTGACATACACCTGTGAAGAAACAGAAAGGTTGTGACACACACCTGTGAAAAAAAAACAGAAAGGTTGTGACCGAGCTAAAGCTTGTGACATACACCTGTAAAGAAACAGAAAGGTTGTGACACACACCTGTAAAAAAACCCAGAAAGGTTGTGACAGAGGTAAAGCTTGTGACATACACCTGTATAGAAACAGTAATATTGTGATAAAGGTAAAGCTAATGATAAATATGTGTACAGAAACAGTAGGGTTCTGACATAGGTAAAGCTGCTGACATACACCTATGAAGAAACAAAGAATGTGACAGAGGTAAAACCAGACCTGTTTACCCCTACGGATTCACCGTAGTTTCTACGAAAATAGGTCCTCAGCTACGGTGCTACGATCACACAGGCTCAAACTACGGAGAAAAAAACAAACAAACAAAATCAGCCAGTAAAGCTGTCAGCGACGATCATAAACGAAAGTAAGTGAAGGGAGATAATTCTGATATTTTCCGATTTGCTTGCGCATGCGCGCTAGTTTCTTTCGTCTGCTCAGTCGATTCGCGCGAAAATGTCAACAAAAAGGGAAAAAGAAAAGGCCAGTGAATCAACTGACCCTTGCACCTCTCCACCAAAGTAAAAAGCCAGGCCGCCTCCTGCACAGCGTTTCCGAAAGGAGTATACACAGGAGTGGTCTTGTTAACAGGCATGGAAAAAGGGAGAAGCGTGTGTGCGGTGCACTGTTTGTGACACGGACTTCAGCTGTGTGCATGGCGGAAAGAACGACTGTTTCAGACATGTTAAAAGTGCCAGACACGAACAATTCGAGAGAGCCAAGGGAAAACAATCCACTCTGCAAGGCTTCTTTACACAGCAGCGTGATGAGCTATGTTAAAAGTGCCAGACACGAACAGTTCGAGAGAGCCAAGGGAAAACAATCCACTCTGCAAGGCTTCTTTACACAGCAGCGTGATGGCTAGAGGTGACACGGTCAGAGGCTTTGATATGCGAATTCTTGGTGGAACATAATTTGCCATTCGCAGCAGCTGACACTCTCACAAAGGCAATCAAACGCATATGCCCAGACTCAAAAATTGCCAAAGAGATCAAATGCTGCAGAAGTAGTGGTGACTACTGACAGTTGCTCAAATTTGAGCCCAAACTACTGACACAGGTCATCATGACTACTGAAAGGTAATGTTGGGGGTAAACAGGTCTGTAAAGCTTATGACATATACCTGCATAGAAACCGTAAAACTGTCACGGTGGGAAAACTTATGACATTATACTTGTATAGAAACAGTAAGATTGTGACAGAGGTAAAGCTTATGAGATATACCTGTATATAAACAGTAAGATTAAGATAAAGGTAAAGATTATGACATATACCTGTATACAAATAGTAAGATTGAGATAAAGGTAAGGCCTATGACACATTCGGAAACAGTGAGATCATGACTGAGGGAAGGCTAGGGAAATATCCCTGTTTAAAAGTAGGTGATCGGAATTCAGCGTAGCGTGGTGTTCAGTGACCCACGTCCTCTTCTTGAGGCCACCTCACCGATGATCATTCCATGTGAGTGTCGTTCTTCTGTGCGCAGACATGTCCGCATTCAGCTTGTCTCTTGTTAACAAAATTCTGTCACGGCTTCCATGGCTGGGTAAGCGTTTAAAGGAGATGGATTCGCTGTGCTCTCTGTAATACGGCCTGTTCTCCGCGTTAACCTGCTGGTAAATCTAGTGTGAATGGAACTGGATTTCGGGTGGTCCTTGTGATGGTCGTAGTTTTGTTTTTCCATGTATCTGTTCTCACTGGGAATGCTCTGAAGCATCAAGTTTGAGACCAGCGGAAAAGTCATTTACTATGTTTTCTGTTAATCGTGATACTTTTGCTTTCCCTTCGGTTCGAAAGCTTCCAAGGGTAATATTTCTTAGAGGTGTGTGGAAATTACATATGCTTTAAAATGCAGTTTGTGATAACAGTTGTATTTTTGTGTGATATAACTATAACGATGTGATACGTGTTATTCATTTAGTATCCAGTAAGGTCTCCCGACTGGATGTTCGTATTGGATCACATTTATGTTATTTTTTTATGACTATAATTGTATTTTCATGTTGATGATGGATGCTTTTTCAGAGAGGTCGTCTAGTGCATTAACTAGAATTCCTATTCAGATAGTGCCTCCTCTGTTCGGAGGCGGTCTTGCTTAACGTCTGGGCTGAGCGTGATGTTTAAGAGAAAGGCGATGTATCCGTGTGTCATATCACACCAGTTGTTGGTGATGACTCGAGGATTCCAACCACATCCGTTGTTGGCTAGAACTGGACGGTTCTCTCAGTGTTGTGGGCGACACTACAACAGCTTGGTCTGGAGACTTTTCCCCAGCTTTCACTTGCTGTTGTTTCTGAACATGGTCCTACGGGGCTGTGTGGAAGTAGGCAGTAAATCTTTGTTTCCGTTGAGAGCTGTGTTAGACATGTCGTCCTATGGCGTTTAGGGCTGATCAAATAAAACTTCTTTTTTGTTGTTGTTGCGCTGAGAATGGAAAATGGTTCTCACAGGCCTCGGGAAATCAGGTTATTTTTCGATCACCTTTTATGTTTTATAATTGGAATGTGTGCGTGCGCGCGCGCGTGTGTATTTTTTTCGAATTTCATTTTGTGTATAGGTTATTAACGTGTAAATGCTTGTCAGCAGATCGCTTCTCTAGATTTCAATGTCCGTGCCATTTTGTTATTATCTTATTCGTATCTTACGACTAAACGTTCAGTTGTGAAATAACGATAATGTTTGTGATGTTTGTTGTTGTTGATTTCCCTGTTTCTTTTCTTCTGACATGTGTAGTATTGGAAGTGTCTATAGTGGAAGAGGTCGTATGTCTCTGTGTGCACATCTTACGTACATCTAATTCATCTGCGTTCAGCTGTTCACTAAAGACGAATTTCTTACCGGGTGCTAGGTACATGAGTTATCCTGGTGCGTGTAGTCAGACCAGGAATCTGATGGACAGACATTCTGCTACGGTGTGTGGTTTGGATTATACTTTGTGTGAGGAGAAGACATCACTTAAGTCATTTTTTGTGCTTTGCTCAGGACTGGCTCTGTCCAGTGTATCACCAGTAGAACAATGCTTTTTTTTTTAGATGTTCAGCAGTGTGCTTTTAGAGTATATCTATAGGATAACCTGAGCTAGAAAAGATCTGTTAAGTGGGTCCACCTTGCTGCTTAGTTCAGACTAACAGGTCGGCTCATCTTCACCTGAAGATTCCGGCATCTGAAAAGCTCCAGTGCTATGTCCACATCTTGTTCATGGATTTCAGTTCGGTATTTGACACAATAATCCCTTACCAGCAAATCAAGAAGCTGCCTGACCTTGATGTGAATATCAGCATGTGCCGCTGGAGTGCATGCTACCCCGACCAGCAGACCCCAGGTAGTCGGAGTAAGAAAGGAGATGTCTGACACGGTAACATTTTAATACAAGGATGTGTGTTGCCTCCTTTGCTCTTCACACTGTTCACCTATGACTTTCTTTCTAATGACATATCTGTTCTCATCAGGTTGTCTGACGATACTACCATGGAGGGACTCGTACCTCAGGGAAGAAGCTGTGAAGATGGGTTGACTGGTATACTTCAAACACGTTTTTTTAGCTTGATGTTTCAAAAATCAAGGAAATATTTGATTTCAGGAGAAATAAAACTCCATTCTCACACTTGTGTGTCAAGGGTCAAGGTAATATATAAGTTTGCAGGTGTGCATATCTCTAACACGTTTAGCTGGCCGTCAACACCACACTGGCTTTCAAGACAGCACAACACAGGTTATATGTTCTACTTCAATTGAAGACGTTAAGTATAAGTACTGCAGTCTTGAGCTAGTTCAACCGGTCTGTCATTGAAAGTGCACACACGTTTTCGATCCTGTCTGGTTTGGATCTGCCTCAGCCAAAGACAAGAAAAAGAGTCAACTGTGTGATTAAAATCTGCCACAAAAATAGCAGGCAAAGTAACTAATACCTGTAATAGTGTCCATAATATGCGCACAAGACGCGAAGCAGTATCACTCACATACGATACCACACGCCCAGTGAGCCATCTGTTCCAACTTCTTCCATCGGTCAGAAGATCTACTGCCTCAAAACGCAAAACAACCCGCTTGAAGAACAGTTTTCTGCCCTCTGGCCATAAGACGACAATCCGTAGACCCATCTCCCCCTACCTAGTGTGTGTCACACTCCCTTGGTTCCTTTTTTGCTGCAGTACTAGAAGCGATCGTTCGATCAAATTATTTAATGTGTGTGTGTGTGTGTGTGTGTGTGTGTGTGTGTGTGCAATTAAATATCCGTTCATTCACTTGTTTTTTGATGCCCAATCTTTTAACTCCTTTGTCCCCCCCCCCCCCCCCCCCCCCCCCCCCCCCTTCCCCATGTCTTATTGGTCTAGCTTGTATTGAATGTTGTCACTCTTCGTGTGCTTGCTGTGTGTATTTATGTATTGGACACTGCTAACCAAAACAAATTGGTTTATTAATTCATTGGCCAATAAAGAATCTTGAAACTGAAGAACAGAGAGCTAAGAAGGAGACAACTTTTGAATGCCCTGCTTCCATTATCCTGGCAACGGTTTTACCAGTCTGCCCCATTGCCTTGGTGTGGCTGGACCTTAAACTTCAACATCAGTCGATCAACAACTACTGTTTTGACATCATAGACTGTGACCGAACTGTGAAGCAGACCACGATGCCATAGTGTATAGGGGAAAATGTGTGTTGGGTACCATGTAAACCAGGAAAGGCAGACCTGCAACTAGAATACATGCTCAACCGTCTCCCCACGTATTCCTTTTACCCCTCCATCCACGCTTCGTACATGGTTAGTTTAGACATTGTGAGTCTGTTAGAACTGCGTATGTTATTAATAGACAGTGGTGTATACAACTGATTTATCGAACTTATTTATCATGTATCTCTTCTGTCTTATGTTTGTGATTTATCGTCATCATTGAACACGCTGTTATTGTCATAGGAGTAACAACAACCACCAGTAGAATGCAAAGAGACAGAACGACTGTGACGTACGTCTGTCCTAGTAGCTGTAGACGGCACGAGTGTGGACAGAGGCATGTAGGGACGAAGCTACAGCAGTGATACATCATGAACATAAGCTACTACAGCTGTTTAGTCAGATGGTTGTGTCTGTGTTTTCACTGCCTCGTAGTCTGCAAGTAGAAACTAAACATAGTGGGAGCGCATTTTAAAGCTTATACAAATCATTTACTTCCAGATAATTTATGGTTGCTTCTTTGTTTATGTGTGTCTTCAATCTTGGTCTGATTCTGTAGTGTGTGTGTGTGTGTGTGTGTGTGTGTGTGTGTGTGTGTGTGTGTGTGTGCGTGTGTATGTGTGAGTGTGTGTGTTTGACCAGTAGAATAAGACCAGTTTGGTGAAGTGAATGGAAGTTTGCATCAAATCTCTACACGCGTGCATGTTACCTGACGCATGGGCACAATATACTGTCGTCATCTGTGGCTGATCGTTGCTGTCTACCGGCAAACATTTCCTGAATAAAAGGATTCTGTGCACATTGGTGTGTTCTCTTTGTGTTTGTTCTTGAGAGTGCCTGTGGGAGAAACAACAGCAAAGAACAAAGAAAACTTGCTCCGTTAAAATGACTTTATATCACTATTGGCTCACGCCTTCTCTGTGCAGCGATGTGTTCTTGATCCTTTACTTGTTTGAAAGCCTGAACCTCGCCTGGGGCTAATGCCTGGGCCAGGCATCGGCACTGTCTTCGACCGTGAAGCTCATGTTCCATCTTCTGGGTACTTTCATTCATTTATGTATTTATTTAGATCGTATGTCATGCATCCCGAGGTTTCAGGGCTTATGGCATTGTGATGTAGCCTAAATGTACTAGTCCTATGCAGAGACGTCTGCTGGATGAAACAAACAGAAATTTCCTGCTCATCCTTGTCGTTAATATATGTTGGGTTTTGTTGTTGTCCGGGTTTTTTTTTTTTCTTTTTCTTTTTGGTTTTTTTTTTTGGGGGGGGGGGGGGGGGGGGGATGGGTGGGACTGGAAATGTCCATTTGTAACTATGTCATGAAACCTGCCCTCTCAGATCTTTCTTCTGAAGTTCTCTTCTCATCAAAGGCTTGCTTTTCTGCTCGCTTTTTCTCCTTCTTCGTATCAGATTTACCTTCCGCTGTTTTAAGACACCCCAACCCCTTCCTGATGATTTCATCGTCCTGTGCATGCTTTGTGCCGAATCAGAGCAAGAAACGCTCTGCAGTGTGTCGCTTTCTGTCTGTCTACCTGTCTTCTCTCCTGTCAGGAGTCTGTCTTACTCTCATCCCGGTTCACCCACCTGGATGTCCTCCATTGTCTTTAGTTCCAATCCTGAAGATTTCCACTGGACAGCTCTGCTCTGCTGACTGGACCGTGTGTGGCATAATTGCTGGACTGGGCGCTGGTAGCCCATTCTGCAGTGGTACATTAACCGCATTTGTGGCACTTTTTTTTTAATGATCTTTTGCGTTCTGATCAGGATGGAGCAGACTGAACGTACTGGCTGGCGTGGATTTCTACCTGACTTCATCTGTCTTTAGAGCTCAGTGGTAAGGGTCTCGGTGATCAGTGTGATTTTCAAGTAAGACATACATGCGTTATTCTGCCTTGACTCTCGATAGGTAAGGTAATGTTGCTTACAGTCCCGCCGACCACAAAGGGCCATATCAGGGCTGTCACCACGTTGAAATCAACCACAAGTCATCCAAAAAAAAAGAATATATATATATAATAAAAATTAAAAAAACGAAACAAGAAAACGTGTCTGATGAAAGCACAAAGAAAAATCTTCTTCAGTGCTGTGCAATAAATAGACTAAGTCACATCTGTATCATATACCATCTAATGAGCTACACACCACACCACATGAAAATGCCTTGAAACTCACAAATATATATATATACTATATATACATTTGTGAGTAACTAGACATTTTTACGTGGTGTGGTCTGTAGTTCAGTGGAAGGGGTATGATGTACACTCGATTGCCAAAAAGACGTACACAAAATGGCCGCTAGATCTAGATCTCGGTTCAGCAGTGGTTAGATCTGATGCATTTTAAACACAGAAAAAAAAGCAGTTTACTCACTGAGCTTTCAGTATTTGGTGATGCATCCATTTGCCCGCAAAACCTGCCTCATTCGAGCTGGCAGCGAGTGGTAGAGCCCCTGAATGTAGCCTGGAGTGAGGTGGTCCCAGATGTCGAGCACGGTCCTGATCGGAGTGTCTCTGTTTACAACCTCGTGCGCTCTCATTTGTAACCGGTTTTGAGAGTTCTTCACACATTTTCAATAATGTTGAAGTCTGGGCTTTGTGAGGGCCAGGTCATGGTCGGAATTCCGTTCAATTGTTTCCAGTGGGTGGTGAATCGAGAGGTGTGGCATGGCGCATTGTCTTCTTGAAAGATCCAAGGCTCTCGTGGGAACTCTTTGGCTACTACAGGCCAAAGATTGGTGTCAAGGACTTCTACGTACGTCTGAGAGTTGATTGTCCCCTCAACAGGCACAAGTGTTCCTATACCGTTAAATGTAACGCATCCCCAAAACATTGCACAGGCCTTGCATCTTGGGTCTGGATCTGCATGCACTCCAAGACACTGAGGATCGTAGATTTCGTTGTCTTTTCGCCACACATACACTTTCCGGTCCTTACCAATCACAACCTGAGTCTCGTCACTAAAAACCACCCTTTTCCAGTACTGTTCAACAGTATAATGAAGCTTAGATCGGCACCATGCCCTGCGACGTTTTATTTTCACCTGTGATACTACTGTTTTCTTCTTCACAACTCCTTTTGTAGCCCAAAACTTTCAACCTCCTATACACAGTCCTAGCAGACACCTGCACATGTTGTTCTTCACTGGATTTGATGCACAGCTCCTTCAAAGGCTTTCTTCTCTCTCTTTCCACAAGACGAAACAACTTTCAATCTGAACGTTCATCTGTCTTCTTTGGCCTGCCACTTGATTTGCTTGCTTCGAGCGATCCTGTCTCCTTGTACCGCTTCAAAAACTTGTAAACAGCAGAAAATGATATCTGCAGCAGCTGGGCGATCATTCTGCCTTTTAATCCATCAGAAACTCATTGTAAAATTAACCTCTTTTGCTCGATACTGAGCCACATCCTCGCATTCACTTCGAAAGCAGACGAACAATTTGGAAGAGATCACTCATACAGATTGTGAAAATTAAGCCACCAGGAGTAGCCTCCCGTAATGCTGTTTTTGTGGCATGTCCCTTCTTTGCTTCTTGTGTTTGGGATAATGCAATTAGGGAAAAGTTATTGCACTGGGGCCCATTCACACTTACTATCAGCCATTTTGTGTACTTCTTTTTGGCAATCGACTCTGTAGATGTGGCTCCGTTACCATCCGCGCCCACAGAGGAACAGGTACTGTGTACAGCTGGCGGACTGGGGATGGAATGTTCAAGCCAGGACATAAATCTTGTCACCATCCTCCATCACGCCTAATCTGGGCTTGCCAGAGTGTAAGCTCTGACCCCTTTTGATTTACATGAAAGTTTAACGTCCGCACCCATCCAAAAATAGACAGCGATAACCGTGTCAGACAGTGGGGGTGGGTCTCATCTGTCATAATATTTCACACCAGCCGAATTCGAACCGCTGCACACTTCCCCCTATATACTGAAGAATGTTTCAGGCCTTATCTGGTCTGTGTGGTCGGATGGCCGCTGCCAGATCCAGGCCGCCTTGTAGCAGCCACAGCCCGTCCGAGTCCACGGAGAAATAATGGCATCAGGTCGATAGGGCCACCTGTTAACGGAGGTCCTGCACGGCTGCAAGTCACATCGGTCGTTCTGCATCGTGTGGCCTTCCAGTGTGCGAAATGTTGGAGGCTAACGGACTGTAGCGGTGCATTTTGCTGAAGTTAACAGCAAACTTAAAGCATTTGGGAAATCGTTCATCCTAGACGTCTATACGCAACAACAGGTCTGACTGTGGACGGATAAGTCACGAACTCTTGTTTACAGAAAAGAAAGAAAATGTAGATCGCCCCTCCACAATGCAGGTTTGAAAAGCATTATTACTATAAATAGTACTTACATAGCGCTTATCCTCGATTAGAGACCATGCTGTAAGTATTTTACAATGCACGATCTTGTTTACACAACGGGTTGCCTACCATAGCAGAGTCGACCGAACATCTGCCTGCTGGTGCTACATTCGGTTGCTTCCCTCGTCATTCGTTCCGTCAGCCAATCAGTTTTTCCTTCATATTTCCATTCTTTAGGTGCATGCTGTGTGTAGCGTGTCATCCATAACGGCGGCCAAACATTCCTTTTTTATGTTGGTGATGGATTTTACGTGTGTACAAGACGTGAGTGCGTTCACACACGGAATCTCGGTTTGTAGTCTCATTCCAAGGCCTTTTTGGAAGGGTGTGTGTGTGTGTGTGTGTTGTGTGGTGTGTGGTGTGTGTGTGTGTGTGTGTGTGTGTGTGTGTCTCCCAACCTCTGCGCCACCTCAGAGGCAGTGCACCCACGCCGCTCATTCCAACACCCCGTCCACAGCCACAGCCCGGTCGACCCCGCCGCAGCCCCGGCACCGGCAATCCACAGGGAGCAGTCAATGTCAAGTCGTCAAGAGGCAACCCACTGCTGCCGAGTCACTTCGGTGGTGTTCAGTGGCGCCTGTTCTGATCTAACATACGCAGGACAACACCTACTAAGCCCCCTACTGACGACAATAATTGCTTAGTCGCGGAGCCGGCGTGAGTGAGCTCTCCCTCCGGAGGGCGCGTTTTAGGATGCAACCTTTTTTTTCCCCATGAGAATTTGACAGTACTGGGAAGATCATAAATGGTCTGCTGGACTATAATGATCAATAACTGAAAACTGAAACTTCTGTACGTACTTCTCCGTTGTTCTCTATGTAACTGCGTAGAGGACGAGAGTATACCAGGAGTGTCAATTCGTTTAGTTTTCCAACATGCCTGGTACCCGTTTTTAAGATGTCTGAGAGGACCCAGTGACGAACCGAAAATGAGTATCTTCGGTGTCCGACCAAAAGTACAAGTAGCCTCTCTATTGCTGCAGTTATGAGCATCAGCAACATTGATTCGAAGTTTAAATGTTAGCAAAACATTTGGGAACTTGGAGAGGATGGTAAGGTGCGCACACACACACTGTGCAAGGTAAGTGTTGGTCAGTTTCAATGTCCTCTCCACGTCTGTGGCCTTGGTTAAGTTCCGTCGGGGTCACCGGTATCGGCGAGTCCATGGGGGCTGTCGTTGGATGAGATCTGTGCGCGCGCACATTTGTGTTGGTGAGCGAGCACGAGCGCACGTGTTGGTCCGTGCGTGTGCGAGTGTGCGCGCGCGCGCGCGTGTGTGTGTGCGTGTGCGTGTGCGTGTGCGTGTGTGTGTGTGTGTGTGTGAAAGAAAGAGAGAGAGAGAGGCAGGTCACCATGAGAGCAGGGCATGAAGGGCCACAGAATTTGAGACATTTTTTATGCTGATCAATGAGAATGAGGATGATTAAGATGATGCTACGGATTTCCATTTCGGTCTGAGACTACATGACAGGGCTGTACTCCACGCTTCCTTTCATAATATATCCCGGCGTCAACCAGGCCCGAGAGACAGGCACCTGCAGTGTTGGTCAGGAAATTTGAGCAACACTCTCAGAAACGCATCCATTAAGTGGATGAAACTCGACTGTGTGGTCCCAGTCTTCCCAACTGAGTCCGCAGCAAACTCAACTCTGGGTAGGAGCCGGTCAGGGTAGAAAAAAACACATGACTCTGATGGGATTCGAACCCACCACCTCCCAGCCTGGAGTCCGCGACGCTAACCACTTTGACATGGCGGCTGGTGCCTTTTTGGAAGGTTGAGTTAGAACCAATGTCAACTCCGAGGGAAAATCCCGTTGCATCAAAACGGGCCGGCGAAGAATCGAACTCGCAGCCCCAGTATCAGCAGGATGGCGTTCTACCAACTAAGCTATTCCGTGCCCCGTAACACATCGTAAGTGTGTACATACTACGTTCTCTCTCTCTCTCTCTCTCTCTCTCTCTCTCTCTCTCTCTCTGTGGATTTACGTTAGTTCGTTACGTCAACACGGGCTCAGGTGATACAGCCAGCGGTTGTAAATTCCAATGGGAGAGCGTGGACTGGCGACCTAAACAATGTCACCCACCGCTATCCCCATTCTGCTGTCTCCCATGTTTTCAGTAAATACAGCTAGAGGATCATCTGAGAGAAGGGCGATGATGATGACATGGAAAGCGGGACTGCGGGGAAGATTTGTCAGCGCATGTGTAAAGGGGAATAACCGAACGTGTCATTAACAACGGGATGATCTCCCCTTACCCATTCATCACCGCTATCGATCGCAATCCGCTTTGTTCGAAGGAAGAGGAGGAGTGTCGTGTGTGCTGCCCTCACGGCACGAGCTCTGCGTGATGGAGTGGGGTTAGTATCCTGATTTAGTGCTCCAACTTTCCGTCGAGCCATTTCAGAATATTTCGCATGTGTTGAACGTTGTTAGCTTGCATGGTATTTCGCCCTAACTCCCTGTCCAGCAGGGTACAGTGGAAGATGGACATATACCTCACCATGACTCCCTGCCCAAGACCATTCTACAGGATACAGTGGAGGGTGGACATGCATCTTATCTATGACCTCCTGTCCAAGACCATTTTACAGGGTACAGTGGAGGGTGGACATGTATCTTCTCTATGACCTCCTGTCCAAGACCATTCTACAGGATACAGTGGAGGGTGGACATGTATCTTCTCTATGACCTGTCCAAGACCATTCTACAGGATACAGTGGAGGGTGGACATGTATCTTCTCTATGACCTGTCCAAGACCATTCTACAGGATACAGTGGAGGGTGGACATGTATCTTTTTTGACCTCCGTCCAAGACCATTCTACAGGATACAGTGGAGGGTGGACATGTATCTTCTCTATGACCTGTCCAAGACCATTCTACAGGATACAGTGGAGGGTGGACATGTATCTTTTTTGACCTCCTGTCCAAGACCATTCTACAGGATACAGTGGAGGCTGACATTACCTAACCATGACTCCCTGTCCAAGACTTTACAGGGCACAGTAGAGGATGGACATGTATCTCCCCATGACTCCCTGTCCAAGACCATTCCGCAGGGTAGAGTGGAGGGTGGACATGTATCTCTCTATCTCTCCCTGTCCAAGACCATTCTACAGGGTACAGTGGAGGGTGGACATGTATCTAACCATAATTCCCTGCGCAAGACCATTCTACAGGGTGCAGTGGAGAGTGGACATTTATCTTTCCATCACTCCCTGGCCAAGAACAGTATATAGGGCACAGTGGAGAGTGGACATACATCTCGCCATTACTTGCTGTCCAACAGCATCATACAGTGGACATACATCTCGCCATTACTTGCTGTCCAACAGCATCATACAGGAATTTGTACATTCTTTGTGGACTGTGTGGGCTTTCAGGTTGTTGTTCTTAAATGAATGTTTTCAGCACAGGTCATTATTCTCTCCGTGAGCACAGCCAGGAAAGAGGCCTGTACTGGTTATTCAGATCACATGAAAACTGACATTTACTGTAAGTGTCGACTGAACAGAAATAGTTATATAGTTGAAGACACCACAACTGTATTACTTTTGGTATAGTCGTAGTAGTAGTAATAGTAGTAGTCGTCGTAGTAGTAGTAGTAGTAATAGTAGTAGCAGTAGTGGCTGTATTATTATTATTGTCATTATTTGTTGTTGTTATCATCACATTGTTATTTGTTATGCTTACTACTACTACTACTACTACTATACTACTACTACTACTACTACTACTACTAACTTGAATTCAATTATTTTTACAGTTGGAGATAGTATGGTCAAGATAGTATTAGTTGTTGTTGTGGACAGTAGTGTAGCAAAGATAGTCGTGTCATTACTTTCATCACTATCGACATCGCCATTATGATGAATATCGTTTGGAGCTTTCTCGAGCGCAACTGATTAGGAGATAAGATAAGATAATGTTGCTTATAGCCCAGCCGACCGCAAAGGGCCACATCAGGGCTGACGCAACTGATTAAATGGCAGTGTGTGTGGTGTGTGTGTGTGTGTGTGTGTGTGTGTGTGTGTGTGTGTGTGCGTGCGTGCGTGCGTGCGTGCGTGCGTGCGTGCGTGCGTGCGTGCGTGCGTGTGTGTGTGTGTGTGTGTGTGTGTGTGTGTGTGTGTGTGTGTGTGTGTGTGTGTGTGTCTGTGTTTGTGTCTGTGTCTGTGTGAAGGAGAGAGAGAGAGAGAGAAGGGGGGGGGGCGGGGACCATTTGCATGTGCTGTTAGAGCAAAGTTGACTTCTCTCTCTGTCTCTGTCTGTGTGTGTGTGTGTGTGTTTGGAACCATTTATACGTGCCTGCTAGAGCGAAGTCGACTACTACCTTCCTGCACGAGAGCGCTTTGAGAGCACACAGCACGCACATTGAAAGTATTGACAAGTTAGAATTAGTAGGTCACCGTGTAAAGGGCTGCCAGCATAGAAATGAAGTGGAGCGACTCTCTCTCTCTCTCTCTCTCTCTCTCTCTCTCTCTCTCTCTCTCTCTCTCTCTCTCTCTCTCTCTCTCATCTTAATGCTGAAATCATTATGGCGAAGGTGTATATTCTGTGTGGCTGTGGGGGTAGTGAGCTGGCAGGGTTATGTTGTATCCGAGGCAGTGGTTCATGAAAGATGCAGCTCACCCCTCTCCTTCCGCCGCTTTAATCGTCCCTGAACTGAATCAGGTACTCGTTGACTGCTGGGTGAAGGAAGAGATTTTTCAAACCGTAAAAATCTGGAAAAAAAACCCACAACCGTCAACACCACCGCCAGCTGTTCTAACCGCTCAACTATAGGCCCCACTGCTAATGTTGTACATTGTTTAATAAGGAGTGCTTAGTTCTTCTGCATTTGAAAAACAAAAATCTGTTAGAAGCCAGAAAAGTTACCGAATGTTCTGTTACAAACGTGAATACAGGTGAGTACAGTTACCGCACTGATATGATCACTTTGCTCCTGCTCATATTCAAAAAAGGAGTGACGAAAACCTTGGAACTTATGGGATCTTCTTGCGAGTTCTTTCGGGTTTTTCTGGATGCATACAGGGTTTTTTTGTCTTCAAGTCACTGAACGGAAACAATGGGAATTACAAGAAAAAAAAGTTATCAAAGCAAACAACTGGAAATGTCTTTGGGGTAGAACGTATATCGGGTGACACCCAGCTGATGCTCACGGGAATGCTAATGAGCGGCAGTTTACTTGACCTTACATTTTCGCTTCGTGGTGTTATTTCAGTGATACAACAGCAAAGCTTCAACTTTAAAGGACGCTAAAACCATCTCCCCATCGTGTTATCATCGAGAGACAACGGAACTGCACAAGATGCCAATCGATCACATTTTGAACCGGCAAACAGGCGGAGAAGTGAGCTTGCAACAGAAACAGCTCGATAACTATCGATTGACATTTAACCCATTTACCACCACAGATGTAATCCTACACTGTCACTGACACATCTGGTTTGTGTGGGGACGCCTGCTAAATCCATGGCGCCCGGCAATGAAATGATATCTCTTCTCCGCTCTCTGCCAACTCGGGTAGTTTCCTCGTGTGTAGGCTTGGCACCCTCAAGCGGGCTGTTGTTTCCAGTTCTGTGCGTGCATTTGTGTGTCTCTCGGTCTCTTTGTGCGTTTGTTTCTTTGTTTGCGAGATAACCCAAACATATTCAGGAAAATCTTTGTCGGGTGCTGTCGTTTGATTATTTCATTGTTTCTTTTGTTTTATCATGCTGTCCTCAGTGGCTTTTTTTCCCATGCCCTAACATCCTCCCCACTCCCTGCCACATACACACACTCACACACCGCGCGCGCGTGCGCGTGCGCACTCACACACACAAAACACTTTCTCTCTCTCTCTCCTCTTCTCTCTCTCTCACTCTCTCTCTCTCTCTTCTCCCCTCTCTCTCTCTCTCACTTGATGAAAGACATTTACTATGAATAAAACACTTTAGTCTTGAGTCTCCCCACTGTCTCTGTCTCTGTCTCTGTCTCGTCTCTCTCTCTCTCTCTTCCTCCCTCTCCTCTCTCCCCTCTCTCTCTCTCTCTCTCTCTCCTCTCTCTCTCTCTCTCTTGTGTGGTGTGTGTGTGTGCTCTTTCGCTGGTTCTGCCCCTGTATGACAGCCCATAAGAAGCGCAGCAGTCGGTTATCATGAAGGGAATCTACCTGGTCACATTGGGTGTGTGTGTTTTGTGTTGTGTGTGTTGTGTGTGTGTGTGTGTGTGTTTGTGTTGGGGTGTGTTGTGTGTTGTGTGTGTGTGTGTGTGGGTGTGGTGTGTGTGTGTGTGTGTGTGCCGTCTGTTGTGTTTTTGGGGGGGCAGTGTTTGTGTTGTCCATGTTTAGAGAGGATTAAGACGTCCCCTCGACCAGTGGGAGTAATCAGGCCTGAAGCCTGGATGCAGCAGAAAGCTCTCCGTTGTCATAAAGTCTTGTGTAGCTTCAAGCATTGCCTTGATAACATGCGTTTAACACATAAACTGAAATTGAAGAGTTGTCAAAAACCTTCCCAAATTTTTGGAAAATCATAACAGCAATCATCATACAGCCTCCATAGGTATACATGCGCGCATGAGCACATGTATTGGCGTGTGTAAACTGTGGTATGCATACGTTTACACCACACACACACACACACACACACACACACACACCACACACACACACACCACACACACACACACCACCAGTGGTGTGCCAGTGGCTACCATTGAAAGTCATGCTGCCACGTACATTACAACAACAACAGAAAAAACGAACCCCAGAATAAACCCAAAAAAGGTGTACATAAGCACTTCCCGATGTTTTACACACAATAAAGACTTTTGTAATAAATTGATGAAAAAGGAATTTTTCCAATTTTTGGGGACTTCCAAAACAAAACCCAAAAACAACAAAAACAACCAAAAAGGTTTTGGGTCATGGCAACTTGGAAAATGATTGAAAAAAAAAGGTTTTGATGGTTGGGGCAAGAACCCGTGAAATTATGGCAACATTTTTATTTATTTATTTATTTTTTTTTAATTTAAGTTAATGGGGTGGGGAAAAATTTATGGGGGACAAAATACTTGTTACCGGGGGTGCCGGGAACTCAGCTTTTTTGAGCAACACACCGATTTTCTATAAAAGAAAAAGATCTGAACAATTTTTTTAAAAATCAAAGTTGAGAAACAGATGTGAAAATTCTTTGGCATCAAAATGGTGTGCTGACCTACCAAAGATTGAAAACAAAAGCTTAATTTGAACTTTGTACCCTTTGGGGTAGGTACCTGTATTTTGTTGGGGGTAGTAGAAATTGGCTAAGCCTACGTAAGAAAACACAGAACTAACTTTGCTTCTACATTGTTAAGTTTACGTACCGTGTTTACATGGAAAATTGTATGGTATAGTATTTCAGTTGACCGACCTGAATTTGATTATATATGGTGCCCGTTTGTATGCCTTTACTACATTTATTCGTTTAGGTTGTCCGTTACATGTGGATACAACGCCACGCCGTCATTTTCATTCAATTAATCTTTTTTTTCTACGTCAGATCCATCACCAAGCACGAATAGATCATCTGCATGTGAATTGCTCGTATGCCTCAACAGTTCACAACTCAGCATGGCACACGCATTTAGCGACAATATTAATTCAAAATATGTTTAAGTAGCCGCAACAATGCCACGATATCTTTCTGTTTTATTTCTAATTGCTTCATACGTTTATTTATATACTTTTTTTCACTTACAGTTGCAGAATTACTTCTCTCTCTCTCTCTCTCTCTCTCTCTCTCTTCTCTCTCTCTCTCTCTCTCTCTTAATAAGTAAGTGATTTGCAGAAATTAAGAAAGTTCTGTTCAGTGGTTGTTGTTTTTTTACGTCTGTCCATCACAGGTAACCTTTGACACTAAGCAGCTATACAATCTACGTCTGTCCATCACAGTAACCTTAGACACTAAGCAGCTATACAATCTACGTCTGTCCATCACAGGCAACCTTAGACACTAAGCAGCTATACAATCTACGTCTGTCCATCACAGGCAACCTTAGACACTAAGCAGCTATACAATTTACGTCTGTCCATCACAGGCAACCTTAGACACTAAGCAGCTATACAATCTACGTCTGTCCATCACAGGCAACCTTAGACACTAACAGCTATACAATCTACGTCTGTCCATCACAGGCAACTTAGACACTAAGCAGCTATACAATCTACGTCTGTCCATCACAGGTAACCTTTGACACTAGAGCTATACAATCTACGCTGACACTCACAAAACACCTCTGTGATTTCAGAATAGAAAGTTCAGTAAAATGTTTGTTGTACGTCTGTCATCAGAGATAGTAATAAGAGCCATGCAATCTACACCAAGTGATTCTCATATAACTCCACAACCCATCAAATAGATCTAAGACATCAGCATCATAAACTCCAGCAAGTTCAGTTTGAGCAACCACCGCTGTAACATCAATTATGCATGGCCTACATTTTGAGGGTGAGTGACGAGATCTTTCTCCATATAAAGGGTTGGACCGTCACTGACCAAAACATAACGGGAGTCCTCCCAATTGAATAAAAACGGGAGGGGGACGGGGGTCATCATCCAAACTGTCAAAAATCAAGGGGCAAGGGGAGTGGGGGGAAGAGGGACACACTCTTTCCGAATTTTCATAAAAGCCTGGGACCGGGGGGGGGGAGGAGAGGGGAGGGGGGGGGATGAAAAGGGACTATTTCTAACCTGTCATAAAAATCGGGGCTGTGCATACGGTGTCTTCCTTTCAAAATGCAGTAGTGAAGCAAGCAAGCGCGCGTGCGTGCGTTCGTGTGAAAAGATGCTTTATCTGCAAGAGTGCATCAACACACACACACACACACACACACACAGGGCAAACTCTTTTATTTAGACAACACGCATGCACACACAAATGCACACACACACACACACACACACACACACACACTTCTCTCTCTCTCTCTCTCTCTCCCTCACACACACACACACACACACACACACATCCTCGAGCTTGTGTACCAACGACAACGCAACGCATTTCAAACAGGGCTTTGTCGACCACCTTGTTAGCGACCTGCTGAATTTGGTGCAAGTCACTGTCTTTTCCCCGTGTTGCACGAGCAGCACGGAGCTCCACCTGTCCAGCCTGCTGTAGGAGCAACCAGTCCGCGCAGTCCCCGGATGTGGAACGCATCGGCGTGGGAACAACACGGAGGAGAAGAATCGCCACCAATCGACACGACATCCAAAATGAATACATTTATCGTCAGAGGTCCTCTGAGAAATTTCTTATTGTGGCCACATTGATGTTGGGGGTATTGTGCTACGTTCACCTACGTGTGTTTGTCTGCTTAATTAAGTTGCGAGAAGTAACTTTCAGAAACTTGCATGCGTAGGTCAACTGGTTGGAGAAAGCGGCTGACATGGCATTTCCAACATCCGGGATCCAATGTGAACTTTGCTTGGGTGTCGGCTCACAGCCTGTGTTGACAGTGATTGACAGCTACCCCACTCTGTGGTTGACAGCGATCCCGTTCTGTGATTGATAGTTATCACATTCTGTGATTGATACTTATCTCATTCTGTGATTGCAGTTATCTCATTCTGTGGCTGACATTTATCTCATTCAGTGATCGAGACGATAAAGATTTCTACATGGAGTGGAAGCAGTGGGTAAGTTATTATCGCGCGCGCATGTGTGTGTGTGTGTAGTTCTGTTCCATGTTCTGTCACACATACTTTGTAGACGACTAATTAAGATAATTTCACAATGTTATCACGCCGCATGCACGCACGCACGCACGCACGCACGCACGCACACACACACACACACACACACACACACACAAGCACCACGCATGCACACACGCAGAGGCGGGGGGATGGGGATTGCTATCGATCGATCGAGCACTATCCCATTGGTTTCTTTTTAAAATGGTTAATTTTTGTTTGTGTGTGTTCAACGGAGAGAAATTAAACTATTAAAAAAAAAATAATAACAAACGGATGGTGCTCAGTCGAAAGATCGCCCTCCCCGCACAAGCACACACACACACACACACACACACACACACACACACACGTACACACACACACACACACACACACACACACCACACACACACACACACACACACTGTGTGGGGGTGGAAGTGGGGATTAGGTCGGAGAGGAAAGGGGCCGTTGGATAGTGTGGAGGTGAAAAAAAAAGAGGAGGGAGTGAATGAGGAATCGGAGAGAAACATCTGAAGTACCTGTAGTGTGTGTGTGTGTGTGTGTGTGTTGTTGGTGCTGTTGTTGGTGTTTCTTAAATTTAGCGTCAGTCTGTATTAAGACAGTTCAGACAGACTCAGTGTGTGTGTGTGTGTGATGCTGCGCGCGCGTGTGCGTGCGCGCGCGTGTGCGTGCTGTTGTTTTTGTCGTTGTTGTTATTTCTTCAACGTCTGTGCATTTTAACTAATACAAGATACATCTGCACGCGCGCTCGCGCATTTGTGTGTGTATGTGGTTGTGGGTGAGTGTACGCGCGTGCACGCACGCGCGCGTGCACACGCATGCGCGCGTGTTATATGTGTGTATGTGCGCATGCCCAGGTGTGTGTGTGTGTTTGTGGCACGCGTGTGCGAGTGTGTGTGTGTGTGTGTGTAGGGGAGTTGTTGTTTCTTATCCAATTCAAGTATGTCGACATTAGTGTGTGTGTGTGCGCGCGCGCGCGTACGTGCGTGTGTGTGGTATGCACACACATGTGTGCTTGTGGATAGTGATTCCTCGGATCTTACTTTGCCGATTTCAGCATAAGATTAGTAATCGATTCTTTCGTTTGCTTAAAGAAAACTATTTATCAATTAAAAAAAAAAGTGAAGATTTATAGATAGCAAATAGGTTTTTTTCAATCAGTCAGTCAGTCAGTCAGTCACTCAAGCAGTTTGATAATCAGCCACTTACATACTCGTCCATTTACTGTTTAATGTGATACGACATTTGTCCATAATTTTCTCTTGCATCGAGTTCAAACAGTTCGTATTGTCCTTATCGGCGAAAAATACGATGACACTTCATTTATGAGCAGTCACTTGTGTAATGAACAAAAAGGCTCGCAAACTGTAAGATCCATTTTGGCAAGATTTCCGCCCCTTCCCCTCTTCTGACATATTTTGACCAAAGGTAGGAAAAATGAAATGATTCCTTATTGATGATGTCCACAACCATGTTTCCTTTTTCATAATGTCCTCGTCCATCTGTACATTTTCACAATGTCCTCACCCATATTTCCTTTCTCAGGATGGCCACGCCCATCTTTCCTTTCTCGTGATGTCCACACTCATTTTCACTTTCTTTTGATGTCCATACCAGTCTTTCTTTTCTCATGTCTACTTCCATCTGCCCTTTCTCACTATGTCCACATCCATTTGTGCTTGTGATGTCCACACCGGTCCTTTGTATGTTACTTTCTCTGTGAGAGGCACATTCGGTAGTATCAGTTTTTCTTTTCTCTCCTTTCTCATGATGTCATCGTCTATCTTTTATGCTCATGAATTATACCCATCTATCCTTTTGTCATGGTTTCATAATCCATTTTTCCATGTTTTTGGTTTCCTTATCGATCTTTCGTTTCTTCCCATGGCCGTATCTATCTTTTCTTTTTCATGGTGTCCTTATCTTTATTTTGTTTACGATCTTATTGTTGCAGTTTGTTATTGCCTTTCCTATGATGTTGTCATTTATCCTCCTTGCAGCTGGCGAATATCAGGGCTGTCCACTGTGTATACTTGTTTGGATAGTTGCAATGGCCGGTTCAGGCCTGTCTACTTTCCTTTTTTCTTTTCTTTTTTTTCTTTCTTTTTTTTAGAAATAGCTGTTGAGATAGGTACATTGGCTATATTAGGGCTATCTACTTGTTGTAGTTGTTTGGATAGATACATTCAGGCGTGATTTTCACAGGCATCATAACTTACCTGACAGATAAAAATAACTATTCCAGACTTCATGTGTGTGGGCGGGAAAGATGGAGCAGGGGAAAGAGAACAGCGCATTAAGATGGGAAGTGGAAATGACAATTTTTATGTCGGTTGGAACTTCAAACTGCGAACGCAATGCGTCACTCCTTGGTCAACCAGGCACCATGTTATTTTTGGTGTAGGATATCCCTTCATATCTCGTAACATGTTATTTTCGGTGTAGAATATCCGTTCATAATTAGCACCTTGTAACTTTGGGTGTAAGATATCCATGGCATCATGTTATTTTCAGTGTAGGAAATCGGTTTTTCATATCGTGGCACAGTATTATTTTCGGTGTATGGTATCCGTTCATTTCTGGCACCGTGCTATTTTCAGTGTAGGACATCGGTCTATTGTGTATATGTGGCACACTATCTTTCTCGGTGTATGGTATCCGCTCGTATCTGGCACCATGTTATTTTCGGTGTAGGATTTCTGTTCACATTTAGCACCGTGTTGCTTTGTCAGGTGTAGGCTATCCATACACACCCGGCACCATGTTACTTTCTGTGTAAGGTGTAGGCTGTCCGTGCACACCTGGCACCATGTTACTTTCTGTGTAAGGTGTAGGCTATCCGTGCACACCTGGCACCATGTTACTTTCTACAAATATGTAGGCTATTCATGCACACCTGGCACCATATTACTTTCTGTGTGACATGTAGGCTATCTGCGCACAGCTAACACCGTGTCTCTTTCTGCGTAACATGCAGGCTATCCGCGCATAGCTAACACCGTGTTTCTTTCTGCGTAACATGCAGGCTATCCGCGCATACCTAACACCGTGTCTCTTTCTGCGTAACATGTAGGCTATCCGCGCATACCTAACACCGTGTCTCTTTCTGCGTAACATGTAGGCTATCCGCGCATACCTAACACCGTGTTTCTTTCTGCGTAACATGTAGGCTATCCGCGCATACCTAACACCGTGTTCCTTTCTGCGTAACATGTAGGCTATCCGCGCATAGCTAACACCGTGTTTCTTTCTGCGTAACACGTAGGCTATCCGCGCATAGCTAACACCGTGTTCCTTTCTGCGTAACATACAGGCTATCCACGCATAGCTAACACCGTGTTACTTTCGCCGTGAAGTGTGTTCTGGTATCCGTGGAACTTTCGCCGTAAGATGAAGGATATGCGTGCACTCCTCGCAGCATGTTGCTTCATCCGCAGTGTGTAGGATATCCGTGCACACGTGGCACCATGTGACTTTTGACGTAAGGTGTAGGGTACCCAAACCACCCCTGGCATTATTTCTCCATAAGGTGCACGCCTGGCATGATTATATTCTCTGTAAGATATTGAATACCCGAAGAACTCCAGACACTGTGTTACTTTGGCCGTAAAATTGAGGATAACTGCACACAGTGACTGAGTGCGTGCACTCTGACATTGTGCTCCTTTCGCCGTAATGTCTAGATCCGGTGCACGTCTGACACTATAATCATTTCGCCGTGAAGTTAGGTACCCGGTGCACGCCTGCGTATTTCATTACGCCGTGAAGTGTGGTACCGTGCACGCTGCTTATGTTCATTCGCCATGAAGTGTAGGGTACCCGGTGCACGCCTGGCGTTATGTTCATTTCGCCGTGAAGTGTAGGGTACCCGGGGCACGCCTGGCGTTATGTTCATTTCGCCGTGAAGTGTAGGGTACCCGGTGCACGCCTGGCGTTATGTTCATTTCGCCATGAAGTGTAGGGTACCCGGTGCACGCCTGGCGTTATGTTCATTTCGCCGTGAAGTGTAGGGTACCCGGTGCACGCCTGGCGTTATGTTCATTTCGCCGTGAAGTGTAGGGTACCCGGTGCACGCCTGGCGTTATGTTCATTTCGCCGTGAAGTGTAGGATACCTGGTGCACGCCTGGCGTTATGTTCATTTCGCCGTGAAGTGTAGGGTACCCGGTGCACGCCTGGCGTTATGTTCATTTCGCCGTAAAGTGTAGGGTACCCAGTGCACGTCTGACACTATGCTCATTTCGCCGTGAAGTGTAGGGTACCCGGTGCACACCTGGCATAATGTTACTTTCGCCGTAAAGTGTAGGATACCCGATGCACGCCCGGCATGATGTTACTTACTCTGTCAGGTGTAAAACATGTTGCACACCTGGCAACAGTGCCATGCCCTCTCTGATGTTGTAGGCAACCCAAATGTGACAGCATGTGTTTTCTCCGTCAGCTTAGAACCTTGGGAAATACCCCCAGGTCAGCTGCAGTGTTGATTCAGATCACTGGCATTTTGTTCCAGTTCAGCCGACCAGCAGGAGCCGTTTCAGTGTTGTCACCACGCAAAGGACAGACACTTCTGTCAGCGCACGCACGCACGCACGCATGTAGTGTGTGTGTGGTGGGGGGGGGGGGGGCAAAAAAGTGGCACATGTACATTCTTCATATAAATCGATACATATTATACAAGCTGGACGATTGGCATCTCAGGACATACAAAATGAAACCATGCTGAGTACGTCAGCCATTGGACTTTGCCAGGAGGAAACAGGAGTGTCAACACAGGCCTGACCATTACTTTCTCCCTTTGTTGTTGGACTGGGGTGGTTTGAACAGCGGTTTCATTTATTTTTTTCCACTTTGCTTTCCGTCTTCTTTGCGTTTTTATTCCTTTTGTTGTTGTTTTGTTTCGTTTTGTTTTGTTTTGTATCGGTTGATGTACTTAATTGAATTATTGCTCATTAAGATAATCAGGATCGTAAGTCGTGACAGTCATTGTATACCGAAATAAAGAACCATTTTTCTGTAATAACTCTTCCATGCTAGAACTTGTCAGTCAGCTGGGGGCACTAGGGAAGAAAAAGCAAGGCTGCTTCTCTAGTTCTCATTGCTGCCGATCTTCCACCGTCTCGTGCGGATTTCAGGCGCGCTGGAATTTTTATTTCTAATACAAGTTGCATCTTATTTACCTTCCATCGAAGTCGATTTTTTGTTCTCTCTCTCTCTCTCTCTCTCTCTCTCTCTCTTTGGTTTGCACCCTCCCCACCCCCACCCCTACCCCCAGCTCCCCTTTTGCACTAAAATATGTAACTGTTAAACCATATAGTTGTTGTTCTCTTCTCAATGGACCATACTGGAGTTGCGAAATAGGATGGGATGTTGAAGGACGTATAAAATGGAAGTAATGGTAACACTGAGCACTGATCATGGACTGGAGAAGCTGGCGTCTTTGTTCCGTGACATAGCAGCGCCTTGCGAAGAGTTACGACGGCCATAACGCTTTTTCCTCAACATCGGGTTTAGAATCGGTTCCTTCTGCCTCTGTCCTAACGAAGAGGCAGTTTCTACTTTCATACACTCCTTTGTCCATTGTACACCAGATAACGGAAAATCTGTTATAGCCTCAATGGAATCAGAACAGTCCTGCGCGACGTGTTGTCGGATCCTCTTACCATGCCTCTGTTGCACGTGTCTCTGTTGTTCCCCTTCACCGGACGCACGTTGAACAAATGGTGTTTTCCAATCTCCCCTGTCGCTTAGGACCAGACGTCAACGTGTCATTCTGAACCCTTCAGTCCGTCCACACCTCCTCAACTTCGTTCTGCTGCTGACATCCATCATCTACAGACTTCCTTCTTTTAGCCCTGAATCCTGCAGCTCATGTTTTCCTTTCATACTAGGGTCCCTCCATCTGTAACAGCTCCCTTTCTCCGCAAGCCAGGCAGACCTGTCCACCGAGTTTGACAGCTTTCCGGAAATTGTTTCTTCGAAGAAGCGTTCTGACCCTTACCCGTCACCCTTTTATTCAGTCTACGACTTCTCTGACTCTTGGGCATGGAGGGGTGTGTGTGTGTGTGTGTGTGTGTGTGTGTGTGTGTGTGTGTGTGCGTGCGTGCATTTGAAATGTACGTGCTCGCGCAATTGTTGACAAAATTTTGTTAGATCGTGTTGTCGTGACTGTCGTGATGTACTGGGCATGTAGCGGCAGCGGCAGCAGCAGCAGTAGTAGTACCAGTAGCAGTAACAGCAGCAGCAGCAGTAAGAGTCGCGACGAAGCACCACCAGCCATAACAGTGCTAGAACGCGCAGTACTCGTTGTGAGCAAAAAATGGTATTGATCATTGGCATAGGTATACTGTTGCTGGTAATTACTGGCACTGTTGTCATTTCTTTTTTTCTCCCGTGTCACTCAGTGCTGACTCAGGGTGAAATTCGCTTTTTTCCCGTTGTTTTTTTTTTTTTAAACTGATCCTCTTCCCGCTCACCTCCCAGCCCCTCCAATCTTCCCGCTGCCTCCTCCTTCTCCTTCCTCCTTTATAATAAAACCGCGCTAATTGGGAAACATGTTTAGCCTGCTTCTTTTTCTTTCTTTTTTCACACAATGTGAAACGGGTATGGGCATAGAACGAGTCATTCAGCAGTGTAAACAAGCATATGTAAACGCTTTTCATTTAACGACGTCTTGAGGTCGATTTCACAGTTGATTTGAACCATTTCTGTTCGTTTGAGGGATTTTCACATTCGATTCTGACGGGGTTTAATGTGGTCAACATGAAATTAGGTTTGAAGGGAAGTCAGGAGAATAAGATTGTGACTACATTCTGACAGGTCTGTACTGCCTTTTCTCTGGTTGGTCCGTGCCATCCTCAGGCAATGCTTTTGGTGGGTGGGTTGTTTTTTTTTCATTGTTACAGTTTAGAAAGTTTCAGAACGGTTGATTGAAAATGTCATTTCGAATGACAAGAGTCAAATATAGTGACTACATTATGAAGTTTCCTTATGATTGATATGAAGTGAAATTTTAAACGAGGTCGGGGGGGGGGGGGGGGGGGGGGGGGGGTTGACCTATATTCTTACAGGCTTCAACGTGATTCGTGTTAAGGAAAATTTTAAGTGAGTTCAGGGGGATTAAACAGTGACTATGTTCAGACATTTAAAATGAGGCGTTGAGAATTCTGACAGCCGTCAGCACGCTTAGCTATAAAATGAAATTTAGGTCAGGAGAATTTCGTAAGTGTTAACACTCCGAGTTCTAGTGTAGTCGGTGAGGAAGGAACTCAGAAGAGGGTCAGAGGGGTCAGGGAATAGTAACTAACGACCAAGCAGTGTGACATGCTCCGCAGTATTCACAGAAAAAGAAAAAAAAATTTAAAAAAGGGGCACAGACCACCATACCGGGGCCGCTTACGATTTCATTCAGCTAGCACACGCCAAGTCGATAAACAAAGACGCACACGACCACACCCAACACTTCCCTCAGATGAACAACAGTCAGGGACTGATCAGACAACATGTGCAGTTGTATTTAGTGTGATGTTAAGCTCACAAAGAAAGAAAAAAGATCACCTTCTTCCGCTTCCTTGTGTCTGTTTGTAGGGCATAGTAGCATCGAATGCAGAAAGGCTGCGGTGACTTTGAAACTCACAGGTATCTTAAAAGAATTCTCTTAATAGTAATCGTTTTAATCGGATAGGTGGCTTGTGAACGCTCACACACACACACACACAACACACACACACACACACACACACACAGATATATATATATATATATATATATATATATATATATATATATATATATATATATATATACTCGCACGCACACACACACACACACACACACACACACACACACACACACACACACACACACATACGCACGCACACACACACAGAGTCACATGCACGATTGCGCATACGCACGCACGCACACACACACACACGAAACGCGCAAAAACAATACGATCACATAAAACCATCCTTACGTACTCCTCAAACCTGTTGAAATCTGCCAAAATTGATCACAAAACCATTGCCCCACGTTATCCCCTGAGTCCCATTCCGAATTGGGAACTCATTCCGGCAAGGTTTGATTATAAATACACTGATTTGCAAAAGAATGTTAATAATAACGTCTTAGGTGCTATGGCCAAATCACATGTTGACGATAGTTATCCTAATCACTTAAAAGTTTATACAGACGGATCCCTATTAAATGGCAATGCTGGTTCCGGGTTTGTTATTCCTGCCTTGAAAGCAGATAAATCTTTTCATCTTGGAAAGGGGTTTTCTGTCTTTACGGCTGAACTGATAGCAATTCTAATGGCTCTGCATTGTATCATTGACATTCCACGTGATTTTTCTAGAATAATTTTTTGCGTTGATTCCAAATCTGTTCTTCAGGCAATGGAATCTGTTGCTGCTACCAATCGCGCCGAGATTATCACCGAACTAAAAATTCTGATCCATTTCCTTACATCTAGAGGGATAACAGTGGACTTTTGCTGGATTCCGTCACAATGTGGGATTGTAGGAAATGAATGGGCAGACAGAACTGCCCGTGTGGGATCAAAAAACTCTGAAAATTCTGTCTGTATCAAAATGCCCAGAAATCTACTCGTCCATCTAACTCGTCCATTCAAATTCGTAAACTGTATACAAAGACGTATGTACATGTACACAAATTTCGGAAACTGGAATCTCTCTTTTATAGGCTTAAAGTTAACGCTCTTCGTACAAAATTCCACAGAAATTTACAATGTGCTTGTGGTGCAGTCGACAGTTTCAATACTCCGCATTTTCTTTTTAACTGTTCCTATTTTAACTCATCTCTCTCCAACTTCCGACAAAAAGATTCCCTATGCATTTTCCAGAATCTTCACGCCTTTTTTACATTTGTAAATTAGTTGATGTTAAGCCCAGTTGGCTCGTTTGTATAAATGTGTCCAGTGGTGGGTTTTTTTTGTGCTTTGTAATTTATCTTTTCAGTTGTTACATTTGGAACAGTATTTTCTTTTCAATTCTCAAAGTCGCACACGTAACACACACACACACACACACACACACACACACACACACACACACACACACACACACACACACACACACACACACATTCGTACGTAGGCCTATACTAGCATTTTGCATACACTATTTCTATTTCTCTCATCCACTCATTTCTGCATTATTTTGTCTAATATCACTTTAAGTGAACAGACGTTAAATTGAATAACTAACTAACACACACACACGCACGCACGCAGTCACACGCACGCAAACGCACACACCTAAACACATACACGCGCGCGCGCGCGCCACACACACACACACACACACACACACACACACACACACACACACACACAGTCACACGCACGATTGCGCATAGACGCGCGCGCGCAGTCACACGCATGTAAATGCACGCACCTAAACACATATATGCGCGCGAGCGCACGCATACACCACCCCACACACACACACACACACACACACACACAACACACACACACACACACACACACACACATACGCACACACACAGAGAGTCAAACGCACGATTGCGCATACGCACGCACACACACACGCACACAGTCACACGCACGTAAACGCACGTAAACGCACACACCTAAACACATACACATACGCGCGTGCACGCACGCACGCACGCACGCACGCACGCACGCACGCACGCACGCACGCACGCACGCACACACACACACACACGCACGCACGCACGACTGCGCATACACACACGCGCGCGCTCGCGCGCAGTCACACGCACGTAAACACACACACACACACACACACACACACACACACACACACACACACACACACACACGAATCTGCCGTGCGCGCGCTCGCACACGCACGCACACACACACACACACACACACACACACACACACACACACACACACACACACACACACACACAGAGAGCGAAGACTGACTGACTGACTGGTTCAGAAAGACAGACAGAGACCGACAGACGAGCAGAGAGAGGGGGACAGAGAGAGAGAGAGAGAGAGGGGGGGGAGGAGAGAGAGAGACTGACTGACTGACTGGTTCAGCCAGACAGACAGACACCGACAGACGGGCAGAGAGAGGGGGGCAGAGAGAGAGAGAGAGAGAGAGAGAGAGAGAGGTGGACAAACAGCGACGCAAGGACAGACATACTGACGGATTAACGGACGGACGGTCGGGTGGAGTGAGAATGAGAGAGAGAGAGAGAGAGAGAGAGAGAGAGAGAGAGAGAGAGAGAGAGAGAGAGAGATTCTATTTCAGCCCCGTCATGGCCAATTCCTCACTTATTCTCACGACCCATCTTCAAACCCGACTTCCTGCCCTTTGAGACAAGTTTCAACAATCCACCCCCTTGATGGACGTCCGCCCGAACCCTCAAGCACCGGGATCAACCCCAATGCCATCAAACGGTGGTTCCAAGCACCTTCCCTCCTGAATCTCCCCCCTCTTTCGACTTCAGACTGGGGTCAGCAGAGGGTGCCATCTCTCCATGGTTCTAGACAAAAGTGATCCTCCACCAAAAAATGTACTAGGTCATAGGTGCTAAAAAAGCAAACAAATCCTCCACAGCTAACGGGGCCAATGGCGCAGTCAGATGGTATTAAATACGCCTAATGACTCGTGAATGCTCAGTTACGTGGACTCGAAAAGCAACAACGAAAACAGTTAAAGGATTATCGAAACAATTAAAGAGGGGGGTAGGGGGTGGTAAGGTTCCCACAGCTAACAAGGCCAATGGCGCAGTCAGATGGTACTAAATACGCCTAATGACTCGTGAATGCCTTGTTGCGTGGACTAAAAAAATCAAAAGAAAACAGGATTAATGTGATCATCGAATGAAAGGAAGAAAAACTCCCCAGCTAGCAGGGCCAATGGCGCAGTCAGATGGTATTAAATACGCCTAATGACTCGTGAATGCCCCATTACGTAGACTAAAACAGTTGATGTAATTATCAAATTAAGAAGGGGGGGGGGGGGGGTGGACTCCACAGCTAACCGGGCCAATGGCGCAGTCAGATGGCATTAAATACGCCTAATGACTCGTGAATGTCCTGTTACGTGGTCTTAAAAAAAGGTTACTGTTACCATTTAATTCAGGGGTTAGAAAACAGCTAACGGGGCCCATGGCGCAGTCAGATGGTATTAAATACGCCTAATGACTCGTGAATGTCCTGTTACGTGGTCTTAAAAAAGGTTACTGTCATTTAATTCAGGGGTTAGAAAACAGCTAACGGGGCCATGGCGCAGTCAGATGGCATTAAATACGCCTAATGACTCGTGAATGTCCTGTTACGTGGTCTTAAAAAAGGTTATGGCATTAAAAAAAGGTTACCGTTACTTAATTCAGGGGTTAGAAAACAGCTAACGGGGCCCATGGCGCAGTCAGATGGTATTAAATACGCCTAATGACTCGTGAATACCCTGTAATGAGGACTGAACAAAAGTTAATACGTTGAATTGGTTGGGGGGGGGGGGGGGGGTCTCCACAGTTAACACGGCCAATGGCGCAGTCAGATGGTATTAAACACGCCTAATGACTCGTGAATGCCCTTTTATGTGGACAAGGCTACTGTTACCATATCATAGCATAAAGAAAGATAGCATATAACTGTTGGAGGCACGCGTGTGGGTCAGATTGACCGTCGCCAGCTCACGACGGGTCATGGACTTCTAGAACCAAGGAGAGCTGGCGCCTGTGTTGGTCCCGAGACGAGGGGGGAGCCAAAGAGGGCGGGTCAGCGGAACCGCCGTTTGATGGCGGGAAGGATTGGGCGGGGGGTTTGATCTTTGGTGCTGGGGTTCGGGGGTCGTCTGTCAAGGGGGGTTGTTTTGTTGGAATCTGTCTCAAAGGGAGGATGAGGGTGTTGAAGGTGGATCGGCGAATAACTGTGGAGAAGGTCTGGTGGGTCTGAAATAGAATCTTCGAGTGCATGTACATATGTATACACACGGACACACGACACACGAACACACACACACACACACACACACACACACACACACACACACACACACACACACACACATATATATATATATATGTGGTCATGGAAAAACTTGTGATTTTAAACAATTGCTCTCAGATGGAATAAAATTCCCTTTGAGGAAGGCCCTGGTGGTCGAAATATTGGGAGGACAAATTTACAAACTTGTTGGGTTTTTTCCATTCACATAGCTATATATATATATATATAATATATATATATATATATATATATATATATATATATATATATATATATATATTATGTATGTATGTATACACACACGTACGTATACACATGTACATACACGCACACAGACACACACACACACACACTCTCTCTCTCTCCTCTCTCTCTCTCTCTCTCTCTCTCTCTCTCTCTCTCTCTCTCTCTCTCTCACGTGTACATCACACACAGACACACAGCACACACACACACACACACACTCTCTCTCTCTCTTTGGTTTAAACAAATTTATTTTCCACTTTACAGACACGTAGCTTTACAAAAAATGTGAAAATTTGAACATCAACAAGCTAATGCTTATAGTGTGTTCAAATGTCTATAATTACAATGTAGACAAGGAAATGACAGGATACACACACACACCACACACACACACACACACACACACACACCACACACACACACACACACACAAACGCGCGCACGCGCGCACCCGCGCACGTTCACACACGCACGAACACACACACACACACAGACACACACACACACACACACACACACCACACACACACACACACACACACACACACACAAAACACACACACAAAGCACAATACAACACAACACATGCACGCACGCGTGTACTCACACACACGCTCTCTCTCTCTCTCTCTCTCTCTCTCCTCTCTCTCTCTCTCTCTCTCTCTCTCTCTCTCTCTCTCTCTCACACACACACACACACACACACACACACACACACACACACACACACACACACACACCACACACAAACGGGCGCGCGCGTACCCACGCACGTTCACACGCACGCACGCACGCACCACACACACACACACACACACACACCACACACCACCCCACACACACACGCACGCACGCACACACGCACAACACACACACACACACACAAAACAATACAACACAACACATGCACGCACGCGTGTACTCACACACGCACGCTCTCTCTCTCTCTCTCTCTCTCTCTCTCTCTCTCTCTCTCTCTCTCTCTCGCACGCACGCACGCACGCACGCACGCGCGCGTACAAACACATGCACGCACATAAACAACTGCACGTGCACGCACATACACATGCACACACAAAAACATACACAAACGCAGGGACACATGCGCGCACGCACACACACGTGCACACACATACAAACGTGCACATATATTCTTACACACACGTGCGCGCGCGTGTGTTCACACACACACACACACACACACACAACACACACCACACACACACACACACACACACACACACACATACTTCTGCATATACACCTAAACAGAGTATATAGGAGAGAGTGAGAAATGGACTGACCGTGATAGAGAGACGGGCATACCGCATTTGCAACTGCAAGTCATACAAACTTTCCCCCTCCTCTCCCCCCCCCCCCCTTTTCCATTTACCCTACACCCCATATCAGTCCTTCCTCTTCCTTCGCGTCGGACACACACACGCACGCACGCACGCACGCACGCACGCACGCGCGCGCACACACACACGGTGACAAAAATGCAGTACTTGCAATGCGATGGTGGATCAGGCAAAACATTTCTTTCCTCCGCAAGCTTGCTTCCCCTTTCTCGCTCCATTTCATTTTGTCTGTACATTACTGATCAATTCAGCTTGAAAGCGACTCCCTCTTCAACCACCCCCACCCCCACCCCACCCACCCCCACCCTAACCCTCCTAACGTCCCCTGCTTCAGATGTTCTTTTTAGTTTGAACACCTTGAACTTTTTATGCACGAGTGGCTAAAACACCGTTGGTTTAGTTGAAAAGTGAGGCGACTGCAGGCGGAAATCTAAACAAATTTGAAATGTAATTAATAGCGAACCGCCAAGAAAACGTAGACAAACGAATCACAAGACAAAACACGACGCGTTTCGACCTCTCAGGTCTTCTTCAGGCAAGATACTAAACACTCAGGACAGTGAAAATGAACGAGCAATCACTTACCTTCATTCACTGCAGCGCAAGGTAGGCGTTTCATTCAACGTGAGAATATGCAGTCAGGCTAGGACGGCGTCAGAGGGTAATGGACAGATGACAATAAGAAAAGAAACTACTACTGCAACTACTATTGTTGCTGTTGATGATGATAATATTGCTGATGATTAATATAATGGTGATAATACTAATAATAGAGTAAACGTGTGTTCGTAGACAATGTGATTAAGAACCACGCAAGTATCTGTTATGATATTTCATTGGAAACATCTGCTAGCAGTTCTTGTGCCCCTTACTGCTACTTCTTTGACTCTACCACACCCTCTTCCCCCTCCACCAGCCCCTCACTGCTACTTCTTTGACTCTCTACCACACCCTCTTTCCCTTCCACCCGCCTTGCCTTCTCAGAAGAATTGGAGATGTCATGTGGCTTTCTTCCCCGTTCGTGCTTCCCCGCATCAACGCCACCCCCAACTCTTCACACACATGCACGTAAGTACACGCGCGCGTGCGCCCCCCCCCCCCCCCCCCCCCCCACACACACACACACTAAGCGTGCGCGCGCGCGCGCAAAAACCGCGCGAACATTCCTGTTGTTTGACAAAACACGCGGCAATGGCGGTCAGTAGGCCTATGGAATCTGCAAGCGGCTGTGCTGTAAGCGTATGAATAGAACTGTCGTTAATGTTTTTACGAAGCGAGGTATTTTTCAAGTCTTGGACGTCTTATGTTCTATATCTACATGTTATAACATTTCATCCTGATCACGTTTTTGTATATATAATGTCGAACGTCTTTCGTCTTTGTCCTACCAGTTGTTTAACTGATGCTACAAGCGTTTATCTCATGATCTAAGAGCCCACTAAGAGCCTTCCGAATGTCTGTTCCTTCCTCTCCCTCCCCCCCCCCCCCCCTCCCCTCCCCTCAGTGCCTTCATGGGTCCTCATTCACTGATGCACCCTCGCTTCCTTTCTTTCTGTGAGTGAAACGGACGTTCACACCATCCTAGAGGAAAGGACATTAGAGGTCCCACGACACTCCTTCCTGCACCAGCTTACGTTCTCTGAGTATCCTGCAACAACTTTCCAATGTTGCCAACATGTGAACACAGTTCTTCTGTGAGGATTTTCTGTGTGATACTTTTCTAAACCAGCTTGTGACCGTCCCTCTGATGTGTTCATTTTTTCACCTCGTCATCTTGGCCATCCTGTGAGCCAATCTGCAGCACGCCGCGCACCTAGAATTCCCCTTGTGCAGTGGATAGGAAACCCCATGCCAGAATAAAGGGGTGGGGTAGGGCTCTTTTAGTACAAACTGTTTCCAGTCTTCTGGCGATATTGTGCTCCTAATTTCCTTCTTTTTTTTCTTTCGTTTTTTTTTTTGTTTTTTTTTTTTGTTGTTTTTTTTACTTTAAGTTTTTTTGTTTGCACTCCACAAGAATGCAGGGGAGAGAGGGGGTGGGTGGATGAGGATCTTTCAATGTAATTTGTGTCCCGGTCTCATAGAAATCAGGTGCTAATGATTTCTTTTGTGTGCGTGTGTGTGTGTGTGTGTGTGTGTGTGTGTGTGTTAGTCTCTTTGACTGCTTTCGTTTTAAATTTGGGTTTCATTTTTTTCTTTGTCCTGTTGTTTTTCTGCATTTGTGGTCTGTTCATCTTCCTGTGGTCTGTTCATCTTCCTGTGGTCTGTTCATCTTCCTGTGGTCTGGAAAGCATTTGTTTCTTGATCTACTTTGTAAGATGCAAGTTCTTTTTTTTTTTAATCTGGTGACTAGATAATGAAATCCTAACCACTGGAACAGGCACTTGTTCTCCATTTGGCGATGCTGTTCATTAATTAGGCTTTTTGGTGTGTCTTTGTTGCACTGGAATTATCTCAAAAGGATTTTTGATCGTTTTTTTTTTCTTTTGTTAAAGAAAAATCTGAGCAAAATACTTAGAGTGGCCAGTGCACTTAAGATGGCTTAATTTTGTCCGACTGAAGGACTGCAGCATGGACATATTATGAAGTGCACCTGTACCTCATAAGTTATTGCTTGTTGCTGCTTCAGTTGAATGAAGTGCACCTGTACCTCATAAGTTATTGCTTGTTGCTGCTTCAGTTGAATGAAGTGCACCTGTACCTCATAAGTATTGCTTGTTGCTGCTTCAGTTGAATGAAGTGCACCTGTACCTCATAAGTTATTGCTTGTTGCTGCTTCAGTTGAATGAAGTGCACCTGTACCTCATAAGTTATTGCTTGTTGCTGCTTCAGTTGAATGAAGTGCACCTGTACCTCATAAGTTATTGCTTGTTGCTGCTTCAGTTGAATGAAGTGCACCTGTACCTCATAAGTTATTGCTTGTTGCTGCTTCAGTTGAATGAAGTGCACCTGTACCTCATAAGTTATTGCTTGTTGCTGCTTCAGTTGAATGAAGTGCACCTGTACCTCATAAGTTATTGCTTGTGCTGCTTCAGTTGAATGAAGTGCACCTGTACCTCATAAGTTATTGCTTGGTGCTGCTTCAGTTGAATGAAGTGCACCTGTACCCCATAAGTTACTGCTTGGTGCTGCTTCAGTTGAATGATTTGTTTCGTATACATCATTGATCAATTCAAAACATGCTTATAAAGCAAAAAAAGTGCACCTGTAAACCGTAAGTAAATCTGAGTGTTGCTTTGACGGGAGTGACTTGTTACTTTTATGTTTGTTTATTTGTATTTTATTTGTTGGTTTCTTTGCGTTTTGTTTGCCCGTTTTTTTTGGTACGAGTGGACAGCCTGGAAATGCTCTCTGTGGTCTGTTCGAGCTGTACTGAAACAGACATTGTCCGTGCCCATCTCCGACACTGGGACCTCAGTTTTGTTTCTGACAATGCTTTCGCTTTTAGTAATTTATTTCTCCTCAAAACGTGAGCGTTCCTCTCTTGGTGATTGTGAGCCAGTATGCCGTGACTGTTGTTTTTCACCACATATCCGACGAGCTGGTCAGACAGGAGCTTCCTTCGTTTCTATCCAGCCGTCCAGTGTCCGATGATGTCAGGAGCTGTTGTTAACCGTTTCTATCCAGCCATCCAGTGTCCGATGATGTCAGGAGCTGTTGTTAACCGTTTCTATCCAGCCATCCAGTGTCCGATGATGTCAGGAGCTGTTGTTAACCGTTTCTATCCAGCCATCCAGTGTCCGATGATGTCAGGAGCTGTTGTTAACCGTTTCTATCCAGCCATCCAGTGTCCGATGATGTCAGGAGCTGTTGTTAACCGTTTCTATCCAGCCATCCAGTGTCCGATGATGTCAGGAGCTGTTGTTAACCGTTTCTATCCAGCCATCCAGTGTCCGATGATGTCAGGAGCTGTTGTTAACCGTTTCTATCCAGCCATCCAGTGTCCGATGATGTCAGGAGCTGTTGTTAACCGTTTCTATCCAGCCATCCAGTGTCCGATGATGTCAGGAGCTGTTGTTAACGTTTTATCCAGCCATCCAGTGTCCGATGATGTCAGGAGCTGCCGTTTGTAAAAGACGCTTTCCTCTTAAACTGAAACTTATTATACGCGCACGCACTGGTACGGGCACACGCGCACACACACACACACACGCACACACACACAATGTCCTGACCGTTTTCTCCGTTGTACGTTCTACGTGCTATGTTCACTTCTTGCGTGACGCTTTTGCCTAAGGGTTAAGTTCCGTTTAGCTCCCTGTACTATAGGTCAACAAACAGGCTGCCATGTAAGTGCCCCCTGATTCACAGTTTCCTGTTTAAAGGTAAACACCGTACTCTTTTACCTTTTTTTTTTTTTTTTTTTTTTTTTTTTACAGTGACCAAGTTTCTGCATCTTGTTGAGTTAGCCTTTGTTTCTGAGTTCTCCAGGCTTCATGCTGTTCACTCTTTCTGAGTGTAACCAATGTGCAGCTTTAGGTTATTTCGTTGCCGTTTCGTGAAACACTTTGCTTGTGATACCGCTCATAGTATTCAACAGTTCATCATTGCTGCGATTTATTTTGTGATACCGCTGGTAGTATCCAACAATATTTCGCTGCTGAAATTTCTTGCGCATCCGTCAAACTAGCATTAAAGCTGATTCAGTGTAGACCCTGTGCAGAGAAATGACACCCGAGCCACGTTCGGTGTGAGGTCATGTTCAGGTTGAGCGTCGACACTCACCAAGGTGGTAGGGCGGACGGGATAACCGCAACAGGAAGGCAGGTCGGAAGAATGGGGGGTGGAAAGGAAGAGAGGGATGGTAGAGGGCTTATGGAACACCACACCGATACCATCGGAACATCAATAAATCAATACATAAAGCCCCAGGCGTCTGTGAACTCGTCTTAATCGGCCTGGGTGCTTTACCAGAACTTGCTATTTAAGGGGATGAGTATGTGTATTGGTGGGAAAGGGTTGGGATGGGGTACCTGAAGCAACTATGTTGAATCACGTTAATTAAAGAAAACTTTGGCCTTTTAAAAAACAACAATACTGATCCACGCATGTCTTGATCCTCAGTCTGGCGACTCAGTATGATATTGTTTTATAAATTCGTACGGCCCTGATATGGTTTACGTCTGATCCACTGAAAAAAGACATGCGCTTATGATTCTATAAATATTCCTCTTTTCCCCAATTCTCATTCACGTACGACTTTCTGGTGCCATCACAACACTTTTTTTTTTTATTTTTAATTACTTCCTTTGCTTTTCACTTGCATTCTTTCACACCAGGATATTGTTCTTTTCAGTCCAGTTTTCTCTCCACTCCCAGCTTTTCTCCTTGATGTTCTCCAGAGACCCTCACTTTATGGCAGTAACATGGTGTAGAGGTGCTGAGAGGATTGGACACACCACCACCAGTTTCCATCTCCGTCTGGTGGTCATTTCTCGCTTTTCCTCTGCAGATGTCTTCTTTTCATATTAAATGGATTTTGAACCTGAGACCCATCACTTTCTCTCCCCACACCCCTCATACCCCTTTAATTCTTTAGCCCATTCATTAACGCCATACCCGCTGTTGTACATTATTCATGTTTCCATATTCCTCATTCTCTTATGTCATATTTGATCTTTTCCCACTACATCCCCGACCTTTGAAGCCCTGCAGTCTCCCCCCCCCCCTCCCCTTTTTGTATTCTTCTGTACTACAGTCTCCCCCCCCCCTCCCCTTTTTGTATTCTTCTGTACTACAGTCTCCCCCCCCTCCCCTTTTTGTATTCTTCTGTACTACAAACAGTTCCTTTTATACAATGCTGATCTATTATTCCGCATTGCTACGAACTTACGATGCAGTCATTTCCGTCGCAACCCCTTTACTTCTCTTTCAGCGGTATTGAACAGTGGGATGGACGTACCTAATTCAACTACATCTAGTTCCCCCTTCCCATCTCGCCGTCATTTATCGTTCAGATGTTCTTCTCCCATCCATCGTTCATTCTCTGAACCTGTTTCCTCCTCCAGAGCATCCAAAATCAGTTTCACTTTTTTTTTTATCGTCACTCGTCCACCATTCCTCTTTCCCACGTTCCTCAGTTACCGTTCCTGTCATCTGTTATCAGTCTCATGTTCTCTTCTTCTCACCTTGTTCTTCTTCATTGACTGTTGTCATGTTCTCTTCTTCTCACCTTGTTCTTCTTCATTGACTGTTGTCATGTTCTCTTTCACCATGTTCTTCCTTTACAGTTGTCATGTTCTCTTCTTCTCACCTTGTTCTTCATTGACTGTTGTCATGTTCACATCTTCTCACCTTGTTCTTCTTCATTGACTGTTGTCATGTTCTCTTCTTCCCACCTTGTTCTTCCTTTACTGTTGTCATGTTCTCTTCTTCTCACCTTGTTCTTCATTGACTGTTGTCATGTTCTCTTCTTCTCACCTTGTTCTTCATTGACTGTTGTCATGTTCTCTTCTTCTCACCTTGTTCTTCCTTTACAGTTGTCATGTTCTCTTCTTCTCACCTTGTTCTTCCTTTACAGTTGTCATGTTCTGCATGTTCTGCCCCGTCTTTTACTTAGCGTTTTTGTGGTCTCATCGTGTCAGCCATTCATTAGTAACGCATTACCGTCTTCTCATTCGTTTCATTCTGTGCTGTTTGTGCCCACTATTGCTCTGTCGCTATCCTGTTTTCGTTACGGCCATTATTCTCACGCCCTTTTCATTCCTTCGCTTTCCTCACCCGTCCTTCCTTCACCAGCGTGGCACCAGCCTTCCATCTGTTATTCATCTTTCCTCACCCATCCTTCGTTCACCAGCGTGGCACCAGCCTTCCATCTGTTATTCATCTTTTCTGTGTTCTTCTCTTCCCTCCAGTCCAGCATTCATTATTGCCTCAGTGTTCTCCCGTCCAGCATTCACCATTCTCGCGTTTCACCTCCCCACTCCAAACCCCACCCCTCTCAAGTCCCCGCAGTCCATTCATCATACTTGCCTTTTGCCAGTCCGACATTCTCATTTTCACGTTTTCCGCAGCTCAATATTCTTCATTCTCATGTTTTTCGCCATCCAACATTCATCATTTTCACGTTTGCCTCAGTCCAACATTCATTATTTTACCTTTCCCCTTCCGACATTCATTATTTTCACCATATCTCTGATCGAACATTCATTAATCTCACGTTTTCCTCCATCTAACATTCATCCTTCTCACGTTTCCTCGCTCTCCAAAATGCTTTATTCTCACGTTTTCTCCGTCTGATATTAGTCGTTCACAACTTTCCGCAAGTCCAGCATTCATAATTGTTATGCTTCCTTTCTTTCAGCATTTATCTTTTTCATCTTTTTCGCGTCATCCCTTCATCAAGTTCGCCTTTCGCCATTCCCACGTTCTTGTCTCTAATTTCGTCTGTCATTCGTCATTCTTTCATTCTTCATTTCTGATCGCATCCAGCATTCGTTTTTCTCTGGTTCTGTTCTCATTCCATTCATCTTTAGATTTTCATGTACTTCCCACCTTTCTCCCTCTGATCTCCCCTCTCCAGTTTTGTATTCATCATTCTCACCTCTCCTTTTCTCTTTTTGTAAACACTCATCTTTCCCTTGTTTCCTTTCTTTTATTCTGGCCATCACTGCACCGTTCCCACGCTGTCTAGTGTTCATTAATCTATTGACTCACACTGTCACGGTCAAAAATAAACACAACCAAAGTGTGGTCCGTCGCCAGCCAAGTGGGTTGGACATAAGCCCTAACTCAAATATTCTGGGCGTCAGGCAGACAGCCCACGTGTCGGGTCCAGCCAATTAAGCATAGTTGAGAGGCCCCACGCAGACGGACTAAGTAGCTGACCGACGCCTCGATGTCTGGTCAACCGAGTCTCGACGCCCGGATCGGACTCATCCAGCCAACTTGGGCACAGCAAGTAGACTAATCCTAATCCTCCACGGAGACGGTCTGGTCCACCCAGACAGACTAAGTAGCTTGACCGACGTCTCGGTGTCTGGTCAGACGAGTCTCGACGCCGGGATCAGACTGATCTAGCCAATTTACGATGTAGCCGGAAAGGGGGAGGGGGAAGGTAGTTGTGTGTTGGGGGCGAATCAAGCTAATCAATTAATGACCAATTGACCACCACAGAGATAAGGCGTGTAGGCTGACTGTCATGATTTGAATATCCAATGGAATTAGGGAGATAACTTCGGGTACGAGGCGGTTTATAACTACTGACCTATGGTACTCGCCCTTGGACGATGAGTTTCAAGATAAGATAGGTGAGCGGAGTGGAGAAGCAGAACGAGAGAGAACGAACAGGGAGAGAGAGATGAGTGAGGTTCTGGGTAGTCTCTGCAGGAGAGAAAAGGCAGTAGATTGAAGTGGAGATCGGGAGAATGAGAGAGACAGAGAGAGAGGAAGAGTTCTGTGTAAGCTCTGACGAGAGAGAAGCAGAGAGATGACGGGAGGGAGAAGAGAACCAAGTTGAGAGTATTAAGCAGAGATAGTCTGCAGAGAAGGACTCAGGGATGATTGGAGAGAGAGAGTTGCTAACTAATGAAGAGGAAAAGAAAGATAAAAAAAAGAAGAGAAAATGCAACCATGTCCATTTGATAATGCATCTAGAAGAGAGAGCATGAGAGGGCAATGCGTTAATGCAGGAAGGAAGAAGGAGAACAGATCGATGTTGATAGTCACTGTTCCACCTTAATCGGGTTCTGACCTCATACCTGGCAGTCTCCTTCGTCAAGCATGAACACAGACCAACCCTCAGTCCAGCAGTCTAACCTGACCAGCGCCAGCAGACCAGACCAGTGCCAGCATTGTGTCGTGCTTTGAAATGCAGTGAAAAGAAAAAGAAAATAGCAAAGAAAAGACAGTGATTCGTGAATAGTTAAGATCACCTGGCCAGGTAAAGTAGAAATCTATTTATACCCGGGTTAGTTAATGATGTTTTAGTAACTGTTTTTGTGAAGTTCAGGAAAGAGAGAATGCTTTATTTTGTTTGATTCCATATGCTTGATGTTTCGTTCTATGAACATGTGTAGTAAAGTTATAGACTTTACTAGTGGTTTGATGTGACGAATGCATATATATGAATGAGTATCGTAAGCAAGCTGTGAGTGTGTTTGGGCTGTGCGCTAGTCCTTCCTCCATCGACATCACCAGGTTGAACACACTCCTTTCTTCATTTCCTTCTCATCCCGTCCTTCATCGTTCTCACAATATATTCCCATCCACAATTCTGGTCCGTCACCTTTCATACATTTATCATTCTCACATTCTTTTCACCTCTCGTTCATAGATACCACTTTCTCTTTTCATCCTTCCATGATTAATCATTTCCATCATGATTCATCTGAGTCTCCTTTCGTCCATCCTTTTATCATTTTCGCGTTTGCATGTTTTCTTTCAATCGGGGCCAGATGCGCCGTCCTCAGTCTCTTGCCGTCTCATCCGAACTGCCCTTCATCACTCGCATGTTAGTCTCCCGTAACTTTTTCATCATTTTCACGTTCGTACTTCTCCCATCTTTCTTTGATCATTCTCACGTTCTCCTTTTCTCATGTCTTTTACCATTCTGAAGGATTTCTTCCGTCTGTTATTGACCCCTTTTCCTTCTCCTGTTGTCTCTCTTTCGTCGTTCTCACGCTCTTTTCTCAATCCGCTCATACTAATCGTGTTCTAGTCCGTCGATCATGCACCATGTTCTCGTTCCTGTCATTTAGTTACAACCTTCACGGTTTCTTGTTGTCATTGTATCTGCTACCCATATTCCTTCTTTCCTTCCTTCGTCATACTTACGTTCTCTTGTTCTTGTCCTTCATAAACCATTCCTTCCGTTAACATCTTCTCATTCTTCTAATCCCGTCTATCATTCGCTACTTCTAGTCCTATCCATCACTGAAATTTCTTACGTTCTTCCCCCGTCCATTATGCATCGTTTTCACGTTCTTCTCTGGTCATCTCGTCCATTTCGTGTTTTCATCTCCTCACCTCTTCCATCATTCTCGTCATCACTTCATCTGTTTCTTCCTTTATTGAATCATTCTGACATCTTTTATTTTATGTAATCCATTGTCCGGACGCTTTTTTTTTCTCACCCTCTCTTCGTGTCCCGTCCCCTGTTCATCATTTTCACCTTTTCTTCTTTTCACCTCGTGAAAAAAGTATTGTTCTCTCGTTTTGTTTTTCCCCAGTTTGTCCATCACTGGATCATTCTAAGGCTGTTCTATTGTCGTATAGCTGAATCTATCATTCTCATGCTCCTGTCGTCTTTTCTCTCTTCTGAACCGTCTCATCCCGATGTCCTGTCCACCGTACATCATTTCCAGATTCCCTCTTCTCCTCTCCTTCATGGATATAATGGCAACTCATCCCACCTATCATTTATGATTGTCTATTATTCATCGTTCACGTTTACTCCTTTCATACTTCCTTCATTATTCTCGAGTTCCGTTGTAACCCTGTCCATTATGCGTTCTTTTCATATTCTTATTACCTCGTCCGAACAGGGTTTTTTTCATCATTCTCTTGTTCTCCTCCCATTCCACTTTCATCTTCCTCTTCTTTCCCCCGTCATTCATTCATCATTGTTCCTTTTCTGATCATTCTCACGTTGTCTTCACGTCCCGTTCATCATTCGTCATTCCTCACTCTTGTTCCATCAGCATTGTATTGTGTTCGCATTCTCCTCGAGTCAGCAGTTATTTTCACTTTCCTCATGCATCAGTCATTCGTCGCCTTCAAGTCCTCTCCACTCAGTCATTCATCGTTTTTAAGTTCTTCTCCAGTCATGTCAGTCATCGTTTTAAGTTCTTTTCGTCATTCAGTCATCGTTTATTTCTTACTCGCGTCTAGTCATTCGTATTTCAACTTTTCTCCAGTCAGTCAGTCATGTTTTCGATTCTCCAATCAGTCGCGTTATTTTTCACTTTCTCAGACATCAGTCATTCGTCGCCTTCAATCCTCTCCACTCAGTCATTCATCGTTTTTAAGTTTTTCCCGGGGAAAAAATTTTTTCTTTTTCCCCTTTTTTTTTTTTTTTCCCCAAAAATTTTTTTTTTTCCCTTTCCCGGGTTTTTTTTTTTTTTTTTAAAATTTTTTTTCCCCCTTTTTAAAAAAAAAATTTTCTTTTTTTTTTTTTTTTCCCCCCGGGTTTTTTGGGGGTTTTTTGGGTTTTTTTTCCCCAAATTTTTTCCCCCCTTTTTTTTTTAAAGGTTTTTCCCTTTTTTTCCCCCAAAAATTTTCCCCCCCCTTTTTCCCCTTTTTTTTAAAAATTTTTTTCCCCCAAAAATTTTTTTTTTTTTTAAAATTTTTTTTCCCTTTCTTTTTTTTTTCCCGGTTTTTTTCCCCGGTTTTGGTTTCTTTTTTTTTAAAAAATTTTTTGGGGTTTTTTTTTAAAAATTTTCCCCCCCCTTTTTTTTCCCCTTTTTTCCCCCCTTTCTTTCTTTACCTTTTTTTCCTTTTTTTTTTCCCCCGGGTTTTTTTTTTTTTTTTTTCCCCCAAATTTTTTTTTTTTTTAAAAAATTTTTCCCCCTTTTTTTTTAAAAAAATTTTTCGTTTTTTTTTAAAAATTTTTCCCCCTTTTTTTTGGGGAAAAACCCCCTTTTTTTTAAAAAATTTTTTAATTTTTTTTTTTTAAAAAATTTTTTTTTCCCCCCCCAAAAAGTTTTTTTTTTTTTTTTTGGGTAAATTTTTTAAATTTTTTTTTGGGGGGGGATTTCCGGTTTTTTTTTCCCAAAGTTTTTTGCCCTTTTTTTTAAAAAAGGGAAAAAACCCCCTTTTTCCCCCCGGGGGTTTTTCCCGAAAATTTTTCCCAAAATTTTTTGGCCCTTTTTTCCTTTTTTCCCCCCTTTTTTTTTTTTTTTTTGGGCCCTTTTTTCCGGGGTTTTTTTCCCCTTTTTAAAAAATTTTTTGGGGGGGAAAAATTTTTTTTTTTTTTAAAAAAAATTTTTTTTTTTTTAAAAAATTAATTTTCCTTTTTTTGGGGGGGCCCCCCCCTTTTTTTTTTAAAAAAATTTTTTTTTTTTAAAAAAAATTTTTCCCCTTTTTTTTGGGAAAAAAAATTTTTTTTCCCCCTTTTTTTAAAAAGAAAAATTTAATTTTTTTTTTTTTAAAAAATTTTTTCCCTTTTTTTTTAAAAAAATTTTTTTTTTTTTTTTTGGGGGGTTTTTTTAAAAAAATTTTTTAAAAAAAGGGGGGGTTTTTTTTTTTTGGGGTTTTTTTGGGGGGTTTAAAATTTTTTTGGGGGGAAAAAGGGGTTTTTTTTTTTTTTTAAAAAAAATTTTTTAGAAAATTTTTTTGGGGTTTTTTAAAAATTTTTTTGGGTTTTTTTTAAAAATTTTTTGGGGTTTTTTTGGGTTTTTTGGGTTTTTTTTTTCCCTTTCCCCTTTTTTTTTTTTTTTTTTTTTCCCTTTTTTTTTTTTCCGGGGGGGAAAAAAAAATTTTTTTTCCCCCCCCCCTTTTTTTTTCTTTTTTTTTTTTTTTTTTTTAAAAAAAAAATTTTCCCTTTTTTTTTAAAAAAAAAATTTTTTTTTGGGCCGGGGAAAAATTTTTTTTGGGAAAAAAAAATTTTTTTTTTTTTTTAAAAAAAAAAAATTTTTTTTAAAAGTTTTTTTTTTTTAAAAAAAATTTTTTTTTTTTTTAAAAATTTTTTCCCTTTTCCCCAAAAAAAGGTTTTTTTTTTCCCCCCTTTTTCCCCCCTTTTTTGTTTTTTTGGAAAAAACCCTTTTTTTTGGTTTTTAAAATTTTTCCCCCTTTTTTGGGGAAAAAGGGTTTTTTTAAAAAAAATTTTTTTTTTCCCCCCAAAAATTTTTTTTTTTTTCCCCCTTTTTTTTTTTTTCCCCCCCCCCGGGGTTTTAACCTCTTTTTTTTGGGGTTTTTCCCCTTTTTTGGGGGGAAAAATTTTTTTTTTTTTTGGGGGAAAAAATTTTAACCTTTTTTTGGGGTTTTTTTTCCCCCCCCCCCCCCTTTTTTTTTTTAATTTTGGGGTTTTTTGGGCCTTTTTTTGGGGTTTTTTTTTTTCCCCCCCCGGGGGTTTTTTCCCCCCCTTTTTTTTTTGGGCCCCCAAAATTTTTTTTTTTTCCCCCCTTTTTTTTTTTTTTTAAATTTTTCCCTTTTTTTTTGGGGTTTTTAAATTTTTTTTTTTGGGGGGCCCCCCCCTTTTTTTAAAATTTTTTTTTTTTTTGGCCCCCCTTTAAACCTTTTTTTTTTCCCCCAAAATTTTTTTTTTAAATTTTTTTTTTTTTTCCCCCTTTTTTTTGGGGGTTTTTTTTTTCCCCTTTTTTTTAAATTTTTTTTTAAATTTTTTTTGGGGGAAATTTCCCCAATTTTTTTTGGGTTTTTTTTTTTTTTTCCCCCTTGGGTTTTTTTTTTTTTTGGGGGGGTTTTTTTTGGGTTTTTTTTTTTTCCCCCCCTTTTTTTTTTAAAAATTTGGGGGGGCCTTTTTTTTTTTTCCCTTTTTTTCCCCCCAAAACCCCTTTTTTTTTCCCTTTACCCGGGGTTTGAAATCCCCATTTTGGGGGAAAAAATTTTTTTTTGGGAAAAAAAATTTTTTTT
>CM031604.1:21370627-21380821 GCA_018398815.1 Conus ventricosus
ACCTCTCAGCATGCTTGTGTTGTGGGAACCTCTCAGCATGCTTGTGTTGTGGGAACCTCTCAGCATGCTTGTGTTGTGGGAACCTCTCAGCATGCTTGTGTTGTGGGAACCTCTCAGCATGCTTGTGTTGTGGGAACCTCTCAGCATGCTTGTGTTGTGGGAACCTCTCAGCATGCTTGTGTTGTGGGAACCTCTCAGCATGCTTGTGTTGTGGGAACCTCTCAGCATGCTTGTGTTGTGGGAACCTCTCAGCATGCTTGTGTTGTGGGAACCTCTCAGCATGCTTGTGTTGTGGGAACCTCTCAGCATGCTTGTGTTGTGGGAACCTCTCAGCATGCTTGTGTTGTGGGAACCTCTCAGCATGCTTGTGTTGTGGGAACCTCTCAGCATGCTTGTGTTGTGGGAACCTCTCAGCATGCTTGTGTTGTGGGAACCTCTCAGCATGCTTGTGTTGTGGAACCTCTCAGCATGCTTGTGTTGTGGGAACCTCTCAGCATGCTTGTGTTGTGGGAACCTCTCAGCATGCTTGTGTTGTGGGAACCTCTCAGCATGCTTGTGTTGTGGGAACCTCTCAGCATGCTGTGTTGTGGGAACCTCTCTGCATGCTTGTGTTGTGGGAACCTCTCAGCATGCTTGTGTTGTGGGAACCTCTCAGCATCTTGTGTTGTGGGAACCTCTCAGCATGCTTGTGTTGTGGGAACCTCTCAGCATGCTTGTGTTGTGGGAACCTCTCAGCATGCTTGTGTTGTAGGAACCTCTCAGCATGCTTGTGTTGTGGGAACCTCTCAGCATGCTTGTGTTGTGGGAACCTCTCAGCATGCTTGTGTTGTGGGAACCTCTCAGCATGCTTGTGTTGTGGAACCTCTCAGCATGCTTGTGTTGTGGGAACCTCTCAGCATGCTTGTGTTGTCGGAACCTCTCTCCATGCTTGTGTTGTCGGAACCTCTCAGCATGCTTGTGTTGTCGGAACCTCTCTCCATGCTTGTGTTGTAGGAACCTCTCTCCATGCTTGTGTTGTAGGAACCTCTCTCCATGCTTGTGTTGTCGGAACCTCTCTCCATGCTTGTGTTGTCGGAAACCTCTCTCCATGCTTGTGTTGTCGGAACCTCTCACATGGCTTGTGTTGTCGGAACCTCTCTCCATGCTTGTGTTGTCGGAACCTCTCAGCATGCTTGTGTTGTCGGAACCTCTCTCCATGCTTGTGTTGTCGGTACCTCTCAGCATGCTTGGTTGTCGGAACCTCTCTCCATGCTTGTGTTGTCGGAACCTCTCAGCATGCTTGTGTTGTCGGCACCTCTCAGCATGCTTGTGTTGTCGGTACCTCTCAGCATGCTTGTGTTGTAGGAACCTCTCAGCATGCTTGTGTTGTAGGAACCTCTCAGCATGCTTGTGTTGTAGGAACCTCTCAGCATGCTTGTGTTGTAGGAACCTCTCAGCATGCTTGTGTTGTAGGAACCTCTCAGCATGCTTGTGTTGTAGGAACCTCTCAGCATGCTTGTGTTGTCGGAACCTCTCAGCATGCTTGTGTTGTCGGAACCTCTCACCTTGCTTGTGTTGTAGGAACCTCTCAGCATGCTTGTGTTGTCGGAACCTCCAGCATGCTTGTGTTGTAGGAACCTCTCACCATACTTGTGGGAACCTCTCAGCATGCTTGTGTTTGTCGGAACCTCTCAGCATGCTTGTGTTGTAGGAACCTCTCACCATACTTGTGGGAACCTCTCAGCATGCTTGTGTTGTCGGAACCCTCTCTCCATGCTTGTGTTGTCGGAACCTCTCGCATGCTTGTGTTGTCGGAACCTCTCAGCATGCTTGTGTTGTCGGAACCTCTCAGCATGCATTGTGTTGTGGGAACCTCTCAGCATGCTTGTGTTGTGGGAACCTCTCAGCATGCTTGTGTTGTGGGAAACCTCTCAGCATGCTTGTGTTGTGGGAACCTCTCAGCATGCTTGTGTTGTGGGAACCTCTCAGCATGCTTGTGTTGTGGGAACTCTCAGCATGCTTGTGTTGTGGGAACCTCTCAGCATGCTTGTGTCGTCGGCACCTCTCAGCATGCTTGTGTTGTGGGAACCTCTCAGCATGCTTGTGTTGTGGGAACCTCTCAGCATGCTTGTGTTGTCGGACCTCTCAGCATGCTTGTGTTGTGGGAACCTCTCAGCATGCTTGTGTTGTGGGAACCTCTCAGCATGCTTGTGTTGTGGGAACCTCTCAAGCATGCTTGTGTTGTGGGAACCTCTCAGCATGCTTGTGTTGTGGGAACCTCTCAGCATGCTTGTGTTGTCGGAACCTCTCAGCATGCTTGTGTTGTCGGCACCTCTCAGCATCTTGTGTTGTGGAACCTCTCAGCATGCTTGTGTTGTAGGAACCTCTCACCTTGCTTGTGTTGTGGGAACCTCTCAGCATGCTTGTGTTGTCGGAACCTCTCAGCATGCTTGTGTTGTCGGAACCTCTCACCTTGCTTGTGTTGTGGGAACCTCTCAGCATGCTTGTGTTGTGGGAACCTCTCAGCATGCTTGTGTTGTGGGAACCTCTCAGCATGCTTGTGTTGTGGAACCTACTCAGCATGCTTGTGTTGTGGGAACTCTCAGCATGCTTGTGTTGTGGGAACCTCTCAGCATGCTTGTGTTGTGGGAACCTCTCAGCATGCTTGTGTTGTCGGAACCTCTCAGCATGCTTGTGTTGTGGGAACCTCTCAGCATGCTTGTGTTGTGGAACCTCTCAGCATGCTTGTGTTGTGGAACCTCTCAGCATGCTTGTGTTGTGGGAACCTCTCAGCATGCTTGTGTTGTGGGAACCTCTCAGCATGCTTGTGTTGTGGGAACCTCTCAGCATGCTTGTGTTGTGGGAACCTCTCAGCATGCTTGTGTTGTGGGAACCTCTCAGCATGCTTGTGTTGTGGGAACCTCTCAGCATGCTTGTGTTGTGGGAACCTCTCAGCATGCTTGTGTTGTGGGAACCTCTCAGCATGCTTGTGTTTGTGGGAACCTCTCAGCATGCTTGTGTTGTGGGAACCTCTCAGCATGCTTGTGTTTGTGGAACCTCTCAGCATGCTTGTGTTGTGGGAACCTCTCAGCATGCTTGTGTTGTGGGAACCTCTCAGCATGCTTGTGTTGTCGGAACCTCTCAGCATGCTTGTGTTGTCGGAACCTCTCAGCATGCTTGTGTTGTGGGAACTCTCAGCATGCTTGTGTTTGTGGGAACCTCTCAGCATGCTTGTGTTGTGGGAACCTCTCAGCATGCTTGTGTGTGGGAACCTCTCAGCATGCTTGTGTTGTGGGAACCTCTCAGCATGCTTGTGTCGGACCTGTCGCTTTTCTTCCCCTCTGCCGGTCGCACCATTGAGCGAAAGATATATTTCGGTATCTTTCTTTAAGCGAAAGAAATATTCTGGTCTCTGTCTTTGAGCGAAAGACATATTCCAGTCTCTATGAGGGAAAGATATCTTCCGGTCTCTTTCTTTGAGCAAAAGATATATTCCGGTCTCTTTCTTGAGCGAAAGATATCTTCCGGTCTCTTTCTTTGAGCGAAAGATATATTGAACCTCTCGCCATGCTTGTGTTGTCGGAACCTCTCGCCATGCTTAATAATAATAAACGAATACTTGTATAGCGCCTATTCTCGGCTAGAGGCCAAGCTCTAAGCGCTTTACAATCAACACTCGTTTACACAACGGCTGCCTACCTGGGTAGTGCCGACTGAAGAGCTGCCAGCTGGCGCTTCATTCAGTCGTTTCCTGTGTCATCCAGTCAGTATCGTTTCAATATCGATCACTCATTTTCCTTACTTCCTTCATTCTTTCCATTTCTCACGCAGGGTGCATGCTATGTGTAACGTGTCATCCATACCAACGGCCAAACTGGCCTACTCTTCCGAAAGTTGGTGATGGGATTTGACGTGTGTGCAAGATGTTATGCATGCGTTCACACACGGAACCTCGGTTTATAGTCTCATTCGAAGGACTGTAGGGAAATGGAGTCAGAACCAATGTTAACTCTGAGGGGAAAAATCCCCCTGTACCGAAACGCCCCGGCGGAGGTTCGACCCGCAACCCAGGATCACCAAGATTACGAGTCAGGCGCTCTACCAACTGAGCTATTCCGGCTCCAGCTTGTGTCGTCGGAACCTCTCACCATGCTTGTGTCGCGGAACCTCTCTCCATGCTTATGTTGTTGGAACCTCTCGCCACGCTTGTGTGTCGGAACCTCTCACCATGCTTGTGTTGTCGGAACATCTCACCATGCTTGTGTTCTCGGAACCTCTCGCCATGCTTGTGTTGTCCGAACCTCTCTCCATGCTTGTGTTGTCGGAACCTCTCACTATGCTTGTGTTGTTGGAACCTCTCTCCATGCTTGTGTTGTCGGAACCTCTCACCATGCTTGTGTTGTCGGAACCTCTCACCACGCTTGTGTTGTCGGAACCTCTCACCATGCTTGTGTCGTCAGAACCTCTCCCCATGCTTGTGTCGTCGGAACCTCTCAGCATGCTTGTGTCGTCGGAACCTCTCCCCATGCTTGTGTCGTCGGAACCTCTCCCCATGCTTGTGTCGTCGGAACCTCTCCCCATGCTTGTGTCGTCGGAACCTCTCAGCATGCTTGTGTCGTCGGAACCTCTCTCCATGCTTGTGTTGTAGGAACCTCTCAGCATGCTTGTGTCGTCGGAACCTCTCTCCATGCTTGTGTTGTAGAACCTCTCAGCAGCTTGTGTTGTCGGAACCTCTCTCCATGCATGTGTTGTAGGTACCTCTCAGCATGCTTGTGTTGTCGGAACCTCTCACCATGCTTGTGTTGTCGGAACCTCTCAGCATGCTTGTGTTGTAGGTACCTCTCAGCATGCTTGTGTTGTCGGAACCTCTCAGCATGCTTGTGTCGTCGGAACCTCTCTCCATGCTTGTGTTGTAGGAACCTCTCTCCATGCTTGTGTTGTAGGAACCTCTCAGCATGCTTGTGTCGTCGGAACCTCTCAGCATGCTTGTGTCGTCGGAACCTCTCTCCATGCTTGTGTCGTCGGAACCTCTCAGCATGCTTGTGTTGTAGGAACCTCTCAGCATGCTTGTGTCGTCGGAACCTCTCTCCATGCTTGTGTCGTCGGAACCTCTCAGCATGCTTGTGTTGTGGGAACCTCTCAGCATGCTTGTGTTGTGGGAACCTCTCAGCATGCTTGTGTTGTGGAACCTCTCAGCATGCTTGTGTTGTGGGAACCTCTCAGCATGCTTGTGTTGTGGGAACCTCTCAGCATGCTGTGTTGTGGGAACCTCTCAGCATGCTTGTGTTGTGGGAACCTCTCAGCATGCTTGTGTTGTGGGAACCTCTCAGCATGCTTGTGTTGTGGGAACCTCTCAGCATGCTTGTGTTGTGGGAACCTCTCAGCATGCTTGTGTTGTGGGAACCTCTCAGCATGCTTGTGTTGTGGGAACCTCTCAGCATGCTTGTGTTGTGGGAACCTCTCAGCATGCTTGTGTGTGGGAACCTCTCAGCATGCTTGTGTTGTGGGAACCTCTCAGCATGCTTGTGTTGTGGGAACCTCTCCAGCATGTGTTTTGTGGGAACCTCTCAGCATGCTTGTGTTGTGGGAACCTCTCAGCATGCTTGTGTTGTGGGAACCTCTCAGCATGCTTGTGTTGTGGGAACCTCTCAGCATGCTTGTGTTGTGGAACCTCTCTGCATGCTTTGTTGGTGGAACCTCTCACATGCTTGTGTTGTGGGAACCTCTCAGCATGCTTGTGTTGTGGGAACCTCTCAGCATGCTTGTGTTGTGGAACCTCTCAGCATGCTTGTTGTTGTGGGAACCTCTCAGCATGCTTGTGTTGTAGGAACCTCTCAGCATGCTTGTGTTGTGGAACCTCTCAGCATGCTTGTGTTGTGGGAACCTCTCAGCATGCTTTGTGTTGTGGGAACCTCTCAGCATGCTTGTGTTGTGGGAACCTCTCAGCATGCTTGTGTTGTGGGAACCTCTCAGCATGCTTGTGTTGTGGGAACCTCTCAGCATGCTTGTGTTGTGGGAACCTCCAGCATGCTTGTGTTGTGGGAACCTCTCAGCATGCTTGTGTTGTGGGAACCTCTCAGCATGCTTGTGTTGTGGGAACCTCTCAGCATGCTTGTGTTGTGGGAACCTCTCAGCATGCTTGTGTTGTGGGAACCTCTCAGCATGCTTGTGTTGTGGGAACCTCTCAGCATGCTTGTGTTGTGGGAACCTCTCAGCATGCTTGTGTTGTGGGAACCTCTCAGCATGCTTGTGTTGTCGGAACCTCTCAGCATCTTGTGTGTGGAAACCTCTCAGCATGCTTGTGTTGTGGGAACCTCTCAGCATGCTTGTGTTGTGGGAACCTCTCAGCATGCTTGTGTCGGACCTGTCGCTTTTCTTCCCCTCTGCCGGTCGCACATTGAGCGAAAGATATATTTCGGTATCTTTCTTTAAGCGAAAGAAATATTCTGGTCTCTGTCTTTGAGCGAAAGACATATTCCAGTCTCTATGAGGGAAGATATCTTCCTGTCTCTTTCTTTGAGCAAAAGATATATTCCGGTCTCTTTCTTTGAGCGAAAGATATCTTCCGGTCTCTTTTTTTTGAGCGAAAGATATATTGAACCTCTCGCCATGCATGTGTTGTCGGAACCTCTCACCTTGCTTGTGTTGTCGGAACCTCTCACCTTGCTTGTGTTGTCGGAACCTCTCTCCATGCTTGTGTTGTCGGAACCTCTCTCCATGCTTGTGTTGTGGGAACCTCTCACCTTGCTTGTGTTGTCGGAACCTCTCACCATGCTTGTGTTGTCGGAACCTCTCACCATGCTTGTGTTGTCGGAACCTCTCTCCATGCTTATGTTGTGGGAACCTCTCACATGCTGTGTTGTGGGAACCTCTTGCCATGCTTGTGTTGTCGGAACCTCTCGCCATGCTTGTATTGTCGGAACCTATCTGGAATATTGGAATATGTCTTTCGCTCAAAGAAAAGAGACTGGAATATGTCTTTCGCTCAAAGAAAGAGACTGGAATATATCTTTCGCTCAAGAGAAAGAGACTGGAATATATTCTTCGCTCAAAGAAAGAGACTGGAATATATCTTTCGCTCAAAGAAAGAGATTGGAATATATCTTTCGCTCAAGAGAGAGAATGGAATATATCTTTCGACTTAAAGAAATAGACCGGAATATATCTTTCGCTCAAAGAAAAGAGACCGGAATCTATCTTTCGCTCAAAGATGCAGACCAGAATCTATCTTTTCGCTCAAAGAGACAGACCGGAATATATCTTTCGCTCAAAGAGACAGACTAGAATATATCTTTCGCTCAAAGAAAGAGACCAGAATATACTTTCTGTCAAAGAAAGAGACTGGAATATATCATTCGCTCAAAGAGAGACCGGAATATATCTTTCGCTCAAACAAAGAGACCAGAATATATCTTTAGCTTAAAGAAAGATACCGGAATATATCTTTCGCTCAATGTGCGACCGGCGGAGGGGAAGAGAAGCAACAGGTCCGACACAGCATGCTGAGAGGTTCCTACAACACAAGCAAGGTGAGAGGTTCCGACAACACAAAGTATGCTGAGAGGTTCCTACACACAAGCAAGGTGAGAGGTTCCGACAACACAAGCATGCTGAGAGGATCCTACAACACAAGCAAGGTGAGAGGTTCCGACAACACAAGTATGCTGAGAGGTTCTGACAACACAAGCATGGTGAGAGGTTCCGACAACACAAGCATGGCGAGAGGTTCCAACAAGCATTGTGAGAGGTTCGGACAACACAAGCATGGCGAGAGGTTTCGGACAACACAAGCATGCTGAGAGGTACCGACAACACAAGCATGGTGAGAGGTTCGGACAACACAAGAATGGTGAGAGGTTCCGACAACACAAGCAAGGTGAGAGGTTCCGACAACACAAGCATGTGAGAGGTTCGGACAACACAAGCATGGTGAGAGGTTCCGACAACACAAGCATGCTGAGAGGTTCGGACAACACAAGCAAGGTGAGAGGTACCGACAACACAAGCATGGCGAGAGGTTCGGACAACACAAGCATGCTGAGAGGTTCGGACAACACAAGCATGGTGAGAGGTTTCCGACAACACAAGCATGGTGAGAGGTTCGGACAACACAAGCATGGTGAGAGGTTCGGACAACACAAGCATGGTGAGAGGTTCCGACAACACAAGCATGGTGAGAGGTTCCGACAACACAAGCATGGCGAGAGGGGGCGTGACATCAATGGGAAAACAGGAAGTGAAGATTTCTCAGGGCGTGCCATCAATGGGAAAACGAAGTGAAGATTCAGGGCGTGACATCAATGGGGAAGTATGGAGTGAAGATTTCAGGGCGTGACATCAATGGGGAAACATGAAGTGAAGATTTCAGGGCGTGACATCAATGGGGAAACATGAAGTGAAGATTTCAGGGCGTGACATCAGTGGGGAAACATGAAGTGAAAATTTCAGGGCGTGACACCGGTGGGCGTATTGGGGCAGAGAGGGCGTGAGGACTGGATGTGACATGGGTGGGCCTATTGCGGCAGAGGAGATGCGGATGAAGGGCGTGACATGGTGGGAGTGTTGGGGCACAGGGGCCGCGGATGTGTGTACGGTCTTGTACGTCTCTAATTCTCGCTTTTATTCATTCACATTTAACTCATTCACACACCAGTTCACTCACTCACTCCTTCGCTGGTTCAGTCACTTCCTCACATACTCATGCGCTTGTTTATTCGTCTGCTGTTTTTAAATTTGGGGCATATTTTTACCAAACAGTTTTTTAAACCCTCGTTTTTTCAACGATTTATTTTCCTGATCATATCATTGTATAAGCAAGTTTTTAAAGTTTCAAAAGTAATGCCGATGTGCATCTGCTCAGCGAGGGAATGATAAACCGAGATTTTAGATGGATACACCAGAAAGATACATGAGTGGATGTACAGACAAAGTAAAATTAGATGTATAGACAGACAAAACAAGACTGAGAAACAATTGATAGCAACAGGGGAAAAAAAGAGATAGAAAACATGATATCCATGGACATATCAACCTTTTTTGTTGCAGAAAAGGGCCAACTAATTTGCTCGTTCGTTCAATTCAGTCACCCCCACCCCTCTCTGTGTTTTCTTTGTTGTGTTTGTTTCCTTCAAGTGCAAATTTAAAAAACAAACCGGGAGACAAAAATCCTGAGACCCTATGGAAAACAAAATCATGAAGAGAGAGACAGAGAGCGAGCGAGCGAGAGAGAGAGAGAGAGAGGAGGGGGGGGAGGTATGATCGATGATGAAAATTGGTGGCGTGAACACCTTTTCACCTGGTGACTATGTGAGCAGAGTAATGTTTTAAAGATGTAGGGGTAACGTTTCACCCCTGACCACAAGCTCATGAAGGCAAGCAATAATCTGTAAGTCTCTGCGCACGGCTTTCAATTCACTGTCAAACAGGACCAGTCAGCGGCGGGCAAGTGAAATTCAGCTAGATCAGTGAACTGACAAACAGAATGAGGATTCACTATAAAGCCCGCCGTTATCGACATAACCCGCACTTCACATTACAAACTGCTCTCTCTGTATAGCCTGCATTCATCTTGCAGCCTCCCTTCATTATCCAGGCTGCCCTTCGATATAGAACCCGCCCTTCACTATACAACCTGCACCTCACTATGCAACCTGCCTTCATCATACAACCTGCCCCTCGCTATACAAGCTGCCCCACACCATACAACCTGCCACTTACTATACAACTTACCCTTCACCATGCAACCTGCCCTTCACTATGCAACCTGCCCTTCACTATACAACCTGCCTTTCGCTATACAACCAGCCCTTCACTATACAATCTGCCCCTCACTATACAACATGTCCTTCACTGTACAACCTGCCCTTCACTGTACAACCTGCCCTTCACTTTACAACCTGTCCTCACTGTACAACCAGCCCTTAACTTTACAACCTGTCCTTCACTGTACAACCTGCCCTTCACTGTACAACCTGCCTTCACTGTACAACCTGCCCTTGACTTTACAACCTACCCTTCACTATACAACTGCCATTCACTATACACATGCCCTTCACTATACAATCTACCCTTCACTGTACAACCTGCCCTTCACTGTACAACCTGCCCTTCAATGTACAACCTCTTCTTCCTGTACAGCTGCTTTTCATTATACACCTGCCCTTCACTGTACAACCTGCCCTTCACTGTACAACCTGCCCTTCACTAAACAATCTG
>CM031604.1:21380921-21398047 GCA_018398815.1 Conus ventricosus
AGAAAGAAAATATTCCAGTCTCTTTTTTTGTGAGCGAAAGATTATTTCAGTCTCTTTTTTGAGCGAAAGATTATTCCGTCTCTTTCTTTGAGCATAAGATATTCTTCCTGACTCTTTCTTGTGAGCGAAAGACATATCCGGTCTCTTTCTTTAAGTGAAAGATATATTCCAGTCTCTTTCTGTGAGCGAAATATATATCCCGTGTCTTTTTTTTGAGTGAAAGATATATCCCAGTCTCTTTTTTTGAGCGAAAGATTTATTTCAGTCTCTTTCTTTGAGCGAAAGAATATCCCGGTCTCTTTCTTTGAGCGAAAGATATATTCCTGTCTCTTTCTGTGAGCGAAAGATATATTCCAGTCTCTTTCTTTGAGCGAAAGATATATTCCTGTCTCTTTCTTTGAGCGAAACATATATTCCAGTCTCTTTCTTGAACGAAAAATATCTTTCTGTCTCTTTCTTTGAGCGAAAGATATATCCCGGTCTCTTTCTTTGAGCGAAACATATATTCCAGTCTCTTTCTTTGAACGAAAAATATCTTTCAGTCTCTTTCTTTGATCGAAAGATATATTTGTCTCTTTCTTTGAACGAAAAATATCTTTCTGTCTCTTTCTTTGAGCGAAATATATATTCCGGTCTCTTTCTTTGAGCGAAAGATATATTCCAGTTTCTTTCTTTGAGCGAAAGATATATTCCAGTCTCTTTCTTTGAGCGAATATATATTCCAGTCTCATTCTTTGAGCGAAAGATATATTTCAGTCTCTTTCTTTGAACGAAAAATATCTTTCTGTCTCTTTCTTTGAGCGAAAAATATATTCTGGTCTCTTTCTTTGAGCGAAAGATATATTCCAGTCTCATTCTTTGAGCGAAAGATATCTTGTGGGAACCTCTCTCCATGCTTGTGTCGTCGGAACCTTCTCCATGCTTGTGTTGTCGGAACCTCTCGCCATGCTTGTGTTGTCCGAACCTCTCACCATGCTTGTGTTGTCCGAACCTCTCACCTTGCTTGTGTTGTCGGAACCTCTCTCCATGCTTGTGTTGTCCGAACCTCTCGCCATGTTTTGTGTTGTCGGAACCTCTCTCCATGCTTGTGTTGTCGGAACCTCTCTCCATGCTTGTGTTGTCGGAACCTCTCAGCATGCTTGTGTCGTCGGAACCTCTCAGCATGCTTGTGTTGTCCGAACCTCTCGCCATGCTTGTGTTGTCAGAACCTCTCGCCATGCTTGTGTTGTCCGAACCTCTCGCCATGCTTGTGTTGTCCGAACCTCTCGCCATGCTTGTGTTGTCCGAACCTCTCGCCATGCTTGTGTTGTCCGAACCTTCGCCATGCTTGTGTTGTCGGAACCGCTCACCATGCTTGTGTTGTCGGAACCTCTCTCCATGCTTGTGTTGTCGGAACCTCTCTCCATGCTTGTGTCGTCGGAACCTCTCACCATGCTTGTGTTGTCGGAACCTCTCTCCATGCTTGTGTTCTCAGAACCTCTCTCCATGCTTGTGTTGTCCGAACCTCTCGCCATGCTTGTGTTATCGGAACCTCTCTCCATGCTTGTGTTGTCGGAACCTCTCAGCATGCTTGTGTCGTTGGAACCTCTCAGCATGCTTGTGTTGTCCGAACCTCTCGCCATGCTTGTGTTGTCGGAACCTCTCTCCATGCTTGTGTTGTCGGAATCTCTCTCCATGCTTGTGTTGTCGGAACCTCTCAGTATGCTTGTGTTGTCGGAACCTCTCACCATGCTTGTGTTGTCGGAACCTCTCGCCATGCTTGTGTTGTCGGAACCTCTCAGCATGCTTGTGTTGTCCGAACCTCTCACCATGCTTGTGTTGTCGGAACCTCTCAGCTTGCTTGTGTTGTCCGAACCTCTCACCATGCTTGTGTTATCGGAACCTCTCAGCATGCTTGTGTTGTCCGAACCTCTCAGCATGCTTGTGTTGTGGGAACCTCTCACCTTGCTTGTGTTGTCGGAACCTCTCTCCATGCTTGAGTTGTCGGAACCTCTCTCCATGCTTGTGTTGTAGGAACCTCTCAGTATGCTTGTGTTGTCGGAACCTCTCTCCATGCTTGTGTTGTAGGAACCTCTCAGCATGCTTGTGTCGGACCTGTCGCTTTTTCTTCCCTCTCCCGGTCGCACATTGAGCGAAAGATATATTTCGGTATCTTTCTTTAAGCGAAAGAAATATTCTGGTCTCTGTCTTTGAGCGAAAGACATATTCCAGTCTCTATGAGGGAAAGATATCTTCCGGTCTCTTTCTTTGAGCGAAAGATATATTGAACCTCTCGCCATGCTTGTGTTGTCGGAACCTCTCGCCATGCTTAATAATAATAATGATACTTGTATAGCGCCTATTCTCGGCTAGAGGCCAAGCTCTAAGCGCTTTACAATCAACACTCGTTTACACAACGGGCTGCCTACCTGGGTAGTGCCGACTGAAGAGCTGCCAGCTGGCGCTTCATTCAGTCGTTTCCCGTGTCATCCAGTCAGTATCGTTCAATACGATCACTCATTTTCCTTACTTCCTTCATTCTTTCCATTTCTCACGCAGGGTGCATGCTATGTGTAACGTGTCATCCATACCAACGACCAAACTGGCCTACTCTTCCGAAAGTTGGTGATGGGATTTGACGTGTGTGCAAGATGTTATGCATGCGTTCACACACGGAACCTCGGTTTATAGTCTCATTCGGACTGTAAGGGAAATGGAGTCAGAACCAATGTTAACTCTGAGGGAAAATCCCCCTGTACCGAAACGCCCCGGCGGAGGTTCGAACCCGCAACCCCAGGATCACCAAGATTACGAGTCAGGCGCTCTACCAACTGAGCTATTCAGGCTCCAGCTTGTGTTGTCGGAACCTCTCACCATGCTTGTGTTGTCGGAACCTCTCGCCATGCTTGTGTTGTCGGAACCTCTCACCATGCTTGTGTCGTCGGAACCTCTCAGCATGCTTGTGTTGTCGGAACCTCTCGCCATGCTTGTGTTGTCGGAACCTCTCTCCATGCTTGTGTCGTCGGAACCTCTCAGCATGCTTGTGGTGTTGGAACCTCTCGCCATGCTTGTGTTGTCGGAACCTCTCAGCATGCTTGTGTCGGACCTGTCGCTTTTCTTCCCCTCTGCTGGTCGCACATTGAGCGAAAGATATATTTCGGTATCTTTCTTTAAGCGAAAGAAATATTCTGGTCTCTATCTTTGAGCGAAAAACATATTCCAGTCTCTGTGAGGGAAAGATATATTCCGGTCTCTTTCTTTGAGCGAAAGATATATTGAACCTCTCACCATGCTTGTGTTGTCGGAACCTCTCGCCATGCTTGTGTTGTCGGAACCTCTCACCATGCTTGTGTTGTTCGAACCTCTCACCTTGCTTGTGTTGTCGGAACCTCTCGCCATGCTTGTGTTGTCAGAACCTCTCACCATGCTTGTGTTGTTCGAACCTCTCACCTTGCTTGTGTTGTCGGAACCTCTCACCTTGCTTGTGTTGTCGGAACCTCTCGCCATGCTTGTGTTGTCGGAACCTCTCGCCATGCTTGTGTTGTCGGAACCTCTCGCCATGCTTGTGTTGTCGGAACCTCTCACCATGCTTGTATTGTCGGAACCTATCTGGAATATTGGAATATGTCTTTCGCTCAAAGAAAGAGACTGGAATATATCTTTTGCTCAAAGAGAGAGAATGGAATATATCTTTCGACTTAAAGAAATAGACCGGAATATATCTTTCGCTCAAAGAAAGAGACCAGAATCTATCTTTCGCTCAAAGATACAGACCAGAATCTATCTTTCGCTCAAAGAGACAGACCGGAATATATCTTTCGCTCAAAGAGACAGACCAGAATATTCTTTCGCTCAAAGAAAGAGACCAGAATATATCTTTCTGTCAAAGAAAGAGACTGGAATATATCATTCGCTCAAAGAGAGACCGGAATATATCTTTCGCTCAAACAAAGAGACCAAAATATATCTTTAGCTTAAAGAAAGATACCGGAATATATCTTTCGCTCAATGTGCGACTGGCGGAGGGGGAGAGAAGCAACAGGTCCGACACAAGCATGCTGAGAGGTTCCTACAACACAAGCATGCGAGAGGTTCCTACAACACAAGCATGCTGAGAGGTTCCTACAACACAAGCATGGTAAGAGGTTCCGACAACACAAGCATGCTGAGAGGTTCCTACAACACAAGCATGGTAAGAGGTTCCGACAACACAAGCATACTGAGAGGTTCCGACAACACAAAGCATGCTGAGAGGTTCCTACAACACAAGCATGCTGAGAGGTTCCTACTACACAAGCATGCTGAGAGGTTCCTACAACACAAGCATGCTGAGAGGTTCCTACAACACAAGCATGGTAAGAGGTTCCGACAACACAAGCATACTGAGAGGTTCCGACAACACAAGCATGCTGAGAGGTTCCTACAACACAAGCATGGCGAGAGGTTCCGACAACACAAGCATGCTGAGAGGTTCCTACAACACAAGCAAGCTGAGAGGTTCCGACAACACAAGCATGGTGAGAGGTTCCAACAACACAAGCAAGCTGAGAGGTTCCTACAACACAAGCAAGGTGAGAGGTTCCTACAACACAAGCATGCTGAGAGGTTCCTACAACACAAGCAAGCTGAGAGGTTCCGACAACACAAGCATGGTGAGAGGTTCCAACAACACAAGCAAGCTGAGAGGTTCCGACAACACAAGCAAGGTGAGACGTTCCTACAACACAAGCAAGCTCAGAGGTTCCTACAACACAAGCATGCTGAGAGGTTCCTACAACACAAGCAAGGTGAGAGGTTCCTACAACACAAGCAAGGTGAGAGGTTCCTACAAACACAAGCAAGGTGAGAGGTTCCTACAACACAAGCAAGGTGAGAGGTTCCTACAACACAAGCAAGCTGAGAGGTTCCTACAACACAAGCATGCTGAGAGGTTCCTACAACACAAGCATGGCGAGAGGTTCCGACAACACAAGCATGCTGAGAGGTTCCAACAACACAAGCATGCTGAGAGGTTCCGACAACACAAGCATGCTGAGAGGTTCGGACAACACAAGCATGCTGAGAGGTTCCGACATCACAAGCATGGCGAGAGGTTCCGACAACACAAGCATGGTGAGAGGTTCCGACAACACAAGCATGCTGAGAGGTTCCGACAACACAAGCATGGCGAGAGGTTCGGACAACACAAAACATGGCGAGAGGTTCCGACAACACAAGCATGCTGAGAGGTTCGACAACACAAGCATGGAGAGAGGTTCCGACAACACAAGCATGCTGAGAGGTTCCGACAACACAAGCATGGTGAGAGGTTTCGACAACACAAGCATGCTGAGAGGTTCCGACAACACAAGCATGGTGAGAGGTTCCGACAACACAAGCATGGCGAGAGGTTCGGACAACACAAGCATGCTGAGAGGTTCCGACAACCAGGCATGGTAAGAGGTTCCGACAACACAAGCATGGCGAGAGGTTTCGACAACACAAGCATGGCGAGAGGTTCCGACAACACAAGCATGGCGAGAGGTTCCGACAACACAAGCCTGCTGAGAGGTTCCGACAACACAAGCATGGCGAGAGGTTCGGACAACACAAGCATGCTGAGAGGTTCCGACAACACAAGCATGGCGAGAGGTTCCAACAACACAAGCATTGTGAGAGGTTCCGACAACACAAGCATGGAGAGAGGTTCCGACAACACAAGCATGGCGAGAGGTTCGGACAACACAAGCATGGAGAGAGGTTCCGACACAAGCAAGGTGAGAGGTTCCGACAACACAAGCATGGTGAGAGGTTCCGACAACACAAGCAAGGTGAGAGGTTCGGACAACACAAGCATGCTGAGAGGTTCGGACAACACAAGCATAGTGAGAGGTTCGGACAACACAAGCATGGTGAGAGGTTCCTTCAACACAAGCATGCTGAGAGGTTCGGACAACACAAGCATAGTGAGAGGTTCCGACAACACAAGCATGGTGAGAGGTTCCGACAACACAAGCATGCTGAGAGGTACCGACAACACAAGCATGCTGAGAGGTTCCGACAACACAAGCATGGCGAGAGGTTCCGACAACACAAGCATGGCGAGAGGTTCGGACAACACAAGCATAGTGAGAGGTTCCGACAACACAAGCATGCTGAGAGGTTCCGACGACACAAGCATGCTGAGAGGTTCCGACGACACAAGCATGGTGAGAGGTTCCGACGACACAAGCATGGTGAGAGGTTCCGACGACACAAGCATGGAGAGAGGTTCCGACAACACAAGCATGGCGAGAGGTTCCGACACAAGCAAGGTGAGAGGTTCCCACGACATATGCATGCTGAAAGGTTCCGAAAACACAAGCATGGCGAGAGGTTCCGACAACACAAGCATGGCGAGAGGTTCGGACAACACAAGCATGGCGAGAGGTTCGGACAACACAAGCATGGCGAGAGGTTCGGACAACACAAGCATGGCGAGAGGTTCCGACAACACAAGCATGGTAAGAGGTTCCGACAACACAAGCATGGCGAGAGGTTCCAACAACACAAGCATGGCGAGAGGTTCCAACAACACAGCATGGTGAGAGGTTCCGACAACACAAGCATGGCGAGAGGTTCCGAGAACACAAGCATGGCGAGAGGTTCCGACAACACAAGCATGGCGAGAGGTTCCAACAACACAAGCATGGTGAGAGGTTCCGACAACACAAGCATGGTGAGAGGTTCCTCCAACACAAGCATGGAGAGAGGTTCGGACAACACAAGCATGGTGAGAGGTTCCAACAACACAAGCATGGTGAGAGGTTCCGACAACACAAGCATGGAGAGAGGTTCGGACAACACAAGCATGCTGAGAGGTTCCCACAACACAAGCATGGTGAGAGGTTCCTCCAACACAAGCATGGAGAGAGGTTCGGACAACACAAGCATGGTGAGAGGTTCCGACAACACAAGCATGGTGAGAGGTTCGGACAACACAAGCATGGAGAGAGGTTCGGACAACACAAGCATGGTGAGAGGTTCCGACAACACAAGCATGGCGAGAGGTTCCAACAACACAAGCATGCTGAGAGGTTCCAACAACACAAGCATGGCGAGAGGTTCGGACAACACAAGCATGGCGAGAGGTTCCAACAACACATGCATTGTGAGAGGTTCCAACAACACAAGCATGGTGAGAGGTTCGGACAACACAAGCATGGTGAGGTTCCAACAACACAAGCATGGCGAGAGGTTCGGACAACACAAGCATGGTGAGAGGTTCGGACAACACAAGCATGGCGAGAGGTTCCGACAACACAAGCATGGCGAGAGGTTCCAACAACACAAGCATGGCGAGAGGTTCCGACAACACAAGCATGGCGAGAGGTTCCGACAACACAAGCATGGCGAGAGGTTCCAACAACACAAGCATGGCGAGAGGTTCCAACAACACAAGCATGGCGAGAGGTTCCGACAACACAAGCATGGCGAGAGGTTCCGACAACACAAGCATGGCGAGAGGTTCCAACAACACAAGCATTGCGAGAGGTTCCGATAACGCAAGCATGGCGAGAGGTTCCGACAACACAAGCATGGTGAGAGGTTCGGACAACACAAGCATGGCGAGAGGTTCCAACAACACAAGCATGGCGAGAGGTTCCGACAACACAAGCATCCAACACAAGCATGGCGAGAGGTTCGGACAACACAAGCATGGCGAGAGGTTCGGACAACACAAGCATGGCGAGAGGTTCCGACAACACAAGCATGGCGAGAGGTTCCGACAACACAAGCATGGCGAGAGGTTCGGACAACACAAGCATGGTGAGAGGTTCCGACAACACAAGCATGGCGAGAGGTTCCGACAACACAAGCAAGGTGAGAGGTTCCGACTACACAAGCATGGCGAGAGGAGGCGTGACATTAATGGGGAAACAGGGAGTGAAGATTTCAGGGCGTGGACATCAATGGGGAAACAGGAAGTGAAGATTTCAGGGCGTGACATCAATGGGGAAACAGGAAGTGAAGATTTCAGGGCGTGACATCAATGGGGAAACAGGAAGTGAAGATTTCAGGACGTGACACCGGTGGGCGTATTGGGGCAGAGAGGGGCTGTGAGTACTGGGTGTGACATGGGTGGGCCTATTGCGGCCGAGGAGATGCGGATGAAGGGCGTGACATGGTGGGAGTATTGGGGCACAGGGGCCGCGGATGTGTGTACGGTCTTGTAACGTCTCTAATTCTCGCTTTTATTCATTCACATTTAACTCATTCACACACCAGTTCACTCACTCACTCCTTCGCTGGTTCAGTCACTTCCTCACAAAATCATGCACTTGTTTATTCGTCTGCTGTTTGTAAATTTGGGGCATATTTTTTACCAAACACAGATTGTTAACTCGTTTTTTTTTCAACGATTTATTTTCCAGATCATATCATTGTATAAGCAAGTTTTTAAAGTTTCAAAAGTAATGCCGATGTGCATCTGCTCAGCGAGGGAATGATAAACCGAGATTTTAGATGGATACACCAGAAAGATACATGAGTGGATGGACAGACAAAGTAAAATTAGATGTATTAGACAGACAAAACAAGACTCAGAAACAATTGATAGCAACAGGGGAAAAAAAGATAGAAAACATGATATCCATGGACATATCAACCTTTTTGTTGCAGAAAAGGGCCAACTAATTTGCTCGTTCGTTCAATTCAGTCACCCCACCCTCTCTGTGTTATCTTTTGTTGTGTTTGTTTCCTTCAAGTGCAATTTTTAAAAAAAACAACAACCTGGAGACAAAAATCCTGAGACCCTATGGAAAACAAAATCATGAAGAGAGAGAGAGAAAGAGAGACAGACAGACAGAGAGCGAGCGAGAGAGAGAGAGAGAGGGGGGGGGGGGGGGTATGATCGATGATGAAAATTGGTGACGTGAACACCTTTTCACCTGGTGGCTGTGTGAGCAGGTAATGTTTTAAAGATGTAGGGGTAACGTTTCACCCCTGACCACAAGCTCGTCAAGGCAAGCAATAATCTGTAAGTCTCTGCACATGGCTTTCAATTCACTGTCAAAACAGGACCAGTCAGCCGGCGGGCAATTGAAATTCAGCTAGATCAGTGAACTGACAAACAGAATGAGGATTCACTATAAAGCCCGCCGTTATCGACATAACCCGCACTTCACAATACACACTGCTCTTCTCTGTACAGCCTGCATTCATCCTGCAGCCTCCTTTCATTATCCAGGCTGCACTTCGATATAGAACCGCGCCTTCACTATATAACCTGCCCCTCACCATACAACCTGCCCTTCACTATACAACCTGCCCCTCACTATACAACCTGCCCTTCACTATACAACCTGCCCCTCACTATACAACCTGCCCTTCACTACACAACCTGCCCCTCACCATACAACCTGCCCCTCACCATACAACCTGCCCTTCAACCTATACAACCTGCCCTTCACTACACAACCTGCCCTTCACTATGCAACCTGCCCTTCACTATACAACCTGCCCTTCACTATACAACCTGCCTATCACCATACAACCTGCCCTTCACTATACAACCTGCCCTTCACTATACAACCTGCCTATCACCATACAACCTGCCCTTCACTATACAACCTGCCCTTCACTATACAACCTGCCTATCACCATACAACCTGCCCCTCACCATACAACCTGCCCCTCACCATACAACCTGCCTTTCACTATACAACCTGCCCCTCACTATACAAACTGCCCTTCATCATACAAACTGCTCTTCACTATGCAACCTGCCCCTCACTGTACAACCTGCCCCTCACTATACAACCTGCCCTTCACTATACAACCTGCCCGTCACCATACAACCTGCCACTCACTATACATCTTGCCCTTCACCATACAACCTGCCCTTCACTATGCAACCTGCCCTTCACTGTACAACCTGCCCTTCACCATACAACCTGCCCTTCACTATACAACCTACCCTTCGCCTTACAACCTGCCCTTCACTATACATCCTGCCCCTCACTGTACAACCTGCCCCTCACTATACATCCTGCCCTTCACTGTACATCCGGCCCCTCACTATACAACCTGCCCTTCACTGTACAAACTGCCCCTCACTATACAACCTGCCCTTCACTGTACATCCTGCCCCTCACTATACAACCTGCCCTTCACTGTACAACCTGCCCCTCACTATACAAACTGCCCTTCACTGTACATCCTGCCCCTCACTATACAACCTGCCCTTCACTGTACAACCTGCCCCTCACTATACAAACTGCCCTTCACTGTACAACCTGCCCCTCACTATACAAACTGCCCTTCACTGTACAACCTGCCCTTCATCATACAACCTGCCCCTCACTATACAACCTGCCCCTCACCATACAACCTGCCCCTCACTATACAAACTGCCCTTCACCATACAACCTGCCCCTCACTATACAACCTGCCCTTTTCTATACAAACTGCCCTTCACCATACAACCTGCCCTTTACTATACAAACTCCCCTTCACTATACAACCTGCCTCTCACTATACCACCTGCCCCTCACCATACAAAATGCCCTTCACTATACAAACTGCCCCTCACCATACAACCCGCCTTGGCTTAAGGCTGTGTCAGACCAATTGACATAGGCCAGAACACCAAGGCTACATCAAAATGTTGTTATGCTCTGTATAGTTATGTGGGGATTGTCTTCAGTCGTGACAAGCTCCTAGCATAACATTATCAGTCTCCCAAATCCCCGAAGTCGGAGTGTGGCTGCCCATGTGGCGGGGTAATCAAAAACGGTCACACACGTAATGTTCTCATCCCCAGCTGATGCATTTGTGCCATAGTGTTCAAATACTTCGGCTGTTCGGATGATCCCTGGAGTCTTTTAGCCAGGGTACGACAACAACAACAACCATACAACCTGCCCTTCATTATACAACCTGCCTTTCACTATGCAAACTGCCCTTCACTATGCAAACTGCCTTTCACCATGCAACCTGCCCTTCACTATACAACCTGCCCTTCACTATACAACCTGCCCTTCACTATACAACCTGCCCTTCATCATACAACCTGCCCGTCACTATACAACCTGCCCGTCACTATACAACCTGCCCCTCACTATACAACCTGCCCTTCACTATACAACCTGCTCTTCACTATACAACCTGCCCTTCACTATACAACCTGCCCTTCATCATACAACCTGCCCGTCACTATACAACCTGCCCCTCACTATACAACCTGCCCTTCACTATACAACCTGCCCGTCACCATACAACCTGCCACTCACTATACATCTTGCCCTTCACCATACAACCTGCCCTTCACTATGCAACCTGCCCTTCGCTATACAACCTGCCCTTCACTACACAACCTTCCCCTCACTATACAACCTGCCCTTCACTGTACAACCTGCCCTTCACTATACAACCTGCCCTTCACTGTACAACCTTCCCCTCACTATACAACCTGCCCTTCACTGTACAACCTTCCCTTCACTATACAACCTGCCCTTCACTGTACAACCTGCCCTTCACTATACAACCTGCCCTTCACTGTACAACCTGCCCTTCACCATACAACCTGCCCTTCACTGTACAACCTGCCCTTCACTATACAACCTGCCCTTCACTGTACAACCTGCCTTTCACTGTACAACCTGCCCTTCACCGTACAACCTGCCCTTCACCATACAACCTGCCCTTCACTGTACAACCTTCCCTTCACTGTACAACCTGCCCTTCACTATAGAACCTGCCCTTCACTGTTCAACCTGCCCTTCACTATAGAACCTGCCCTTCACTGTACAACCTGCCCTTCACTATACAACCTGCCCTTCACTGTGCAACCTGCCCTTCACTGTACAACCTTCCCTTCACTGTACAACCTGCCCTTCACTATACAACCTGCCCTTCACTGTACATCCTGCCCTTCACTGTACAACCTGCCCTTCACTGTACAACCTGCCCTTCACTGTACAACCTGCCCTTCACTGTACAACCTGCTTTTCACTGTACAACTGCCCTTCACCATACAACCTGCCTTTCACTGTACAACTGCCCTTCACCATACAACCTGCCCTTCACCATGCAACCTGCCCTTCACTGTACAACTGCCCTTCACTATACAACCTGCCCTTCACCATCCAACCTGCCCTTTACTGTACAACCTGCCCTTCACTATACAACCTGCCCTTCACTATACAACCTGCCCTTCACTATACAATCTGTCCTTCACCATACAACCTGCCCTTCACTTTACAACTTCACTTCACTATACAACCTGCCCTTCGCCATACAACCTGCCCTTCACCATACAACCTGCCCTTCACTATAGAACCTGCCCTTCACCATACAACCTGCCCTTCACTATACAACCTGCCCTTCGCCATACAGCCTGCCCTTCACCATACAGCTTGCCCTTCACTATACAACCTACCCTTCGCCATACAACCTGCCCTTCACCATACAACCTGCCTTTCACCATACAACCTGCCCTTTACTATACCACGTTCCCTTTACAACCCGCCATTCAATATACAACCTGCCCTTCAATATACAACCTGCCCTTCAATATACAACCTGCCCTTCACTATACACAATACAACCCGCCCTTCACTATACAACCCGCCCTTCACTATACAACCCGCCCTTCACAATACAACCTGCCCTTCGCCATACAACCTGCCCTTCACCATACAACCTGCCTTTCACTATACAACCTGCCCTTCACTATACAACCTGCCCTTCGCCATACAACCTGCCCGTCGCCATACAACCTGCCCTTCACCATACAACCTGCCTTTCACTATACAACCTGCCCTTCACTATACAACCTGCCCTACAACATACAACCTGCCCTTCACCATACAACCTGCCCTACACTATACCACGTGCCCTTTACAACCCGCCATTCAATATACAACCTGCCCTTCAATATACAACCTGCCCTTCACTATACTCTATACAACCTGCCCTTCACTATATAACCTGCCCTTCACTATGCAACCTGCCCTTCACTATGCAACCTGCCCTTTACTATACCACCTGCCCTTTACTATACCACCTGCCCTTCACTGTATATCTGCCCTTCACTGTACAATCTGTCCTTCACTGTACAATCTGCCCTTCACTGTACAATCTGTCCTTCACTGTACAACCTGCCTTTCACTGTACAATCTGTCCTTCACTGTACAACCTGCCCTTCACTGTACATCTGTCCTTCACTGTACAATCTGCTCTTCACTGTACATCTGCCCTTCACTGTACAATCTGTCCTTCACTGTACAACCTGTCCTTCACTGTACAACCTGCCCTTCACTGTACATCTGTCCTTCACTGTACATCTGCCCTTTACTATACCACCTGCCCTTCACTGTACAATCTGCCCTTCACTGTACATCTGCCCTTTACTATACCACCTGCCCTTCACTATCCAACCTGTCCTTCACTGTACAATCTGTCCTTCACTGTACAATCTGCCCTTCACTGTACATCTGCCCTTCACTGTACAATCTGTCCTTTACTGTACAATCTGTCCTTCACTGTACAATCTGTCCTTCACTGTACAATCTGTCCTTTACCATACAACCTGCCCTTCACTATACAACCTGCCCTTCAATATATAACCTGCCCTATTCAGTCAAACCTAGGAGGGTACTTGGGAGATCGGAGGCCCCTGTCGAGGTCGAACAGATCCTGGATCTACCGTCTGATCGTGATCCGCAATTAAACGTATTCATCTATGGTCCACGTGCATGTTTTCCCTACAGTATTGTTCAAATCGGTCTAGTCCGTAGCGTTTGGCGTGATCTTGCTAACAGAAAGACAGTCAAAGCAAAGACGGGTAGCAACTTCACCTTCGTTGTGGAAGTAGCAATGTCTTCTTTTTGCCTGGTGGTCCAATGTATAAAATGGGGGTGGGGTAGGGGGTGGGTGGGGGGTGTCTCTGATATATGTAGCGCCAGACATTGTTACGGACGCCAGCGGGGGAAGAATGCGTTGAGAAATGAAACATGAAGGCAGTGTCACACCAGGGACATAGTCATTCCGTGGGTCTGTGTCGGTCAAATTCCATCTTCTGTCTCAGTCTCTGTCTCTCTCTGTCTCTCTCTCTCTCTCTCTCTCTCTCTCTCTCTCTCTCTCTCTCTCTCTCTCTGTGTGTGTGTGCGTGTGCGTGTGTGTGTGTGTGTGCGTGCGTGTGTGTGTGTGTGTGTGTGTGTGTGTGTGTGTGTGTGTGTGTGTGTGCGTAAGTGCGTGCGTGTGTGTGTGTGTGTGTGTGTGTGTGTGTGTGTGTGTGTGTGTAAGAACATTCTGTAAGAAGTGTGCAGTTACTATACTTGTACTAATAGTACCTGACATGTCAGTTCACTATTCTAGTTTGAGGCATCTTCGATGATGAATAAACATTATGATTTTGTTATTGTTGTTTTTAGCAGTACTTAGCGTAATTAATCTTGCACAGTGCTCAGTACTGCCTAACTTTAAAGTAGGAACGACGAAGTCATTACAAATAGGTCGTTAATAAGTTTTAAACTCTTTGGTTTCCTTACTTTTGCTGCAAACACGTATGTCCTTGACTTTTATCAGTTTTTTTTCTCAGAATACAGTCAATTTAAAAAATGTTCTAAGAACCCCAATTTTCAGCGAGAAGACTTGGGGAGAGAGTGATGGTGGGGGGGGGGGGGTGGAGGGGGGGGGGCGTGTCGAATTTCACGATATCTGCTGCATAAAGACACCATTAAATTTTGCTTCCTCCCCTCCCCCACATCCTAATCCTTTGTTGTACCTTTACCTTTCGCACTCCTCACACACCCCTTTCCCTGCAAACGTACCCCTCACACACACACACACACACACACACACACACACACACACACATCCCTCCCCCGCCCCCGCCCCCGCCCCCATTCCTCCTTCTTCCGTCCACCTTCACCTCCCTTGTCTGCCATGTCAGCATTTAGGTGCCCGTTCACTGGGTTGGGTACCGTTTCGTCGTTTCCCGTTTCGCCGTATGGGTGTCAAATCGCCGTATTCGTCTTTTTTTTTTTGTTAAGGTTGATCCCGTGCTATTTCGCCGTCCTCTTTAGTTTCGGTTCGCCGTACTGGGAACTTGGGCATGTATGAGTAGTCTTCAGTTTGTTGCTTGTACATCCCGTGCGAGTGAGTGCCACGTCTTGTCATGGTCTTGAGTAAAAAGCAAGTTGAAAGTCGATTGTGCCGTTTCGAGCGTCTCGTAAGCCGCGGTGGTAGGTCTTATGGAGTTTGTGGAAACAAAACGTGGGGGTCTGTCACTTATTTTGAATGGCCACAGGTACAGAAAAGACTACAACCGTGGTGAAAATATTTATTGGAAGTGTACTGTTGACAACTGTCGTGCGCGTTGTAAAACTAGAGACACGAGGAATTAACGAAGGTCAGTAACGCTCTCTCTCTCTCTCTCTCTCTCTCTCTCTCTCTCTCTCTCTCTCTCTCTCTCTCTCAATCTCTCTTTCTCAATCTCTAAAGTGTTTACCCTACACTTTAGAGGGTGGCTTAGTGTGACATGTCTAGTGCGTTAGCTATTCCTAGTATTGGGGCTTCTACTTATGCACACAAACACATACACACGCACACAGTGCAACTCACCCTGCAGTACTGGAATGGCGAGTGGGTGTCAGTCTGTGACGCGCTCTGTCGTAGCCGGGCTTGCAGCTTTCAGAGGGTCAAGCAGCTGACGGCGTAACCAGGAAAGGCGACGGCCACGTCTGGTTCCGCTGGTCATGGTATGGTGGTTGGACACAATTGGTGTTGGTCTTCGTCGGTGTGGTCTCCCGACGCCACACGTCGCTCTCTTGGCTTCAAGTAGAGGACGGGCGTCGGCAACGGTAATTGAAGCTGTCTGGGTGGCTTGTAGTAGTCAGGAGCTGGCGTTGAGGGGATCCTCACTCGACGGGGGTAGCGAGTCGAATGCAGCCAACTCCTTCCCGCCCTGTCGTCTGCTGGTGAGTGAGCACTTCTCATTGCGAGGCGCACCTTCCGGTTCCGGTGGTGAACCGAGTGCGTATGCACACTATACTCGTGCGTCACTTACACTCCCCCCGACATTATAAAAAAGCTTCAATGAGTGAGTTCCCTCGCAAGAGCCCAGGTCCGGCTAGCATCCGCTTGGCCCTAAACAGCTGAAGAGGCGCAGAGCATTGCTGGCAGACAGGTCCAAAAGCTCCTCCACAGGCATCGACAGCATTGGTGCCACACACTCGGCCACCTGGAAGAGTTGGTTGGGTGCAGACCATTGGCTCTTTGGGGGACGAAATATGGAGCGTCTGTCTCCTGAAGGATGCGGTCCCGGTCCACCCCACCTAGTGCCTTTTTCTGCTCCGGGTCAAAGGACCAGGCTAATCGGGTAAACCCGAAGTGGACATTGGGAAGGCCCCCCACCCACGGTCACGGACGTTCTCATCCCCCGCGAAACAGTGAACATAAATACGCTGCTCACGGGGTAGGACCATCCGGACCAGGCTCAGCATTTGCAGGTAGGCCTCTGCCCCATCATCCCCAGGCATCCCTCGGCAGTGTAGCACCACACAACATGGTGGGGTGAGACCAAGGGTAGAATCCTCTGGAGATTCACAGCTTGCCGGGACCAGGTCTCAATTGGCATGCTGTGGTCGAGTCCAATCTCGCCCACAGCGGCCACCCGTGGCGATGAGACAAGTTCCCGCAGCCTAACGAGGACTCTCTCCATATCCGACCAGCCAATGTCGCACAACGCTTGGGATGCAGCCCAACCGCCACCACCATATCCTTGGGGTACCGAAACAAGATCCTCGGAGGAGGGGTAGGAGATGGGATCGCAAAAGGAGGCACAAGTTCCCACCAATTGGACCCGTTTCTCCATCCTCATGAAGGTCCCATCCAGCACAACCCTCAAAACTGGGGTCCCGCTGGAGCTGCATTGCTTTGATAGTCCTATCCAGGTGGAAGTGTGCATCAAATGCCCGCGGAAGCTGAGTTTCGGGTATCATGGCTGCCTGGGCAGGCTCCAAAGCCTCCGGCGACGGATAATGATCCCTCCAGTACTCACTCTCCTGGTGGTCCATCCGCGCCACCAGTAGCAGCACCACCCTCAAGTGGACCAACACGGCTGGTGACTCCGCCGGGTACAGCTGGAAGGTAGTCGGCACCGGCTCCCCAATGTATGCCTC
>CM031604.1:21404712-21415112 GCA_018398815.1 Conus ventricosus
AAATCAATGGAAAACAGGAATGAAGTTTCAGGGGCGTGCCATCAATGGGAAAACGAAGTGAAGTTTTTCGGGGCGTGACATAAAGGGGGAAGTATGGAGTAAATTTCGGGCGTGCATCAATGGGGAAACGGAGGAAAGTTTTCAGGGCTGACATCAATGGGGAACATGAATGAAGATTTCGGGGCCCGTGACATCGGGGGGGAAACATGAAGGAAAAATTTGGGGGCGTGCCCAACGGTGGGCGTTTTGGGGGGCAAGAGGGCGTGGGGACGGGATGTGACAGGGGTGGGCCTTTTTGGGGCAGAGGAGATGGGATGAAGGGCGTGACATGGTGGGAGTGTTGGGGCCGGGGGCCGGGGATGTTTCGGGTTTGTAACGTCTCTAATTCTCGCTTTATTCAATACATTTAACCTTTCACCCCATCACTTTACTACTCCTTCCGGGTTCTTCACCCCCAACATACTCTGGGGCGACGTCGCGTTTTTAAATTTGGGTTTTTTTAAAACCAAACCCTTTGTCCCGTTTTTTTTAAAAGTTTTATTTTCCTATCATAATTGTAAAAGCAATTTTTTAAATTTTTCAAAGTAATGCCGATGTGATCTGTCGCGAGGGAATGATAAACCGAGATTTTAGAGGGTACACCAAAAAAATACATGAGGGAGTACGAAAAAGTAAAATTAGAGTATAACAGACAAAACAAGACGGAAAAACAATTGTAGCAACAGGGAAAAAAAAAAGAATAGAAAACATGAATCCAGGGAAACATATAAACCTTTTGTTGGGGAAAAGGGGCCCAACTAATTTGTCGTTCGTTCAATTCAGTCACCCCACCCTCTCGTGTTTTCTTTTGTTGTTTTTGGGGGTTTCCCCTTAAAAAGTGCAAATTTAAAAAAAAAAAAACCGGGGGGGGGGAACAAAAAGGTTGGAAAAACAAAATATGGGGGGGGGGAGGGGAGGAGGAAGAGGAGAGAAGGGGGGGGGGAGGTAGATCGTGAGAAAATTGGTGGCGTGAAACACCTTTTCACCGGGTGACTTGTAGCAGGAAATTTTTTTAAAGATTGGGGGTAACGTTTCACCCCCGACCACGCTCATGAAGGCAACAAAAAATCTGTAAGTCTCTGCGCACGGTTTCAATCCTGTCAACAACCTCAGCCGGCGGGGGGAAATGAAATTCAGCTAGATCAGTGAACTGACAAACAGAATGAGGATTCACTTAAAAGCCCGCCGTTATCGCATAACCCGCACTTTTCCCTTTCAAAAAGCTTTCTCTGTATAGCCTGCTTCATTTGCCCGCCTCCCTTTTTTATCCCGCTGCCCTTTGATATAGAACCCGCCCTTCCCAACAACCTGCCCTCACTATCAAATGCCCTTATCATACAACCTGCCCCCCCCATCACTGCCCCCAAAACCAACAAACCCGCCCTTACTATACAACTTACCCTTCACCATGCAACCCCCGCCTTGGGAACCTGCCCTTCACTTACAACCGCCTTTCGCTTACAACCAGCCCCTTTAAACAAAACTGCCCCCCCACTATACAACATGTCCTTCACTGTCAACCTGCCCTTCCTGTCAAACCCGCCCTTCACTTTTCAAAGTCCTCATGTAAACCAGCCCTTTTCTTTACACCTGCCTTTTACGTACAACCCCTTCACTTACAACCTGCCCTTTCCCGTAAAAACCGCCCCCTGCTTTTTAACCTCCTTCCTTTACAACGCCCCTTTCCCTTTCCCTGCCTTTTTTAACTCACCCCCTTCCCGTACAACCTGCCCTTCATGTACAACCTGCCCCCTTTAAGTAAACCCTTTTTTCACTGTCAGCGCTTTTTTATTATCAAACCCCCCTTTACTGTACAACCCGCCCTTCCTGTACAACCTGCCCCTTCCTAAAAAATTGCACTTCACATTACAACCCGCCCTTCCTTTTCCCTGCCCTTCACTTTACAACCCGCCCCCCCTAAAAAACCCGCATTCACTTTCAACCTGCCTTCCTTTTAAACCCCCCCCTTCACTTTAAACCTGCCCTTCACTTTTCAAATTTCCCTTAAAACTCGACTTTTACTTTACAAAACCTGCCCTTCACTTTACAACCTGCCCTACATAAACGATTCTCTGCCTTCACTTTACAACCTGCCCATCACTAAACAATCTGCCCTTCCACCATACAACCTGCCTTCACTGTACAAGCTACCCTTCACCGTACAACCTGCCCTACTCTGTACAACCTGCCCTTCACTGTACAACCTGCCCTTCACTATACATCTGCCTGTAACTGTAAAACCAGCCTTTACTGTACAACCGCCATTTCACTATACAGTCTGCCCTTCACTGTACAATCCTGCCTTCACTGTAAGCAACCTACCCTTCACAATAGACAACCTTCCCATCACTATACAACCTGCCCCTTCACTATACCACATGCCCTTCACTTTACAACTGCCCTTCACTATACACCTGCCTTCACTGTACAACTACCCTTCAAACTATACAAACCTGCCCTTCACTGTACAATCTGCCCTTCACCATACAACCTTCCCTCCACTATGGAATCTGCCCTTCACTGTACAACTGCCCTTCACTGTACAACTGCCCATCACTGTAACAACCTGCCCTCAATTATAAGACCTGCCCTTCACTATACAACCTGCCTTCACTTTACAACTGCCCGTCACTAAACAACCTGCCCTTCACTGCCAATCCTGCCCTTCACTAACAACCTGGCCCTTCACTGTAACAACGCCCTTCACAATAGACATGCCCATCACTGTACAACTGCCCTTCACATTACAACCTGCTCTTCACTGTACAACCTGCGCTTCACATTGCAACCAGCTCTTCACATTAACAACCTCCCTTCACTGTACAAACCTGCCCATCACTGTACAAACCTGTCCCAAACACAATACAACCTAGCCCTTCACTTTACAATTTAACAACCAGCCCCTTCACTCCATGCAACCTGCCCTTCATCCGTACAATCCGCCCTTCAATACACAGTCTGTCCTTTACATACAACCTGCCCTTCACTAAACAGTCTGCCCTTCAACATACAACCTGCCTTCAACTGTACAACCTTGCCTTCACTGTACAACCTGCCCTTCACTGAAACAACCTGCCGTTCTTTTTTTTTTTTGGTTTTTTGGCCTTCACTGTACAACCTTGGCCTTCGCGTTTACAGCTGCCCTTCACAATACAACCTGCCCTTCACAGTACAACCTCCCCTCACTGTACAACCTCCCACTGTAACAACCTACAATCTGCCCTTCACTGTCAAACCTGTCCTTTTACGTACAAACTTGCCCTTCACAGTACAACCTGCCCTTCAAGTACAAACCTGTCCTTCACTGTACAAGCTGCATCCTCACTCTACAACCTACACCTTCCCTTCACAGTACAACTGTCCTTACTGTACAACCTCTGTCACTTCACACTGTAGAAACCTGCCCTTCACTGTACACCCGGCCCGACACTATACCACCTGCCCTTCACTATACCACCTTCCCTTCACTATACAACCTGCCCTTCACTGTAACAACCTGCCCTTTTACTAACAATCTGTCCCTTCACTATGCCACCTGCCCTTCACTGTACAACTGAGCCCATCATTATACAACCATGTCTTTACGCACGATTACAGTACAGCCCTTCACTGTACAACCTGTGCTACACTGTACAACCTCTGCCCTTTCACTATACAACCTGTCCTTCACTGTACAATCTGCCCTCACTTACAACCTGCCCTTCACTTTACAATCAGCCTTCACAGTACAACCCGCCCTTCACTGTACAACCTCCCTTCACTAAACAATCTGCCCTTCACTTTACAACCGCCCTTCACTTTGCAAACCTGCCTTCCCTTTACTACCCGCCCTCAGTAAATCCAATCTGCGCTTCACAATACAACCTGCCCTTCACTTTACAACCTGCCCTTCACTTTACAACCTCCCTTCACTTTACAACCCGCCCTTCACTTTACAACCTGCCCTTCACTAAACAATCACCCCTTCACTTTACAAACCTGCCCCTCACTTTACAACCCGCCCTTCACTTTACAACCTGCCCTTCACTTTAACAACCTGCCCTTCACTTTACAACCCGCCCTTCACGTTTACAAGCCGCCCTTTACAAACCTGCCCTTCACTTTACAACCCGCCCTTCACTTTACACACTGCCCTTTCACTTTACAACCTGGCCCTAACTTTACAACCCGCCCCATCACTTTACAACGCCTCCCTCACTTTACAACCGCCCTTTCACTTACAACCAGCCTTCACTTTACAACCTGCCCTTCACATTACAACCTGCCCTTCACTTACAACCCGGCCCTTCAACTTTTCAACCTGCCCTTCACTTTACAACCTGCCCTTCACTAAACAAACTGCCCCTTCACTTTTACAACCTACCCTTCACTTACAACCTTCCTTTCACTAAACAAACTGCCCTTCACCTGCCCTTCACTGTTCAACAGCCCTTCACTTTTACAACCTGCCCTTCACTTTACAACCTCCCTTCACTAAACAAACACCCTTCACCTGCCGTTCACTGTAACAACTACCCTATCACATTAACAACCTTCCCTTCACCATCCAACTGCCCTTCAATAAACAATCTTCCTTCACTTAAAACAACCTGCCCTTCATCTAAACAATCTGCCCTTCACCATACAACCTGCCTTCACTGTACAACCTACCCATCACTCGTAACAACCCTGCCCTTCACTGTACAACCTGCCTTCATTGTACAACCTGCCCTATCACAAAACATACCAGCCCTTCCACATGTTACAACAACCAGTCTCTCACCCATACAAACCTGCCCTTCGACATGTACAACCTTCCTGTCCTATACACCCTGTCCTTATCACTGACAAACCGCACCTTCAGTGTAACAACCTGCCCTTCACTGTACAATTGCCTTCACATACAACCTGGCCCTTCACTGTGCAAACTGTCCTTCACAATACAACCTGCCTTCACTATACAACACTTTCTTCACTGTACAACCTGCCCATCACTGTACAACCTGTCCTCCCACTGTGCATCTGCCCTTCATTATGCCAACCTGTCCTTACACTGTAAACAACCTTCCTTCACAGTACAACTGCCTTCACTTCCACCGTGGCAAAACCTATCCTTCACTGTACAACAGCCCTTCACTATACAAACTGTCCTCACTGTACAACATGTCCCTTCACGAACAACAGCCGCTTTATTATACAACCTGTCCTTCACTGTACAACGTTTGTCCTTCACTGGTACAACCAGGCCTCTCACCATACAACCTGCCCTTCACTTACAACCTGCCCTTCCTGTACAACCTGCCCTTCACTGTACAACCTGACCTTCACAGTACTAAACCTTGTCCTTCACCTGTCCCTTCCCTTACAACCTGCCTTCACTGTACAACCTCTTCAATGTACAACCTGTCCATCATTTACAACCTAAAACTGACTGCCCTTCACTGGAAACCTGTCCTTCACTGTACAACTGCCCTTCACCTATACAACCGCCCTCACTGCACAACCTGCCCTTCACTGTACAGACCTTGTCTCTCACCATACAACCGCCCTTCACTGTACAACCTGTCCTTCACTATAACAACACCCCTGACCTTCACTGTACAACCTGGGCCCTTCAGTGTACAACTTGCCCTCACTTTGCAACCTGTCCTTCACATAGCAATCGGCCCTTCACTATTCAACCTGTCCATCCACTGTGGCAGCTGCCTTCACTGTACAACAGCCCTTCACTGTACAACCTGCCCTTCACTGTACAACTGCCCTTCAACATGCAACCTGCCCTTCGCTTTAACAGCTGCCCATCCCATACAGCCTGCCCTTTACTATACAACCATCCCTTCACTGTCAACCTGCCCTTTCACTGTACAACCTACAACCTGCCCTTCACTTTACAACCTGTCCCTTTTACGGTACAACTGCCCTTCCCTTTACAACCTGCCCGTCACTGTATCAACAGACCATCACTATACCACCTGCACGTCACTGTGCAACCGCACTTCACGTACAACCCTCCCTTCACTATACCCACCTGCCCTATCACTCTGCACCTGCCCTTATCACTATACAACCTGCCCTTCACTAATACAACCGTCCTTACACTGTATCTAATCAGCCCTTCACTGTATCAACAGAGCCATTCACTGTACAACCTGCCTTTACTTAAACAACCTTTCCTTCATCTATCCACGTGCCTTCACTGTACACCTGCCCTTCATAACAACCTGTCCTTCACTGTACAACTTTCCTTCACGTACAACGTGCTCTTGCAGTGTACAACCTGACCTTCACTGTACAACTGCCCTTCACTGTACAACCTGTCCATCACTATACAACCTGCCCTTCACTGTACAACCTGCCCTTCACTGTACAACCTGTCCTTCACTGTACAACGCCCTTCAATATGCAACCTGCCATCATTATTTCTATACAACCTGCCCTTCATTGTAAAACCTGCCTCTCACCATACACCGTCCCATCACTATCAACCTCGCCCTTACACTGAACAATCTGCCCCTTCACTGTACAATCTGCTGCCCTTCACTTGTACACCCTGCCCTTCACTGTACACAACTAGTCGCTTCACAGTACATCCTGACCCTTCACTGTACAACTGCCCTTCACTGTACAACCTTCCTTCACTGTACAACGCCCTTCACGGTAACAACCTGCCTCTCACCATACAACCTGCCCTTCCCATACAACTTGTCCCTTCACCGTACAACCTTTACCTTCCCTGTACAAACCTGTCCTTTACTGTACGACCTGCCCCTTCATTATTCAACCTGTTCTCACTTTACAACCTGTCCCTTCCACTGTACAACTGCCCTTCACGTAAAACCCGCTCCATCACTGTACCCCTTCCTTCACTGTACAACGGCCCTTCACTGTACAACGCAGCACCTCACCAAACAAACCTGCCCTTCACCATACAACTTGTCCTTTCACCGTACACCTGTCTATCACTGTACAACCTGGTCCCTTCACTGTACCAACTGCCCTTCATTATACAACCTGTTCTTCACTGTACCACCTGCCCATCACTATACAACCTGCCCTTCACGTATACAACCTGCCTTCACTGTAGCAATCGCCCCTCACTGTTCAACTGCCCATTCACTGTACAAACCTGCCCTTTACAATACAAACCTGAGTCCTTCACATGCCACCTGCCCTTCCCTGTACAACTGCCCTTCATTATACAACCTGTCCTTCACTGTACAGAACCTGTCCTTCAATGTACAACGTGCTCTCATGTACAAACCTGTCCTTCCCCTGTAACAACGGCCCTCACTGTACAACTTCCCATCACTATACAACCTGCCCTTCACTGTACAACCTGCTCCTTCACTGACAACCAGGCCTTCACTGTACAACTGCCCTTCATTATGCAACCTGCCCCTTCAACTATACAACCTGCCCTCATTGTAAAAACCTGCCTCTCACCATACAACCCTCCTTCACTATACAACCTGTCCTTAACTTTACAATCTGCCCCTTCACTGTACCATCTGCCCTTCACTGTACAACCTTCTCACTGACATCCTGCCCTTCACTGAACATCGCCCTTCACTGTACAACCTTCCTTCACTGTACAACGGCCCTTCACGTACAACCTGCTCTCACCATACACCTCCTTCACATACCACTTGTCCTTCACCGACAACCTTTCCTTCACTGTAACACACCTGTCCTTTACTGTACAACTTCCTTCCTTATACAACCGGTTCTACACTGACACCTGTCCTTCACTGTACACTGCCCTACTTCACAGTACAACCAGTCCTTCACTGTACAACCTTTCCCTACACTGTAACAACGGGGAACGGCCCTTTTCACTGTACAACCTGCCTCTCACCATACAACCTGCCCTTCACCATAAACAACTTGTCCTTCACCGTACAACCTGTCCTTCAACTGTACAACCTGTCCTTCCACTGTACACTGCCCCTTCATTATACAACCCTGTTCTTCACTGTACCACCCACCTTCCCTTCACTGAACTACTCGTCCCGTCAGTGTAACAACCTTCTCACTATACCTGTCCTTCACTGTAGCAACTGCCCTTCACTCTACAACCTTATCTTCACTGTACAAACCTGGCCCTTCACATACAATCTGCCTTCACTGTACAACTGCCCTTCACATTACAACCTGCCCCTTCACTGTAAACTGCCCTTCACATTACAACCCCTTCTCTTCAACTGTACAACCTGCCCTTCACTGTACAACCTGCCCTTCACAATACCACCTGCCCCTTCACAATACAAACTGCCCTCACTTTACAATGCCCTTCACTGTACCAACCTGCTTCAACCGGTACAACCTGGCCCTTCACTTTACAACTGTCCTTCAACTATACAACCTGCCCTTCACCATATCAACCTGCCTTCACTTTACAACCTGCCCTTCACTATGCAACCTACCCTTCACTTGTTAACAACACAACCTTTCCTTCACTGTACAACCTGTCCTATCACTTACCAACCTACAACTGCCCTTCACTGTATAACCAGTCTCACTGTACAACCTGTCCTTCACTTACAACTGCCCTTCACTATACAAACTGCCATCACTGTACAACCTGTCTCTCACCATACAACCCTGCCCTTCACTGTAACAACCGGTCCTTCACTATACCACACTGTCCCTTTCACTGTACAACCTGCCCTTCATTGTTTAAAAAAAACAACAACCTGCCCTTCACTGAACAATCTGCCCTTCACTGTACAACCTGCCTTCACGTGGCAAACTGTCCTTCACAATACCACCTGCCCTTCACTAAGCAACCTGGTCCTTCACTGTACAACCTGCCCTTCACTGTACAACCTGACCTTCACTGTACAACCTTCCCTTCACTGTACAACCTGCCCTTCACTGTACAACCTGCCCTTCACTGTACAACTGCCCTTCATATACAACCTCCCCTTCACTGTACAACCTGCCCTTCACTATACAACCTCCCTTCAATGTGCAATTGCCCTTCATGTACAACCTGCCCTATTCAGTCAAACCTGGGAGGGTACATGGAAGATCGAAGGCCCCTGTCGAGCTCGAACATATCCTGGATCTACCGTCTGATCGTGATCCGCGATTAAACGTATTCATCTATGGTCCACGTGCATGTTTTGCAAAAGTATTGTTCAGATCAGTCGAGTCATAGCGTTTCGCGTGATCTTGCTAACAGAAAGACAGTCAAAGCAAAGACGGGTAGCAACGTTACCTTCATGGTGGAAGTAGCAATGTTTTCTTTTTGCCTGGTGGTCCAATGTATAAAATAGGGGCAGGGGTGGGGTGGGGTTCTCTGATATATGTAACGCCAGACATTGTCATGGACGCCAGCGGAGGAAGAATGCGTTGAGAAATGAAACATGAAGGCAGTGTCACGCCAGGGACATACTCATTCCGTGGGTCTGTGTCGGTCAAATTCTATCTTCTGTCTGTCTGTCTGTCTGTCCTCCTCTCTCTCTCTCTCTCTCCCCTCTCCCTCTCTCTCTCTCTCTCTCTTCTCTCTCTCCTCTTCTCTCTCTCTCTCTCTGTGTGTGTGTGTGTGTGTGTGTGTGTGTGTGTGTGTGTGTGTGTAAGGACATTCTATAACAAGCGTGCAGTAACTATACTTGTACTAATAGTACTTGACATGTCAGTTCACTATTCTAATTTGGGGCGTCTTCGATGATGAATAAACATTATGATTTTGTTATCGTCGTTTTTAACACTACTTAGCGTAATTAATCTTGCACAGTGCTCGGTACTGCCTAACTTTAAAGTGGGAACGACGAAGTCATTACAAATAGGTCGTTAATAAGTTTTAAACTCTTTGGTTTCCTTACTTTTGCTGCAAACACGTACGTCCTTGACTTTTATCGGTTTTATTTCTCAGAATACAGTCATTTTAAAAAAGATGTTCTAAGAACCCCAATTTTCAGCGAGAAGACTGGGAGAGAGAGTGAGGGGGAGGGGGGGTCAAATTTCCACGATATCTGCTGCATAAAGACACCATTAAATTCTGCCTTCCTCCCTCCCCCACATCCCTGATCCTTGTTTGTACCTTTACTTTTAGCACCCCTCCCACACCCCCATTCCCTGAAAACGTACCCTCACGTACACACACACACACACACACACACACACACACACCACACACACACACACACACACACAAAACATCCCTCCCCCGCCCCCGCCCCCGCCCCCAGTCCTCCTCCTTCCGTCCACCTTCACCTCCCTTGTCTGCCATGTCAGCATTTAGGTGCCCGTTCACTGGTGGGTGCAGGACCCCAGTCATAGGGGAAAGATCCCACATAATCTGTTCCATCGGCGCGGAAGATTAAGCAGCATGATTGTATCTTTACCCGTCCAAACCCAACATTCCGAAGGCAAAAAAA
>CM031604.1:21415212-21422712 GCA_018398815.1 Conus ventricosus
AAAGAAGAAGAGAACAAGAAAAGAAAGCTGGGTTACAGAATAGCATAAATGCACACTCGGTGTAGAACAGAAAAAGACACATACACGAACAAAGGCTGAAGTAAACACACGTCGGGAGTTCCAACCCCCCCCCCCCCCCCCCCCCACCCCCCACCCCCCGGCGCCAAACACAGAGACTGGACATTTTGTTGCCCATCCTGATGTGCCAACATTCCGGTGATATCCATTTAATATACCCCCCCCCCCCCCCCCCTCTCCTCCTTCCCGTCCCCCAAAAGCTTATCCTCGTTTGCCGTGTTCATGTGTCATCATGTTGGTGGTATAGTGGGCTGCTGCACATTCGCCTCCGTCACGTCATCCACATTTACGCGCTATGCTTGATGTTTCGTTCTTTCTTTGTTTTTTTTTTTTGTTGTTTTTTTCACAGTCTGCCGTGTTTTCTGTGTGTGGTAGAGCAGTGTGTTCGTAGTCAAGCGTTGTTCTGATGGGTTTGCTGTATTGTGCGAAACAGGTTTTCTTCCTCGTGCCCCCATACCCCCATCTCTCTCTCTCTCTCTCTCTCTCTCTCTCTCTCTCTCTCTCTCTCTCCCCTCTCTCTCTCTCTCTCTCCTCTCCTGTTGATGATTATCTCCGTTCGCAATCTGCCTAACAATCACATGTGGGGTGTGTGCACGCCAAACCTGAATCTAAGCTTACTTCATGTTTCTGCGCGATTGGCTCAGTTGGCTGGATTCCCTTCCTCGCAGTCAGAACATTTGGAAGTCCGGGCGTCCGACATATACATGACCATTTGGGGTGCCCCTCTTAACATGTCGTTCTGGCAGTCTCAGTGTTGTGTTATCTAGGCCAAGTCTTCTTTCCGTACCCATTGGCCACATAACCTGAAAAAAGGCTGTCCCTAAAGGCCACATGGCCTAAAAGTGGTTGTCCCCATTGCCACATGACCTGAAACTGTTTGTCCCCATTGCTAAATGACCTGAAACTGGTCCCCATTGACCAGATGACCTGAAACTGGTTGTCCCCATTGGCCACATGACCTGAAAGTGGTTGTCCCCATTGGCCAGGTGACCTGAAACTGTTATCCCTATCGGCCAAATGACCTGAAAACTGGTTGTCCCCATTGGCCAAAATGACCTGAAAGTGGCTGTCCCTATTGGCCACATGATCTGAAAGTGGCTGTCCCCATTGGCTTATCTGAAACTGGTTGTCTCCATGACCTGAAATGGTGTCCCCATTGGCCACATGACCTGAAAGTGGTTGTCCCCATTGGCCACATGACCTGAAAGTGGTTGTCCTCATTGGCCACATGACCTGAAACTGGTTGTTCCCATTGGCCACATGACCCGAAAGTGGTTGTTCCCATTGGCCACATGACTTGAAAGTGGTTGTCCACATTGGGCCACATGACCTGAAACTGGTTGTTCCCATTGGCCACATGACCTGAAAGTGGTTGTCCCCATTAGCCACATGACCTGAAAGTGGTTGTCCACATTGGCCGCATGACCTGAAAGTGGTTGTCCCCATTGGCCACATGACCTGAAACTGGTTGTCCACATTGGCCGCATGACCTGAAAGTGGGTGTGGATGTGAAAGCGGAATGCCTCTCACGTTGTGACTCCTTGTCCGTTAGCATGTGAACAGACACTGCCAAACATTGGCCTCCACAGGCCTGCAGCAGTGACGGCTCTGGTCAGGGGACAATAACAACAAATAAGGAGAGAAACTCTTGCTCCCACAAGGTCAGGGGAGCCAACCTGTTCTGCTCCTCTTATTCTTTTAACTCTAGACTCTGTTATTGTTCCTCCATCGTTTCCCTGGAAATCCGACATGTACGACGGACTTCAAGCAGGTTGTTCCTGGAGCGTGCAACGTTCGACGGAAACAAAATCGGTTAATTACAATGAAAACAACCGGCGTGTCATGTTCATGCGGACTGTTGCCCATTGGAATAGAAGACACCGTGTACTTAGAAGGTCAAACCACAACTGCGGGCGAAAACCGTGCCACGGCCGATCTCTCATGAAAACACTGTAACACGTAAGAACACACCATTGTCAAAATCTCGTAGGTGGTTCTCGAGATCTTTGATTCTTGGACAATACCGATGGATGTGATGCTGCGTTTAGAAATACCCGAGGTGTTACACAAAAACGTCACATGCATACACAGATGTAGATACATGCAAGGATGCGTACATACATACATGTTTGCATACAAGCATACATACATACACACAAACATATATACAGATATAAATATATACATACACACATATACACACATATGTATATATACATATAGGCGTACGTGCGTACGTACGAACATACGTATGTAGGTACACCACATACATACAAAACATACATACATACATAGCCTACATACATATATACTTACTTACATACATACGTACGTCCGTACGTATCATATATATAATATATATATATACATACATATAGGCATACATACATGCATTCATGCATAAATACATGCATGCGTGTGTACAAGCATGCATGCATGCATGCATACATACATACATGTGCTGTAAGAATAGGTGCATTGGAGTGTTGAAAATCGTGGTGTTAGCAATCACTCATTCTTATTACCGGCTTTCGGCTTCCTGATTCGCAGTGTACAGATCAGCACTAGGCAGCCGAAGGAAGCTGCTTACAAATGGCTTGTCCATTCTTACCACACACCCTGCACATGTGGACCCTCACACCCAGTGCAACACTGACAGCACACAGGCCGTGCAAAGAAGACCTGCACGTAACAATAAAGCAGTGATAAAGGGAGTAGCCTCAGCTTGGATAAAAAAACCCAAAACGAAAAATGTCATCCCCCACCGTTTTGCAGTACCCCCAATTCATGCCGAAAATCGCTTTGATTTTTCCCCCCAGCCCCCAAACAGAAGGGGGACGGATGCCAAAAGCAGTTTTTGGTTCGGAAAACCCCTTTTTGGACTTTTCAACCCGAAGATGCCCATAATTTTAAAAAAAGGGGAAAAGCGGACAGTAGCTGGCAAGGTAGGTGGGGGGTTTTGCCCCCCCTCCACATCGCCCCAAGGAATGTGTTTAGTGGGGGGGGGGGGGGGGGGAAATGGGGAGGGGGCGGTTCGTTATGCGCGTGGGGGGAAAACCTTTTAGCCCTTTTCGGGGCGAAAAACCCAACTAAAGTAGCCCTCCTAAAAACCCCGTACAGTGGAAAACAGTTCTCACCCATTTTAAAACTCAAAAAGTTCCATTTTCCCTATTCCTGGTTTTTAGTCCGAAGTTTCAAAAAAGGGGGAAAAGGGAAAAATGACGTGGCCATTAATAGACGAAGTGATGAAAATTTTATTGGGTTCAAACAATGCCCGGTATATTTGAACTTTCGGGCACGCTCTCCCCTATTCGAACTTCTGTTCGTTCGTGATCGGCGCTTTTCGCCCCCGCAAACGTGAACGATTTTATTGCCATGTCCCAAATTTTCTCGATCAAACCCGCCTATGTTTCGTTTTTCATGAAAACTTGGGACGACCCAAACAGGAGCGAGCAGTGCTGGAAACCCCTCTGATTAAGGGCAACAGGTCTGTCGGGTACCACCCGACACGAGGCTGGGTGAGGTGACCTTGGCGCTTGGCAACTACAGGTTCCGCTCTGCTGGCTTTGCGTGCTTTCATGCTGTGCCTTATTACCAGCCACAGGCCCTTGACACAGTGTACATCGATAGACAGATAGACACAGCGATCTGCCTCTGTGTGTGTAACACAGTGGGATCTCTCTCTCTCTCTCTCCTCTCTCTCCTCTCTCTCTCTCTCTCTCTCTCTCTCTCTCCGTCACCACCCTCTTTTTTTCAAATCTCCGTCTCTCTCTCTCTCTCTCTCTCTCTTTTCTCTCTCTCTCTCTCTCCTCCTCTCTCTCTCTCTCTCTGTGTGTGTGTGTGTGTGTGTGTGTGTTTTGTATAGCCTATTTATCTCTGTGTCCCCTCACGTTCAGTTCCTCTGACTGACTGACTGACTGACTGAAACTCAGTTATTGTATTTTGGTATATTTTGCCAAATGAAGATGTACACTCTGATCATGTCAAAGAACACGAACAGCTCCTATCCTCTGATGAACAAGTCCGTCAAACCATGAAGCTGCACATCGGACCGTACGAGAATCTGCTGACAGCCGTACAGAACAGGAAACTGCCTTGTATAACCATGTAACAAGATCCAGTAAACTCGCTTTAGCAACAACAACAACAACAATAACAAGTCCTCCAGGGAACCCTGGTGGAGACGGACAGAGGAGAAGAAAAAGCAACGACAACAATAACAACAGTAACAACAACAATGATGGACTGACATCAGTGCAAGATGGTCAGGGAAACCAGTCGCAGAGCCCCGGGCATTGGCACACCGCAGGCTGGGGGAGATTGGAGAAGAGTTCTTCATTTACTGCACTCCACTGACTATTCAGAACAAGGCAGTTGGAGAAAAGCCTTGAATTTGAAAGGTTACTGGAAAGAAATGACAATTTCAACACATTCACATTTGAGAAAGTAATCAGGAAAACTCCGGCGCTTTCTTCTTCCCTCCCCTTTCCCAACGCTCTCTGAATACTTCCATCCTCCCATCTCCTCACCTTCCACTCTTCATGCCCCCCCTCTCTCTCTCTCTCTCTCTCTCTCTCTCTCTCTCTCTCTCTCTCTCTCCTCTCTCTGTCTGTCTGTCTGTCGTCTGTCTCTCACAAATAGACATAAATCTTCTCTTCAGCCTCTCAGAGATGGCCTTCCTCAAGGCTCCGTCCTCCGTCCTATACTCTTCTTAGTTTATAAACATTTTCTTCCTTTTGTTCAAGGTGTGGCCGACTTGAATGCAGATGAACTGTGCGCGCTAGTCATACCTTATAAAAGACGTAAGTTTTGGTATTGCAAGTAAGTATTAATCAATTAGATAGTACCATGAATAAAATCGTGTAAGGTTTTAATTCAAATAAAGCCAAATGAGTGATAATCGCCGACGAGAAAATCAGACAGTTTTGGCCCAAAGTGTTGAAAAAATCAATCGCCATGAAGATTTGGTAGTTATTGACACTTTATCATTCATCGTGTCCGATCATGTTCGAAGTTACGTAAAACGGTTTAGAAAAAAATATACCCCTCATCTCCCGAAAATCTTAAGCACCCATTCGCGCATAACGTTTTTCTATGCTTACATTGAATCTCACGTAAATTAGTACAACTCTGCTATATGGAACTCGGCAAATGAACGTATCATGAAACTACCGTATACTCTCCACAGAAATGCTGTTTCATTCTGTTAAGATAATTACCATCATCGTTTTCTGACCACACAACCTCATGCATTCTTCATCTAGACTGTAACTAAAATACAGCAAAACTTGTCTATATGTTCAAACTGATCTTAATGCGCGCTCCTTCAGCATAAATAATAATTCCGTTCAACAAGGATCGTCACGGTTACAAAATGATGTTGCTGTTCTGATCTGTTCGATAATGAAGTCTTCAGTACCAGGGGCGGATCAAATATGAATGGAAGGCGATGGGATCGTGGGGCAAAGGAGAGGAGCTGTGTTATGAGCGTAGTTGTGAAAACGTAGCAGTAGCGTTTCATGAAACGCCGTGTTAACTAAATTTTTCTTTAAAGGAATATTGATAAAGTTCAACATCAATCAGCCTTCGACTTTTCATACACATTCGTAGGGCTTATTTCAGAGAAATAAAAAACATTCCCCGAAAGATATTTTCTCAGTGAAAACAATACAATACTTGATGCAGAGTTAATTTGCCTCTTTCAAACAAACCAACCATGTACGATTTTCACTTTGGCATGGCAATCACCAGTCCTTAAGAACGTGAGAAAGAAATATAGGATGAAAGGGGCAGGAACAAGAAAGAAAGAAAAAAGAAATAGAAAAGAAAAAAAAAACGGCAGCAACAACAACAGAAATTACTCGAACAGCAAGGAATTTAGAACAAAAAAAAATAAAAATGAATTCAAAACAAAAACTACACACACACGCACGCGCACGCACACACAGACACACACACACACACACACACACACAAAAATACCCGTAGACCCCACACCTCTCCCTCCTTCACCCTCTCTCCACCGCAACAAGAGTTGCGCGTCGCTCGCGCGCGCTTTGTGCGTGTCGTCAGCCTTTGCTGTCGAATCAGGTCACGGTACAAAACCTGTCGGGCTGGGAGAGAGCGAGACTTGAGCTTAGTCAAAGCAGACGACAAAGCTTTCTGCATGTGAGGAAAAACTGCAGTTGTTTATTATTCAGCAACAATTTGGCGACGCTCAAGTGTTGCTGCAGGAAAAAAAAAATAATCGACGATTTTCAGGGAAAATCTGAAAATTAGATCGCGATTAATCTTACGTTCAGAATAGAACTTGAGTCCAACCGGTTAGGTTGTTTATAGGCGTGGGTGGCATGTTGTTCATTCAACTGGCGCGTTTTGATCCACTTGGTTTGCGTTTGGTGGCGTATGTGTTTGCCTCAACCTTGCCTTCACCGATCAATTACCTGGCCTCTTGACAAGGTACGTTGAGACGTCTTGCTGTTGGTTCGGTGCACCAGATGTGTTTTGTGTGTTTTCTGTACAGTAATTTGCGTGTTATATGATGAGGTTTGCGTCTTTGATGTATTAGTTTATTTGCATACGTTATTAAGTATCCTTCTGTCTCTCTCTCTCTCTCTCTCTCTCTCTCTCTCTCTCTCTCTCTCTCTCCCCTCCATACGTTTCAGCTTGCATTGTGAGATTTCAAAGTCAAGTGGTTCAAATCCGTCATTTACCCTCGACATACAACAGTGAGGAAAAAAGAGAGGGGTGGGGTGGGATGGGCGGAGACGATACGAGACAAAATCCTTTATTCGCGAGGATAACAGTTAAGGACTGTTGCGCTTTATTTTTACACCCAGTCCTCGCCCATAGTAGGGTCCCCCAATGTAGAACAGCTAAAGTAATAGATAAAGAAACATGCAAAATGAACACAGAGAGAGAGCATTTCTGCTATTATTTTCTGATAACCTCGATTGGATCGTCTTCCACCAGAAACGGTTTCCGGGTAAAATCACTCCTTGTGTAAGCTATACCAGTCCTGTAGATTTCGGGTCTTCACAGTGAGAGCTCCAACTCCAACAAAATGTTTAATGCATTCAGAAAGGTCAGTCCAGGGCAGATCTGGTTTTAACAAAGCTGTTCAAGAACAGTATGCAACTTTCAATTCAGCGGCTACAAGCTCACATGGCGGTGTTCAGTGAGGATACATTTGAAGTTTTCCAACACATACAAGAGCAGGAAACGGTTTCAACGGTTCTTTTGCGGAGATGTGGGTGTATCTTTTTCGGGTGGAGGTCTGAATTAATACTGCTGGTTAAACACAGTCTTTCCTACCTGGCGGGAAACAAGTGTTTGCTATGTGTAGCAGCGAAACCTGTCACTTTGCTGTTGCTTTCAAACCAAACACGGTTTAGAAGTGAGGTAACAGTATTTCAACTTTGC
>CM031604.1:21432712-21440212 GCA_018398815.1 Conus ventricosus
ACGAAGCGTATAGGGCACTGTGGTTGTTAGAACAATCTAATTCTTGTGGTCTGAATATATCGAGAAAAAAAACAATTCTGAAAATATCAGCACATGTTACATCTGATCATTCAATTCGTATTCACAACCATTGCATTGCTAAATATTTCTATTTAAGCCCCTTTAAGGAAGCCAGTGAACTGCCAGTTTTTAAATCCGGTCATCCCACAGATCCCTTCAAACTGTAAACCAATATTGATTCTATCTTATACTCTACCTAAACCTCTCGAAAGGCATTTTAAAGAAAGCATACAAATATTGTACATTTAAAATTATTTATTTCAACCAAATTAAAGCCAAATTAGAATCATTCCTTTCATACAGCACCAGTAAACTAATAAGTCTAGTTTAGCGATGGCATTCAAACAGAAATAGTAATCTTTTCACAGGAGTGCTTTTTGTTAATTTTACCAAGTCTTTGACGTTATTGACGACAATCTTCTTTAGCAAAAAAAAAAATAAATAAATAAAAGAATTAAAAATAACCACTTTCTTAGTATTTTTTATCTAGTGAATCTATCAAACTTGTATGGTCTTTCTTGAATAAGAGAAGACAATCGGTTTTAAACGTTCCCAAACCCCTCTTTATTACAGTGAATGAGGGAATTCCTCAAGGATCAGTCCAAGGCCCAATTCTGTGTTCAGTTTATGTAACGATCTGCCTTGGATAATTTTTCTTTCCTCGAGCGAACTTTTTGGCAATGATATTACTTTTCACAATGAAGGCAAGAGAAACGCCAAATACACTGTACATTGATTTGCAGAAAGGTAGTGATACATTTTGTAATAGTCGGCGCTCAATCTTTGAGGTCCTTCTTCACCTAAAATCGAAGGTTATGTTGGTAACAACTCCACAAAAACGTCGAAACATTCAAATCAAATTACCAGGGTTGAATTTCAAAGCTTTGGAGGAAATTCATTCCCACAAATTCCCTGGTATCACTATTGATAACAATCTTTCTTGGTCTAATCATGCTCCTCCTTTATCCCGGAAAATTAAAAAAAAAAAAAAAAAACCCAACAGAACAGATTTAAACTTCTACGTGATCAACATACTTAGAACTTATCTTTTTCATGCACATTTACAATCTGATCATGATTATATCTCAGCTTGCTGCGACTTGGTTGATAATTGCTGTTTAAAACCCTTGGAACCATTGGAACAGACGTTTTCTTGAACTTTTACTTCTCAGATCTTCTTCCCTAAACATTACTGGCTATAAAGAATTACCCCACCCCCGATCCTCCACTGTATAAAATATAGTTTAATAAAGTTGTCTTAATTTATAGAATCATGAAGAACCTAGCACCTGCTTATCTAAGTGCCAAATTCCCAGTAAATACCTTTCGTGATAACATTGCAATACTCTTTCCCCGTCCGAGAACTGATTTTTTATGTCTTCTCTTAGGTATTCGGAGGTAAACTCTAGAATGAAATCCATGGTTATGTGAAAAACGAAAACATCCTCTAAAGTATTATATTCCAAATATTTAACAGAAAATCTGTAACTGAACTTTTTTTGGTCATATTGAATTTTGATCACTATGATTTTTACCATACTGTTTATCTTCTCAGTATTTGCTTTATGGGCTGCTTATTATGATTTATGAGTGAATGCTTTTTCTTCCTTGATGATTTCTGCTTTTTTCCATGTCTACTCTGCCTTTAGATTGTTTATTTCTTTCTTTCGAATGGAAGGGGTGTCGGGAGGAAGGAGGCCAGAGGCGTTGGTGCAAGAGCGAGAGGCTTCTTCCAAGTTAATTGTTTCTTTCTTAATGAGGGCATAGTAGAGACGAGCTGTTTGTTTATCCATTTTACTCTCACAACATTCACATTTCTTCTCTTCTTCTCTCTCTCTCTCTCTCTCTCTCTTCCCTCTCTCTCTCTCTCTCTCTCTCTCTCTCTCTCTCTCTCTCTCTCTCTCTCTCTCTCTCTACTAAGCTGTTAGCTTATCCAATGAACTCTCAATAAAACATATTGTTCTCTCTCTCTCTCTCTCTCTCTCTCTCGTCTACTTATTCTCTTTCATCTGTGTTCTGCTTTTGCCAGCTATAGAGACTCGTATGTACCTACCTGATGTAGCTCTTAAAAATTCTGTGCTTGTTTCCATTCCACGAATCAATTGTGACCAAACAAAAGGCTCTGGCCCTACAGTCTTGCCGTACGGCCAGTGTCTTGCTGTGACCACCAAGGTAGAGATGGACACTCGTTGTCCACTCAACGATAAATGTTTCCACTTAACTACAAGCCTGTTCATCTGTCTAGGGGACTGGCAGTAACCTGATTCCACCTGTTTTATCGACCCCCCCCCCCCCCCCCCCCCCCTTCCCCACCGCCCCTTTGCAGAGAAAGGGAAGCGAATGAGATCTAAATCCTTCCCATCTCTCTCTCTCCTCCTCTCTCTCTCTCTCTCTCTCTCTCTCTCACACACACACACACACACACACACACACGCCCTCCCCCCCTCTCCCATCCCTATCCCTTTCTCCGCCCTCTCCCACAGTCCCGCGGCCCCAACACGCCCGACCAGCAGCTTTGAAGAGTCGCCGAGTCGGATTTTATTGGCGTGCTATGGCCATTGAGAAGGTCCTCGTTGTCGGTCCGCCACTATCTCCCGCCTTCACACGTTGTACTTCGACGGTTGGGCTGAGATGGTGAGCGGGAAGGGTTTGGGGTGTAAAGAAAGAGGGAGTATTAGGGAGGGGCAGGGGGTGAGGATCGTCGGTGGGGGGTGGGGGGGGGGGGAAGGTAGGGGTGAGGGTTGGGGGCAGGGAAGAGGGGAGGGGAGCTGAGAGCAGAGTATACTACATTACCGTATGCTCTGCTGAGAGGGAAGAGAAAGGGGTGCAGAAAAATATGGTGTTCTTGCTCAAATGACTGACACAGGTTGTTATGCGCGCGCGCGCGCGCGCGTGTATGCGTGCGTGCGTGCGTGCGTGTGTGTGTGTGTGTGTGAGAGAGAGAGAGAGAGAGAGAGAGAGAGAGAGAGTCGTACAATGAAACGCGAGGAGAGAGCAGCTGACTTAATTGTGCCGCGCACACCGGTGATAGAAAGCATGTTTGCATTGACACGTTAGTATTGAAATACCAAAAGAACAGCGAGGCGAGAGAGAGAGAGAGAGGGGGGGGGGAGGGGGCGAGAGAAAGAAGGATTGAGAGACAGACAGACATGGACAGAACGAGAGAAAGGTAGACAGGCAGAGAGAGAGACAGAGCGGACTTGTGAGGAACCTTGAGGACAACTAAGATAGAGGAAAGTTGAAATGTATTGTGGTGGTGGTGGTTTCAGTGGACAAGGTCGCGCACGCGCGAGAGTTTATGTGTGCGTGTGTGTGTGTGGGTGTAAGTGTGTGTTATGTGTACTAATGCACGTATGTATAGACAGACAGATATAGATCTCTGTAAGTGTGCGTGCGTGCATGTCGCGTACATGTGGTGTCTGTCTGTGAAAGTGTGTGTGTGCGTGTGTGTATGTGTCTGTGTGTGTGTTCATAGAGTGGGTTGTTAAGGGGACGCGGTAGAAGAATATGACAGGGGAGGACTGGAATCAAGCGTTCTGAACATGTCGAGGAATATTCACCACATTACGCTGAATTGGTTCCGGCCCGTTTTTAGCTTCTTGGTAAACAACAGCAACAACAACAACGACAACGACAACTACGCACCCAACCAGCTTTATGATCAGAGTGAGAGGAAAGTAACGACCAGAAAGGAGACTCGAACTGAATGGAAAGGAATTAAAAGTAACCAGTATCAAAACGATTCCGTATCCCTTTCATACCAGCTTTGTGTGTGTGTGTGTGTGTGTGTGTGTGTGTGTGTGTGTGTGTGTGTGTGTGTGTGCGTGTTGTGTGTGCGTGTGTAGGTGCGCGCGCGCGTACGCGTGTGTGTGTGTGTGTGTATGCGTGCGCCCGCGCGCGTGTTCGCGGGCGATTCCAGACCCCCGAAAAGTGAAGGAAAATGTGTTACTGTATGAGGTTAGCGATGAAGGAAAAGGGTAGAACTGATGCTAATGTGCAACAACAAAAAAGTAACAATTAACAATGCATAAAAATAAATGTATGCAGTGAAGGAGAAAGTCCAATGAATTGTGAAATAAAGGTTAATAATTCTTTTATATCCGGAAAAAAAACCTATTGATTATTTTCTGCGAAAAGTGTGTATTTGCTGTGTGTGTGTGTGTGTTGTGTGTGTGTGTGTGTGTGTGTGTGTGTGTGTGTGTCAGGGGGAGAGAGAGAGAGAGAGAGAGAGAGAGAGAGAGGTCAACATCATCCCCCTTAACCCAAGCACTCGGACGACTTTCCCCGAGTAGTGATCGGCAAGGTCAATGTGTGTTTGATCTTAGGATTATCGGATCAACGCCCTGTCCAGGCTGCCATATGAAACTAACCTACCGGGGTTCCAACCAGACTTTGATTGATCAGACTTGAACAAGAAGAATCAGCACGTATGGCCTGTCTCTCCACCGTTCTTCTTTTTTTTCTCGTGGACTGACTAACGCTGTACTGAATGGTACGTCCATTAAAATGAAAGGGCACCGAGAGGAAGCCATTAATTAGATGACAGGAGTCCGTGTATATTCTCCTCCTCTCTCTCTCTCTCTCTCTCTCTCTCTCTCTCCTCTCTCTTCACACGCTAACGAGCACACGCAGTGTTCAGAAACATCCTTTATTCCCCCATTAAGACTTTGAATTTTTTTTTTTTTGAAATATTTCCTTTCCTATTCTCACCGCAACTCCCCCCCCCCCCCCCCCCCCCCTCCTCCTCTTTGCATGGATAGTTCATTTCCATGACGTATCTAGGGTGATTCGTGATTATCTTATATCATTGTGTGTTTCCTTGGTATTTTACAGCATTGTTGATAATCACAATGACCCAAACGACCTCCATCTTTGGAAAAAGAGAAGCTTTCGAACGAGAGGGCGTTGCGAGAGAGAAAAAAAACCCGTCATAGTATTTATGTATTCATGTATTTCTATTCAACCAGATCAGAGATCAAGGATATGCGTCAGTTCAACGATAGGCAAACTCGTCACCAGCTCAGCTGACGGTGTTGAGAGTGGAGAATGCCACATGTTTGGGATCTGAAGTAACCGGATCCAGTGGCCGCCCCCCCCCCCCCCCCCCCCCCACCCCCCTCTTTGTCAAACAGAGAGGCTAGGCTAGCTACCGCTTAGCATGATGGTCGCCTATCACTTCAGACCGGCTGAACTGCTGGCCTCACAAGAATAGTGTGCAAGTCATTCGTCACGGGGAATTGGGAGGCGGAGGGAGAGATATGTAGGAGCAGGCAGAGGGGGAGCCAGTGAAAAAAGAGGTGGGGGAGTGGTATGGGAAGGGCAGTTCGTTGGATGTTGCTCTGAATATATCTCTTCTCCAATGGCGAATTTTGTTGTTGTTGCCAAATCAGATCTGCACTATCAATCGGTTGCTTTCTCCCCTCTGACCAGTTTCATCTTCTGCTCCCCCCCCCCTCCCCAACTTCCCTCTCCCTCTCTTCTCTTCCATCAGCCCCCCTCCCCCTCTTTTTCTCTCTTCTCCCCTCCCCCCCCCCCCCTCTCTCTCTCTTTATTTTCCCGCTTTCTTCCCCTGTCCTCTCTCTCTCTCTCTCAGTATATGCACACACACACACACACACACCACACACACACACACACACACACACACACACCACACACACACACACACTAGTGAAACTAACAACTCATGTCAAACAATTTGCACGCCGAAAAAATGTCCTAGCAACCTTTTTTGATTTAAGGAAAGCGTACGAACGTGTGAGACATAAAAGACTTTTGTATAAACTAAATAATATTGGTATAAACGGTAACATGTATAATTATATTCAAACATTTTTAGAAAAAAGATCAATTCAAACAAGAATTGAACGCACATATTCAACCCCAAGGATATTAGAAATGGGATTACCCAAGGATCTGTGATTTCACCAATCTTGTTTAATATTCTAATGGCTGATTTACCAAAAGATTTATCTAAAGATGTTTTATTGGCGCAATAGCGGACGACATTTGTTTATGGATGAATGTTACCATGAAGCGAAAAACCCCTGCACGATCACTTAATTACATACGCATCAAATATCAGCATGAACTAAATAAAATCAATAGTTTTCTACTAGAAAATGAACTATCTCTTTCTGTTGAAAAAACAAATATTATACTATTCAGTTCAGGGTACGACCCAGAGAATCTTCCTGTGTTTACTATAAATGGCTCTATCTTACAGTATGTGAAATCTGTAAAGTTTTTAGGTGTATATATAAATTCTAAACTTTCTTGGAATCATCACATTGACTATATTACAAAGCAAGAAAAAGTTTAAACTTTCTGAAGATCGTAACTAAACAAAAGTGGGGACAAGATACAACAACTTTAACTGCTCTGGCAACGGCTCTCGTGCGTTCACGGCTTACTTATGCCCAAGAAGTCTTTTTTAGCGCGCCACAATATCTTTTGAATAAATTACAAAGTATTGACTGCAAGGCTTATAAACTTGCTCTAGGTGTTCCCACACATGCGTCTAACTTAGGAACTTATAGTGAAGCTGGAATACTACCTCTTGAAGAGTCAAGAAAAGCATCTGCCTCAAAATTTACTTTAAAGAGTCTTACCTTGAATAATTTCTGTACAAACGAGGTATCTTTAAAATCTGAAGTAGATTTTGCTAAACGAGCGCGAGAAATCCAATCATTAAAAACTATTAAGTCTTATATTTCCAATCAAAACATAGACTCTGAAATCACTGACATTGCTTCTAAACCATCCTTTCACCAATTCCCAGGTGGGTGCAACAAAAAAAAAGCCTCTTTTGATATCAGTTCCAATGAAATATCAAAAAAAGAGATCCCTACATATTAAAAGAATTTGTCGATATTCACCTGGATGAAAATTACAGAAATTACATGAAGATTTTCACTGATGGCTCAATTATAGACGATAATGTAGCAGGTGCTGCTTTTATTATTCCAGATTTGAATGTAGAGAAACTCTATAATCTTGGTAAAAATCTTTCCATATGTAGTGCAGAGCTCATTGCCATTTTGATGTCTTTGGAATTTATTTTACAATACCCCCTAAATTCTTGTCGAATTCTTGTGTGTACCGATAGCAGATCGGTTCTGGGTGCCCTCCAGTCCCAAAATTCAAAAATTCGACTTGAGATTATATTAGAAATTAACCATGTCATTCATCATTTATCACTTAAAGGGATCACTGTTACGTTTTATTGGGTACCATCTCACAGTGGAATTGTATCAAATGAAAAGGTTGATCACGCAGCAAAAAGAGCAGCTAGAAATATGGAAAGCACAACTTCACTTAATATACCTTTAGATCTTTCAGAATGCTATTCCTTAATTGACAAACAGACTGAGAAAAGCTTCCAACAGTCCTTAAAGAACTCGGAATCTCAGTACTATCAAAACTGTATTGCATACAGTT
>CM031604.1:21445212-21450212 GCA_018398815.1 Conus ventricosus
TACCACCCGGACTTCCTGCCGTCCAGGCTGAAGCACGTGTACCACCCCGGCCACTGGGTCAGGTCCACGGGGCGACAGGGCCGCAGTCTGCTGGTTTGGAGGACAACTACGACTTCATGTCGCTCTTCTTCCTCAGGTACTGACGTCGCCCGCCCCCCGCCCCCCTCCACTTACCGTCCCCATCCTTCCACCCATCCCCTGCCCCCCCCCCCCCCGCCCCTCCTCCGACCTGTCACCATCGTCCACTGGGTTGAGGGAGTAGCCAGTTCCACCATGGTGAGAAATCGTCTGTGTGGGAGTCAAAAAAGGGGAACTCTCAGCAGGAACTTTGCCAGATCTGTTACCGAATTAAGGAGTACGAATAGCGCTAGTATGTGGGTGATCGATCGAAGTTCTATTCATTTTTCATTGTCTTTGAATCATTAGAGCAGTCCAGAGCTGCACAATGCACATTCACGCTCGCTTGCCACGGGCATGGATCGAAGATGTCGCTTCCTTCTCCCTGGCCCACGTCTTGCCTGGCATAGGGCGAGAGAAACTGTCCGCAAGTCGTTTAAACTCGTGATTTTAGCGGTGCGTTCTGAGAGGCAACTTCCCCTTTGAAGCGATGGGATGGGTGAGAGGTATGTTTCTGGGAGAATGGATAGGTAGAAGTTTGAAATGAAGATTGTATGACGCTGTCGTTCAGGAAGAGGCTTGTGGTTTCTGGTACACAGCGTTGCGAACACAGAATCGTTAATACAAAAGGGGCATGCATATCTGCAGCCCAGAGGATGGACGAGGATTGAAGCTACTACTACGGCTGATCCAGACCATGATGCATACAACTCCATCAGGTCATGCAGGGGCACGGAAAGCGAGGCTTACTGTTAGTGACTTTGGTCCTGTCTGGTGTATACATGTGCACAGAATCCCGCCTGAGCCATTTCGGAGGGTTTAGAGTATAAAGTACAGGCCTCTATCCATCTAGTGGAAATTCTTTGCCCTAGTTTCTTCTTTCCTGTTGCTGTCTTTGACTCTCCCTCGTTCTTTCTTTCTTTTTTGTTTATGTATGTGTGTGTGTGAGTGTGTGTGTGTGTGTGTGTGTGTGTGTGTGTGTGTGTTCGTCATCTGAAAATTTCATCTTTCTGTAGTCCTCTGTTTTCCTGTCTTCAGTCTTCGAAGTCTTGACACTTTTTGCCACAGTTTTATCGCAATCTGGCGACTAGGTACTGACACTATCCACGCTGCCCAGAGGGGACCCTAACTGTCCACTTTGCAGTACCTATTTGCCCATTTGGCATTTTCACTGTGGCCTAGATTTTTAAACTATTTTTGAAGCCAAGGATGATAACTTGATTGGAAACCAGTGTCTTCAGCACAGCCCAGTCTTACCTGCCTTATGGGTGTCAAGAAGTTGGTTGTCATGTCGTGCATTTCTTATCTATATTTTGTAGTTAGCTGAGCCGTGTTATTGTTTATTTTATTTATTTTTAGGACAGGACATATTTTCTGTATGTGTTGACAGCCCTGAAATGGGCAGTGTGGTCGGCTGGGCTATTGTGCAGCAGACATTGAAAGGTGCACAGAACAATCATATACTTTACAAATATAGTTTTACTTTTGGCACGCGCGCGCACGTGTGTGTGTTAATGTGTGGTGTGTGTGTGTGTGTGTGTGTGTGTGTGTGTGTGCGCGTGTGCGTGTGTGTGTGTGTGTGTGCGCGTGCGTGCGTGCGTGTGCGTGCGTGCATGCGTGCGTGTGCGTGCGTGTGTGTGTATGTGTGTGTGAATGATAACAAGTGAAGAGGTTGACAGCCTTAGCTTCCTTTGCTTGTAGAGAGCATCAAGCTAAATGTTCTAATATTTTGACCTTCCAACCGGAAACCAAAGAGACAGCGTATCATACATTGTGTGCTGGCAGTATCGGCGTGTTCAAGATGAACGTGACTCTGGCCGACAGTCCACGGAACTGCCTGATGACCCGCAGTCCGCAGGAGATCCTGCAGCTGATGAAGCGCCTGCTGCTGAACGACTTCAAGCCCCAGGAGGAAGGTCAGGCCAGCGGCAGCCTCAGCGTGGACGAACACGTCTGCTACATGACCATCAAGGACGATGACGGGTAGGAGACAGAAAGGGAGGGGTAGGAGGGGGTGTCAGAAATGTCGTTGAGTGTGGTGGTGATCGAAGTGATGACGATGGAAATGATGATAATGATGATGATGATGGAGCGATGATAATAATGATGATCATGGCAATGGTGTGTGTGTGTGTGTGTGTGTGTGCGTGCGTGCGCGCGCGCACGCGCGCGTGTGTGTGTGTTGATGATGGTTATGACATTCTTTATGGTTTTGTTGTTGCCTCTCATATTTATTGTTATTTTCCTAGACCTGCGTCTGAAGCACGATTCAGGAGCAAAATGTTTTGCCCTACAGACTTAACAAGATTTTGACACTGTAAAACACTAATAACTCCCCATCGCAGCTCTCTCCGCCTTCTCCTAATCTCTTTGTTTTATTATTACAATGTAATATTAACGAAAGGCATGGACTTCGGTGATAATGTTAGAATATGTGACCGTTTGTCCGCGCACAAGCAATGAACGGTACGCACGTCACTCGCACGCACGCACACTCGCACGCACGCAATCACACACACACACACACACACACACACACACACACACACACACACACACACACACACACACACACACGAGACTACCACACATTTAACCACATTTTTCAATTCCAAACATACCCTCCGATGACCCAACAGGTGAAGTCAGAGTCTCTTCCTCCCGGTCCCATGAAGGCGACAAAATTGAACGAATGACGAAGCCCGACATACGCAATAATACCTGCAGGTAAAAGAGACAGAGGTGACAAACAGAGACAAATTTTAAACATTTTCAAAGTCTTCTTCATCTTCTTTCCGCTTGAAACCCTTGTGCACAAGATAAAAGGTAAGATGTCAAAGCAGTCTTGAATTTTGCCCTCATTCACCCAAAATAGTAACATCGTCTGATTGGTCGGAAGATCCACTGGCATACTACTTCTCGGTCACCCCCAGATCTTCACCTCGCTCTTCTCCTCTTCCTGAACAGAGACGCCGTGTTCCGCTACCGGTGCTGCCACGTCGGCCCCGACAGTGACGTCATCTGCCATGACATCACCACGGATGGATGGATCGACGTGCTGATGGCGTTCATCGTCATCACGAAGGTTCTGGTGGTGCTGTTCAGCCCGTCGTTCCTGCCCGGCAGCTTGTACCGGCTGAAGTACGTGGCCATGGAGTATCTCTACCGCATCCCGGATGCCTCGCCCGTCAAAAGGGTCAAGATGGTGGTCACCCAGTTCCCCGGATCCTATGGCAATGACGCCAAGGTGAGACAGAAGGGGAGGGAGGAGAGAAGGGGGAGGGAGAGAGAGAAATAGGGGAACAGAGAGGAGATAGAGTGGGGCGGGGGAGACTAGGGAGAGGGACAGCCTTGATTATCACCCCGCAGTCGTATGGGCTTTAAACCACACAAATTAAGGCCGTTTTGCGTTTGTGTTTGCATTTTGGCTGGTGCACAGTACATGCTTTCTGTACCAGTCTCCATCATTGTCCAGCAGCTGTTTCAACCAGCAATCTTTGTCCGCAGTGCTCTGTTTTCTGCACCATTTCTAATTGCTCAGAACAGAATGGTGCGTTGCATATGAGACGATTGTTCACGGCAGTATTGTGGTCTGTTGCTGCCCTTACGACGTCCATTCAAATGTTTATATGAATCCTCTAAAGTATATCATTTCATGTGAGGATATTTTTTCTTACTCCTATATGTACACCTGTTGAAAATTTTCCTTTACATTCTCAGCGATAGTGCAGTGACATGACGCAGTAGCCTTTTATTATTATGGTAATCTTTAAGCAACAAACGGCCGAAGCCCACCACCACAACGCATGTCCTATGTCGCAGGTGGTCAAAATGTCCGAAGTCAAAGGCATGGAGTACTTCAAGACCATGGTGGACACCAACATGCAGCTGGACAAGATCTACAACGTCACCTTCGACCGGATCCGCCTGTCGGTCAAAGCCCGTCGACTGCTGGGCGAGAACTTCGTGCCGGTGGGCCTGCTCCGGGTGCTGTACAACAACCTGCTCCGCTGCCGCATCCGCCGCCTGGCACCGCTGCAGGAGTGCTGCGACACCAACATACTGGGCCGGCTGAACCCGGGCCTCAACTGCCCCAAGTGGTTCACCGTATGCAAGGCTCTGGCCAGGTGGGGTCCTGTCAGAGTTAGCTCCCTTCTTTCTTTCTGTCTGTCTTTCTTTCTCTGTTCCTTGTCTAGAACTCAGGGATTCACCAATCCTGAGACTTTTGGATGTGCGACGGCTTTTAGCCTCACCATTATGGTAGCCATGTCCTGTCCTCCGGGATGGCGGAGAAACACAACACCAGCGTGCATACCTTTCATTTTCGTGTCATCCACCCACCAACACACACGGCCTGCTCTTCCCCTAAATGTAGAATATGGTTAGAGACGAGCAGAGACACTTTGTTATCTGAAAAAGAGAATTTTTAAAGGGATATAACATGTGTGCAAGATTTTCTAGGCATGTGTTCACGCGCGGGACCTCCGTTTAAAATCTCATCCCAAGGGCTAGAGGGAGAAAGATTTATTAACCCGTCCCCTTCCCCTCCAATGCAAGTCTGTCTTTTGAAGTCATGTCTTTCAGCTAGGACGGATTTTTTTTTTGTTTGCTCCATAAAGTATCTGGAAATCTAAAGCGTTTGGGCCACCTTTTATAGCCATGGTACATAAAGTGTATTGTGTGTCTTTTTGCTCTTATGTATTCACAGCTTTCATCTGATCTCTTATTTTTGCAAGGTGACTCATTTGCATTCTGGGCAGATCAGTGCTGAATTTTTTTAATGCCAGACAGTCTCTTTAGTCGCATTTCCATACAAAAATGTGGCGAAACAAAGCGATGTCGGGATTCGATGCAGGTCCAAGGAAAAGGGGAAGGGACGATAG
>CM031604.1:21455212-21492712 GCA_018398815.1 Conus ventricosus
TGTCCACCCGCGGTAGCCTGCCTACCTGATATCCACCACGTGTGGTGAAATGTTTAACTCATGAAGAAAATGGCATTCCAATGGTTTTGTTAGAGAGTGTGAATTGAAGACACCACAAATCACCATCAAAAGGACAATACGATTTAATGGTGCATGGGGTAAAACGTGGATGTACTCACTAGAAAAGATGCCCTCTCTAACCTGAGATCTTTAATACAAGATTTGTTTTGTTACTATCAAGCGAAAAAAACTGAATCAGATACTTGGTGCTCTACACTTCCTAATTCTTTTTCATCGTTCTATCATGTAAGTGTATGATATATTTGTTGGGCTCAAATATTCGTCTAAACCGTTGAACTTTCTTACGGTTGTTGATTACTGAGAGCACAGCTTTCCCTTGGCCAAAGCCTTTCAGCAAAGCATAGAACTCGACATCAGGAAAACGGTGACACGTACTGTGTGTGCTGACAACGAACCCGTTCTGTTGCACGTCCGAGCTATGACGGCTTTAGGACAGAAGTTAAATCTTGAAATCCATCCACACGTTTTTGACCGTAACGTTGAATGAAACAAAAACTACAGAAGCGTATATTTCAATTAGCATCATCTGTTTTATCATGCAGTCCAGATGAACAGTTACATGGAGAAGAAGACTTGGCGCTTCGATTTTCTTATTCATAAAGTGCAGAAACAGAAAATCATTTAATCATGGGTTGATTTTGCCATTTTTAACTACCTTTCAATTGATAGGCCGTTTCCACAGTCCCCATAAGATGTATCCAATCTCTGGATTTCCTGACTTTCGTGACGTCAACGCATTGCGTTACGTTTGGGCGTTCAGTCGTGAGCCTTTTCATTCTTAAGCTTGATGCCTGAGTGTTTCTGCGATTCTGTTGTTAGATCTCCAGAGAGTGGGTGATTGATGTAGATAGCTTGATTTGTTGGTTGGTTTGGTATAGTTAGATAGAGCGAGGTAGCCAGTCAGCCAGGTAACTCTTTAGAGGCGTAGTCTGTGGGTAAAGAGTATCCGTGGGGTCACACTTCTCTGACGCAGGGCATGATTTACATCGTGGGTGTTCGAGGTAGCAGACCTCATGGGAACGTGAAGCTCAGTTTCCGTAGAAACATACCAGCTGGCATACGAGGCAGACATTCTACCTCTTCCCACCCCTTCTCCATTTCTCTCTCTCTCTCTCTCTCTCTCTCTCTCTCTCTCTCTCTCTCTCTCTCTGCGCACGCACACACACACACACACACACACACACACCACACACACACACACACACACACACACACACACACACCGCGGCGTGGTGTGTGTGTGTGTGTGTGTGTGTGTGTGTGTGTTTATGGGTGCGTCTCTTGTATGTAGCGCGTGTGTGTACGAGTATGTGATTGCATATGGGTGCCTTTGTTTTTGTTTGCCTGTCAACGGTTCAGCAGCACTAGCGTTAGTAATCGATTATCTGGGAAAAAAGGCCTCTGGGAAATCGGAAGCGAAGTGGTAATAATGCATTTTGTCAGGGGCGGCTTCCTGCCGCTTTCTTTGAAGGGAGAGGGAGGGGGGGGGGGGGTGTCAACAATAACAGGCAAAAATACACAGTCGCTTTGCTTCATCAAGCTCATAGAGATATGTACATAGACGGCACACAAAGGAAACTTTTTCTCCTCCTCTTCCACCTCCTGCTCCACCCCTTCTTCCTCCCTCTTTCTCCCCTGAAAGGAAATTCCAAGCCTGCTTGTATATCCTGTGTTTCGTTCTGCATTTCCTCCGTGTTGAACTTGTCTCGATGTCCTTACTTGTTCAGGATGTAGGTGTCTCTATTACCAGTTGTCAGTGTTACCATTATTCGGAAATGAAAACCGACTACAGCTCTGAAAACCAGGCCAAATACAAATGGCCACACAGATTTAAGTCCAGGGTGATATTTATTTAATACGAAAGGTGCGTGTGTGCTCTGGTGTGTGTGTGTGTGTGTGCGCGCAGCACTCGGTGTGTGCTTCTGCACGCGCGCGTACGTGCGTGTTCTGTGTGTGTGTGCTCTCTGCGCGCGCGCGTACGTTGGGTGTTGTTTGTGTGTTTGTGGTTGTGGTGTGTGTGTGTGTATGACCAGGCTGAAGCATGTTCCAGATGTTTGGTAAGCTGGTCTGTCTGGTATGCTGACTTGACCTCACGTGATGCAGTGCTCGTCTTTGGCGCCCACTTGCACTGATCCCGGGTGCATGCGTGCGTGCGTGTGTATGTGTGTGGTTCCTCTCTGCGCTGTTTGGACTTTTGTCTGCTTCGTGTCTCTGTGTGTTTTATCTGTTCTGTTTTACTCTCTCTCTCTCTTCTCGCTCTCTCTCTCTCTCTCTCTCTCTCTCTCTCTCTCTCTCTCTCTCTCTCGTTTGCACGCTTGCTGGCTTCCTCGTTGATTTTGCAGTATTTTGCTGCATATTTGTTGTATTTTGTTGCTTTGCTGTGCTTACTGCTTTGTTGGATTCCATAATGAAAGTTGAGTACATAGTAATAACAACAAACACACGCTTGCGTGCTTGCGCACGGGGGCACGCACGCACATGCACTCACACTCGCGCTCGCACACACGCACACACACACACACAGCATGCGCGCGCGCGCGCACACACACACACACACACACACACACACACACACACACACACACACACACACACACGACACCCCAAACACTTTCCTCAAGAACACGCCATGGGGACAATGTATGCAGAAATTGTACGCCTAGGGGATATATTACAAGCCTGCTCTACATGGAGCCTGTGTGTGCACAGCTAAACCTCTCTGGAATGTTTGTTTGGTAACCAGCAGTGAATGTAGACCTGTCCAACACCTACCCTTCCTCCAAATATCTAACCGCTTCTTATGACCTCCTCTCAACGTAGTGAGAAGTTTAGGATCGACTTCTGTGACTGAAGTCCATCAGACTGGAGTTTGATAATGTGTGAACAACGTTACCAAACTGTGAATAACGTTACCAAACAGTGAATGACGTTACCAAATCAGTGAATGACGTCACCAAACAGTGAATAACGTTACCAGACAGTAATATCGCCACCAAATGGTGAAAAACGTCACCAGTGAGTAACGTCACCAAACAGTGAACAACGTCACCAAACAGTGAATAATGTTTCCAAACTATGAATAACTTTACCAAACAGTGAATAATATTACCAAACAATTGGGGGGGGGGGGGGGGCAGTTACCAAACAGTGAATAACATTACAAACAGTGGGGGGAGGGGGGGGTACCAAACAATGAATAACGTTACCAAACAGTGAATAACGTTACCAAACAGTGAATAACGTTACCAAACAGATTCCGTTGACCAACCCGCTGTATTAAAAGAATATCTTGCCTCGAGTGCTGAAGTCTGCGGTAAAACACTTTAGCTTTTAAGAAAAAAGCTGCTTGTAACAGATGCCTTAATGGTAGTTGATACATTGATTTTGAAATGACAGGGATCATGTTCTCGATGTGAGGTGTGGCTGCGATGTTCGAGTTTTCCATCGATATTTGGCGTTGGCGACGACTTTAAGGGATAAGGTGTATTAACACCGATCAATTTCAGGGCATGGGTGTTTTCTTTTCAGGGATACTTGTATTACTGATATTGAAGTCACAGATCAGTAGGATGGGGAGTTCACAAACAAAAAGATTTTCAGCATGTGAAGGTTTACAAGCATGCGTAAGACTCGTAAGAGAAGAAGAGAGAGGCAAACATGACCTCAGTGTCTGTGTCCAGTGTCACGCATTGTGGATCTCTTGGCTTTATGCCGTGGCTGGCTGTCGTGTCGTCATACAGAAAGGAGTCTTGGTCGTATTCCCGTGGAGTTGGGGAGTGCCTGTATTTCTTTTAGAAGGTTGCTGGTTCGATTCTCGACCAAAGAAATGCCTTTTTTCTGCACCTAGGAAACGTGATGCTCTAGTGGTATGGGTGTGCTGTAAGATCTCCCATCGCTGACATGGAAAGTTCTTTCTGCCATGTCACCGCAGTAGGTGTGGGCTTCATTTCTTCCCTCGGCCCTTCCTTTACGCTCCCAACCACCCACCTCTATGCCCAACCTCCGTATCTGGCAGTGTTCTTGACGAAGGTCTGTGGCTCTGGAACGTTGAGTTTGGGACCAAGCAAACCTCGCCTTGATACCACTTCTTCGCAACCTTCAGCGCATGCGACTCAAATTTAAGTTATCCACCACGAGCAGAGCCTGACAGTGCATCATCGCATATGAAAATCATACATGAAGGAAGCGAAAAGAAGGCAGCGCGATGTAGTGGAAAGAAATTTCTTAAACTGCTTTGCTCAGGCAAATTTTGTGTGTACAGAAGTTTGACGTTAGTTCCAAAATGCGCCTTCACTTGGACAGCATGATTTTTTTAAAAGAGTGACGATTAGTTTCTGGTTAATGTAGAAAGCTTTCGTATAGGCCTATCACTTTTGCGAGTGTCTGCCCGGTTTTATGTGACTGACGAGTCCGGTTATACCTTCAGTTCAACCGAAAAGTTCAAAAGCGTTGTGATGTCGGATCAGAGGGATTGCAAAAACCCTTTGGCAACTCGATTGTTGTCACCTCTTGTCTGTTGACGTAACCTTTTCGCGACTTTTACATGGAGGGGGGGGGGGGGGTTCACGTGACCCCGGTGTGTGCTCTGTGACTTTTTGCACTCGGAGACCTCAAATGCATTTCAATTGGTTAAAAAAAAAAAGGGGGGGGGGGCAAAATTTAATTTTTTAAAAAATTCATTATTTTTTTTTTCTGTTTCCCGATGGGGGTTTTTTCAGTTCTGCATATATTTTTTTCACCCCCCAAGGCGTAATTCGAGTTCCATGTCAATAAAAAAACCGGCCAGGAACATGTAGGCCTAAAGGTCTACGTTTTAGTTTTGCAGTGATCTTTTTGGAAACAGATCTGCACATCGTAAAAACTACAGCATGGGTTCCATGTGGCAAAAAAGTTTGCCATGAAAATATAGGCCTAATCAGTTAAAAATAAACACAAAAACCCCCCAAAAGGGAAAAAAAAAACCGCTTTCGTTACCTTTTTAAACCCAGCGTCGTAGACAGAAAACTGACATAATTTGTGGAGCTGCTTGCATTCTTCAAATGTTGGCATCATCCATGAACTTTTTTGATCGCTGTTCAGTGTGTCATCAGTGAGCTTCCAGTGTCACGATACAGGGTTAGATTTGCTCCTCCGACTGTGTACCTTGGGAAATGTGTGTGATAGCTAGGCTGAAAATAAAAATTTGGGGTTTGGAAAGTTGTGTCCCTTTGTGCGTGTTATTTTAGTTGCGTGCAAGCGTGCGTGTGTTTTTCCCCTTAGATACCCGTTCCCAGAGCCCACCAAACCGGTTTGAATTTGGACGTGGCCTGAACTGAGTTCAGGTAGACAGGGGAGGCCCACTTGTGTGTGACGAGGCAGTGGAAAGAGACGAGAAGTTTCCTTACACGACGTATGCTGTGCTTGGCCTGGAACCCCTGTTCCCCCACAGTGGTGGAGTTGTGGCTTGGACATTATTGCCCCCCAATTTCGTGGGCGTTTCATCAGTTTTTCTGTGCGCCTGGTCGTGGGTCCATCTGGGTTTCAGAACCTGATTAGTTGCTGTGCCGTGGTTCCCCTTCCGCACCGAGCTGGTGAGAGTGGCCGTTGTCTCGTTTGGTGGCCGACTGACGGTTGGGTGACGCTGTTGTCTGAAGGCGGAGCGGCGTGGAAAGGAGTGACTCCATTGTCCTCGTTTTAGAAACGGACTTCTGGTCTTGGGCTTCCGACTAGGGAGCGGGTGAATGGACGATGAAAAGTAGTGGAGAGTGGATGAATGTGGAGAATAGAATGTGTCATCAGGTGGAAAGTGGAGAGCCCTGTAGAGAACGAGGAATCAACGTGACAAAGGATGTGAATAAAGTTCTTTGTTGAAGGCTCAACTATATTCGTCTCCGCCAACCATACCTGTGGACACTCATGTTATTTTTTTGTTCATTGCTTAGTTTTGATTGTGCTCCATCGTCTTGGCGTTGTGAGCTCCATGAACTTTTGAACAGAACACGTCGGAAAGCTTTCATCGCTTTGGACTTTTGGTTTCCCCTTCGTTGAAGGAACTACATTAGTAATGAACCATAGTTAGTGATGATTTTGCTTGTCTGAAATTCTGAGTTATTGTGATTCTGCTTTGCTGCATGTTGGAATGATTTGAATACTCTGTTGTTGTGGGGTGCATACATTTCTGAAATCATCTGGCTGATATTGATGTTGTGTGCATTCACAGGTTTTTGGTACACAGAGAAGGAAGCAGAGCGGTCGGCAGTGTGTGTGTGTGTCAAATAGCATACACGTGGCCTTTTTTAATGAAATATTTTTGCTGTTTAGTTTTAGCAAATTATTGGTTGTTGTTCTTCTTGGGGAGTGCATGTTGTGATGTGATTAATAAATTTAGTTAGTTTGTTACATTTGGTGTGAGTGTGGTTAGGGGTGAATCATAGTTGAGTGTTTGGGCTTGTGGATGAAGGTTGAATGCGGGATGGTCGTTGGTGTGTGAATGCGGAGTGAAGCCCCTGACTTGGTGTTTGCCATCTCCCTCGGCGACGTGACAATTTGGTGGCGCGGTGGGAGATGGCTGAACAGTAGGTTCGGGAGTTTCATTTCGTGTGTATGACTGGTGTGTGTAGGGTTAGGACATCCTTGTTTTGGTTTGCTCTTTTGTGTCCTGTTGTGTGTTTGTTTGAACGTAGGAGGTTGGGGGGGCCCTGGGGCTCTGACCGCGGGAGTCCGGATTCAGAGCTCGACTGAGTTCAGGCCGAGTCCAGACCTGATAGCTTGAGGGAGGATCCACCTCGGCGCTCAGTTAGTTCCCGATTCATCTTAGCGTTCAGAGTTTTATTTAGTTCAAAAATTTGTAGGTCAGTAGTTGGGTTTTGTATGAGTGTGTGTGTGAAAGGTGTTAGGTAGAGTAAAAAATTGACGCTGTTCGTGAACTGGGTTTTCGCGATAATCGACTGTGGCGGTATGTCCATCGAGGACAAGAAACGTCTACGTTCAGGCCGGTTGGTTCCAGACCCAGAGTCTTCAGAGGAAGAAAGGATGGATGCTGTAAAGTTAACTGTCGAGGGAAACTCTACTTGTTGAGCAAGAACGTTCTCGAGGGTACCAACACCGAGGTTACGGTGGATCCGGAGGTGTTACGGTTGCGCAAGACGGGATAGCTCTTGGACTGATAGGCCCCGAGTTATTTGGCTTTTGTTCAGGCGGAGCTGAAGGAAATAAGGAAGATGGCTTGCGACAAGAGGAACTGGAGTTTAGGAAGGAAGAGTTGGATCGCCAGGAGAAATTGAGGAAGGAAGAGTTGGATCGCCAGGAGAAATTGGAGGAAGATCGGATCGCCAGGAGGAATTGGGGAAAAGGAAGAGTTGGAATGGGGGAAGGAAGAGTTGGATCGCCAGGAGAAATTGAGGAAGGAAGAGCTTAAGCAACAAGGGAGGCTTGGGAAGGAAGAAATGGAGCTTCAGGAGCAGATTAGAGGGGAGGAGCTGAAGTTGAGACAAGATGAGATCCAGTTGCGCCAAGCAGAGTTGGAGAGCTTGGAAAGGAAAAGGGCTGAAGACGCTGAGGTCTTTCAAAGGGAGTTAGCGAAGTTGACCAAACCAAAGACGCCTGATTCGTACCGTGGCGGTTGCCTGAATTCAACGATGGAGACGATATTGAGGCATTTTTGCGTCATTCAAAAGTATAGCCGTTGCACATGAGTGGCCAGAGGGCGTTTGGGCTGCAAGATTGTCTCCGTTGTTGCACGGGAAGGCGAGGAAAGCGTTTCTGCTTATTGATCACGGGAAAACCCCACTCAGCTATCGCGACATCAAGACGCTCTTCTAAGAGAATTTCGTAGGACCCCAGGTTTACCGGAGGAAGTTTAGGGAAATGGGGAAAAAAGAGGTTGACGAGGATTTCACCCATTTTTGAAGCGACTGAAAGAGAACTTCATCTGTGGTTGAAGCTGGCAGAGGTGGATTAGAAGATCCAAAAGCGTTGTGTGATTTGTTCTTGAGAAACAGTTTTTGTCAACTCTCAGTGCCGACCTGCTTATACGCCCGCGAGAAAAAAACCGCGAAATGTGGAGGAAGCCGCACAGCTTGCTTTTGACTATGTCGAAGTTAGGCGAGAGGCAAGAGTGCAAAATCCTACCATTGGTGCTCCGAGTCAGTTCAAGAAAGACCGACCAGAGGGTCGTCAGCCAATAGAGGAAGGACATTGGAAACGGGGCTAACAAAGCCAACTGCTGCAACTGCAGGGAACTCGGTCAAACCAGCAGACAACGTGTGACTTTAAAGGCCCCCTCGTCGTCCTCGTCTAACACTCCGGGGAAGTTTGCAGATTTTCGGTGTACAGGTGTGGGAAAACCAGGTCATACTCCCAGGCGGGGCCGATCTTCTGTGAGATCTATAAGCTCGCCAGAGAAGGAGGCTTGGACAGAGAAGCCTGTGGCTGCTTATTCCAAACTTTTCCGGACTGTAAACGGCAAGGAGGTGACAGCTCTTAGAGACACCGGAGCGGAAGTTTGTTGCGTTAGAGAAGACTTGTGGCTGCGGACCAGTCCCTTCCGAGAAATATTCAACTGGAAATGGCTGATCATTCATGTGTGGGAACCTACCCCTTGCATTAATTTGTGTGGACCCCCCGCTTGTGAAAGGGAAAATTTTTGTGTGGCCTTTACTGCGTCATTTGCGTTGTGAATTGATCCTTGGGAACCAGGTGACAGGGATGGACGGAACTCTTAGCGGTACCTTTGTTTCGTCTTTCAAAACCGTTGGGAGTAGTTCAGACCGAGCGCAAAAGGCGGCTGAGGGAATCCTACACTGTTTCCGACATCGAAAGTGTTGAAGGTCTCAACGTTAGACGAAACAGCTGCAAGAACTACAAGGAAGGATGCCACGTTGCAGCGTGTAGAGACGCTGTTGGGGAAGGGGAGTTGTGTTCGCTTTGGGCAAGAAGCGGAACCAGGTCACTTTCCCGTTTTAAAGAAGGGGATTCTACAGAGAGTATATTGTGAGGGTGATCCAACAGTATACACAGGTGTGTGTGCCGAAGCCGTTACGTCAGCGGGTTATTCAACTCGCTCACGACCCACCCATGAGTGGACTTTTTGCGGACCAAGAAAACCCGACTCAGAGTGGGACGAGATTTCTTTTGGGCCCGGGAAATTTGTGCGGAGACATTCATCGATATTGTTTGTCTTGCGAACGCTGCCAGAGAGTGACCCCTCGCGGAAGAGTGGGCAAGGTTCCATTAGCTGGATGCACTCCCCAGCACCCCATTTGAGCGAGTGGGGGTTGATATCGTGGGGCCAATCAAGCCAGCGTCAGATGCGAAGCACCGTATATTCTTGTTATGATGGTTTTTGCTACACGGTATCCAGTGCAGCCGTTTTTCTTTTGTTGTGGAGGCCATCCAGGCAAGGGAATGTTGGAGCTGACTATTGAGTCCATGAAGTCGAGTGAGACGTTCTGCAAATCTATACCTGTATGTTCCTGTTGTTAATGTAACCCTCCAGGTTTCATCTGGGGAAAGGGGATTTGTCACGATACAGGGTTAGATTTTGCTCCCCCGACTGTGTACCTTAGGAATGTGTGTGATAGCTAGGCTGAAAAAAAAACATTGTGTTTGGAAGTTGTGTGCTGTGGTGTTATTTTTTGTTGCGTGCAAGCGTGCGTGTGTGTTTCCCTTAGATACTCCGTTCCCCGAGACCACCAAACCGGTTTGAATTTGGACGTGGCCTGAACTGAGTTCAGGTAGACAGGGGAGGTCACTTGTGTGTGACGAGGCAGTGGGGGAGACGAGAAGTTTCCCTTACACGGACGTATGCTGGCTTGCCTGGGAAATCCCGTTCCCCACAGTGGTGGAGTTGTGGCTTGGACATTATTGTCCCCAATTTCGTGGGCGTTTCATCAGTTTTTCTGTGCGCCTGGGGCGTGGGTCCATCTCGGGTTTCCAACCTGATTAGTTGCTGTGCCGTGGGCCCCCTTTCCCCACCTGAGCTGGTGAGAGTGGCCGTTGTCTCGCTGGTGGCCGACTGACGGTTGGGTGACGTCTGTTGTTGAAGGACAGGTGCGGCGTGGAAGGAGTGACTCCATTGACTCCTCGTTTTAGCAACGGACTTCTGGTCTTAGGGTTCCCGACTAGGGAGCGGGTGAATGGACCCATGTAAGTAGTGGGAGGGGGATGAATGTGGAGAATAGAAAAGTGTCATCAGGTGGAAAGTGGAGAGACTGTAGAGAACGAGGAATCAACGTGACAAAGGATGTGAATGAAGTTCTTTGTTGAAGGCTCAACTATATTCGTCTCCGCCAACATAAACCCGTGGACACTCATGTTAGTTTTTGTTCATCTGCTTAGTTTGATTGTGCTCCATCGTCTTGGCGTTTTTGAGCTCCATGAATTTTGAACAGAACACGTCGGAAAGCTTTCATCGCTTTGGACTTTTGGTTTCACCTTCGTTGAAGGAACTACATTAGTAATGAACCATAGTTTAGTGTGATTTTGCTTGTCTGAAATTCTGAGTTATTGTGATTCGTGCTTTGCTGCATGTTGGAATGATTGAATACTCTGTTGTTGGGGGTGCATACAAATTTTGAAATCATCTGGCTGATATTGATTGTTGTGTGCATTCACAGGTTTTTGGTACACAGAGAAGGAAGCAGAGCGGTCGGCAGTGTGTGTGTGTGTCTATAGCATAGCGTGGCCTTGTTAATGTAAAATTGTCTGCTGTTTAGTTTTAGCAAAATTATTGGTTGTTGTTCTTCTTGTGGAGTGCATGTTGTGATGTGATTATAAAATTTAGTTAGTTTGTTACATTTGGTGTGAGTGTGGTTAGGGGTGAATCATAGTTGAGTGTTTGGGGCTTGTGGATGAAGGTTGAATGCGGGACTGGTCGTTGGTGTGTGAATGCGGAGTGAAGCCTGACTTGGTGTTTGCCATCTCCCTCGGCGACGTGACATCCCGTCACAGAGGGGTTTCGAGACTTCATTAGATCTGTAGCCCAACGCTTGCCTGTTAGGCTATCTGGGATTGTCGGAAATGCGTACTGTTAGGAGAACGGAAGAAGCTACAATGACGTAATATGGCATTACGTAGAATAGTCTTCCCAAATTTCCCCGGAACGGGAAGCAGACGACTTCAGTGGAAAGTCCCTCTTCACCGAATCTCCTCGTCGACTTAGTCTGAACAGTGAAAGTCTCTGGTGTTGTTATATGTATACTTTATGATCACTGCAAGACCCAGTGAAGAGAACTACATCGAGATTGCGCCGACTCATCGAAGTGGCCACCCGTTCGAATGTACTTCTTACGTTGTATTCAAGAAAAGTGAGCAATGCCAAGATTTGGCCCGACCACGTCCTTTATCGTTACACTTACAAAGGGGACAATTCCTATTGGGGGATCGTGATGGGTTGACCCGAAGCAATTCAAGGTTCATTTTTATTCCCAACCAACACTTATGTCTCCCGTCCAGCTGACAAAATATTGCCAGCCTCGAGAACAGACTTTCAACAAGCTTCTTGGGCATTTTTCTCTTTCTTGGGCATGTTTGCCTGGGAAGCCCAAGATACAGAGTCATCATGATCAATGTCTAACTGAAGGTTACAACTTTGATCGTATCTGTTTCTGGAGTTTTTCAACTGGTTTTTCATGTATAGGATCTCCACTGTGGAAGCTCAGAATCCTCTGTTGGTTGCCTGTGCTGGATCATGTCGGCGGTGAAGTGTTGTGTTTGTCCTGGGCTTGCTATCAGCTCACTTCAGAGCTTCCGTCATGGTGATGGTATCACTATTGTTACAAATTTTATGAAATGTCTCTTTCTTGTAGAGAGGGGGGGGGATGAGATGAGCTCCAGAAAGGTATCTTTAGTAAACCCACGGGTCACTGCTGTTGAGGCCAAGAGTTGCGGTCATTCCGTTGATGTCAGTACTACATTGCGTGTCTCCGTTGTTGCTATTTTTCTGACTGCAGGCCCCCATGATCAAAAAGTTAGCGCGTTTGTTTGTGGAGCTGCATATTTAAACCTCTCCTGAGGTCGGATTTCTGGGGTTGAATATCTTTGTCCTCCCCGCAGTCGTTGGGTAACTTATTTCGCTCAGGGAGGGTTAGAGGAGGAGAGGGTGGATCCACCTTCTGTGACGCTGTGCCTTCGACCCCGGTGAAGCGTTTTACCACAGACATTTACACCGCAGGAGTTTAACTTTTTTTAAAAACTGTGAGATTAATATTGGGTCAGTGTTAATCCTCTTTCCAGTGCCCCAGTTCAGTGTTTTTGTCAGGTATCCTTGTTTTTCTGCACTTCTGAATGCTTCATGCTGTCCTTTTGTGAGTTATATCGTCTCCAGTGCTGTGTGGTTTGGAAATAACGTTGCATTACTTAAAAATTTTTGTACATGCATATAAATGATGCAGGGTAATGTCAGAGAGAATGAACATGTTTGTACATGCATATAAATGATGCAGGGTAATGTCAGAGAGAATGAACGGAGTGAGCCATAGATAGTGCAGACCAAAGGAAAGGGGAGATAGAAACTGGTTGGGCTAGGATGGGGGGTGAGGGTTTGGGGGGAGACGCAGGATATTTGAAAGTGGATCACATACATCGAATGCATGCAAATGAATGCGCGAGTATTTGGTGACGGTTAGAGAGCCAGGAAGAGGGGGAGAGTGGTGGGCACTTGGCAAAAGAGATCAAAATGCTTTTGGGGTGCATTATATCTCTGCCATTGTATCCTGAGTGTAAGACAAGCAAATTGTATTTTAGTGAAGAAGATTTTTATTTTTTTATTTTTTATTTTTTTTTTGGGGGGGGGGGGGGGATGGAGAGGGGAATGTAAAAGGGGCCTTACATAATTGTTTTTAAAGTAGTGTGGAGGTTTGCATCAGTGGTGTCGACGATTATAATTTCAAGTAATGAAAATCATCGAAAATTATTATAAACCATTTCCATTGTGATACATTCCCCAAATTGGGCTGTTACGCTATTGTACATACGTATATGCATATGCGCATACGCATGCGCACACACACACAAACACACACACCACACACACACACACACACCACACAACACACACACACACACACAAAAGGCCCCACCGCGGCGCGCACGCACACACACACACACACACACACACAACACACACACCCCACACACACCGACACACACACATCGTCCTTCCACCCAAATTTTTCCCTCCCCCACCCCCACCCATTTTACACCAGCTTACCCCAATTTCATCATCTCACGCCCTCCAGATTACGGAGAGGTGGGACCACTTCTCGGCACGCTTCCACAAGATGCGAGAGCAACTGGACCTGAACAAGGTGACGGCGGAGGAGACGTTCGCCCCAGGCACCAAGCTGGGCCAAAGGACGTCATCCTGCAGGTGGTGGTCTCTTCATGGTGCTATCTCCTTCTGGTCCTCACCTTCCTCTCATGGAGGTCGTTGTCCTTTCTGGTGGAGGTGGCCACTACACCCCGATGGGCATCATCGTCAACGCCGGCTCCGTCCTGCAGTACATCACTGGTAAGGGATTCGGGAGGAAGAGATGGGGTGCTGATGGGGTTGGGGAAATGTGGTGGGGTTGTGTGTGATTTGATGAGGAAGGAATATGGTTATGACTCTGTTTCCTCTTTCTCCATTTCTTCTTCACTCCTCCTTTGCTAAATGTACATGGGATATCGGGGCCTCTTTCAGTACAAATAGCTTCCCCGCCGTCTAGAAACTCTATGGTAGAAACTTCCTCTTTTCTATGACTCTCTTTGACTGTGTCAGTCTCTTCAGCATTTAGAAAAAAATTGTCTTTTTAGTACTGTCGTCTACTGAACACTTCTGCTTCTGTTTCTGTGAACCATTCTCCTTTGGTCTGGATAATGTACACTTTTTTTCTGGTCACAAGTAATGACATGCCAGATTTGTGTTGTTATCTGGCGACGATGTGATGAAAATTATATACACTGCCCAGGATGGACACTAGTTTCCATTCTGCAGTGTCAGTTTCCTCTTACGCTTTCGTTTAACCTGTGAACGAAAAAAAAAAAAAAAAGAAGCGGACTGGCTGGTGCTCTACGCTGTCAATAGTTAACATTTAATGTCATTCATTATTTTTACTGCTTTTTTTTTTCTTTTTCAAGATGTATCTTTTTTCTTTTGACTTTTCATGTTGAGACCCTTCTTCCGTTCGGGTTTGACAGACCTTAAAAGGCCTTGTATGGTCGGCTGGGCTTTCATAATGGACAGTATAAAACGTTTGCCTCGTCCTCAGCCCTGTTACGCATTCGTGACTTTGCCTCCGTGACCTCTTTTTCCACTTTCATTTTCGCAACTCCCTCATTCTTTTCCTTCTCTTTTCTTGTTCGTCTCCTCTGTTGGCTTCTCGTTCTTTTCGTTCCTTTTATTTCTTCATTTTCTAACACGTTTATTTTCTGCGCTTTCTCAGTCTCCATCTCTCTGTTCTCCCTCATCATTCTTTATCATCCAGTTCTCCATTCATTTCATTTCATTCGTCTGCTTGTCGTTCTCTCTAAACTCAGTGATCTTCCTGGTGCTGATGTACGGACGTTCGGCCTTCAATGACGTGCACAAAATCTACCTGATCTACCACAAGAAGATCCATTCCATTCTGCTGGAGATGAAGCGAGACGAGATCAACATTATCGCCCGCCAGGAGGCAATGGACCAGGAGAATACGGCGTTGCGTGTGCAGGGAGACATGGCGGACCCCGCTGAGGACCCGGATGTCAGGTTGGGTTTTAAATTTCAGTCATTGGCGTTGTATAATCAGCATCTGATACTGTTAATTCTAGGCTGCGAAGAAGGCCAGAAAATGTTTATAAGAGCATGTTTTGTAACGCATAATAAAAAAAATCTTTGTTTATAAAGCCGCTGAAGATTCACTTCTTTTAGAGTTTTAAGGTATTTTTAAAATGTACAAGACGTAGACTCTAACGCTTTCGAAAATCTTCTAGAAAGAAATATATGGCACTTTGTTTTTGAGTCTGATGAGTAATACAGTATTACATATTGGTATATACTGTGCGCACATTGTAACAAGAACCGATAACGAGCAAAGCCAGCAAATGTGGATTGGACGTGTGAAGGCAATTTGTCAGTTCGTACCTGGGGAGGGTAACGAAGGAAAAGCGAACGAGAGGAGAAACATAACAGAGGCAGAGAGACGGACAGAGAGAGAATGTGTTTGTAAAGTTCAGTACAGTACTCTAAATATTGATTTTCATAGGGTGATGTTTTCCGGTTCTTATCGGTTTTGTTGTTGATATTATGGGTACATTATGTATGTTTTGTTGTTGTTGTTGGGTTTTTTTTTGTTTTGTTGTTGTTGTTGTTTTTTTTGTTGTTGTTGTTTGTTTTGTTTTTTTTTGGGGGGGGGGGGGTTAGGATATAGCTGTTGGTGATTTTCCCCGCGCGTACGAGGCCAGCATCATATAAACTACTGGATATGGAACTAATTCCTGTTTTGCAGTATTACTCCATAAATGATCTCAGAAAATGTTGTTGTTCGGGGATATAGAACTAGAACAAGACAAGAGAAAGAGAAGGATAGCTTGAAGTGACAGAATGAGACAGACGGATCGGAAGAATGAAAATAGGACACAGCTGAAGAAAAAAAATCAGAAAAGATGAAGAGAAGATTGGTAAAATATTCCATACAAGCTGTTCGACAACGAGGAACACTTTGGAACTGAGAAACGAAAAAATAAACAGTATTGTATTCTGGAAGACAGAAAATATAATTACAAATATGAAATCTAAAATATGAGTGATAGAAACCACGACTTATGAGTGAGAGCAAATGTGAAGAAGAAGAGCCCCATATTCTACGCAGCAAAGAAGCGTCTATATGCTAGATCTAGGAGATGAGAACGAGAGAAGGGAGGGTAGACAGGGTGACTCTGTGATAGTGAGATAGACCGAGACAAAAAGAGTATAGGCCAAAAAGTACAGAAGGGAAGAAGGTAAGGGAGGACTGGGAACAGCTACGCAAAAATGCACTATTCAATGCTGATATTTTCCGTGTATACAAACAACTTATCCCCCCCCCCCCCCCAAGTGCGCGCGCAAACACACACACACACACACACACACACACACCACACACACACACACACACACACACACACATACACACACAGTTGTCTGCAGTGCTTACTTCCTCTGTTCAGACTGGTGGTGAAGGGGGGCCAGCCTCTATGGCGCACCTCCAGCGTGCTGATGTTCTGGACCGCCAGGACACGCCCTACACGCCCGAGAAGTTCTTCTATGATGTCATCACCCTCAACTACTGCGGGGCGCCGGGTCCGCTGTACAAGCACTTCCTGGACGCCTTCTGGACGTTCGTTCGCATCCTGCTCTTCCTCTTCTTCGTCTTCGTCGTGGTCATGGCCTTCGGGGATGCCTACAGCGTGTCCTCCACCAACCAGCTTTTGGCCACGGTGGCAGGGGGCTTCATCCCTTTCCTCTTCCGGTTCATCTTCTCTGCAGCAGGCGGAGTGCCCTCCCTTTATACGGACAGCGTGCAGTTTAAGACCCAGTTCCACCAGGCCATCAACAACTACACCCAGAACTGGCCCATCTTCGACATCATCCCCATCGAGTTCGGCGAGGCCAACATTCGGGACTCTCTTATTCTCAACAGCACAAGAGTGGTCGCCGATCCGACGCAGCCCACCAACCACAACAACCCCGACCTGAGTCATGTGGACGCAGAGGGAGCAGAGGACGTGAAGTTGGAGATGGAGGAGGTAGATGACAACGAGGGAGGGGTGGACATGATCGTCGACGTGTCCACGGCGGAGTCTCGGCGTCGGGGGCCCCTGGGTCTGCGAGAGGCCGGGTCAGCGTCCATGCTGGCAGCAGACAGTTTCAACCGCAGCGCACGCATCTACAGGCCCCAGCCTACAAAGCCCCAGGAACGCGCCATAGACGTGTAGGATCTGGATTTGGAAGACATCCAGCACCGGCTTGAAAGGTTCAGCACCTATTTCCTCATCCAACGATCTGTTTGGAAGCAACACCTGTTTTGTCACTCCTCGGTCTGCTCAAATTGCAGAAAATGACTAACTGAGAGAAAAATGAATAAAAAGAATGTTTCCAACTCCACTACCACCCATGTTCTCCCGACCCCCCTTTCCCCACCAAATCCCTTCTCCCAACAATGGCAGCATTTGGCTCTTCTTCACAGACTTTTCTCCCTCTGTCCTGTCCTAACAGAACCCATGCCATAGTAGTGAGAGATCTCTCCTGATGCCATATCCTAACAGCTTGTAAACTGCATTCTTTCAGACTCCCAAAGTGGTAAAGATGGTCTGTGGTTTTGTAAGGTAACACCCAACATACCTGGAAGCCGACTTCTTCGATTCAAACGTCAACTATCTCATAAAGTACTCTTGTCAACATGTGGAAAAATTCAACCACCTCAGTATATCATTCTGACTTTGTGTTTATATGCCAGAAGTGACGTAGTGGGTTAAGGAGTCGTCCGAGGATCCAAGCGACCACATTAACCTGTGAACAGTCGTCCTCGGACAAGATGGACTTCTGTCTCCGGTTGCTCAGCCTGCTAACAATGAAGAGTTATTTTCAGGTTTCGGCGAAGCGAAAACGTTGGCTGCACAGCTGGCCACGTCTTTGAAGAAATAGTGGTGAACTTTTTTTCATCATAAACATCATTCTTTTTGTCTTTAATCTCCCAAGGAAGAGTGTTTGATAATGGGTTTGAACGTATCATATATGAATACATACTGTATAGTGTATGAAGATTGTAATGACCCCTCCCCTGTCCGACAAGCCCGCGTTGTAAATTAAGTGTTTTTATTTCATAGAATTCAATTTGAAATATTTTTCAAAGATTACTTTTTTCCTCTCGTCCCCCCCCCCCCCCCCTGCTTGCTTCCCTCTTCCCCCTCACCTCCACTCTTTCCCGCCCCTTCCCTGCTCACTACTCCTTCCCACCAAGAACAGCACACACAAAATCGTTGCCTGACATGCTACGTAGTGGGTGAAGTTTTGACCTAATATCCATCACAGGCACATCCCGTATAAGACAAAAGACGTACACCTAAAATGTTAAGGAATAATAGCATGATGTACGCTGTCTTATAATGTACATGAGGAACATAAAAAGTATCCAAAAAAGGTTAAATGAAAAAGACAGTTAGACTGTGCGTATGAAAATATGCGTGAGACAGACAGACAGTTTTTCGAATCTGCTTATGTAAAGAATCACTGGCTTATAAGTAGCATCAAAACTGTTTCGATTGCTGTTACTTTTGACATTCTGGAATCAGATTTTAATCTGTTGCACAGCTGACGCTGGTAGGCAAAGTTCACCAGGAAATCTTGAAGTGTGCCACTTATACAAATCCAGTAGAGAAGAAATATTATGAGCCCCTTCAAACACGGGTCATTGCTTTTTTTTTTAACAAATCTTAAATAAATGTTACAAACCGCCCAGAGAACGTGGACAAAAGTCACAAGACAAAAACACAACGCGTTTCGACCTCTTAGGTCTTCGTCGGTGATAAATATACGAATAAAACAACGAAAATTCACTTAGCTTTGATCGCTTCAGATCGCTTAGGGTTACAGCGCAAGGAAGAAGGCTTTGGTTCTCATTCAACGCCTTCATCCTTGCGCTGAACCCTAAGCGATCTGAAGCGATCAAAGCTAGTGAATTTTCGTTGTTTTATTCGTTTATTTATCAACCCGACGAAGACCTAAGAGGTCGAAACGCGTTGGTTTTGTCTTGTGACTTGTTTGTCCACGTTCTCTGGGGTTCGCGTACATTTATTAAGATTTGTTTAGATTTCCGCCTGCAGTCGTCTCGCTTTGCAACTAGATTTTTTTTTAACAGTTTAAGGTTTATCGCTAATATGATACCAGTGAAACTGGAGTTTCCAAAAGCTATTAAAAAAATGTCTTCAGCATTGATCAAGGAGTGAAGAGGTAATGTGTAAAGAGATTTTTCTGTCTTTCCATTTTCACTTCATGTCTGTGGTATGAGCACGTTTTCCCATCTTGTGTTAAAGTTTCATGTTAGTTTGTTCGCGTTTGATGAGCCTTTTCAACAGAAATTCAGCCATAATGCGTACGCAAAATTCTTTGATCATGTTCACCACACATACAAATGCGATGTGAACCCGTCCGCACTGTTTAAAACGTCTTTTATCAATGTCCACAAAAGGAGAATCCCAAGTTACAACCATATAAAGAGAGTGAGAGGTCTAGAAAGATCGAATTCCAGAACAGATGTTCTTCGAGCATATATCTAGACAGCCAATGTAAATGATGCAGTCAAGCTTAGAAACAGAGAACGAATGGTGCCTACACCCATCTAAACATGCAGGGCCCTAATGTATGTGCAGGAACACTGCACTTTGCTGTCGCCAAAGATGGGTCAAGAACTCGTTCTGATTTGTGGGATAGCAGAATATCATGACAAATCACCATAGTCTGCAACTTTCTCTTGAACTTTTGTTCTTATTTTTCGTTCCACTCTTCTTACCTTTGTCCTTGTACTGTTCTTTTTGTCCATTCCTGGACTTTCCAGGTGCAGGACAGTGCTCCATTCAAGTGTGCTTACAGGATTGGAGTGTCATTCCGCGGTCAGGCAGTACACATTTTATGGAGTTGGAGATGGTTGGAGTGGATATATATATATTTCAACCGGACGCAGGCCGCTTGCAGTGTGGACCATTTGTCGATCCATGAGATAATGTCAGTCCATGATAACTTTTGGAACTGTGTAAGTTACTGTCGAAAGTGTTTTGTCATGATTACTGAAAATTGATCGAGTTGTATCCAGTAATGAGTCAACGAGCCAGATCTTCAGATCAGATCATATCTTTGTAACGTCTGATTAAATGTTCTTGTATCAATCATTTGACCCCAGTCACGTTTGAATAGTTGAACTCGGTTCAAAGCATTTACAGCGTCACAAAGTATTACACCGCTACTGGTAGCCGCCTCTGCGGCAAAGCTGGCAAACAGCTAGGGGGGGTTTCCTATATACTCCAGCTCTCCCTTCGGATGTACCTATAGGTCTATCCTTTGGTCATATCCTTCAGGTCTTCCCGTTAGGTCTTTCCTTCCAGGTTCTATTCCGTTAGGTCTACTTTATGTCAACCCTAACCCTAACCTAACCCTAACCCTGACCTTTAAATCTACTCACGACCAACCCTAACCTAACCCACCTACCCGACTTTAAATCTTACTCGTCCCTAACCCTAACCCTAACCCTAACCCTAACCCTAACCCCCCACGTTAACATGTGACATAAAGTAAGACCTTAACGGAAACCGGAAGGAATTGACTTAACGGGAATAGACCTTGAAGGAATAGACCTAAAGGGAAGTGCCTAAAGGGCCCCACCCTCCTTCTATGGTTGTATTACTGTTGTCCTTCTTTCAGGTGTAGATTTTCGCAGCTTATAGTGGTCAAGTGGCGACGGATTAGATTTCAAATGGTTGCAATATGTTTTGAAGAGTCGGTTGCAAATAGATGATTACATTTATTTGACTTTGAAATAACCTTGACTGCTTTGAATTAGGGTGTTTTATGGCAGAAAATTTACTAAATTAATACACTTATGCTTAAAAAAAGCTTTTTAAAGCAAAACTAAAACCGTAAAGAAATGTAAGCATTTTTTTAGAAACAAACTAACAGATATACATGTCTTCAGCAAGAATATATGCTCTGTGAAGAAAAAAATAACATGGTGGGAGTAGAAAGAAAGACGAGCCATATATCTCGATCAATAAAGGAACAAAAAGCAACACCAGTTCTGTATTCCCCCATCATGTGTCATTTGTAGCTGTCCCATTATTTGGGATACCTTTTGTAGCACTATTCTTTATCATTGTGAAGAATAATAACACATAATATTGTACTGTCGGTGTGTTTTTATTCCAGTTCATGACACTGCAGTAAGCAAAATGGCAACACCATTGTTTTCTTCCTTGTAGACCTCATCGCAAACATCATGATTGTTACTGTCACCATCGTTGTTATCATCGTCATTATTATCGTCATTGAAACTGAAAGCTTTTCGGTATTAGTGTGTACAGAGTTTTTAAACGTCAGAAACGTTGAGTTGTTTGGGGAATGCAGTGTCTAAATGTCAGTTTTTTTAAAATATTTTCGAATGTCTCGTCGTGCGTTATTAATACGGTGGGCCATGTTTTATGTAGATGACTAGTTTTACAACAAAATCTTGATTTTTGTGTGTAGAGTTTTGCCACAACATTCCAGACAATTTTAAGATGTGAAGCTTTTTGAATCTCTTGTGTTGTGCATATATACATATCCTTTGCTAAAGATTTATTTCATTGTGATTCGTCCTGTGACACACAAAATGCATGTTTGTTGATGAGCTTTAATCAGATTCACTCTCAAATTCCTGGTTGTTAACTTCTTTAAATCAAAGTGAATGGGACCAGCATAATCCAGTTTGGCTATTATTCAAAGAATTGAACTTGGGGAGAGGCATTTTGCAGTCAGACGCTGTGACCACTACGCTGATGCTCATCAAATCTTGCTAATTTATTAGGTCAAGTGCTTTAGGCTTGTCTATTTTTCATCATACATGTTACACTGGTTTGCGTTTGAAACTTCGAGTAATGAAGTTTGAATGATTGTAACCTTTTGCACATGAAAGGTAAATTATGAAATAAACATTGAGCTATATTAATAGCTATAGTAATAGCAATAAGGAAAAACATTCTGGTTTGCCATGGAGATTGAATGATTCAACTGGCGAATGTAGTAGGCCCACCCACATGTACCCGAAAGGAAGATTGCAATCTCATAGAATGTTATCAACCGTTATGCTAAATTTGAGGGAGTTTCGCATTTGTTGAAAATTGTGAGATGATCCAGTTTGATTGTCGCCGTTAGTTTGACGCTGTTTTGGGGCTGTAATGGATACAACCGTTAGTCTGGGCTAATAGACCTTTCCGGGGGAGGGGGGGGGGGGGTGGAAGAGTCAGTGGAGATAACGCAAGTCTCCATTGCAAGTGGAGTTATCTTTTAGTTTATGGTCAAGCAATAGATATAGATTTCATTTGAAACTCTCGCCAGGATAGCCAACGGGATATGACTGTCTGAATTACAGGCGCACAGTTTCACACCATGTTTTGGCCTTTCCCATTCTGAGTGAACTGTCAAGCTGACTGATGGAGCAAAATTGCTCTGGGCGTGCCCACATGCGGCATCTGTCCCATGAAAATGGCGAGGTTACTCTCGCTGAACGCGAGCTTTTACACTGATAACCTCAAGTCATCAGAACCGTGGCATTGCTCCAAGCTTCGTGCATCACAAATGTCAGTCTGATTTGCATTCCAAGTGGTAGAAAGACATCGCTGCTAACGTGTTCCAGGAAACCCAGGCTAGTCAGAGTAAATAAAGTCTCGCTATCCAACACGCTCGAAGTACAGGGGTGGTTACGACAGAGGTGGCCCGGCGGATAACACACTTTTCTAGGAAACGAGAAAACTCTAGATTTAGGGTTAGAATCTCCATCGGAACGGCTTTTATTCTTTATTTCCTCCCTACCAGACTTGTGATCTACGTGCTAATCTTTGGGATGGGGAAACAATAAACAGTGTGAGGCATCACTGAACACACATTAATCCCCAGCAACAAGAAGAAGAATGTCTGTACAGAACTCACTTAGGTAGGCTAGGCAAAGACAAACACCATAGACAAAAGAAAATACTGAGATGTGTGGCGCAGTTCTGTGGCGACTATTTCTTTCTGAGGGAAGCATCTCGAATTTTCAGGCAGACAAATGTGCGGCGATGAAGAAGTTATTAGTCTGGAGGACAGATAACTTACACAGCTCGTCCTTTTTTGTGAAGGACGGAATTGGTTTTATTCACAATGATTTGAAATACTCCATATCCTTTCTCTTTTTTCTTTTAGTTTTAGTCAGTAAGTGTTTAAGAATTAATTGCATTTATTGAATGTGTGTGTGGTGTGCGCACGCGCGCGCGTGTGTGTGTGTGTGCGTGTGTGAGCGCTTGCGCACGTCGTCACGTACATCTGAATAACCGCTTGCTTGCATTTTTTGTTGTTCAAAATCCAGTATATGAAATGTTTGATTTCATTACATTTTGCGTTAAACTCCATTGTGTATGGTGGTTTTTATTGTGTCATGTCAAAAGCGTGTGTGTTATGCAGGAGCAAAATATGACACATCAAATATACCGAAAATGAAATCAAGAAAATAAAGAAAAGAAACAACCTTAACAACTTTGACGTATGTAACTCGGAAAAACAACTCACATTGAAAAGGGTTTTAAGATATTCCTTTTTTTTTTTCTTTTTTTTTTTTTTAGACTTTTATTCATACTATTGTTCATGGTTTTATTGTTGCTACTAATTGTTCTATGGTTATTGTTGCTAGGTGTCACTGTTCATTCCATAATACCAAGAGAATTTTCCTGTCGGGCTTTCTGAACGTTGCGCTTTATGTTTTGGTTTTATGGACTGTATTTTGGGTTTTTATGCCTGCTTTTTTAATGAAATAGAAGCTGTTTCCGTTTCATGTATGTCCTTTTAGGTTGAGCGGCTGTGTTTCAGGTTTTGGGGTGGTGTTTTACATCTCATGGGGGGTGGTTTGGATTTATGGATAGTGATGTAGGGTTTGTGGACGCTGTCCTGGCTTTATTTCTCGGTGTTTTGGACGTATGTTCGATATTTGGGTTGTAGAGATGGCTTGGGAGTAGGGTGGGGTGAGAAAAATTTTATGTTGTTTTAAGGGTTTTTTTGGATGACTTTTTTGCGCTTTATGGACACTGTTTTCGTTTTAAAATGGTGTTTGGGCTTTATATATGGTTTTGAGTTTGATGCCAGTTACTGTAATGTGTAGGAAATCCGGTTTTGTTAGGTTTGTAAGGGTTTACACCCATGTTTGTGTATAAAAAAAACAAAACTGACATTTATGTCTCACCGTACAAAATCATGAGTACTGTTGTGGACCCTTTTTAACTTACTAAAGGCATTGATAGTTTAATTGTATTTATATACATTTTTAACTTACTGAAGGCATTGATAGCTAATTGTATTATTGCCCATTTTAAAAAAATATTATGTACATATAAATGATGCTAGCTGGGTATAATCTGTTGTTCCACATGGAGTATGAAATAATTTTCATTTCCCTCCAGAAAAGTAAAACGTGTTTTGAGATATTTCCATTAGCTTAGCACACATACCCTTTCCTTCCCTAACCCTATTCCTTGGAAATTGTGAAGACTCGGATGACCTATTTCAGGTGATATTCACAAAACATTTCAGGAAATTCTTGTAATTACGAACGAAATTATTGACGTTGTCAGCAGTTATCTCCTCACCAGCTGACACCACCTACGAACCTTTTCATTCGAAAGAATTCATTCCAGTAAAAAAAAAAAAAAAATTCAAAATCAGATTGTTGTCTAAAAGCCATCTTTTAACAGGAATATTGATTTGTCGTTTTGAAATGTTCGGTGTTGTAGCATCAAAATTTATAGATACTGATGTATGTTTTAAAATTCATATTTCAGCACAGAAACTCATGGCGGATATGTGGATGTAATGCAGGCCTATCATAATCATGACAAACAGTAATGTCGTCAGGTATTTGTTAAGCACACTCTCTGGAGACGTACCGACGGCGCATGACAAGATAACACCATGACTAAGTTGCATTTAGTCTTTCATTCACGCAGTCTCCATCTGTGTAACAGACATGACAATATACGAAAATTCCATCACCAATTTTCGGAAGCGAAGGCCACTTTGGCCGTTGGTATGGATGACACGTTACACATAGCATGCACCCTGCGTGAGAAATTGGAAGAGTGAAGGAAGTTGAGTGAACGATGTTGACTGGATAACACGGGAAACAACTGAATGAAGCGCCAGCTGGCAACTCTTCTGTCGGCACTACCCAGGTCGGCATCCGGTTGTGTAAACGAGTGTGGATTGTAAAGCGCTTGGAGCTTGGTTTCTAGGCGAGAGTAGGCGCTATATCAGTATTCATGATAATAATAATAATAATAATAATGATAATATGCAGAATCAACAGTCGGATATTTATTACATTTTTTTTTTTTTTTTTTTTTTTTGCTGTCCCAACCTCTGCGCCACCTCAGAGGCAGTGCACCCACACCGCTCATTCCGACACCCCGTCCACAGCCATAGCCCGGCCGGCCCCGCCGCAGCCCGGCACCAGCAATCCACAGGGAGCAGTCAATGTCAAGTCGTCATGAGGCAACCCACCGGAGGGGACACTGCACTGCTGCCGGGTCACTTCGGTGGTGTTCAGTGGCGCCTGTTCTGATCCAACATACGCAGGACACCACCTACTAAGCCCCCTACTGACGACAATAATTGCTTAGTCGCAGAGCCGGCGTGAGTGAGCTCTCCCTCCGGAGGGCGCCACCACGTCCGTCCAACGACAGCCCCCATGGACCCGCCGATACCGGTGACCCCGACGGAAGCAAACCAAGGCCACAGACGTGGAGAGGACATCGAAATTGAGGTCACCATGAGAGCAGGGCATGAAGGGCCACAGAACTTGAGACATTTTTTTTTAATGCTGATCAATGGGAATGAGGATGATTAAGATGATGCTGCGGATTTCCATTTCGGTCTGAGACTGCATGACAGGGCTGTACTCTACGCTTCCTTTCATAATATATCCTGGCGTCAACCAGGCCCGAGAGATACAGGCACCTGCAGTGTTGGTCAGGACATTTGAGCAACACTCTCAGTAGCGCATCCATTAAGTGGATGAAACTCGACTGTGTGGTCCCAGTCTTCCCAACTGAGTCCGCAGCAAACTCAACTCTGGGTAGGAGCCGGTCGGAGCAGAAAAAACCCACATGACTCTGATGGGATTCGAACCCACGACCTCTCAGCCGGGAGTCCGCGACGCTAACCACTTCGCCACGGCGGCTGGTATATTACATTTTCTTTGTTGTCATAACAAATTAATAAACTGGAAATTCAAGGTTTCTAGAAATACTTGAATTCAAAGTATTAAAAATGTGATGCCATACGTTGGCCATATAGGGCCTACTATTTTTGTTACAATAGCGAAATTTCAACAACAACAAAATGAAAAAAAAAGAAGAAAAAAAAAGTACAAATGCGGATAAAATTCAACAGCTAAGGAAAGGTTGTTACCCCGCCTTTCCTTCATTCGCAAAGCTTATGCCCGCTCCTCTCTCCCCTGCGCCCCCCCCCCCCCCCTCCCCCCTTCACCCCCTCCAACTCCGTCTCGCTCATCCCCTTTGTACTGTTTCTCCTCTTCTCCATCCCCCCCCTCTCTCTCTCTCTCTCTCTCTCTCTCTCTCTCTCTCTCTCTTCCATCCCGCCGTTATTGATCAGTGTCCTAAACTCAAAGCTTATTGTGCCATAGAGCAGGCAACTCTATCAATAGTCAGTCTGTCGACCTTTTATATTTTTTTTCCTGCGAAAACCTTCATCTTCAACTCTTGCCCCTTTTCTGTTCAATTGTTGTTGTTCTGGTGTAGTATTGTCACATCAGTCATCAAATAGTCTGGTGTCTCTTTCCAGTCCTTTCAGTAGCAGCTATGATTTATAGTTGTCTGTAGCAAAAACTAGGGTGTTGTCTACTTTTGTTAGAGAGAGAGAGAGTGTGAAAGTGTGCAAGCGCATGCCTGCGAGCGAGTACATGCGTGCGCGTGTATGCTTATTATGGACTCTGAAAATTAGGGTGAAAGAAGTTCATGACATGTCAGTTTGACATGGTGACCTGAAGCCAGAGTAGGATTGCAAGTCAACGGTGAGCTGCAATCACTACAAACAGATAAATCCTGGCCGAACAGGGTGCCCGTTTCAGTTCGGTCACAACCTAGCCGACTGTGTAGGACACTGTGAGGACTGTGGCCACATAGAGCAGGTCATGTTGTGAGAACTAATGCCAATTCCAAGCAAATTGACAGGGACACCACTTCCTAAGGCGACAGCTGAACTGTTGGCATCTGACAGGCAGACCCATCTGTTGGCATCTGACAGGCAGACCCAACTGTTGGCATCTCACAGGCAGACCCAACTGTTGGCATCTGACAGGCAGACCCAACTGTTGGCATCTCACAGGCAGACCCAACTGTTGGCATCTGACAGGCAGACCCAGCTGTTGGCATCTGACAGGCAGACCCAACTGCATCTGACAGGCAGACCCAACTGTTGGCATCTGACAGGCAGACCCAACTGTTGGCATCTGACAGGCAGACCCAGCTGTTGGCATCTGACAGGCAGACCCAACTGTTGGCATCTCACAGGCAGACCCAACTGTTGGCATCTGACAGGCAGACCCAGCTGTTGGCATCTCACAGGCAGACCCAACTGTTGGTATCTCACAGGCAGACCCAACTGTTGGCATCTGACAGGCAGACCCAACTGTTGGCATCTGACAGGCAGACCCAGCTGTTGGCATCTGACAGGCAGACCCAGCTGTTGGCATCTGACAGGCAGACCCAGCTGTTGGCATCTGACAGGCAGACCCAACTGTTGGCATCTGACAGGCAGACCCAACTGTTGGCATCTGACAGGCAGACCCAACTGGTCCTGCTGAGGGCGCCGCCCATTCTGTTGGGTGTGTCATCTTTAGATTTAAAAAAAAACAGTTGAAAATCACGACATACCACCAAAACATGTATTCATAATGCCAAGTGCGCGAAGAGACACTGCATGACAGACGGCTAGTGTCCACTCTTCACGGTGAGCTCAGTCCCACGACCTAGTCGCCCGATGACGTCGGAGAAGCTGTCATGTTACGAACTGTAACAACAGCACAGAAACGGGCAGGAAAACCGTGGACGACAGTAAAGACAGAGGAGAGCAGGGAGAGGAAGATGGAGCCAGTCACAGGTTGGGACAATAAAGGGGAAATTACTGTCATATATGTTCCGTCAAGCGGAAGTACGACTAATTGTGAAAGCTGACCCCTCCCTCCTTCAGCCCACTCCGATTCCTATCGCACCCATTCCCCTACCTGTACCTCCCTCTCCCACCCACCCCCACCCCGCCTCCCCACCCACCCAATCGATGGAAAAGAGGATGAGGGTAAAAGACGTATTGCTATTTGTTATTTGCTCGACCATTGCGCGGGTGGGCGGTGTCAGGACTGCCATGGTGTTGACCTATTTCGACCAGTCAGATCACTGACTGAAGATTTAATCATATCGTCCCATGACAGCAGATAGGAGGATAGTCATGACTGACGTATGAACTGCTTAGGATCTCCACAAATCTGTGGTCATACGCCAAAGGATAGAGGTGGTGTAAACAATCCGGTTCTTTGCGTTGTCCACCTAAAGCTTCCAGCTACCTCTGTGGTAGATGGAGTGTCTGCAGCACTATCCTGGAGTTTTCACTCTAGTTGTTACATTAGTGCGCAGGTCTCGCATTCATCCGGGCGGTGACGTGTAGAGTGTTAGATGATTGATAGACATGGGGGGGGGCGGGGGAAGTCATTCTATGATGGATGACATCGCAGTGGGGAAAAGCCATTCGTGACGTATTCATGTAGCCAGACGTGGAACAAAAGTTTGATGGCAGGCACCTGATGCTGGTCTTGCTGTGTTGAGTGTCTGATATGGATCCTTTTTTTTTTTTTACACAGATACACACACACACATACACATGGCGCGCGTTTCCGCACACACAAACACAGAAAGAGAAACTAATATAGTAATTTCTACCGACCCCCTGCTCAGCTCTGGTTGTGCTCATATCATTAGGCTACCATTCCCATAATTCTCTTTATTTAGAGAGGACGTGTGTGTGTGTGTGTGTGGGGGGGGGGGGGGGGTAAATCACCCATTCAGTGTGATCGTATGAAACGGAAACAAGAACCGTTGTAAAACGAACCAAACCAAGCCAGTGTTTTACAAAATGAGTGAAAATTACAATTGGAACGTGCTTATTTCGTCAAATCTGTTATTTTAACTGATTACCTCTGGGAGCTCCATTGAAAAAAAAGCAGAGGAGTATAATAAGAGAGGACTGTATAAACACTTTCCAGTCGCAGCGTGTTTAAGTCCAAGGTTTATTGTAAAATGGTATCGCTGTACATAAAAAAAAAGTATGGAAGAAAGGCATCAGAATGCAGAATACTTTATTTCCAAGGCAGAAAAAGAATTGTATGCAGTACCGTACATAAATAAACGTCCACAAAAATAACATCATTCTGTGCTTGTGAAACACATAAGCGTTCACAGCTTCATACCTTGAATGTCGAAAGAATTGTATTTGAAGACACAGTATTGCTACTGGATGAGGAGGGAGGGGGTATCTCCTTATATAAAAGGGGGGTCATATGCCTGATTAGTCTGGACACAACTTGTCCTTTGTTTAAGGATGTTAATTTTACCATCTAACACGCTATGCCACAGAACATGAAAACTGGCATCGTTCGTTCGTTCTCTTTTTGCCCAGTTTCAGACTGCTTCTACGGATATCGTTATTAGGAAACACTACAGTGCAATAACACATATTAAATCCCTGGCTTCAAAAGGGAGAGTTTCCTTTCAAAGATGGTTGTTGGCTGTTGCTAGTTCTTCAAGAGGTTTGTTGCTGCTTGCTACAACTCAACGTGAGCCACCTCCACAGAAAGAGAGATGGTCAGTGGTTTGTCCCGCCTTGTGTTATTTCATTGGCTGAAATGGCCGCTTCATCCATGCTGTCACTTTCCTCTTTCCGGCGTGTTAATGGCGTTCGGCTTAATTGAACCGACCGTGACATCACGACAGCAGCGATCATGCACACAGAATAGTCGAGCCATGGTTATTCGTCCCCTCTTATGAGTTGCTAGAATACTGAGGCAGTACTGTGGTAGTTGTGGTTGTGTGTGTGCGCGCGCGCGTGCACGCGCGTTTGTGTGTGTTTACACGAGTGTCTTCTGCGTGTTATTTCATTACGATGTATTCTTTGTTACTGATGTACGCTTATGTACTATTTCGTTTTCACTTTTAAGTATTGACACAGCTTGATTTGTCGATTATATCACAAACGATATGTTGGCTTTTTTTTTATTTCACTATTTTGTTCGTTCATATCCTTACTTCTTTCCTTTCAAAGAATGTTTAAAAGGTTGTGTAGAAAAGTGACAGCTGTATATGGTTTGTGTTTGGCTAATTCTTATGTTAAGTTGCGGCAAATGAGATGCTTTACAATAGTTAAGTTCGCTTGAAAGCTTTACATTATGTCAATACTTTGTTTGCACACTGCGTCTGTGTGCACCACTGCGCGCACGTGCGTGGATGGTGTGAGCGCTTTTGTGGTGCCAAATATTTACGTTGTGTTAGGTAGGCCTGCTTTAGTATCTTAGTTTTAATGCATTGGGTGCATATTGGCCTTGGATGCTTTTTTTTTGGGGGGGGGGGGGGGAATAAACTTAAATTTTCCAAAAGCAGATTGCATTATCTAGGTGGCAGTGTATGCATATATGCATTCTGTGCCCTTTATGTTTGAGTGAATTGAATATATTTAATCGTAGTTTGGCTCACGTAAAGATAGCTTTTAGATGAACTATGTACGTAGAAATCACCTCTCTCTCTCTCTCTCTCTCTCTCTCTCTCCTCTCTCTCTCTCTCTCTCTCTCTCTCCTCTCAAGTTCGTATTAAAATAAATGTTGCTTTGGCCTATCTTATTTCAGAACTGTAGACATTCTCTATGTGTGCCAGATTGTGTGTGTGTGTGTGTGTGTGTGTGTGTGTGTGTGTGTGTGTGTGTGTGTGTGTGTGTGACCTGTTTACTCGTATAATTTCAGTATTTTGTGCTCAATTTAGCGCAAATATGACAAAATGACCAAAGCAAAAACAAACAAAAATCAACACGACGTTTTCGGGTTCAAATCACACTTAATGACCGTAACCATGATGATGTCATGCTGTGTCAGTTTGGGTAATTAACAAAAGAGCGACAACTGCTTCCAAACCCATGCGCGCACAATGTTGTCTGTCCGAGTCGGCTTCTCCACAACATGTCGATACCTGGAACAGCAGCAGAGACCATAGGCCCTGAGATGTCCAGCAGGAGGCACGGAGCGGGCACTTGTTCTAATGAATATCTGAATGGAGCGGGTATGACAGAAATGTGTGCTGGGGGAACCTGTTCATGTTACAGTTACAGCTGGATCTGAAATGTGATTCCTCCATATGCCACGCAGTTAATGCCCCCCCTCCCTCCTCCTCCCTACCCGCTTTTACAAACAATTGGGAGAATTGTACGCATCTTGAGTTTTAGAAGATACACCCATTATCTCGTGGGGGGGGGGGGGGGGGGGGGGCCAAAAAAAAAAAGGCTTTTATTTCCGTTTAAATAGGTATATTTCTTTGATTGGAAGTGCAAAACAATATAGATATACACAAACATATACGCATGCATGTTTACATTACAATATGTAGAAAAGTTTTTTTTTAAGCATTTTTAGGGTAAACAGGTTTTGCGGTGTGCGTGCGTGTGTGTGTATGTGTGCGTGTGGGGGGAGGGGAGGATGAAAAGCAGTTGGTCCAGGTATGCAAATCTTTGATATGGGCATGCTTAACGCAGTATTTGGTTCGTGTTTGTAAGAGAGGTTGTTTGTTGTTGTTGTTGTTGTTTTTTGGGTTTTTTTTTGGGGGGGGGGGGGGGGAGTATGTGTGTTTGAAAAGATAAAAGGCAATTTGTCGAGGTGTGGAAAGCCATGAAAATCGGACGCGCGTGCACACGTCATTCGATTTGTGTGGACCACCTGTTACCACTACTACATGCTGGCAATCACACATGTACGTCGTCTGCATGCAGTCCCCCACCCCTTCTTTCCCCTAACCTCCACCCACTCGTCTCTCTTCTCTCTCTTCTCTCTCTCTCTCTCTCTCTCTCTCTCTCTCTTTATGAACAAAAAAACGTGGCGGAAAAGCATGATGACAACAGCAGTAGCGCTGTAAGTCTTCTTCACACACACACACACACACACACACACACACACAACACACACACACACATTAATAGATTTTTTTTTATAAACGCTCCCCTTTTCCTCGCTCTTTTTTTTTTTTAGTCTAATATCACCAAGTGTGAACAGACTCTAAGTTAAACACACACACACACACACACACACACACGCTCGCGCGCGCGCGCGCGGAGCGAAACTCCTTTCATAATTAAAAAAAAAAGAAAAGAGAGAAGAGAGAGGAGGGGAAACACCTAAAGGATGACTAACTTTACGTTGGTTGATGACACCGGGCAGACAGGTGCATCCAGGTCAGAAAAAAAACTGAAGTCTTTCTTGCTGTGCCGCCCGTCATGACCACCCTGGACACAGCCAAAGGTCCGTCATGTCCACCCTGGACACAGCCAAAGGTCCGTCATGTCCACCCTGGACACAGCCAAAGGTCCGTCATGTCCACCTGAACACAGCCAAAAGTCCGTCATCCCCACCCTGGACACAGCCAAAGGTCAGTCATGTCCACCCTGGACACAACCAAAGGTCCGCCATCCCCACCCTGGACACAGCCAAAGGTCCGCCATCCCCACCCTGGACACAGCCAAAGGTCCGCCATGCCACCCTGGACACAGCCAAAGGTCCGCCATGCCCACTCTGGACACAGCCAAAGGTCCGTCATGTCCACCCTGGACACAGCCAAAGGCCCGTCATGCCCACCCTGGACACAGCCAAAGGTCCGTCATGTCCACCCTGGACACAGCCAAAGGTCCGTCATGTCCACCCTGGACACAGCCAAAGGTCCGCCATCCCCACCCTAGACACAGCCAAAGGTCCGCCATCCCCACCTGGACACCGCCAAAGGTCCGTCATCCCCACCCTGGACACAGCCAAAGGTCCGCCATCCCCACCCTGGACACAGTCGAAGGTCCGTCGTGTCCACCCTGGACACAGCCAAAGGTCCGTCATCCCCACCCTGGACACAGCCAAAGGTCCGCCATCCCACCCTGGACACAGCCAAAGGTCCGTCATGTCCACCCTGGACACAGCCAAAGGTGCCCGGACACAGCCAAAGGTCCGTCATGTCCACCCTAGATACAGCCAAAGGTCCGTCATCCCCAACCTGGACACAGTTAAAGGTCCGTCATGTCCACCCTGGACACAGCTAAAGGTCCGCCATGTCCACCCTGGACACAGACAAAGGTCCGACATGTCCACCCTGGACACAGCCAAAGGTCCGCCATGTCCACCCTGGACACAGCCAAAAGTCCGCCATCCCCACCCTGGACACAGCCAAAGGTCCGACATGTCCACCCTGGACACAGCCAAAGGTCCGTCATGTCCACCCAGGACACAGCCAAAGGTCCGTCATGTCCATCCTGGACACAGCCAAAGGTCCGTCATGTCCACCCTGGACACAGCCAAAAGTCCGCCATCCCCACCCTGGACACAGCCAAAGGTCCGACATGTCCACCCTGGACACAGCCAAAAGTCCGCCATCACCACCCTCGACACAGCCAAAGGTCCGTCATGCCCACCCTCGACACAGCCAAAGGTCCGTCATGCCCACCCTGGACACAGCCAAAGGTCCGTCATGCTCACCCTGGACACAGCCAAAGGTCCGTCATGCCCACCCTGGACACAGCCAAAGGTCCGTCATGCCCACCCTGGACACAGCCAAAAGTCAACCCTGCCCACCCTGGACACAGCCAAAAGTCCGTCATCCCCACCCTGGACACAGCCAAAGGTCCGTCATGCCCACCCTAGACACAGCCAAAAGTCCACCATGCCACCCTGGACACAGCCAAAAGTCCGCCATGTCCACCCTGGACACAGCCGAAGGTCCGCCATGCCCACCCTGGTTACAGCCAAAGGTCCGTCATGCCCACCCTGGACACAGCCAAAAGTCCGCCATGTCCACCCTGGACACTGCCAAAATTCCGCCATGTCCACCCTGGACACAGCCAAAAGTCCGCCATGTCCACCTGGACACTGCCAAAATTCCGCCATGTCCACCCTGGACACAGCCAAAAGTCCGCCATGTCCCCTGGACACAGCCAAAGATCCCCACCCTGGACACAGCCGAAGGTCCGCCATGTCCACCCTGGACACGCCAAAAGTCCGCCATCCCCACCCGCCTGGACACAGCCAAAAGTCCGTCATGCCCACCCTGGACACAGCCAAAGGTCCGTCATCCCCACCCTGGACACGGCCAAAGGTCCGCCATGTCCAACCTGGACACAGCCAAAAGTCCGCCATGTCCACCTTGGACACAGCCAAAGGTCCGCCATGCCCACCCTGGACACAGCCAAAGGTCCGTCATGCCCACCTGGACACAGCCAAAGGTCCGTCATGTCCACCCTGGACACAGCCAAAGGTCCGTCATGTCCACCCTGGACACAGCAAAGGTCCGCCATGTCCACCCTGGACACAGCCAAAGGTCCGTCATGCCCACCCTGGACACAGCCAAAGGTCCGCCATGTCCACCCTGGACACAGCCAAAGGTCCGTCATGCCCACCCTGGACACAGCCAAAGGTCCGCCATGTCCACCCTGGACACAGCCAAAGGTCCGCCATGTCCACCCTGGACACAGCCGAAGGTCCGCCATGCCCACCCTGGACACAGCCAAAGGTCCGCCATCTCCACCCTGGACACAGCCAAGGTCCGCCATCTCCACCCTGGACACAGCCAAAGGTCCGCCATGTCCACCCTGGACACAGCCAAAGGTCCGCCATCTCCACCTGGACACAGCCAAAGGTCCGCCATGCCCACCCTGGACACAGCCAAAGGTCCGCCATCTCCACCCTGGACACAGCCGAAGGTCCACACTGCCAGGGCTGCACAGGGCCACGTCACCAACCTGCTGTCGATTCTCCGCTGTCAGATGGTCTGGGATGAATTGCCGCCACTGCCATGGGACCATGGAGAAGACGGCTTCACCTTCTGTGTTCTGTGTAAGTGCATATCTGCACAGATTAACATCCTGTTAGTGTTTTTTTTTCTTTTAACTATGGTTCATAAAATTATACATATTGACAATCTGACGCCTATGTAGAATCCAGCCTGTACCCATCGTACGTCAACACAGCGCAGGCCTCCAAGGGTGGTACAGGACTGCTCTAAAGGCAGGTGAAGACAGTGCTTCTCTGGGTCCTCCCAGCACCTTCGGGTGTTTCTTTTCTTTCTGTCCGCTGAAAAACGCGAGTTTCTTGACGGTTCCTTAGGCTGTAGATACAGAAATGGAGAGCAAGTATCATCGCTAGAGTTTCGTCCGCAATTGAAAGCATCACCATTTCTGTTGGTCGTACAGGCCTCCGTCTGCCATTTCTTTACGGTTGGTTGTCTGTTTCCCGCGCTTTGCCTATGATGGTGTCAGTCAGACTGTTCAAGTTGTCTGTTTGCCGCGCTTTGCCTATGATGGTGTCAGTCAGACTGTTCAATTGTCTGTTTGCCGCGCTTTGCCTATGATGGTGTCGGTCAGACTGTTCAAATTGTCTGTTTGCCGCGCTTTGCCTATGATGGTGTCGGTCAGACTGCTCAAATTGTCTGTTTGCCGCGCTTTGCCTATGATGGTGTCAGTCAGACTGTTCAAATTGTCTGTTTGCCGCGCTTTGCCTATGATGGTGTCGGTCAGACTGTTCAAATTGTCTGTTTGCCGCGCTTTGCCTATGATGGTGTCGGTCAGACTGTTCAAATTGTCTGTTTGCCGCGCTTTGCCTATGATGGTGTCGGTCAGACTGTTCAAGTTGTCTGTTTGCCGCGCTTTGCCTATAGTGGTGTCGGTCAGACTGTTCAAGTTGTCTGTTTGCCGCGCTTTGCCTATGGTGGTGTCCGTCAGACTGTTCAAGTTGTCTGTTTGCCGCGCTTTGCCTATGGTGGTGTCAGACTGTTCAACATGGAGAACATGCACGATGGTTTGCGCGCATACAAAGGCTACAGCCAGCTTGTGGGTCCACTTTGCTGAATAGCGAACAAGAAGCTGATTCACGTGGTTACCTTAGGGGGCAAACCAGCCGATTGAACAATTCTTTCCGGCTCAGGTGTCACTGTGGTGCCTGGGCTTGCTTGCTATTGTATGTGACTCCAACCATGGTGGGCAAATGAGTCCAACTGCTGGTCCTGTGTCTTCTGCATGTTTGTGTCAACCTGTGGGCGGGCGACAGTGAAGGAAGAGGGCGTATTCATCATCACGCGGCGCTTTGAACAGCACAGCTCTAGAAGGTTGTTACCTGTCTGTGTGTCCTCCACTGTTCGTCTTCCTTGTCTTTGTGTCTGTCTCACTTTTGTGTACATGCGCTCTCTCCGTCACCCTCTCTCTCTCTCTCTCTCTCTCTCTCTCTCTCTCTCTCTCTCTCTCTCTCTCTCTCTCTCTCTCCTCTCTCTCTGTGGCTCTGTTAATAGCGATGAAAGGGTGATGCGTCTGTGTGTGTGGTGTGTGTGTGTGTGTGTGTGTGTTTGTGTGTGTGAGGACTGTATAGAAGATGAACGTTAAACAGGAAAAGCAAGGTTCAAAAACATCTGACTGTTTGCTTCTGTTGTTGTGTGTAGGCCCTATACATAGGCTAAGTGTATGTCTGTGTATCAGTGTGCCTGCCAGCGCGCGTGCGTGTGTGTGTCTGCGCGTGCGACATGCAAATACGTAGCCCGGGAAGTTTCACCACCATACGTTGAGCTGACTTCAATCCTTTGCAGCGTACTAGTAAAAACAAACCAACGACAACACCAACAACAAACAATATCCAGCGAGCTGTGTAGATACAGAAAGGGTGAATGAACAAAACAAACACGTCATCAGATCAAACGAGCGATTTGGATCAGTGGTTTGAAATCAGATGAAATGAGTACCAACACAAGTGTTTTTTTCCCCATAGTAATGTTGTGGATGTGTGTAACACATCAGATCAAACGGGCGATTTGGATCAGTGGTTTGAAATCGGATGAAATGAGTACCAACACAAGTGTTTTTTTTCCCCATAGTAATGTGGATGTGTGTAACACATCATCAAATCAAACGGGCGATTTGGATCAGTGGTTTGAAATCAGATTAAATGAGTACCAACACAAGTGGGTATTTTCCCCATAGTAATGTTGTGGATGTGTGTGCGTTAAAGAGTGAGAGAGAGAGAGAGTGTGTGTGTGTGTGTGTGCGTGCGTACGTCCATGGGTGTGCCTGTGTGTTTACCATAGAGCTGTTCTCTCTCTCTCTCTCTCTCTCTCTCTCTCTCTCTCTCTCTCTCTCTCTCTCTCTCTCTCTTTCGTCAAAGTGTCATCGTACATGGAATACCCCCTTCAGAAGGGGCTCTCTGGCCTGTACTGAATTAAACATTTTTCCATCTCTCTCTCTCTCTCTCTCTCTCTCTCTCTCTCTCTCTGGAATGCGTGACCGTGTGCGGTGTGCGTTGCAGTAATATAGTTGGACTGTTTCCATATGAATTTCGCTCTGTGTAATACTTAAGCATGTTTATGTGTTTGCCTGCGTAAGCACACATCCTGTTT
>CM031604.1:21495212-21505212 GCA_018398815.1 Conus ventricosus
CGCTCGAAACAAATTTGTAGATTACTCCTTTTAAAACCTTATTTTAACAAATGTTGCTCCCCAAGGGGTTGAGCACTCTAAAAATCGTTTTGGGTATTTTAATCATATATATATATATATATATATATATATATATATATATATATATATATATATATAGCTGGTAATATATTTTCCGGCTTTTTTTTGAAAAAGTGCTCAACCATGCGGGAGCAGCTAAAATAATGATTAAAAGTAAATCTTAAAAACCCGGGACGACAAACTTGTTTCAACTACAAGTTGAAATATGAGCCTGAAAGTACCACTGGAAGCAGGAAGAAAAACAGAAAGAGGAAAATAACCTGGTATAACCCACCATATGATGGTAGAGTGAAAACCAACATTGGCAAAGAATTCTTCAAATTATTAACAGAATCGTTCCAGAAAGACCATGAACTTTTCAAAATATTCAATAGGAACACTATCAAACTATCTTATTCTTGTATGCCAAATCTTAAAAAAGTAATTGATGCTTCAGACAAAAAGAAAACCAACGTCAAAAATGAGGGTGACAAACGGAAAACTTGCAACTGCACAATCAAAGGACAATGCCCTCTGAACAACCAATGTCTCTCTGATAACATCGTATACCAAGCCACTGTGACAACGAAAAGCAGCAAAGAGACATACATAGGGATTACAGAAAACAAATTCAAAGCTAGGTACGCCAATCACAAGCAATCTTTCAAGTATGAAAAATACAAACACCAAACAGAATTAAGTAAACATATATGGGATCTTAAGAAAACAAATACAGATTTTTAACACACAGGGAAAAATTAATCAGAAAAGCGCAGCATACAAAAATACCCCCAAAGAGTTTAAATTTGTGCACAACAAAAAAGTGGATGATCCTGTGCAAACCTAGAAATGGCAACATTGAACACAAGAGGGGAAATCATGACATTTTGCGCAAAAAGGGAAATTTTTTTATCAACAATATAAAAGGGAAACCCCTGATAGGCCCCCCCCCCATAAAAATAAACCCAAGGGGCCAAAAAAAGAAACCCTTTAAACAACCTTAACGGGGGCCCCCCCCTTGCAAAAACAGGGTGAAAACACAACCCAACTGGAACCACAGCCCCAAAATTTCCAAAAACCCATATATAAAAAAAAATTTGGGGTCAGTACGGGAAATTGGAAAGGGGATCTGAGAAAGGAAGACCTCGAAACAAGTTTTCGCCCCGGGGTTTTTAAAATTTTTCTTTTAAAATCTTTTAATATATATAATATATTATATATAAATATATAAATATATATATAGGGGGGTGGCGGGGGGGAAATCCCCTGGGTGGCACAGAAGATAAGACAGAAAAAGGGGATGAAACTCTGAATACATTTAAACCAAAAGCATTACTGCATATGGGTGCAGGGGGGGGGTGGCCCTGTCAACCGGGGGTAAATGCCCAAAGGGAGGAAGGACTAGCGCCCAGCCCAAACACACTCACAGCTTGCTTCCCGATCCTTTCCCAATATATCATTTTTTTCTTTCACATCAACCCACTGGGTAAAGTTATAACTTTACGGGTACAGATCATAAACGGAAAAAAACAAGGGCATAGGGAAATCGAACAAAATAAAACATTCTCCTTTCCTAATTTCACAAAATCATTTTTTCTAAAACACTTTAACAAACCCCGGGGTTTTAAAAGTTTTCCCTACTTTACCGGGCCCCAGGTGATCTTAACTATTCACAAAAAATGTTTTTCCCTTTTTCTTTTCTTTTCTTTTCCCAACCTGTCACTTTCACAAAAACGCACAACGGCGGGCCCTCTGGTTTTTGGCTCCCTTGCCCCCGGGCAAGCGGGACTGCTGGAAAGGGTCCAGGCGGACTGCTGAAAAAGTGGCGCGGGCCAAGTATGAGGGGGGAACCCCAGTGAGGATAAACATGACTAAAAACATCGTTCTGTTCCCTTTTTTTTCTTCCCCCCATTAACGCATTGCACTCCCTCTCCCCTTTTCTAGTCTGCTCTTTAAAATGGACAGGGTTTGCTTTTTTTTTCCCTTTTTTTCTTTTTTCCTTTTTTTCTTCATTATTAAAACCTCTCTCTCTCTCCACATCTCTCCTCAGCCCCTTCCTCTGCAGACAAATCTCAGCTAATCCCCTCAATTTGGGGTTTTTCTCTCTCCTCCCCTCACCCTCTCTGCTTTTCTCTCCTCAAGTTTACCTCAACCCTCCCCTCTCTGCCCTCCTTTCGTTTTCCCCTCTTTCTCCCCCCCCACACCTTCTTATTCTTCCCGATCGTCCAAAAAGGGGCGAGAAACCTTTGGTCATATTTTTACCCCACCCCCCCCGAATTACCCTCCCCTAATTCCATTGGAAATTCAAATCATGACAGTCACCCCTACACCCCTTTTACTCTCTGTGGGGGTAAATTTGGGGCCATTTAATTGATTAGCAAATTTTCCCCCCCCAACCCACACACAACCCTTCCCCCCTTCCTACTTAACTGGCGCCGTGTGGCTTAATTCGGGGACACTGGTCACCCCAAAGTGGCTAAAATAAAAGTCGGGGTAGCGCCACGGCGTCTGCCCAAAAACCTCCCCGAGACCTGTGGGTCCAAAAACCGTCTTAGCCCCGCTAGCAGACATGCTGCCCCCAAACAGAGCTAAAATACCTTTTAAAATTTGGCTGGGGCGACGGGTGAATGCGTCGGTCACTATTTATTTCCGTCGGGGTCACAGACCGCCCTTTTGGGGAGGTTGAGGTTTAAAGCCCCCCCCCCTTTGCTTAATTGCCGGGAACCCGAACCCAGGGGGGGGCCGCCCCCCGCCGCCCAAAAATTTTTTGCGTTAGAGTTTAACCCAAACCCTGGGCGGGGGCCCGATTGCCCACAAATTTTGGGTTGATTTTATTTTAAACCGTGAAAATTTTTCCCCCTTAAAAAACCCCCCTGCCCCCGCATTGTCTCAAAACAAGGGAAACAAAAAGGAAACAACCGAATTTGCTGACCCACAGCTACACGTGCAAATTTTGAAAAATACTTTAAAAACAACCTTTTAAAAAATTTAAATTAAAATAAAACATTATAATACCAACCTCCCAAATGATTATCTTTGACGGGGCCTCTTGCGTTTTTCCCACTCATTTTATACGACCTCTGTGCGCATTTATGAAATTTCCCCTACAGGGGTTTTTTGGGCCATCTCTCCCCTTCACAATTTTTTATAAAAAACCCACAATAAATATGATCCCCATCCAAGACACTTCATGAGGAACCTCCATCCTCACTTATTAAAATCATGCATTACTACAAAAAGGGCCACTGTATGCCCCCAACATAACTACTTTCAAAAGAACAAGTCTCACAAAGACAATAAAAAAGGTCTCAAAACAAAAAAATATAAACCCCTAGCCAACGGGGAAAAAAAACCCTTTTCCAATAAACCTAACTGAAACCCCAACCATTTTTTCCACAAACCCCCCCCGGGATATACTGTTTCCTCTGGGGTTTCAGCTTGCTAAAACTACCGGTTTTAAAATAGTCACTCCGACATTCTGTCGCCCGGGGGAAGTACTCCCACTGGGGACCTGTGGGGCTGCGGGCCATTGCCCAACGCAAACCCCTGCGGTTTTTTCACTGTCCTCCTGCGGAATTTGAGTGTTGTATCTGCCCTCAAATTCCCCCAAAACCCTTTTTCCCAAACAATATTTGTGGAACCTGAACGGCCCACACGACACTAAACTTCCTTCCCAAACCGTTGCGTCCCCTTCTTCACATTTTGTCAACTTCCTGCTACAAACCTAAAAGGGAAACTCAACCTCTTCAGGTTTTCCTGCAGCAATACGCCCAAATCCCACCCCTGTTTGAAATCGCCCGCAAAAAAAAGGGGGGACATTTTCTGAAGTTTCAAGAGGGGAGGGGAACCTACCCTTTCCAAAACCGTGGGCAGTCTTGCCTGCAGCGCTGACCTTTCGACCCTCCCGGGTTTCCCTCCTTGCCCAAAAATCACTGAGGGGACTCGTGTTTGGGCGCAAAATTTTGGGACAAACTCCCAAAACCCAAAAAAACCCCTAGCAGACTCCTGACTTCTTTTTTTGGTTTTTGGGTTCTCTCTAAATTTCATCATCTTCCCCAAACCTTCCTTTTTCCCCCGGCTGTTTTTGTGTCGCCTCCGACAACAAAACCTGGGACTCCAGGGTTGGAAAACCAACCTGGCACTTTGTTGGTCCCGGGGTGTGAGATTGGCTTTCCCCCAACCTCTCTAAAAATGCTCCCCACTGCCCCATATCTCCTTTCCCTTTTCTCGGGCGCTATCAGAATTTTCATCCATGAAATTCACAACGCCTTCCAAACCCGTCAAAAACTTTCCTCATCCCGAGAGAAAACTGCAGGGGGTTGACCATACCAAAAGGAATACTCGCCAAAAGGTTAAGGCCCCAAATAGGAAATGGGGAATGCTGGACTTCCCTTTTAGTCCTCCAAACCCGGCTATTTTTCCATAACCCCTTTTCTCCGGGTCTATCCTGGTTTTAAATACTGGGTCCCTTTCTTGTGGGGAAACTGAGCGAACGGGCTTCCATGTTTGGTAAGACCTCTGCATCGACCTTTGGGGACACTTGGGGCAGGCGGCTAAGTCACAAAAGAATCGATGCTCACCCCGACTGTTTTTCCCCACAAGAAAAGACGGTGCACTATATGAGATTTTGGGCGTTTTTAATCACCCCCCGGTCCAACACTTTTCTACCTCCTCCTCGATCACTTTCTTTTGGGGCATATGGGGTGGGGAGGGTTTCCCCATGTACGGGTTTTTTTGGATGGTTTAAATCCACCTACTGTCCCCAGATTGTCCTGCCTGTTTGTCAGCAGGGGGCCGGGCCCCATACTGTTCCAGGAGCCCCTAACTTCCTCCGTCTCCTACCCCGGGAAACCCCTTTATACAGTGACACCTCCCGGGATACTCTTTTCCCCCGGAAACTCAGGGAAAAAAAATTTTTTTTTCCCCTTCTTTTGCTGGGGCTCCTTCAAACCCCCATCAATGATTGCTGCTGCGCCTAGGGGGCTAGTCTCAAAGCGATATATTTGCCCGGGGCAAATTTTCATGGGAAAAAATTTTTTTTCCATTCACATCGATTCGGAGTCCGATCTACCTTTTCTGATGGTGGAAAAGGTCCCCTTCCCAAAAGCATCCGCACGGGGTTTTGATCCGGGGGGAACAGTAACAGGACTTTCCCCCCCTTTAAATTCTTCCTCCCCCTTTCCCTTTATACTCTTCTTCTGGAAAGACCCTAGCCTCCCTTTCCAAAATTTTCCCTTTTCGACCTTACATGGCTCCTTTTTACCTATTTCGGGCCCCTCCACCACATACTGATATGTGGTTTTGACTTCTTTTGACTCCGTTTCTTTCCCGGGCCACAGCTCTTTTAGAAAAAGCCCCACCGGTCCCCAACGGGCCGCCCATACGCCTCAAAATGGCGAAAAGCCTGTGCTTTTTCCCGAGGGGGTTCCCCGAGGGCCCAACAGCCGCTGGAAGTAGCGGTCCCCAAACCTGGCCTTTCCTCCCAGAGCTTCTTTAAGATGCCCTTTTAGCCCCACCATTGAATCTCTCCCCCCAAACCCTTTCATTGTTTGGGTGGGATGGGGGGTGAGCAGCTGTTTTGATCCCTAGCAGCCCGTTTACCCCTTTATCACGCCTGAGGGGAACTGTGACCCCCTGTCACTGAAATTTGTGCTGGCACACCCCCCGCGAAAAAGATGTCTACCAGCCCTTCAGCGACCTTGGGGTATCTAAAACCCTTTTTAATGCAACCGCTTCTGGGTATCGTGCGTATCCACAAGTGTCAACACAAACCTGTGCCCCCCTTTTGGGAAAAGGGGGCGAAAGGGCCAATCAGGTTTAACAGCCACCCTCCTTAAAGGTTGGGCAATTTAAAAGGGGGCTGTTTAAAGGGGCCCCTTTCCCCTTTCACCCCTCTTGTCTGACCTTTTACACACTCACATGACATGGCCCGAAAAAGCTTTATGTCTGCCATTCTCCTGGCCAATGAAAGTCATCAAGATTCCCTCAGCGGTTTTTTCTGGTGCCGAGATAAACCCCCCATACGACTCGTGACCCACCCGACATGACAGGTCACGAAAACCTGCTGGTTCCTCTTAAATGAAATTGGGCACCTTAAACCCGTCCTTCCCCCTTTGGGGAAACCATCGGGAAAAAACAGCCCGCCTTTCAAAAAGAAATTCTGTCTCCCCTCCTCTAACCTCCTGGTTTCCCCCTCCACCTCTTGCCAACTCCCCCAAACTTCACGACGAAAAGGGGCTTTTTCCTGTGCTGCTCTAAAACTCAAACAGGCGACACATCATGGGCCGGGCTTTTCCCTTTCCCGGGAAAGACTACCCCGGGTTTTTAAACACCCTTTTCCCCTTTTTGCTTTCCCTTTTGAACTGCCTGCCCCCTGTGCATCCCAAAAACTCCGGGTCCCCTGGATCCTTGCCCCTGGGGAAAATTTTTCCCAAAGATCAAATCATGAAGGGGGTTTTTCCATCACCCCCGCCGACAACCGCCTGAAAAGTAAGGGGACGTTTCTTCTATCTTAGCAACTGAAACTTCCCCCCCAGTGCCATCGATTAGAGTAAAAAGGTCGGGTTTGGGGCCCCGTCAAATCCCCTTTATTTGACCACGTTGGGTTTGTACAAAACCGCAGAACAACCATGTTCGGGAACACTTTCCAAAACCCTCCCCCCTGGCCCCAAACCCCCCTTTTTCCAAAAGGGAAAAGAACCCCTTCCCCCTTTGCCCTCCATCCCTGAAAACGACCCCGGGCCAGTGCTTAAACCCTAGGGTGCACTCCCCCCTCTTTAATCGGGTCCCTTTTGGTTCCACTGTAGGTCGTTTTCCCTTTTACGACCCTTATCCACCTCTTGCAAGGCTGCAGCCTTCTGGAACCTCAGGGGACAATCCCTCGCCACATGTCCCCCTTTTTGTGACCAAAAAAACACCTAATTCCCTTTTTTCCCTTCCTTTTTGCCCCACCACTTTGGGTTTTTCAAAACTTTGGGAGAAAACTCTCCTAGTCTCCTTTTCACCTTCCCCACCTGTGCCTACACCTGTTTCTCCTGCACCTTTGGCCCAAACGTCCCTCTTTTATACACCTCTGGGGAACTTTAACCCGCTTTCCCCCGCTGTCTCTGGCTGTTCCCTTTTTTTCAAATGTATGGTTAACCTCAGGGGCCCCAAAACCCACAAAAACCCGTTCCTTTATAACACTCTTTCAACCTTTACGAACCCTTTCGTAAACCCCTCAACTCTAAAAACCCTTTTTCAAAAAAGTGATCAGCGTGCACCAAAAAAGAGTGGGAAATCCACCTCTTGAATTTAGCTGAAAAAGGGAAATTTCTTCCCGAACCCCTCCTCTTTGAGGGGGAAAACCCTTTATCAAAATTCCCTTGCACAGCGCCGAAATCAACTGTTTTTCCGCGGGAACGCAGGGGAAAAATTTTTAATGCCGACCCTCAAAGCGCTGACAAAATGACTGCCCACTCTTTTTAAGGCCAACCCTGACTGGTCGCAAACGTTTCGAAACGACTGATGTATGCATCAATCGAATCGGTTCCTTCAGAGAATTTTGGCAACTTGGGTCGGGGAGCATAGCTGCGCACAGAGTCACTGGAAAGTGAGCTACCATCCTCGGTGGTCTCCCTGTGTATTCTCACTTTCTCCAACTCTAATTGAACCTTTAGTCTTTCTGTTTCCTGCTTCATCTTTCTGTCTCCTGCGCTTCCCTTAGTCTTTCTGTTTCCTGCGTTTCCCTAGCCTGATTATCATTAGCCTGAATCCTTAATTTTTCTGTTTCCCGCTCTGCTATTTCTTCCCGCGACACGTCGTCTTTCTGCGCGTTCATCCCTTTCCATCTTTTGCTGGTTTCAACAAATGCTCGCAACTCATCTCCTGAGTAACCTAGATCACGAGCGACGCTCACAAGTTGTTCAATAGGGGTGTTCTTTCTTCCGCCATTATATCTCTTTCTTTTTTTTTTTTGAACAAGATTTTATTACTACAACAGCCAAACTGGTGGTTACCGACACGAGTGACGTAATAGCACAATCCTATGAATGATAATATTGGCTTGGGACAACGTAGTTAGTTTTTATAAGACGCCCACGCCTGACCCAACTATGAGAGCGAATTATAGGCAATCTGTGCGAAATAAGTACTCTGGGGCTGAAATGCCAAGCCTAGTATTTAACTATCTTGGGAACATACAGTAAGACAACCCCTTGTCTTAGGATTACAATACTTGAATCCCACCCAGCTTCCTCTCTGAGAAGTTGAACAATTATAATAAATGGGCCAGAATACCCTGGCAGGCTCGCCAATAAATTGTCAACCTCGGGGGATGTCGATGGAGGAAAGACTAGCGCACAGCCCAAACACACTCACAGCTTGCTTACGATCTCATTCATATATCATACATTCGTCACATCAACCCACTAGTAAAGTCTATAACTTTACTGTACATGATCATAGAACGAAACATCAATGCATATGGAATCGAACAAAATAAAACATTCTCTCTTTCCCTGAACTTCACAAAATCATTTATCTAAAACATCATTAACTAACCCGGGTATAAATAGATTTCTACTTTACCTGGCCAGGTGATCTTAACTATTCACGAATCGCTGTCTTTTCTTTTCTTTTCTTTTCTTTTCACTGTCACTTTCACAACACGACACAACTGCTGGCACTGGTGTTGGTCTACTTGCACCGGTCAAGCTGGACTGCTGGCACCGGTCAGGCTGGACTGCTGATGAAAGTGGCACTGGCCAAGTATGAGGTCGAACCCCAGTGAGGATAGAACAGTGACTATCAACATCGATCTGTTCTCCTTTCTTTCTTCCTGCATTAACGCATTGCACTCTCTCTCTCTCTCTTCTAGTCTGCTCTTATCAAATGGACATGGTTGCTTTTCTTTTCTTTTTTTCTTTTCTTTCTTTTCTTCTTCATTAGTTAGCAACTCTCTCTCTCTCTCCACATCTCTCCTCAGTCCTTCCTCTGCAGACTATCTCATGCTAATCTCTCAACTTGGTTCTCTTCTCTCCCCCCTCATCTCTCTGCTTTTCTCTCCTCAGAGATTACACTCAGACCTCTCTCTCTCTGTCTCTCTGTTCGTTCTCCCCTCGTTCTCCCCCTCCCACATCTTCTTATTCGTTTCCGATCTGTCCAACAAGGGCGAGTACCATTGGTCAGTATTTTTACCCCTGACACCCCGAAGTTATCTCCCTCTAATTCCATTGGATATTCAAATCATGACAGTCACGCCTACACACCTTACTCTCTGTGGTGGTCAATTGGTCATTTAATTGATTAGCTAGATTTCACCCCCCACCACACACTACCTTCCCCCCTTCCTACTTAACTGGCGCCGTGTGGCTTAACTCGTGGACACTGTCACTCTAAAGTGGCTAGATGAGTCTGGGTAGGCGCCACGGCGTCTGACCAAACCTACCGAGACCTGTCGGTCCAGACGTCTTAGTCCGTCTAGCAGACAGTGCTGTCTCCACGAGAGCTAAAAATAGCCTTTAATTGCTGAGGCGACAGGTGAATGCGTCGGTCAGCTATTTAGTCCATCTGGTCGGACAGACCGTCTCTGTGGAGGATGAGGATTAGCCTCCCCCTTTGCTTAATTGCCTGGATCCGAACCATGGGGCCGTCCGCCTGACGCCCAGAATATTTGCGTTAGAGCTTAAGTCCAACTGGGCTGGTGGCGATTGACCACGAATTTGTTGAGTTTATTTTGACCGTGACATGGACCATTTTCAGAGATGGGAGGGAGATGGCGGTTGGAGCGGAGGGGGAACTTGTATTTCAAAATGCCATGAAAGCTAAATATTGACTCTGCATGAAAGTGCACGTACATACGGTGGGAAGGGAGGAGGGATAGGACAGTGTATGTGTGTGGAGGGAGGGGGGGGGGTATGCGTAAAGCAGATTGGTTGTCGACGGGTTGAGAGGGGAAAGG
>CM031604.1:21510212-21575493 GCA_018398815.1 Conus ventricosus
GGCCAATCCACGTGCAGCCTAGTTCTACACCATCTACCAATTTAAACAGGAAAGTCATGACAGACAGGAAACCATGTGTTTTACAATGTACCTGTGCCCTAAAGCAATCACCTCTCAGACTGAAGACATAGCAACTGCAGCTAAAAAAAAGACATTATAAAACATATGTGATGGGTTCAATTCTCTCTGTGGTAAAACAGACATTTAAAAACCCACATTGAATGAAATAGAGACATTTAACACTATTCCAGAAAGAAAACAATGATATCAAGTCCAACTTATGTTCGTTACAATCTCAAATGAAGAGAGTTAAAGTTGTGTCACAAACTGTCACAAACATTACAAAATGAATCAGAAGTAAACACTTCCGTCCACGGTATTGTCATACAAGCAGAACCATTATTCTTTACTGAAGGTTAACACTGTCCTGTTTCAAAGGACAAATGTCCGACTGCATACAGTCGCTGAATTAAAGGTAAGTCACGAGCTCCTCTCAGCTGGTTTCAGGTGTTAAATCACAGGCTGCTGACAGCAGGCCTTCCATCAGAAATGATGAAAACATTCCACCTGTCCCCCTACCCATCCTCCGAGCAGCGACGAAGCACGTTTGTACGAACTGTAGTATCCAGACTTATCCTTTTTCAGCTTTCTGAAACACACGTTTTCAGTGTCAATCAGTTCCAAATCTTAATGATCAGAGGCACGTAAAGAGAATGATGTCGGCTGGTCACCTCTTGTGATTTGATAAGATTGAGTGTCTTTGCCTTGGCTTAGCGTTAAACAATCAGCGTTACAAGTTTGTGTGCTTACATTTTCTTTTTCATCCATTTCTGTCCCAAGTAAGCCATGGTTTTAGAATGGCATTTAGAAGTGTATTGTATTCCATGAGAGTATCGGCTCTGTTTGGTCCCATTATTTCCTGTATTTCTTAAATGCACTCTATTTTCCTTTCCGTGAATGAAATCTTTAATCTGTTCAATACCGTTATCGTGCCAAGACTTGAAGAACAATACATGATTTTATACTTGATCGAATGATTATTAAACAGGGCCGTGAGAGACAGTTCTTGCAGTTTATATTGGAGAGGTCTTTTAGAGATTTATTGTCTAAGTACGTGCTGACCACGTCTTTCTAGAAGTCATTCTGCAGACAATCTTGCAGACCGATCAGGTCTTTGCTCTACAGTTTAATAGAGAGAATGCTTTTTTACAATTTTATCTAAATGCTAGTTTGATACATACTCCATTTTTGGGTTCTCGTTGGCAATAAACAGTTTCCATGCCCATTGTAAATACGGGCAGTTTTGGAGCTGAATGATGTTGATCAATTTAAACACACCCCCCCCCCCCCCCCCCCGTCCTAAACATTACTTAACATTACTTTTCTGTTTACTTTTTCAAACGTTTTTTTTCGCTGCTTTCTTTTTTCCGCCACAGAAACCTGTAAAACATCGTATTTATAGAAAAGTAGTTAAGGGACTCCGAATCAAAAACTATTTGGAAAATATATTTGACAGGGTCGCCCTGTTTTCCCTCAGCTCACAAGTAAGTTTTTGATTCTGAGTTTCTGAGTCCTTAACTACTTTTCAATTTTGAATCCAGAATCCAGAAACCTACATTCTTTTTTTTATTCATTTTGTTTAGGATGTTAACTGGGAGACCTATGGATTTTCACTGCAATAAACTGACTGACTCATGAGGAAGATTTAATAACTACAACTTTACCTTGAATACTCGGATCACGTTTTGTCCATTCTTGTATCTGCCTGTTACCTTATCGATCCTACTATTCCAGCTGTCTTCAATGTGTTTTGCCATTCTACTATTTTTTAAAGTATTCCTCGCTTGTATTCTAATTTTATGTAGAGTGACGACAGGAAGGTTGGGATCATTTACATGGTTCCCATTCTAGTGCATCAAGCCCTTTCCCGACGCTTCTGTCCCAATTACCTCGAACAATTGTGTGAGGCCCGCAAAAATCCCCTGTCCACACGCTTTTTTCTGCAGTGAAATCCCCCTTCACCAAATCATGGTCACAGTGTCCCTGAAGAACATTCTTTTTGTAACCTGAACCCCCTTTTGTTGTCTCCACCAACTTTTCCCCTTTACGAATCCACACAGCTCCACCCGAAACAGACAACCTAGAATTACTGATCTTAAAAACTCCAAACCCACTCCTCTCTCTCTCTCTCTCTTTCTCTCTCTCTCTCCTCTCTCTCTCTCTCTCTCCTCCCCTCTCCTCTCTCTCTCTCTCTCTGTCTCTCTATGTCTCTCTATCTGTCCTCTGTCTCTGTCTTCCTCTCTCCCTCCCTCTCTATCCCCCCCCCCCCCTCTCTCTCTCTGTCTCCACGAATGGATTTGAGTTAACAAATCGTTTGTTATATGGGTGGCATGTACACTACCCCGTATGACGTGTATCAATGCATGTGTGGGGTTTAATCTGTGCATGTTTCCCTCCCTTTCTTTTCCTTTTCCCCTCTTCACCCCTTTTTCCCTCTGCTTACTTTTCGACTTCCTTTCTATTGGATGGTGGTGGTAGAGAGAAGCAAAATGCATGTTGTCGTTTCTTCCTACTGCATTCAGAAACCTGCCAGTCACAAGACTAAAGCTATAACGACTACCGGATTTACACAGATCACTCAGCTAGGAATAGCACTTACTTGGAGCTTTCGACAGACCTCCGTCTGTCATCTTCAGCGGTGGTGTGGCTCCTGACTAAAGCTGCCGTTAGTTCTTCCTGCCAGTCAGAAGATGTTACTATTTTTGGTGCATGGTGGCAAATAATGGCTGAACATGATTGGAAAGGATTTCCTTTTTGAATCCTTACCTTTAAACACAACGTGCATTTTGTTCTGTTGAAGATAGAAGTGGATTTTAAACGGAAAGAATCGGAATTAGAGACTTAATTGTTAAAACTTCGTCTTTTTCAATTCTAGGTCTTTTACTTATTAATACTAAGATATATGTTGGGCTACATGGGTTACTGAATTCTGTAAAATTCCTTTAAGGTGGGAATGAGTTCTGTCAAGAGAGAGAGAGAGAGAGAGAGAGAGAGAGAGAACCGGTTTCCCGTCTGTTAAAATGAAGGATCTCTCTCTCTCTCTCTCTCTCTCTCTCTCTCTCTCTCTCTCACACACACACACACACACACACACACACAACACACACACAGAGTAATTTGCCTTCAAACCCTTAAAATATGTGGCTTCCCTTGTCTGGCTCCCGGGAAGAGGTGTTTTGAGCGGCTCTGATAAATTTGAACCACTATCACCTGTAATCCTTTCAGCATGCCTGTCGAAGGTCTTCCACATGTTTTAGAAACTACGCTCAATGCTGCTGTGCAGGAAATGACGCTGTCCTCATTTAAAACTGATGGCCGAGGCAAACAAACAGTTGCCATTCTGACTACCGACCAACCCCCTGCCACTCCAAACGAAAACCACCGTGCTGTTTACCGACAAAAACGTCCGTCGCAGGTGAACAGAGACAGAAACAGAGCGGACAGCCATAGAAAGAGACAGCAGATACAGGCAAGTGAACTCTCATCTTCTCTGTCGAATTTATTTTTGCCGACGCTACCAAGCCTGTTCTATAATGGCAGTACTGACAACAGCCAAGCAGCTTGTGGTGACGTGTTGCTGCGTGATAACCACCCCTCTCCCTCGCTATACCAGCCTTCACGAGAAACACAACACAATGACATTCAGTAGGCAATTGACATAAGGAAGTGTGACAAACCAATCTGTGACAGTCGTTTCCAATGAAGCCTCCATGTAGGATTTGGTGTCCGTCAGACCAAGTGTTGTTACTCAAGGCTGTGTTGACGAGTCGAGTGCACTTATCTCTGAAGAGGACAGACCACCATTGACTGAAAGGCGAGTACGAAGTGCAGGACCGAAGATGGAGGAAGTGGGACTAATCATGAATTACAAGGAAGAAATGATCCGGAGGATAGTTCTATAGTGAATGATCCACACAGTGACAAAAAGCGACATACTGGCATATTTACTGGACATGAGAAGAAACATGAAGTCTTCCCTATAGTGATAGGGGAGTCGTGAAACTGACTTCCAGCAGCACAAACTGTAAGCAACGAAAATCTTGATGACTGTGGATGAACTTGTTGGCGATCATGTTGATAGTGACATCAGTGTTCAGTTGGACATCTCTTTTCGTGAAGTGGTTTCCTCATCGCGATGTTATTTTTCTGCCATGTATTGGATGTTTTATATTTATTTCATGAACCGCCCCTGTCCCCACCGTGCTCTCCCCATGAGAACGGGCTTTCTAAGCTGATCTCAATAAATCATTCATTCATTCATTCATTCATTCTCTCTCTCTCTCTCTCTCTCTCTCTCTCTCTCTCTCTCTCTCTCTCTCTCTCTCCTCTCTCTCTCTCTCATGTCCAGCATATTTTTAGCCGGTTTGTAACATACGTAGTGAATCTTTTTAATTTGTTTTCAGTTGGCCACTTTCACGAGAGTGTAATCAACGCCAGCCTGCAAGGACGACGTCACCAAAGGCTGGAAATACAGCGTAGCAATGGTCCGCTGTCGTGCTTCTGAAGAAAACTCAAGTTACCAGAACATCTCCTGGATATCTGAGGTGCTGCCAGGTGGCGTAGAATGAACTACATGTGACCATTTTACTTCCAGCTGTACAGAAATTTGCCTTCAATCCCTTAAAAAATACAGTGTCTGTTTTCAACATTCCATTCGTGAATCTGGTTCACCATCATCTTAATCGTTACAACACCGGTCTATATCGCTGGATCGTCGTCCTTCAAGGCCGTTTCAACGACATGGCGAGGAGAATAATGACGGCTTTCGGACGACAGTTCCTGGCCCTGTGTATCTGTGTCATCTGCAACGAAGCGCAGTCACAAAACGGATCACAAGTTCTCCCCCCTGATGGCGCCTCCAACGCCACCTACACCAGCAACGTGGGCAGCAACGATACTACCACTGAATCGACCACTGCTGGTTAGTACGATGAGTGTGGATGGAAAATTCAGCTGAATAGAAAAATGAGAAATGTGGGGTTCTCTGAATGTTATGAGTCTGGCAGAAAGGGCACAGTAGTCTTCCTTAACAGATGCTGAATACCGGTGTGTGTGTGTGTGTGTGTGTGTGTGTGTGTGTGTGTGTGTGTGTGTGTGTGTGTGTGTGTGTGTGTGTGCGTGCTGCGTGTGTGTGTGTGTGGGGGGGGGGGGGGATACCTAAGTTTGTCGCTGCTGATTTGGGAGTATCAGGGCGCCAGAGCACCTTGCTGCCTTTGCACCCAGCCTGAATTCAGAACAGAGGTTGTGAGTTTAAATCCTGGGTGCCAAACATCAAATTATAGAGTTTTCACTGCCCTGTGATGTCGTTCTGGTAGACTTAGTGTAGTGTTGGATCGTCTCCGTACGTTTGTCCTCTCCCCTTCCTTCTCCTGCTCTCCTGTCTTGCATGAGGTGTCTGATTCATACAGAGCTCTCTCTCTCTCTCTCTCTCTCTCTCTCTCTCTCCTCTCTCTCTCCTCTCTCTCTCTCTCTCTCTCTCTCTCTCACCCACGCCTTCACACGCTGCTATATAACCTCTCATCATCGGATACGATCTCCACTGATGCCGTCACCACCACGATGCTACCCCAACCACACCACCATCCTCACTCAACACCGTCACACCCACACATCACCTAACCCCTTCCCCTCATCCACCCACCCCCATCCCATCCCCATTCTCCTCCCCCTTCTTCACCCACTGATTGCGTCGTCCGTAACAGCCAAGATCATCACCAGCCCCAGCCCCGACTGCAGCCTGGTGGCCGTGTACCCGGTGCAAGACGAGCTGAAGGACTACCTCATCTCGGGCGCCAAGCTGGTGGAGATGGACCTCACTCTGGAGAACTACCACCCGGACTTCCTGCCGTCCAGGCTGAAGCACGTGTACCAGCCCGGCCACTGGGTCAGGTCCACGGGGCGACAGGGCCGCAGTCTGCTGGTTCTGGAGGACAACTACGACTTCATGTCGCTCTTCTTCCTCAGGTACTGCACGGTCCGCTGGGATGTGGCAGAGAACTTGGGTCGTAGGACATGAGTAGTTCTGGTCTTGGGTGAGGAAAGCCTGGAAGAGTTGTCTTTCATGGTGCATGCTCCCCCTCCTTTCCTTCCCATTCTCTCCAACACACACACACACACACACACACACACACACACACACACACACACACACACATGGAGACTCGCACGCACAGACGCACGCACACACGCACGCACGCACGCACGTACACACACACACACACACACACACACACACACACACACACACACACACACACTGTGCTGTCTGTGTGCTTGGACCAGACACAAATCCGCAATTTGACATCGTAACTTATTAGCTTTCAGACCATCCTAAACTCAAGAGTTGCTCGTTCTTACACATGCAAGATCTCTGCTGTTACAAAGCGTTACAATGAGTTATTGTTCTTACGCGAGAGAGAGAGAGAGAGAGAGAGAGAGAGAGAGAGAGAGAGAGAGAGAGAGAGAGAGAGAGGGGGGGTGAGTGTTGGTGGGAACTCTGCATTCTTGAGGATGAACATTGCGTGCTGCTGCTACTGAAACTACTATGAAGCTCTGTGGAACTGTGCATGAGTATAGGCAGTGATGTTTGCTTTTTTTTTTTGGTGACTGTGGTTCTGTTCGCTGTCTGTACATGAACACAGGATGCCTCCAGGGAAGAGTCCCTCTTCCTCTTTTAGTATAAATTAGATCTTCATCTTCTGGAAATTCTGAATATTTCCTCTTTCCAGTCACCTCTCTTTGGCTCTGTCCTTTTTCAATCTCCCTGTTCTAATGCCGTCCTCTTGTTTTCCGTCTTTGTGGCCCATTCATCTGTTGTCGTTCCAGAAAGTCTTTGACAGTTTTATGTCACAATTTGTAACATGGCAGCTCACGTGTTATCTGGCGACTCGCTGGTGGGACTGTATTTTGAGCCGCTCATTCCCGCAGTGTACGGTTATGCTTTTGATCATGTCTTTATTGTTGTTGTTGCTGCTGTTGTTGTTGTTGTTGTTGTTTTCAAATTGGAGGAGACAAATCAAGCAGAGTGCCTGACCCCTTCAGAACGGACTTATCTTATCCGCCTTAAGAACGTCAGTGTGGAGGTTATCATTTTATGCATTTGTTGTATGCATTGTCTGGATACCTATAGTGTTGGAGTTTTCTGTTTCTGATAGGGCACCATTTTCTCTCCGTGTTGACAGCCATGAAAGGGCCATGTATGGTCGGCTGGGCAGTGACACGACTAAATGCGAATGAAACGACGTCAGACTGTGTGCATACAGCTTGGCGCTCTTTGTTTTCTAACAGAAGCAGTTTGCAGCTTAGCTTCTGTCGCTTCTAACAAGGATCACTCTGAATACTGTGATGTTTTGTACGTCCTTCCAGAACCCCCAAAGGGCAATGTACGTTACATGTGTGCTGGCAGTATCGGGGTGTTCAAGATGAACGTGACTCTGGCCGACAGTCCACGGCACTGCCTGATGACCCGCAGTCCGGAGGAGATCCTGCAGCTGATGAAGCGCCTGCTGCTGAACGACTTCAAGCCCCAGGAGGAAGGTCAGGCCAGCGGCAGCCTCAGCGTGGACGAACACGTCTGCTACATCACCATCAAGGACGAGGACGGGTAGGAGACAGAAAGGGAGAGGTGGGAGGGGGTAACAGCGATGTCTTTTATAAGCACGAAGATGGTAGTGATCGTTGTTGATGACTGTGGTGACAATGATGAAGGGGTGATAATAGCCACGCGGTGTGTGTGTGTGTGTGTGCGTGCGTGCGTGCGTGCGCGCGCGCGCGCGCGTGTATGTGTGTGTGTGTGCGTGCTTGCGTCCGTGTGTTTGTGTGTGGGGAGGGGGGGGGGAGGGGGTAAGTGAGTGAGTGAGGATGGTGGTGAGGGTGTGAATTAGAATGACTGGATAAATGCATTTTGATGCCTGTGCTGTTTGGTCTGTGTATTTTTGTCCTCGTTATTTGTATTTTTGTTGTTGTAAGCACTCAGAGTTTATTTAAGATTGAGTGCCATAGATCATCATCATCATTATCATCAGCATCAGCATCGTTACTATTATTATTATTATTATTATTATTATTATTATTATTATTATTATCGTGATTATCATTATTATCATTATCATTATTATGATTGTTGTTATATTGTTGTTATTATTATCATCGTTATTATTACTTATTATCATTATCATTATTATGATTGTCGTTATTATTGTTGTTATCATTATCATCGTTATTATTTCTATTATTATCATTATTATTATTATTATCATCATCGTTGTTGTTGTTGTCGTCGTCATTATCATTATTATTATTATTATCATTATCATGGTTGTTTTGTTGTTGTTGTTATTACCATTATTATTATTATCTGACGATATTCATAAACAAATGAGAGATGAAAAACAAAGTAAGTTTAAAAAATGGCAGGTCTAATTCAGCTGTTGGTCGTTTAGAAACCACTTTATCTTCGAAATGCACGAGATCAGTATTGTCTTAAACACAGGACTAGAGATCAAAACGGAAATCTTCTCTGAACAACGTTCGGCCATGATTGTTGTCCCCATTCACCCAAAATAGTAACATCGTCTGACTGGTCGGAGAAACCGAGGGCATTTTACCTCTCACTCGCTCCAAACCTTCACCTCCGTCTTTCCTACTTCCTGAACAGATACGCCGAGTTCCGATACCGGTGCTGCCACGTCAGCCCCGACGGTGACGTCATCTGCCACGACGTGACCACGAACGGATGGCTCGACGTGCTGATGGCATTCATCGTCATCACGAAGGTTCTGGTGGTGCTGTTCAGCCCGTCGTTCCTGCCCGGCAGCTTGTACCGGCTGAAGTACGTGGCCATGGAGTATCTCTACCGCATCCCGGATGCCTCGCCCGTCAAGAGGGTCAAGATGGTGGTCACCCAGTTCCCCGGATCCTATTGCAATGACGCCAGGGTGAGACAGGGGGAGGGGGGATGGAGGGAGGGAGAGAGAAAATGAAAAGGGGAGACGGGGGGGGGGGGGGCGAGAAGAAAGAGAAAAGGGGAGGGGGGAGAGGGAGGGAGGGACGGAGAGAAAACATGGATTGAGAGAGAGAGAGAGAGAGAGAGAGAGAGAGAGAGAGAGAGAGAGAGAGAGAGAGAGAGAGAGATCCTATGCAAATGACGGCAAGATGTGAGAGAGAAAGAACGGCGCTATAAGGGTTGTGACAGCCATCTTGGCTTAGTATGTGATACATTATTCGCCTCTTAAATCATCTTTGGGACGTCTAAAGAAGACATGTGCCCGTTTTGAATTCTGCATTAAATCATTTTACTTTGAACTTTGTCGTACACACACTTCTATGTTTTCAAAGATGAGGAAGCTGTCTGTGTGCGTTCCATGTGATGAGCCACTCCTTAGGGAACAAGTTGTAATATAGGATTGGCAACTGCATGACGTTCAACCTAAACAGCCAACTCCATGAAGACCTTGCTCAGGGTCGTCCCTCTAGATGTGATTTTGAGTTTCTAAAAGATTGAAATATTTTTATTCTGTGCAAAATAGATCCGCTTTTAAACCGTTCTTAGCATGTTTTGACTGAAGTGGTTGTTGTGGTTTCGCTGCCGTTGTTGAGATGCATGTATAGAATCAATATTGACATGTTAGGGCCCTCACATGTCCCCTGTGGTCAGCTCGGCTAAAAGCCATACACATTAAGGTTGTAATTTTGCTTGTGCTCAGTAAATCTACAGTCTGTATCGATTTCCAAAGCTGTTCAACAACCGCTTTTAACCTGCAGTGCTCCGATTTTCGAGCGATGTCTAACTGTCCCAGTAAATACAGGCGCACGTGTAAGTGTATGTGTCTGGACGAGACCATTGTTAACTGCAATTAATGAGGTCTTTTGCTGATTACGACACCTGTATACGTTTTAAGTTTACATGATTATTCATGAAAGTATGCATATGTATATTCTTTGTTCGTTTCTGTCATTATAAAGTGTTATGCGCCGGTGACTAATGTTGATAACGTTCTTTGAATGTGCTTTGGCGTTGTCATTGTTATCTTCATGAATATCAGCTCAAAGAAAAGTTCGGGGTTATGGTAACACAGCAAAGGAAAAAAACATGGGCGTGAAGGCCGACACTAACGATAGCTGACACTCCATACCGCACAGTGGTCCCCATTATGCCTGGATCTGTGCCTTCAGTCAGTCACATCCACTTTGTGTTGACACACTGTGCGTGCAGCAGCCTACTCTAGTCTTAATGCGAAGATCCTCCGGTTTTTTTTTGTTGTTTTTTTTTCAATCGGTGCAACGAAGGAAAGCTACTGGATATCGCATGCAAATATCTCCTATCCCGGATGTTGACCGAAGATTCGGACGGCGAGCAATTCGTTCTCTGTAACACCCTAGGAGATGGGTTCTTTGTTTCTGTTTTGTTTGTAGATATGTGGGAGAAGGAAAGGACGGGGTGGAGGGGGGAGGGGGATGTCGAGAAAAAAGTCTTGGAAGAGAGAAAAATGAGGTCAGTCGGGTTACAGAAACCATAACCGTTGATGGTGGCGTTCTTCTTGTTGTTTTCCTAAACATCGTTGTCAAAAATAAAACAAATGGCCGATGCCTACAACAACGTCATCCATGTACTGTCGAGCAGGTGGTCAAAATGTCCGAAGTCAAAGGCATGGAGTACTTCAAGACCATGGTGGACACCAACATGCAGCTGGACAAGATCTACAACGTCACCTTCGACCGGATCCGCCTGTCGGTCAAAGCCCGCCGACTGCTGGGCGAGAACTTCGTGCCGGTGGGCCTGCTCCGGGTGCTGTACAACAACCTGCTCCGCTGCCGCATCCGCCGCCTGGCACCGCTGCAGGAGTGCTGCGACACCAACATACTGGGCCGGCTGAACCGGGGCCTCAAGTGCCCCAAGTGGCACACCGTCTGCAGGGCTCTGGCCAGGTGGGGTCCTGCTAGGCAGGCTTTCTTTCTGTCTTTCCCCCATCCTCGATCCTTACCGTTGTTGAGATTCATATGTGTGCGATCGTTTTCAATCCCTGTCATTGAGGTAGCCACATTCCCTCTTCGGAGATAACGTGCAAAGACGCCTCTGGTCCTCGGCAATGAGTATTGTTAGGTGACATTCTGTACAAAGCCTTTTCTAAATCCTAAATGCTAAAGCCAGGTTTACCGTCCCTTGTTCACTGTAGTTCTTTTGGTTGTCTGACTCAGGCTTATTCTGCTTGCCATCCTCGTCCTCCCCTGGGTCATCCGCATCTGGGTCTTCTACGCCTACGAGGACGAGACCGTAGAGAAGAAGATGAAGGCTGCGGATACCTTAGGCTTGAAGACCTCGTTCCTAGGCAGCCTGACCCTATACCTGACGCCTGTTCACGGCTTGTTCATCTTCGTCTACGTCATCCTCGTCATCGACTCGCTCGTCTACGGCGTTCTGTCCCAGAGCATGAAGGAGAAGTTCAAGATGGTGCTGAGGAAATGCCTGCAGGACATGCGGGAGCGCTCGCGGATCTCGGTGTGCGTGTGGACCACCTGGCTGCTGGTGGTGCCCTTCCGGATCTTCGGGGTGGTGGGCATCCTGCTGTTCCTGCCCTACCTGCTGATCGTGCTGCCCGTGGCCGTGCCCGTGGCCGCCTTCTACCTCTTCCCTGCCCTCAACCTGACCGTGCGCCTCATCATCCACTTCTTCCTCTTCATGTGCCCCGCCAAGGTCAGGACCCTGTCTGGGTTTCCGTACTTGTGGTAGTGATAGATACGTTCTTCTGCTCTTGGGTTCTTCTCTCGTGACTCCGAGTAGAGTCATTCGGGCGTCACACTGAAAAACTGTTTGCTAGATTCCTCCAATCTAGTCAGTGGTGTCTTCTGTCTGGTAGACTCCTTGTAGCAGCCCGTAACCTCACGGCCATGTCAGCCTGCTTTTCTCTAAGCGTAACATTTTTCCAATCATTGTGATTGACTTTAAGGTGCTGATTCCAAATCAGCTAGGGAGCTAATATTCGAAACTTCGAAGCACTCCTTACCTCGGATTGTGTAGGTTTGAAAACCACCTTTGTCCCCCCCCCCCCCCCCCCCCCCCCCCCCCCCCAGCAGTCAGTGGTGTACCTGGTCCAGTTCAGGAAGGTTAGAGCGGTAGAAGGAGAGGAGGGATCTGCCTTCTGTAATTCCATGTCCTAGACATGGTGAACCAGTTCACTACGGTCATTAGACAGCAGGAGTTTGCCCTGTAACAGTCTGTGAGATAATATCAGATCACTTTTAATCCTCTTTCTAGTGCCCCAGTCAGTGTTGATTCGGTGTCCGTATTCTCCAACCCCTCTGATAGCTTCATGCTGTGCTGTCCTTGCTGTGTGGTTATGGACTAAAGTTGTGGATATACTTCACCTGTCTGTACATGCACAGAAATGTTACAGGGGTGATGTCAGAGGCAGTGAATGAAGTGAACCATCGATAGTGCAGGCAGAGGCGGTGATAGAGAAGGGAAGGGCTAAGAAGAGAAATAGAGCGAGAGAGAGAAACATAGGCTGTATGTGTACAAGTGCATGCACGAGTGTTTGTGTGAGCATGTGAGGGTCAGGAGAGGAGTGGGTGATGGCGAAACGAAAAAAGATCAAAGTGCTGGTGAGTGAGTGCCCTGCTCTACCACTGGGTCTTGAAAATGTGCGTTCGAAAGAGGGAGAGAAGGGGCTGGGAGGGAGAGCGGGGAAGGAAGGACCATACATGGCAGTTTTTAAATCAGTGTGAAAGATTTGATCAATGTTGTTGACTATTAGCACTTGAAATTATCACAGGTGACGGACAATTGGGACCGCCTCTCGGCACGCTTCCACAAGGTGCGCGAGCTGCTGGACCTGAACAATGTGACGGCGGAGGAGAAGTTCGCCCGAGGCACCAAGCTGACCAAGAAGGACGTCATCCTGCAGGTGGTGGTCATCTTCATGGTGCTCATCTCCTTCTGGTCCCTCACCTTCCTCCTCATGGAGGTCGTGTCCTTCCTGGTGGAGGTGGCCATCTACACCCTGATGGGTATCATCGTCAACGCCGGCTCCCTCCTGCGATACGTCACTGGTGAGAAGATGAGAAACAGGGGTGTGTGGGATGGAGGACGTAGTGATGGTGAGGGGGTAGGGTTGTCTTGTGGTGGTGGCGCTGTCCTCCTCCTCCTCCGGTTCTTCTCTCTCTCCTCTCTTCAGCTCTGATATGGATTTCGTGATCGGCTCGGCTAAAACAACTCGACTTTGGCCCTTTCTGTCCCTTCTTCTCTTTTTTATATTTTTTTTATCGTCATCGCCATCAGAAAGTGGCTTAGGCATCCATCTAAAAAAAAGTTTGTCTTCTCACTCTTCATCAGTGAGGGGTCCAGGGCTTTCATCTGAATAAACAATTTTGACTCTTCTCGATCCCGTTATTCTTGTCCACCTCCTTTCTTCTTCATCGTCTTTTTCGTCTTATTCTTCTTTTCCCTCTTCTTTTGTCCTCTTTTTCCTGTTCTTCTTCGTCTTCACCGTCGTCTCCTTTATTCATTTTCTTTCTCCTCTTCCTTCGTCATTTTCTGCTACATTCCTTTTCTTCGTTTTCTTCACCGTCCTCTTCTTCTTTCTTTTCTCCATGTTCCTTCCACATTGTTGTCTTCCAGATTCGTTGTATTCATCAGCTTGTCGTTTTCTCCGTATCCAGTGATCGTTCTGGTGCTGATGTACGGACGTTCAGCCTTCAATGACGTGCACAAAACCTACCTGGCCTACCACAAGAAGATCCATTCCATTCTGCTGGAGATGACGCGAGAAGAAGTCAACATCATCGCCCGACAGGAGGCGCTGGACCAGGAGAATACGGCATTGCGCGTGCAGGGAGACATGGCGGACCCCGCTGAGGACCCGGATGTCAGGTGAGATCTTTAGTTTCAGTCAGTCATTAGCGTTATCATTATCTATTATTGTTCATTATCATTAAGTGGAAGCAGGGAGGAAAGGTCTCATGTACTAAATGAAAAGCTGTTAATGAAATAAACTTTCACAAGCTGAGTAAAGAAAAAAAAGTGTACAGTTACACAGCTGCACACATTTGGCATTCAGTTCCTTTAAAGTTTAAACATGTATAAGATATCTTTCGTAAATTTTCAAGAGAGAGGTACAACATCAAAGCACTTTTTTTTATAATTGATTAGGTTGATTAGCATATAATTACATAATGGTGTATACGGTACTCTTGAGCCATGTTCCCGCGCAGTATATTTACCGAGCAAAACTTTGCGTAATATGTTAACAAGGCTACGACAAAATTGAAGTAACCCAGTGTCTACGTCAGCTTCTCACTGTTAGAACTCCAAGTTGTCAGTATTGATTTAAAGGAAAAGAAACTGAACCGGTGGCCAGGCTGCTTTGACTTTGTCTTTCACAAATTCACGTTTTACAAGACTTTCCGCAATACGTGTGTTATGAAGGAACACGGATGGCGCATAACATTATGCAGTGCAAACAGTATAACAAAAAAGAAAATTGTTCAGTATGGATGGGATGTATGGTCAACAGGCAACTTAGGCCAGTTTCTGTTGAATGGGGAGTGAGAACATTGAGAGAAAGAGAGAACAGGTCCAGTCCATTAGTCTGAATCTTGAAATCCAAGAAAAAGGGTTCTCTCTCTCTCTCTCCTCTCTGTCTCTCTCTCTGTGTCTCTATCTGTCTGTCTGTCTGTCTGTCTGTCTGTCTGTCTCTCTCTCTCTCTCTCTCTCTCTCTCTCTCTCTCTCTCTCTCTCTCTCTCTCTCTCTCTCTCTCTCTCACACACACACACACACACACACACACACACACACACACACACACACACACACACACACACAGTTGTCTGCAGTGTTTACTTCCTCTGTTCAGACTGGTGGTGAAGGGGGGCCAGCCTCTATGGCGCACCTCCAGCGTGCTGATGTTCCTGGACCGCCATGACACGCCCTACACGCCCGAGAAGTTTTTCTACGACGTCATCACCCTCAACTACTGCGGGGCGCCGGGTCCGTTGTACAAACACTTCCTGGACGCCTTCTGGACCTTCGCTCGCATCCTGCTCTTCCTCTTTTTCATCTTCGTCGTGGTCATGGCCTTCGGGATGCCTACAGCGTGTCCTCCACCAACCAGCTCTTGGCCACGGTGGCAGGGGGCTTCATCCCTTTCCTCTTCCGGTACATCTTCTCTGCGGCAGGGGGAGTGCCCTCCCTTTATACGGACAGCGTGCAGTTCCAGACCCAGTTCCACCAGGCCATCAACAACTACACCCAGAACTGGCCAGTCTATGACATCATTCCCACCAACTTTGGCGAGGCCGAACAACAGGACTCCCTCGTCATGAACAGCACGACTGTGTCTGACGAGTCGGCGCAGCACAGCAACCACACCCACAACAACCCCGACCTGAGCCACGTGGAAGGGGAGGAGGGGAAGGCGTGGGAGACGTGAGTTTGCAGATGGAGGAGGTGGATATCGACGAGGGATGGGTGGACATGATCGTCGACGTGTCCACGGCGGAGTCTCGGCGTCGGGGGCCCCTGGGTCTGCGAGAGGCCGGGTCAGCGTCCATGCTGGCAGCAGACAGTTTCAACCGCAGCGTACGCATCAACAGACCCCAGCCTCCCCAGCCTCCCCAGCCACAGAGAAACGCCATAGTCGTGTAGGACCTGGATTTGATAAATGGACTCGCAGCGCCCTCTGCTGAGGGTCAGCCATCCAATAACCTCTTCAAAGGTTCAGCGCCTTGTTCACCCTCCAACGATAATTTGGACGTTGACTACAGTTTTGTCATCCAACAGGCCTGTTAACACTGCGTTAAAAAAAAAAAAAAAAGATTGAGAGGAAAATTATACCCCAAAAAATGTTCCATTCTCTTCCACTTTCTTCCTTCCCCACCGATTTCCTTCTTCCTTCGATGACGGCAAATGTGTGTTCTGCTTCACGGATTCCCTCCTCCCCCTCCCAACAGAAACAGTGCCATACTACTGACAAATCTCTCCTGATGCCTTATCCTAACAGCACATAACCTGGAGCCTTTCATAGTGACAAAGGTTTCGTAAGGTAACACCCAACATACCTGGATTTCATAAATAAAAACGTCAGCTGATCTCACAAATTATTTGTCAGCAAGTGGAAAGATTCAACGACCAGTGTATATTGATATTTTTTTTAACTCTTATGTTAGCAAGCTCGAGGCAAGCGACTGGCTTAAGAAGCTGCCCGCCATTAAATCCTGATCAGCCGCCCTGTGAGGGAAGTTGAGTCTGGAGTTGTTCAATCAAGTTTAGTCTGGAGCTGGTCACACACCTTTAAAGAGTAGTGGCGAACTGTTCTTAATCATGAATATCTTGTTCACAGCAAGTGTGTCTGATTTTTAGTTTGAACATGTCGTTTGTGGATATTGTACTGTGTGGGTGAAGATTTTAATGACCCGTCCTTTGTGCGTGTAGTCTGTATAGAAAAGTAAACACATACTCAACAAAATGTAGTTCCTACTGATGTAAAGATATTTTTGTTTCATGAATCGTAATGTACAATGTTTGTCAATACTCAACCAAGATAGCCCTCATCCTGTCCCTCGCCCTCCGCCCCTCTCTCCCTTGCAGCAGACGATCACATTGTAAACTGAACTGAACGGTAGGGTGGTGGGGGGCGGCACGACCATCCACCACATTGTAAACTGAACTGAAAGGTAGGGGTGGTGGGGTGACACGACCATCCACCACATCGTGTTTCAGCGCACGTACCATTCCATCCAACAACAGGGTGTGGTGAAAGTGTCGTTCGCGTCAAATGAGATCGGAGCTCTCAAAGGGACCGAACTCTCATGGTTGATCGCGCAACTGAGCAAGAATGTTCAGGTTCGAGCGAGCGTGTTCATCGTTAATGACGAAATGATTGACAGTTTATGGTCAAAATAGATAAAATACAGCCAACTAAAGTGAAGTAAAGTAAAGTAATAAATGACAAATAATAAAATCCAAGTTTTGTGAATCTGATGGATTTAGGGCTACGAAGTTGTATTCAAACCGCGTATCCCTTCAAATGCTTTATTACGAGTTCATACCCTTTTCGGGATTTGTCTCTACCCGTTTTTTAGTTCCGAAGGGTAGTGTACCTCCACTTCTACGTGAGCTGCTATTTGTATCAAGCTGCTATTTGTATCAACATTCGTAAATAATTGTGTCATATACAGGTTTTTGTTGGTTAATAAGAGTCAAATTTTAAAATGGAAAAATGGGAGTGTGGTGGTTCCCACAAAAAGAAGGGGAAGGAGGGAGAGGGGAGAGAGGAGGGGAAGGAAGAGGGAGGAAGATAAAAGCAAGAAAGTTGTTTTTTTTTAAAGTGGGAAATAGTTCGAGGACCATTTGTAACAAAAACTGTGTTCAATATTTGTCGTTTTGACCCATTTCTAAAAAAACCAACAACAACATAACAGTATAATTGTGTCAGCACTCCAGCCTACATTAATAAACCCAGACGCCTTGTATCATACAACAAAAGATCTGCACGCTATTGTTCATTAGTAATAAAATGTACAGACCGTGCATGATGAGCGCGTGTCAGTATGGGAAAAATATTTGCTGTTACCTTGGATAAAATGTATACAAGTGTCTTGATAATGAAATCTTATTTCCTTGTAAAACATTTTATGAAAGGCGTTTAATCAACAAAAGATTTCATGTATGTTTTAAATAGCTTAAAGCAATATTTTCATAGCATTCAATTACATGGGTCACAGAAAACACGCGAGTGCGCGCGCACTCTCTCTCTCTCTCTCTCTCTCTCGGGGATGTGAGTTGGTGTTTGGTACGCGAAGTCGCACATCCAATGCTCTCCGGATTATAAGTCTATTTTGATGGTATAAGAACGAGCTACATCTCCAGATTTGGTCAAGTACTTCGTGAAGAACTATGCCGTCTGGAAGTACGGATTTCAGGGCGATATGTGGCAGTTTCTGCTTAGTATTTCAGTGTTTTATGTTCAAACGAGCGAGGCAGAAACTTGTTATGCGGGTCGCCATGATAAAGTTAAGGCGCAGAGCAGACGGTGCGATGTTAGGCCTGCTCCTCTCGTATTTGTTCTGGGGAGGTTTTCTCCTCCAGTGTGGAGACGTTGAGACCAACCCAGGCCAAACCCATCCCAGACCAGAGACATGAGGCAGACCCGACTGGCCAGCGGAGGAACAGCAAGTCGTAGACCCAGCATGGAGAGACCTGGCCATCCCCTAGACGGAGCCTCCAGTTTACCAGGAAAGAACTTTCGCTTGCCGACGTTATGTGCAAGTTAAACTCCATGGAGCGGAAGTTTGACGCCAAGCTAGATGAGGTGAAGCAAGATCTGCACGCCCTGCGCGAGGAGTACGTTATCATGCAGGGGGAACTGGGGAATCTCCGGGAGCAAGTCAGCAGCCTGCAGCAGCAAAACCTGGACCTGACGAGAAAAATTGAGGACTTGGAAAACAAAACTGATGATCTCGAGGGGAGATCCAAGAGAAACAATCTGATTTTTTATGGATTACCTCGCGCAGAAAGTGAGACCCCTGCAGATTGTGAAAACACGTTGAAAGACCTTGCTACAGATAAATTGGAGTTGTCTCAGGACATCGAATTTGACAGGGTTCATCGACTCAACAACCGGCAGGACTCTCCAGTGATCGCAAGGTGTGTCTTCTACAAACAGAAGGTGGAGATCCTGAAGTCAAAGCGCAAACTGAAAGGCAGCAATATTTTCATAGGTGAGGACTTCTCCACTAAAGTGCGTGATGTGAGGAAAAGGTTGACTCCCCATCTCAAGAAAGCTAGGAATGACGGCAAACGCGCGACCATGATCTTCAACTACCTCCTCGTCGACGGCAAGCGTTACACTGTAGGGATTGACGACAGACTCGTTGAACTGAGATAGGAACTTGGCCGGTCCTTTAATTTAAATAGTAATGTGTCCGCACTACAAAAAGGAACCCATACAGAATCGACACCGACTGTGCCAACCCTGTGTTCAACTACGTCAGCACGTGAAGCTGGAAATAGAATGTGTTTTGACTCTGGTGAAAACTCGGTCATCCCAGAGGCAGTTGAAAATATGAACAATACAGACGTTGGTGTGTTTTCTGGAAATGTCCATCCTACTGGAAATCAAGATTCGTGTCACGTTGACATTCATAATAAACTGAAATCTATTTCATTCCTTCATTGGAATATAAATGGATTACTTTCGAAAATGAATAATAACGATTTTATTTCATACGTTTCTAGTTTTGATTTCGTATGTTTTGTTGAAACATTTGTTGATGTTTTTCATTCGCCTATGTTTGCTGGATACAATGTGTACTGTAAACCTGCTTTAAAGTTCACGGCACGTGGAAGGCGTTCCGGTGGACTGGTGTGCCTGGTGAAAAAAGATATCTGTCCCTATGTTAAAGTAGTGGAGGTTGCATCGGATTTGTTTTATGCCTTTATTATTGATAAATCCTTACTTGGCACAATGAAACATGTTATGTATGTGTGCGCATATATTCCTCCAGAGGGCTCTCCATATTACTCTCATTTTGATAAGGAAAATGGAGTTTCTTTGCTTGAAGAATTTTTGTGTGATTGCTTACTTTTATTTAAAGATGAAATGTATGATTGTTGGCGGTGACCTGAATAGCAGAGTTTCAAACTTTTCTTATGATTTTGAAGAAAACATATCTGTGTATGATGATCAACATAAAAGTGGACCAGTTCATGTTCGAAACTCTGAAGATACTGTGCTAAATAATTATGGGAAACTACTTCTCAATCTGTGTATTGCTCTGAAACTGTGCATTTTAAACGGCGTGTGTAAGGGCGACCTTCAAGGTCGCTACACATACATATGTGATAATGGTAGCAGCGTTAACGACTATTTTTTGATGTCCTTTGACATGTTTTCGATCATTTCTGATTGGTGTGAGATGTGTGTATCTGAGAAAATTGAGTCTGATCATATGCCTGTGGAACTGAACCTCACCGTCTCATGTCATGACAAGAACTGTACACAAGTAAACAACAGGCGCTGTACGATTGAGAAATTTGTCTGGAATGAAGATCATGTTGATTTGTTTAAAAATGCGATTTTTTCTAATGAAATGCAAGAGCGTATGCAAGGGCAATTAGTCTGATTGATATTAATGTAGACGAGGCATTAGATGTTTTTAATTGTTGTGTGAAAGAGGCGGCAGAGAGCATGAAAAAGCAGTTTACTCTCGGCATACATGAACAAGAAGAGGACTGGTATGATACCGAATGCCGAGTTAACAAAAGAAAAGCTCGAAATTTATTGACGAAATTCCGGCGTTCTTTGACCACACCTTCTCGTGAGTCCTACTGTAAGGCCAGGAGGGAATATAAACATCTCTTAAAGAGAAAGGAGAAACAGTTCAATGATGCTCTGTTGGAGGGATTACTTCAGTCTGTAAATAGCCAAAAAGATTTTTGGGATCGTATTCACAAAATTTCAAGAAAACGAAAACAACCTGTGAATGATATTAGTTCAGAAATGTGGTTCCATCATTTCAGAGATCTACTGGAAGGAAAATTTGATGCCCAAAATGATATGGTCGGTGACAGTTACCTAAATGACAACGATTATGATGACAATCAAAATCGTCCGATTTCCAGAGAAGAAATTTTAATGGCTTTGAGAAAAGTAAAACCTCGTAAAGCTGCCGGCCCAGATGGGATTATTGGTGAAATGATAAAAACTGCTTGCCAGTCAAAAGTGTTTTTAGATTTTTTGGTTAATTTTTTCAACTCCTTATTTGATAAAGGGATATATCCTAAATGTTGGTCAGAATCTATAGTGATTCCATTATATAAAAGAGGCGATGCAAACAATCCGGATAATTACAGAGGAATCTCGTTATGTAATGTGTGCAGCAAATTATACAGTGCTGTTATTAACATGAGACTGCAAGAGTGGGTGGAAGAAAATAACATTACTGGAGAATATCAAGCTGGATTTAAGAAAAACTACTCTACTATTGATCATATATTTACTCTGATGGCATTCGTACAGAAACAGTTTTGTTTAAATCGTAAACTGTATGTCGCATTTATTGATTTCGAGAAGGCGTTTGATTCTGTTAATAGAACTATATTGTGGCCCATCTTGCTTAAAAATGGTATTCATGGAAAGCTGTATAAATGTATAGTAAGTATGTATGACTGTGTAAAGGCACGAGTGAGAACTGGTGCTGTTATAACAGATTATATAAACTGTACTTCTGGTGTGAAACAGGGCGATGTTTGTAGCCCAGTTTTGTTCTCGTTATTTATAAATGAATTAACACAAGAAGTTATACATTCTGGAAGGCACGGTGCACATTTTATGAATGAACTTTTGGAAATTTTCATTCTGCTTCTAGCTGATGACGTGGTCTTGGTCTCAGAGACAGCAATTGGATTACAAACTCAATTAAACACCTTGCAAAAAGCTACTGCTACATTACAACTAAAAGTTAATAAAGCAAAAAGTAACATAATTGTATTTAGAAAGGGCGGGTATCTTGCAGCAAGAGAAAGATGGACATACAATGGATCTATATTGCCTGTTGTTAATGCGTATAAATACTTGGGTATATACTTCTCCACACGCTTGAGTTTCGTCTATACCTGCAAAGATTTAGTCAGTAAAGCAAAAAACGCATTGTTGTGCATACTAAAGAAATTATCATTACTCCATAACGATTCCCTTAACTTGTTTTTGAAGCTGTTTGATTGTCAAGTTCAGCCGATGGTGCAATATGGAGCTGAAATATGGGGTCTGGATGCTGCTGTTGTACATTGCGAAAAAATCCATTTGTTTGCTCTAAAGAAATTTCTTGGGGTGTCGTTGCAGACACCAAATGATCTGGTATATGGTGAAACAGCTAGATATCCGATTCATTTGAATTCCGTTGTAAAATGTATTCGATATTGGTTAAAAATATTACAGATGCAAGATCACAGGTTACCACGCAAAGCGTATAGAATGCTGTTAGAATTGGACAATAGAGGTAAGAAAAACTGGGTAACAAATGTTAGAATGAAACTATGTGAATATGGATTTGGTTTTGTATGGCTCAACCAAAGTGTTGGTGATATGAATGTTTTTATGAAGGTGTTCCGAGAAAGATTAATTGATTGCAGTTGGCAAAATTGGAACACGCACCTACAAAATAGTGAGAGATTTGAATTATACAGAACGTATAGTCACTTACGCTGTTTACCAGTTTACATGTCAATAAAAATAGACAAGCATTTCAAACACATTCTGACTAGATTTCGATTCGGTGTCTCTGATATTGCTAGTCATTACTTTCGCTATAGACAGCCATGCGAAAGAAATCTGATCTGTCCATTGTGTCGAAATGCAAAAGAGGACGAAGTTCATTTTGTGCTGGTTTGCCCAATGTTAAGAGATCTTAGAGAACAATTCATTCCGCAAAAGTATTTGAACTATCCTTGTCTGTTCAAGTTAACGTTGTTAATGGCATCACCAAATGAAAGTACCGTTAAAAAGTTAGCTATTTATTTATATAAGGCATTTAAAAGGAGAAGTGTTTATACAACTTGAAAAGACCAATACTCATGTGCGACTTAAAATGTATATATCCCCTTTCTAAGGGGCTATGGCCTTTATGAATAAAACATTTGAGTCTTGAGTCTCTCTCTCTCTCTCTCTCTCTCTCTCTCTCTCTCTCTCTCTCTCTCTCTCTCTCGTGTTTGTTGTCTTGTTCCAAAGCTTTTCTCGTGTCTTCCTTGCCTCCTTTTCACTAGAGGGATAACCTAGGGGAAAGGGCCAGTTCACAAGACGATCAGTAATCCACCTCTTCGACTGCATGGTTTTGCCCCCCACCCCCTCCCCCCTGCTTTTCCCCCTTCCCTCTGTCTGCTCGTACATTTCTGGTACCATCCTTGCATCCTCTGTTCGCTTTCCGTTTCAAGGATGGCTTGGAAAATGCTCGGTTCTGTGGGAGAGGGGCGAAGGGGAGGAGGGGAAAATGCTCGGTTCTGTGGGAGAGGGGCGAAGGGGAGGAGGGGAAAATGCTCGGTTCTGTGGGAGAGGGGCGAAGGGGAGGAGGGGAAAATGCTCGGTTCTGTGGGAGAGGGGCGAAGGGGAGGAGGGGAAAATGCTCGGTTCTGTGGGAGAGGGGCGAAGGGGAGGAGGGGAAAATGCTCGGTTCTGTGGGAGAGGGGCGAAGGGGAGGAGGGGAAAATGCTCGGTTCTGTGGGAGAGGGGCGAAGGGGAGGAGGGGAAAATGCTCGGTTCTGTGGGAGAGGGGCGAAGGGGAGGAGGGGAAAATGCTCGGTTCTGTGGGAGAGGGGCGAAGGGGAGGAGGGGAAAATGCTCGGTTCTGTGGGAGAGGGGCGAAGGAGAAGAGGGGAAATTTAAAACCGTAAATGTTTTCCAACTTTGAGACATCAAGGCTGTTATGATTAGCTACTTAATGTGCATTTACCTTATTGCCACTGTAGATTCTCTTCGTCGTGTGTTTTTCTGTCTTTGTTTTTTTCTGTCTGTCTGTCTGTCTGTCTGTCTGTCTGTCTGTCTGTCTGTCTTTCTTTCTTCCTCTCCTCTTTCTTTCTTTCCTTCTTTCCTTCCGTTTTCTTTTTGGTTACATACGAAAATGAACATTTTATTCTAGGAAATATTAGCATAAAAATGAACCCTGACGCTCTGTGTCAAACGCCAGAATTGTTAAGTCCGCCAGAGAATGTCAATTAATGATAGAACATACACACTTGCAGGTAGCCTGAGAGTCGGGACCAAAAAAAAAAGAAGGGGAAAAAAGAGGTCGGAGGTTCCACCTTTATAAACGAATAAAAAGGGGGGAAATGAGAGAGAAGATAGAAAAAAAAACTGCGGAAAAAATAGGTGGTTGGAGGACAAAAAATAATAATGTGTGTTTTCAACTTTATTGCGCACCATTTAGGATTCGGAAATGATGAAGTCCTAATGTCATTATATAACCTATTGATCATAGTCAATTTTTACTACATAACAAGAACTACAACTGCACTGTACATTTTAGAAAGGTCTTGGAGAGGGAGCCATGGCGAGATGCATGTCCCATGTCGGTCAAAGCTCATAGCTATGACTATGGCAGGTTCCTGTCTGTCGGTGTATGTGTTGACTTTGTTTCATTCAGTCACTTGTCTTGCAGTCTTTGTATGAGGCGGGAGTGAGATGTGAGTATGAGTGTGTGCGTGTGTGTGTGTGTGTGTGTGTGTGTGTGTCTGTGTGTGTCTGTGTGTGTGTGTGTTGCGTGCGTGCGTGCGCGTGTGTGTGTGTGTGTGCGCGCGCGCCCGCGCGCGCGCCACATTCCTTCCCAAATTTCTGGATCGTTCGCTATGGGTGTGATATGTGTCCAGGTTTCACGTGCACTCTGGCGATGTGTGTGACCAATGACGTTTTAGATGATTGATTAAAAAAAAAAAAAGTAGATTAAAAAAATATGCTTTGATGGATGACATTTGATTAAAAAAAAAAAAAGCATTGATGACGTATTGTTGTCGCCGGATATGGAATGCGGTGTCGATTTATGGCAGGCATCTGGCTATGGTCTGGCTGTGTTAACTGTGGTAATACGGGGCTGTTTTTCGTTAAAAACACTAAAATGGAAACTAATACGGAATTTTTTCCTGAACCCTCCCCCCCCCCCCCCCCCTTCCTGCTCTGCCCTAGCAATTATAATATCTTTTGGCTATCAATCCACATTTCGTTTTAATCAGAGAGGGACGGGGACAGGAAGAGGGGGCGGGGGGGGGGGGTGTAGAGAGGGAGAGAAGGTGGAGGGAGAAAGACTGGTCATTCAGTGCAGGTCTGTTAAACAGAGCCAGAAGCAATGGAAAACGGACTGAACCAAGTCACTTTTTACAATACCGGTTACAATGAAAATCGACATTTCCTAGTTTCTTTCTATTACATTTTCTTGCCATTTGAATACTGACTACTAGAATTCGATGCAAGAAACTAAATAGAGGCCCTACAAGATAAGATGATGGAAAAACTCGCTGTCGCCAGCGAGATCAACTCCGACGTTATTCTAAAATAATGTCGCTGAACACGAAGACGAAAAACATGGAAGGCAGCATTCCCACAGAAGATTTGGAAATAAACCTGTTCGATGACACATTTAGATTGGGGTAGGCGGAGGAGAGGTCAAATACAATGGGAAGTTGGATCACACGCTCTGCCTGGAAACCAGTTTTCTTTTTCCCTGGGTCTGACAGGAATCCCCGCGGAGATGCCGGGGGCTCTTTCAGTATGGGTTGTCTCCCCACATTTTCTGGAAATTCTATACCATCAATTTCCTTTTTTCTGCCACTCTCTGACTCTGTGTTTTTCTGTCCACTTCTGTCTTTGTGTTTTACTGTCCACTTCTGTCTTTGTGTTTTACTGTCCACTTCTGTCTTTGTGTTTTACTGTCAACTTCTGTCTTTGTGTTTTACTGTCCACTTCTGTCTTTGTGTTTTACTGTCCACTTCTGTCTTTTCGCGGCGTTCGTGGTCCATTCCTCTGTTTTTGATCTGGCGAATCTGGATGCACCTTCCTTGTCAAAGAATTTATAGCATGCCAGCATTTATTTTTCCTTTTCTTTTGCATCTGGCGGTTAGGAAATGAAAATGTGTACACTCTCCAGAGGGGACATACAACCGTCCATTTTCCCATACGTTTTATTCAAAGAGTTTTCAGTGATTTTTCATTTGATTTCGTAAACTGGGGCAAAAAAAAAATCACAACAAAAACAAAAGCGGTGAGGCGGGAGGGGGCGGGGGTTAGGAAGGGGAGCGGGATCCGCAGCGTTCTCAGCGCGGCCTGGTTCTATCATCCTTAAAGATATCAATCGACGAGGCAGATATCTTACAATGAATTTATGTCAGTGTGTACATAGTTGGTTCATTTTTTTTCTTTTTTCAAAGACAAGACATATTTTCCCCAGGCAGAGTAACAGTCCTCAAAAAGCCCAATGTGCTCGGCTGGGCTGTATATCCAAGGACTACAGAGTGAACGCTGCCATGACGTTTACATCACCATCACCAATCGCTATGCTGCAAAATGGAGACATTGACAACGGTTGTTCTACGCTTTTTGTATGTGTACCATTTCAAGATGTTTCTTACCATTTCAAGATGTTTCTTATATATAGTGTTATCATAAAATACACAGCGTACTTCTATAAAGTAACCGACTGGTTATCCATTCAAAGAGAAGACTGTTTTGTCAAAGATGGGTTGTATGCTGCCAGCCGCAGCTAAACGTGAGCCACCTCCACAAGAAAGAGAGACTGTCAGTATGGTTTGTCCTGCTTTGGGTTATTTCATTGGCTAAAATGGCGGCTTCATCCCTGCCGTCTCTTCCCTCTCTCCGTGTTAATGGCGCTCGGCGTAATTAATGAAAGTGCCGTAACATCACGATAGCACCGGTAATGTAAACAAAGTGGTCAAGCCATGGTTGTTATCGTCCCATTGTTACGTTTGATGGACTCGCAATGCACATTCAGAGAGACTGAAGAAGGAACGTAAGGGACTGAAATTCTGATCTTTTCATCCAATCATCCATTTCTGCAATGCATGATCAACAAAATGGAAACACAACTGAAAAAGCCGTTAGCAGTAGTGGGGACGGTAGTGGCATGTCTGAGCATGCGCGTGCGTGCGTGTGAGTGTGTGTGTGTGTGTGTGTGTGTGTGTGTGCGTGCGTGCGTGCGTGCGTGCGTGCGTGCGTGCGTGTGTGTGTGTTTTAATGCATTCAATATTATCCATGTATGCTTGAGTACTGTATAATCTTAAGTCAATGTTTATCACGGTTTAATTACCCGACTATACAAAGAGCATTAGGTTGCCTTTTCTTCTTTTCTTTTCTTTTTTTTCTTTTTCTTTTTTGGCTTCAGTCTAATTACCCGACTATGCAAAGAGCAATATGTTGCGTTTTTTTTCTTTTCTTTCTTTTTTTTCTTTTTCTTTTTTGGTTTCAGTCTAATTACCCGACTATACAAAGAGCAGTATGTTGCCTTTTTTTTCACTTTCTGGGGCTTCACTTCTTGCATATCGTCACATATTATCCCCTAAAGAATGGTGAAGATACTGAACGGGAGTGACAACTGTACGTACCTTGTGTTTGATACATTGTTTATGCGATGCCCTACCGAGATAACGAAATGGTTTACATTAACAATGTTATGCTTGTAGTTTACATTAACAATTTTATGCTTGTAGTTAAGTTCGCTTGAGCGCTTTACATCATGTTAATACTTTTGTCTGTGTACGTGCAATTGTGTATGCTTCTGCGCCCACGGATGCCGGTGGCCTCTTTGCTGTTGTGGTGCCAAATACTTGTGTTGTGCTAACTAGGCGTGCTGTTCTTTCTTAGTGAAAATGCGTTTGGTGCGCACGGTTTGTAAATGCCATCTTTTAGAATAAAGTTTCATATTCTTAATAGACTGGATCTTTGGCTAGAAATGTGCTAAATGCATGCATACTATACATTTTGTCTCAGTAAATTGAAAATGAGTTATCGTAGCTATGTACAAGTGGAAATGATTTTTAAACGAAGTGTGTGTGTGTGTGTGTGTGTGTGTGTGTGTGTGTGCGTGTGCGTGTGTAGCTCGCTCTCTCTCTCTCTCTCTCTCTCTCTCTCTCTCCTCTCTCTCTCTCTCTCTCTCTCTCTCCTCTCTCTCTCTCTGGTTTGCTTTGACTTAAACGAGGCTTTGGCCATTTTACCCTCGGCATTGTAGACATTTTCTGTGTGTTCGCCAGAGTGTGTGTGTGTGTGTGTGTGTGTGAGTGTGAGTGTGTGTGCGTGTGCGTGTGCGTGAGTTTGAGTGTGAGTGTGTGTGGCGTGTGCGTGTGTGTGTGTGTGAGTGTGTGTGCGTGTGCGTGTGTGTATGCGTGCGTGCGCGCGCACGTGCGTATGCGTGTTGTTTGCAAAAAGTAAAAAAACGAAATGTCATAATGATGTGTACAAATCAGTGTTATTTGGGCGTGCGCGTCATTCGATTCGTGTGACCAGCTGTCACTAATCCTGCGTGCCGACACTCCGGTATAATTATATGTCGTCTGTATGCACACACACACACACACACACACACACACACACACCACCACCACCACCACCACCACCACCACCATGTCCGACAGTAGTCCGCTGGACCCTATAAACACTAACTAACTAACTAACTAACTAACTAACCACCACCTCGCACTCCCTCCTCCCTCCCTCTCTCTCTCTCCTCTCTCTCTCTCTCTCTCTCTCATGCATATCAAATCCACCTACGATAGATAGGCTTTGTCTTAAAATCATTGTAACACCTCTGTACATCCTCTTAACGGGCATTCACGCACGCTTGCGCGCACGCACACGCGCGCGCGCAGTCTCTCTCTCTCTCGTTCTCTCTCTCTCTCTCTTTCTCTCTTGCTCTCTCTCACACGCACACACACACACACACACGCACAGAGAGAGAGAGAGAGAGAGAGAGAGAGAGAGAGAGAGAGAGAGAGATGCAAACTAAGACACAAAAACACAACTTCGCACACGCTGATGTGCGGATGGGCGGCGTACACACAACCAAGCAGTATAAACGCACACACATACGTGCGTGCACACAAGCAGACGAGCATGCACACGAACACCACACTCGCCCGCATGTACGTCAACATGAACACACGCACAGAGTAGTCTTGACACCCATCCAAAGAAACGAAAGAGATCACATAAAATTTAACCAAACCTGAATTGTACATCAGCTCAACAGTGGCACCTGCACATTGCTGGGATGCAAAGAGTAACGGTATTGCGTCTGGCACTTCAATCTGTACCTTGGTTCTTGCGTTAAACGAAACAAGACCAACCCTGACACAGGCAGGCTTGATGTCGTGTGAGAGCTAGAGTCAAGCCGCACTTTTTCACTAGTTTAGATGTTGCTAAGACCGGCGTGGACGAGTCTCGCTGAAAGCCGAGCGGACGGGAGACAGAGCGTCGTGTAATCAGAAAGCAGTAGCTGACGAGGGGTGAACTTAATACTGTTTATTATGAAATGATGAGAGAAGAGTCCATCTGAGGCACGCCAGTGTGGGATCACAGAAGCGTCACCAGCCGACTGTTCCTGTTTTCTTGAGGACAACCGTGTGCTTCAGGTAAACGGCGACAATAGGAAAACCGTTTGTTGTAGCTGTTGTTATCGAGGATCACAACTGTTTCCCCTGTTAATCTCAAGGGAAAAATATCTTTCAGGAAAACAACGACAATAGGGAAAGCTGGTTATCGCTAAGGATCACAACCATTTTTCCTGTTCTTTCGATTCCCATTCCCGGCTTCTGCGTCAGTAGTACCAGTGATGCCAGCCTGCATGTACATACATGTCAGGGATTACCGGGAAAACTGCGATAGTGATCGATGACCTTGTGACAGATGCTTTTCTAGGGATGAATTGTTTTCTTCAGGAAAACAATAATCATTCTACAGTACAAAGTTATGGTCCTCGGGAAAACAGCTATAATCCTAAGGAAACTGAGAGAAACGGCTGCGATTCCTGGGGAAAAACAAGGGAAACCATGATTATCCTAAAGAACATAGAGAAAACCAGTTGCGATCATTTGGAATAACAGAGATAATGACTAGTTTCCCTACGATCCCTGTGTTCCTGCAAGAGTGTTACTGGTTTCGTCAAAAACAGGGGGAAACCGCTATTGTCAGTTTTTGACGCATAGATGTAGTCATACACCATTCCTTATCGGCTTCAGCTTTCACTGTAACTGAGACTGCCATGATAGGAACGGGCAGACCATTTCTTTGGCAAACGGACGGAGGTCAACGACGAGTATGATGGTTTAACTAATGAATTCATTTAGCGAAGGTGGCAAGTGAGATCGGTGTGTAGACGCGCTTAAAATATGAGACCTCTCAACAGATCTTCCCAAGTAAGATTTTCTCCATCAGTTTTTTGACGCAACGTTCTTCCTCAGCACTTTGATATTTACTTTCCTGATAAGACCCTTTCTGTGGACTACACATTTGTAACAGTCGTTAACGACAGGTTCTGCTTTAGCCGGCCACGGGCCAGCTTCCTTTGGGTTTAAAGACATGGGGGGGGGGGGGGGGGGGGGGGGGGGGGGAAGAACGGAGACATAAAGGAATAAAGAAGGTATTCAATATATTTTCATCACCATGACGTATCTGTGATGGAAAGTGATTTATAGGTTCAGTTCTCCCCCCCCCCCCCCCCCCCCCCCCCCCCCCCCCCCTCCTGTTCAAACAATGCTACCACCATTAACAAATCTCCTGCATATTCTGTCCTATTCTTACCGACTTCCTTCATCTCCTACGAGGTGTGAATGCTCTCAGTTTGTTTACGTATTGCTTAAGAAGAAGGCTGGCGCTCACACATGCGGAGTCACTGACGTCTTCGTCGACCACGACGGACATCCATGATAAGCAGAATGCAGTGCCTGTCGTTTAATCAGTTCTTCATGGGCTGAATTTCCGTGTCAGTTTGAAACGTGAACAGTGAAACATGACACTTAGCTGCTTAATCATCAGTGGAAGGTGCGCCGTGACATGTGGACCTGCTGTTTTCTTCTCCTCGCATCACAGTGGTTGATAAGGGTTCCCTGACGCCGTAGGCAAGGATCTCCACAGTTCCGTTGTCAGTCATGAGCAACAGGGCAGAGGCAATCAGGGTTTTTTTGTTGTTTTGTTTGTTGTTGTTGTTGTTGTTGTTGTTGTTGTTGTTTTTTTTTTTTTTTTTTTTGGGGGGGGGGGGGTGTTTTTGTCCATCTAGGGGTTTTGTCAGCCTTATGGACGTCTACTTCCTCTTGTACCACGTAGAATGTCTTACGGGAGTCATGGCGAGACACATGCCCATACCAGACACCTTTACAAGTGTAATGCTTGTTGGGAGAAATTCTTGTCTGCCATTTGCGTTGATTTTCTGCCTCACACAGTCAGTGGTCTGATGTGCGCAGGAGAAGATACGGCAATTCTGTCCTGAAGCGTTATTCTCAAATGCCTTTCTCTTTCGCTGGAAATTGATCGCCAGTATCAACCTCTCACTCCAAAGATCAGGATGGACACCACCAGACACTTGCTGAGCGTTATTTTTCACTGGAAGTTCACACACACCTGGTGTTTCAGGTGGCGTGTAGTCTTGTGGTGACACACAGTACAGGTAATGAACACACCTGGTGTTTCAGGTGGCGTGTAGTCTCGTGGTGACACACAGGTACAGGCAATGAACGCACATGTGTTTCAGGTGGCGTGTAGTCTCGTGGTGACACAACAGGTACAGGTAATGAACACACCTGGTGTTTCAGATGGAGTGTATATATAGTTCTCGTGGTGACACACAGGTACAGGTAATGAACACACCTGGTGTTTCAGATGGCGTGCAGTCTTTTGGTGCTATACAGACCCAGGCAATGCCTCGTTTTCGAGCTACGGATCGAAGCAGTTGATGATTTTCACTCACCGCCTCGCTCCTGAGTTCAGCATCTGTAGCGAATGATGCTGTGTGCACTGAATCGCAATTCCGACTTCGACGACGTTCACTGCAAAACTGGTCTGTCCTGAGAAATCCTACTCGTGAAACTGAAATCTCACATTTCTCGATCCCGCTAATGGCTATATATCATACTAAGGCCCATTTTCTTGGGAAAGAATATTCACGACAATAGATTACTCTTCGTCCCTTGTCACAGAGGCAGTGTACTGGAGAAGGCCCTCCACAATGGGAAGTCTGTCAGATCTTCAACGACTAACACTTTACTGACATGGCACCGCTTTCCTTTCTTGTCACCGACTACCTGTCGCAAGCAAAATCGAATACAAACGTTCAACTTGAACGTTTTCTGTCCTGACGCCGATTTCTTACCTATCTTGACTCTTCACGGTGTATACTGTTATGTGATAACTTCGCTCCGCATTTGAAGTTATTTTCGGTATGGAGCTAGTGAGAAGCACAGCATTAGTTTGTTCATAAAGGCCATGCCCCATGGAGTAGACACGGTACAAACTGTGTCATTAATCAATGTCAAGCTTTTTAACTATTCTGGCAAATCTTATCGCATGTTGAATGCTTTTAACACATGGCAAATCATTGTCCGCTTTGTTTGATTGTTCATTTTTTGACAACTGATGACCAACATGTACACTGAAAAAAAAAAAGGATCGCTAAAGAACTCAGGAAGAACTCATTGCTGTTGTCGATCCTTCAGTTCGGGACAAGAAAGAGGATGAATGTCGTTTTCTTCACTCCCATGGCAGGGTGGACAGACACAATGACGAGTAATAAAAGGTCTTTCATTATGTCATGGTTAGAACGCACTCAGTTTTGTTATGAGTCAAATCTTTATTTCCTTGGAACAATAAACACCTATAAGATGCATACACAAGTAATTCGAGACATACTGTAAAACTGAGATTCTTATGGCTGTGTTGCATGCGGCGCGACATCGAACGATTTCTGTTTCACACCCAAGGATAAAGATCTTAGGCCGAGGCATAGACTTGAATATGTGTTTCCGCACATAACTGCAAAATTTTTGGTAGTAAAAACATGAAGGCAATTTGTGGTGAAATAAATGTGTGTGTGTGTGTGTGTGTGTGTGTGTGTGTGTGTGTGTGTGTGTGTGTGTGTGGTGTGTGTGTGTGTGTGTGCGTGCATGCGTGCGTGCGTGCGTGCGTGCGTGCGTGCGTGCGTGCGTGCGTGCGTGTGTGTGTGTGTAGACCCTACCCCCGCCCCCCCTCCCCCACTTCCACCCTCTTACACACAAATGGAGAGGGAAAGGTCTTTAATTTTACATTGAGTTGAATTTTGTCGTATCAGTCTTTTACACCCATAGTCGAGCAGGTTTGTTTTCATTCCACTACACCAGTCTCATATTCTAGACGCGGATAGATCGAGAACTTCAAATAAACTGTTTTGTTTCAGTTTTGCTCGAGGTAGGTCTTTCACTCTCATTAAGTGTTTCACTGAACAACGACTAATTGACCAAGCTTCCCTTCAGTCAATGTGGATGTTTTCTCAATCTCATTCATTCATCAAACAAACTAAAACATCAGCACCAAGCTTCCCTGACCTCAGCCCTTTGACCTCTGATGTCAATGCTCCACCCCCTTGGCCACAGCCAAATCTGTCGTCTGCTAGCCTTTTCATCGCCATGCACCTGCGAGACATACGACGCGCATGAAGATAAAAGTAGTTCTCATGTAGACAAATCCTGCTGTTTGCAACACTGAATCTCTTCTTGGCTTGAAACCTGGGGTAGAACGTGTATAATTTAACCAATATTAGGTAGTGTTTGAATGTTGATGAATACATAAGAAGAAGAGAAAAACCCAGACTCGTGGATATGTGTTTGGGTAAGACAAGGTTATTGTTTGAACCGGAAGCTAAATGTGAGTACTTTGACAAAAATGGCAACCGCAAAATGATGGATGTACTCGTACAAGCTAATTGAGCAAACTTTCCTGCATACGGGCCTCGCGGCATCTTCAGCAGGACGAAGTTACCAGCTGTAAATGTCCAAGAAGGAAAATTTTTTGTGAGAACCAAGTGGTTAAGATGTACAGAGCACTGTACGAGTTCAAGAGTCCTCAAGCAGACTACCTGTCGTTTTGTACCGGTGATAAATTTACTTTCATTGACCAAGCCAACAAGGACTGGTTTCAAGCTCAGAATGGACGGGGACAGGTCGGTTATGTGCCATACAACTACGTCAAACGAGTGGAGGTAATCAACACAACACACTAGTGCATGCATTCCTTGTCATTGATGTTTTATTTCTCAAACGAAGTAAGTTTCGATTTATCATCTGAAAACGAGGTTTGTGACGTCGCAATGTCGCTGTCGCATCTTTTCCCTTAAAGTCCAGTAAGTCGGGGGAGAGAAGGGGGACCCGTGCAGCACGTTCATATGACGTAAGAAACACATTTCCCATGATTCTTAAGTGTTCAGTTATCGTTTTTGATGTCGAAAACTCCGAAATGATTTGGAACATGTGACAGTCGAATGCAGAACTTTTCAAAACGCATGAGGCGAGTATCAGTGTGGACCAGCAGTTGTTTGCATAATCATCAGTGTTTCAAATTTGATGCATTATATACCTTGACTGAAGGGCGACAGCATTACGAGGTGGTCTTTTATATCTCTTTTTAATATATATAAATATAATATAATATATATATAATATATATATATATATAGTTTGATATTGACCACGAGTTTGTCAGTAACCTTAGCTTTTTACTTATTTTAGAAACTTCTTTTTCCAATGTCCCACCAGGCGTCTTGGGAGCAAGATGAGTGGGCACTACAAGTATAAAGTGGTATTAGGGGAGAGTTTGTAAGATGTCAAAAAAGAACTTTCACTAGATTAGATAGTGAAAACCACCATTTAGAAGAACAGAAAAAATAAATAAATAAACAAAGCAAAAAGTATCACAGTTGGACGTTTTAGAACAAAGCTATGACTTTTTAAGCAGTTCAGTTTTTGCTCTTAAAAAAAGTGAAATTGCAAAATATAATCAGGTTCTCCCCCCCCCCCCCCCCCCCCCCCCCCCCCCCCCCCCCCCCCCCAAGCAAAGGTCACTGCAAGCGACAGCAGTTAAAATAACAATGGCTGTCACACCCCATCAACCCACCATCTCAGCACTTTGAAAAATCTAAGCCTTATTTAAATTACAAAGACTAAATGGGTCACATTTATAGATATTTCTGAGGCTGCTTAGAACAGGGCACACTTGGGAACTTAATTGTTAACTCCACACAGTTTTTGTATCAGCCAGTTTGCATGCACTGAGCAGGAACATTTTTTCACTATGCTATGCTACCAGATGTGGTTGGGCAACATGAATTATTCATGAATGAGCAATGACTTGCAAAAGTTGTATTAAGACCCAGCCTGTGGCGTAAAGCTGACATTGCAAAGGCACAGTGGGCATGCAAGGAGTGGTATCAATGATTGTATGTCACACTACACCTGTAAATGAAAGTAAAACGGTTTAGAAGTCTATCAAGACGCTCAATCTCTATGCAGACTGGTCAGTCCACGACCACGCCCCCCCTCTCCCCACCACGCCCCCTTGCTGGACTTCAACCCTCTCTTTCACTCCTCCTCTTCACCTACCTTTCCGTCTGCCCCGTGTCATGCCGCGAGCAGGCTGTGCTCCCCTCTTGCGCTGACTTTCATATCACTGGCCACTGGCACACAGTGCAGAGTACACACTAGGCTAGCTCGTTCGACGCAGTCAGCTGAACACACACTGAGGTCACACAGCCCGACTCAATAACTGACGAATATGGTCGGCAATTCCACCACTATCATCATCTCACCTTCATGCTCGAGTGAGTCGTTGAATAAAAGATTATTGTCTTTGTCAAAAATCATCACCAGAGCCTGCTCAGCTGTGTAAATACGTTGATTTGGTTGCTGCGCTTGTCAAAGGTTGCGCCGCCATCTTTGCAAGCGAGACGAAGTGCTGGCTGGTCATCCAGTCAGTGATGAGAATAAATGGGCTTTCCCCTCCACGTGTGGTCATTTACATATTATTTTAAGACTACAGACATATAAGGCTTTCTACGCACACTCTATTTGAGTCCATTGATAGAAATAGTAACGAATGAAAATTCAAGAAAAATGCATGACGTCAGTGGACACTGGGAAAGCATTTTTACTTATTCGGCATCAGCTGACGGCTTAAAGGCACTCTTCGGGTTAAAACAAGGAAAGGGGTAGAAAAAGAGGATCATCACCTAGATTTGGCAGATGCACTGGGTAGACCTTATGTGTATGTGTGGGTGGGTGGGCACATGCTCACTTGTGTGTGTGTGAGTGCTTCCATATTGTGCATGTGAACACCTGCGTATGCAAGTGTGGGGGCAGAATGTGTATTGAACACACTGGTATTGAAGGCAGTTTAAAGAATGGTACTGAAACCAATATACAGAGAAAAGATGACTTGCCACACCCCTAGAAGTATATCGTAGTTACCTGATGGCAGTGTGTTTGCACTTTCTCTCTACCTTTCCCTGTCCTTTCTTTGTTATTTTTGTCTCTCATGCACACAAAAAAGTAAGGTCGTAATATGATAATGAATGTTATTTTGACCGACAGGCAACTTCTGAAGAGGTGCTGATGTTTGTGGACTGGTCCATTCTTGCCATTCACGAACAAGTCGCCAACGAAGGTGGTGGACAGTACACCAAAAAGCAGCGAGACACCCTGCAGTAAGTGCTTTATCCAGTCAGAAGGCATAAGTGTGTCTAAATCTAACTGAAGATTTAAAACATTCTATGGAAAATGGATTTAAAAAATAGAGAAGGATTCTTAACATTGTAAAGGGGGTGAAACGGGCTTGGTAAGAATCACCTAGGGAAGTCGGAATATGAGAATGTGACTGAGAAATTAAGAGGATGTAATCTAGCATTCAGGTGAGTGAATGTTGCAAGTAATTTGCTTCAGGGGCTTTTAGTTCTTAAAGATCTGCTGTAAAAATGTTTGATTGTCTGTCTGCCTGTATATCTGCCCTGTGTGAATTTCTTGGCTTCACTTCTTCCTTCCATCTTGATTTTCAAATCCTTGTCTGTCCTTTACAGTTCCTTTCTTTGTCATTCGCCTTTTGAATTTCTTTGAAATGGGGTTACATTACTGACTGGATTGTTTACAGTGTTATGTAAGACTGTCATGAACATCTGGTGCTGGATGTCAGTATGTGATAGCCTTTCTCTGTGTGTCTGCAGAAAGCTGGTGAAGCACCGGGCAGAGATTGCAGAGAAGCTTCAGAAGAGCCCATCGCCAGAGAGGTCACCGTCAGATGAGGTCATTCAACATTCAAAGAAATCCCCAGAAAGAAAGCAGTCAGAAAGACGAAGGGCACCTCCACCACCTCCTCCTTCTTCTGTTGAGGGTTAGCTGTGTCTTTTTCTGTCTTGTTAGATGAGTAAGTCTGCCACTGCTGCATTGAGCGCTGTTCGAAATATGTTACAGAGCAGGTCACTGTTGATCCACTCAGATGGTGCCAGAGCTCCAGTTGGTTAGAGAAGAAGGCACCATGTCCACAAACTGTTCTCGGAAATTTTTGAATCAAGCTGTCAAATGACGGTCTCCAGGTACACCCTCGCATGCACGATACAAAGACAATCCTGCATACGTCTTACTCCTTTCAATAAAACAAACCAGAAGTGAGCTTTGAATGTCTTCCCCGATAAAATGGAATAGTTTTTATTTTCCTTTCTATTGGTGCCTCACTTCTTTTGGCGAGAGGGAGTTTTGATGTTTCCTTTTTCTTTCCCCCAACATATTCAACAAGACGTCTCTTCTTTACAGTGCTTCACTAAAAATTATATGCTGGTCACACTGACTTAATCCATTCACTCATTATGCACACTTCTTTTTTTTTTCTTTTCAAGTTATACACAAGACATCCAATTTGCCCTATACCCAATTCTTATTTATCAGAATTCTGCATTCTTCCCATGAGGACAGTTTTTAAAAAAAAATCAAAATGCTTTTAGCACTCGCCATCTCCAGTCATCTGAAGGGCTGTGAGGGGCTGCCATGGCCTGTGTATCGGTACCACTTCCCACGCACAGGGTGCTTGCCCTTGGAATCAACAGTAAAATAACAATACAAATAGTTTAGAGTTCAACTCTCTCTCCACTCAGTTACACTCTTTGTCCTCTTCTCCTCGTAGCTAATCTTTTTTCTTGAAAGTCTGTCCTCTCTAGTTCGCTGCTTCTGCGGAAGTGACAGGTCATCTCTTCTTTTGTTTTCAAGAGCATAAATCGCTGTTCAGAGAAAACTGACCAATGAGGAGCAAGCACCCTGTAAAGGTGAGTTTTCAGTGCGGGTTCAAAGTGCACAGACACGCACCAAAAAAGAAAACATTTTTCTTTTCTTCCCGGGACGCATGACACAAGCTTTCAGTTGATCTGGAGTACAGTTTGGGTGTTGTTTAAAAGACATTTGGCACACTGTGACTGTGTTGCTCTAATCACTGCTAGTTTAGTATGTCATAACTCTTAATTGGGCATGTAATTGGCTGGAGTTGTAATAGCTGTTGGACTGATATCAAGTGTAAGTGTTTCTAGGAAATGAATGTTGACATGTGGTAACAGTTGGTTTGATGTAACTGCTGATATGCAATAAATATTGACGAATGGTAACTGTTGGTTTGATCTGAATAACAAGAAACGAATGTTGATATACAGTAACTGCTGGTTTGAGAAGTATCCTGTTTCCATGTAACTGTTGGTTTGACCTGTAGCGTGATCTGGTGGTGAGTTCATTCTGTGTAGACACCTTTTGACAAATCAGACCAGTATGACAGTATGCTCCATTTGAACGCATTCACCTGCTTGTCGTTGCAGCAACAGACCAGAAGACCCAGAAAACCTCCGAATCCCAACCCTCCACTCCCACTGCCACCCCCTCCCAGTCCCCAGACACCAGTTCCTCTTCTCCCCATGTATCTCCCCCAACAGACCTGCCCCCTCCCCCGGCTCACGTCGCCTCCCCCACCTCCAGCCCTGACACTGACCTCCCTCCACCCCCAGCCTCCCTGGCGCTGAATCATCACCAGGAAAATCATGTGACTTCTCCTGTGGCGGAGAATCATGTGTGTGAAGGGGCTCGCCCTTCCAACAACGTTGAAGAGCTGCTGAAGGATGTTGCTGTTCCCGAGAAAATCGGGGCGGAGTTGCTGGAGGAGGTGCGGAAGAACACGGGGCTGAGCTTCAAGAAGTCGAAGGTGGCGGTGGAGACAGTGTTGGGCTATGTGGGCTTCAAGGTGCCTGCCCTTGAGGGAATGGTCGACCGACTGCTCAGTTCTCTTCACTTTGGGGTGAGTGTTGGTATGTCTTTTGTCACTAATACTGGAAGTATGGAAGCATGGTAGGGTCGTAACCATTTTAGAATAATAGCTGTCCTCCACCCCCCACCCACCCCCCCCTTTTTTTTTTTTTTAAAGGAAAACCTGTATTACCTTTGAGGAAAATGTTGATAAAGGGGGAAATTAGTTAATATTGCTGTCGTTTTTGAAGATTACATGAGGAAATGGGGTTTTGTCTTTAAAAAAAAACAGTCATAAAAGGGAAAACAGATTTTATCACTGTTATCCCAAAAGAACACAGCTACTTACCCTGCTTTCTGGACTCCCATTTCCACTTCTGCAGTAATGTCAATGATACAGGTGTACTTGCATGTCAGGGAGAACAGGAATAATAACCTTTGTTGTTGTTGTTGTTTTTTGTTGTTGTTTTTTTGCTGTCCCATCTTCTGTACCACCTCAATGGCAGTGCACCCATGTGCTCATTCTGACACCCCGTTCACAGCCACAGCCCGGTCGGTCCCGCTTCAACCCCAGCACTAGCAGTCCACAGGGACAGTATGTCAAGTCATCAAGAGCCAACCCACTGGAGGAGACACAGCACTGCTGCCTAGTCACATCTGTGGTGTTCAGTGGCGCCTGTTCTGAACCAGCACACGCGGGACACCACCTACTAAGACCCTACTGATGACAATAATTGCTTAGTTGCGGAGCCGGCATGAGTGAGCTCTCCCTCTGAAGGGTGCCACCCCGTCCGTCCAACAACAGCCTCCATGAACTCGCCAATACCGGTGACCCCGATGGAACTAAACCAAGGCCACAGATGTAGAGAGGACATCGAAACTGAGGGCGTGAAGGGCCACAGAATTTGAGACTTTTTTTTAACGCTGATCGATTAGAAAGAGGACGATGATGATGATGCTACAGATTTCCATTTTGGTCTGAGACTGAATGACAGGGCTGCACTCTATACTTCCTTTCGTAATATATCCCAGCGTCACCCAGGCCCGAGAGATACAGACAAATGCAGTGTTGGTCAGGAAATTTGAGCAACACTCTCAGAGACGCATCCATTAAGTGGATTAAAACTCAACTGTGTGGTCCCAGTCTTCCCATCTGAGCCCATAGCAAACTCAACTCTGGGTAGGAGCCAGTCGGGGCAGAAAAATCCCACATGACTCTGATGGAAATCGAACCCACGACCTCCCAGCCAGGAGTCCGCGATGCTAACCACTTCGCCACTGCAGCTCGTCTAATAATAACCATTTTCATGTTATTAACATTTCCCATAGGATAATAACTGTTTTCCTTTGGAAGACATTTATTATTGTATGTAAGGGAAATAGCTGTGATGAATCGAGAAAACCATACCCTAAGGAAAATAATAGTGATCGTTCAGAAAACAGTCATGATAACTGGTTTCCTTATTGTTTTTCTGCATGATAATGCTCCCCTGCCCCCAACACCAGAAAAACATTTTTCATCAGCTTCTGACCTTAGTATGATCTGGTGTTATTGGTGAGTCATCAGCCACATGGGGGAATACGTCCCACTACCCTGTTTCTGTGGATTTTGCAGAGGCCCCAGATTGCCATCAGTATCATTCACGGTACGCTCGACTGGATTGCAGCAAATATCACTCATTCTTTATAGTGTGAAAGTGTCCAGTGAATGGGAGGAGGTTATTTGAGAAAGGATTTAAAACAGCTAAGAGTCAGACTTGTGGAGAGGTGGTTTGTGCTATGGCTTTCATTATACTGTGGTATCAGCTGGTACATATATGTTTGCCACTTGTGTTTAGTTTAAAGGTTAAGTGTGTTTAGTACTGGATTCCTAATGCTGTCATTGTTCAAAGTATGGTCCATGTGTGAGAGCAGATCCATTGCACTTTTATTGTAAATGTAAGCCTTGATCATGTATGTATCATTATCATTCAGTTATGGGTTATCAGGTATGTTCCCTCTTGGGGTTGCAACCTTGCGGTGGTAAGGGGGCTTGCGTGATCCAGTGATCCCATAGGCTTTGCTGGTGGGGGCAATTATACTTGGATGGAAGGCTAGTTTTTTAAATGCTTTTAGGCCTTTAGTCATATTTCAGACTGGCCTAAGTGGTAGGAGTTGATGCCCCTGGTAGCGTCTCCCATGTCAGACAGGTTAAGGGTAAGGCTGTGACAAATAGTAACCGGCCTTTTTCCTATTCTATCTTCTGTCTTTCTCAGTGGATCTTTTCTATCTTCTTCTCCCCTTCAAGCCTTCTTTTCCACATTCTTCTTTCTCTGTGGTGTTCTTAAGATTTCACAGCGTTTGCCATGCGGTGCGACCTGTGACCCTGGTGATTGAGAGGGCAGGTGCTTTCAACACATCTTTTTGGCGGTACACTCTGGCCCAGGTGTGTTAGTCAGCTACCCCTGCATTGATTCTCAACCTTTTTTTTTGTCTTTGGAGCTAGCAACTTTGGCCCCCATTCATGAGAACAGGTTACAACATCTTTTCAAAACTTTTCCAAATGATGAACAGGCAAATGCTCACCCTGTCATCAGGCATTTCAAATGGGTCTCTTTATTTTCAGCGTGATATATCAGACGAGGATATCAGCAGCCATGATGCTCAGCGACTGAGCGTGATTTTTTAGGCAAATGCTCACCCTGTCATCAGGCATTTCAAATGGGTCTCTTTATTTTCAGCGTGATATATCAGACGAGGATATCAGCAGCCATGATGCTCAGCGACTGAGCGTGATTTTCTCTGAGCTGACGGCATGTAAGGACGACTCTCAGCAGCGGAGCTGGGCCCTGCATGAAGATGAGGACATCATTCGCGAGTACCTGGAAGAACTGCTGTCCATCCTGGTGAGCTGTTGGCCACTCATGTTAAGTTTGGTTCTATGGAAACAATGGGAAAACCATAACTGATCTAGGTGTTGGAGGGTAAGGAGAGACAGTGTGTATGTGTGTGTGTGGAGATGATCTCTTTGGGTGCCCTTTGGATTCGAGGAAAGGAGGAGAGGGGAGTTAGGCAGAAGCAGTGCTCAAATGCCTGACTATGCCCAGTTTGTCCATCAAAAGATATCCTTTTTTCATGCCCTCGGCTAAAATACTTGGAAGTTTTCATATTGTACAAGTGAATTTTTTTTTTTTTTTTGGGGGGGGGGGGAGGAAAGGGGGAGAGATGTCATCCTCAAATACTTGTAGTTATTACAAAAAATTTTTAATGCACAGAGTGATTTTCATGGACAGTACAATCTTTTTGCTTCTGGGAAAGTAACGGCCAGTGGGTTGGATATAGAAAACACTGTTAAGCTACAATAAAGTCCCAAATGTTTACAGTTTTGGTGGTCATTTCTCATGAGTTTGCTAACCTTAGACTGGAGACAGTATAATGAGTGAGACGTATGGCTGTGAATTCGGTATTTTCTCATACCACTGTGGGGTTTTTTCAGTACACATTCATCAGGTCAGTAAATCACTGTGAAACACCTCCATTTGTACATAATTTGTGAACTGCTATGGATAAAACAGTTCGTACAAAGAGTTGTTCTGTTAGCTGGCCACCGTGTTGCAGTGGTTAAAAGTCAACAGATTGTGGGTTGGAGGTTATGTGTTCGATTCCAATCTTTGTGAGACTTTTCAGCCCCGCTCCTATGTAGAGTTGAGTTTGTTATGAACTCCAAATGCAGGGCTCCCAGGTTGGTTGGTTTTGTTTTGTTTTGTTTTTATTGTGAGTAAATCAAAAGGTGGATAAATTCATTTTCATTTTCAGCAAGTGTTTTTCCAGTGTCTTTTGCTTGTCAAAGGCAGGACTTGATTGCAAAATTTTTTGAAGAGAGTGCTTATGTCTTGATAAAATTTCGTAATGTGTGGAAAAGTGTCTGCAGCAGCAAAGACTTTAGATAAAGAAGTTGTGTTTGTAGTAGCTTTCATGAAAAATCAGTGAGATGGTTGTGAGCACATGGTGCTCAAAGGCAGAGAGGCTGGCATAGCCCACAAAGTCTTGCGACGGTGTAAAGTCAACTGTTGTCAAGCAGGCTTCAGCACACTGTCAGAGTGCTTCAAGTCAGAGCGTCAGACAAGGCAGAAAAGATGTTCAGTCTTTCTTGCTCTCTGTCTGTGAGCGTTACAGTAAGTAGACTGTGCATCAAGCAGTTTTTCTTGGAATCTGACACCAGTGTGTATGAATTATTTGCCTCGTTACAAAGGATCGTAGGGTCACATTGCACTGTTTTGTATCTATAGTTGAAAAGTTTTCTGTAAGGTGGGGCATTCCCCGGGGCACCCTACATTTTCAGAGATTTCATTTGCCAGTTTAGACCCAGCATATGGGAAAACTGGAACCAGAGTTAAGTTTCATCCACTTAATGGATCCATCTATGAAGGTGCTACTCAATGCCTTGACCAACCACTGCAGGTGTCTGTATGTCTTGGGCCTGATTGCCATCAGGATATGTTACAAAAGGAAGTGTAGAGTACAGCCCTGTCACATAGCCACTTACTGTAATGGAACTGTATGGCATCATCTTCATTATCCTCATCGTCATCAGTCGGCATAGAAAAAAGGCTGCAAATTCTGTGACCCTTCATGCCCTGCTTTTGTGTTTTGATGTTCTCTCCATGTCTGTGCCCTTGTGAGTTTGTGTCAAGTACATTGTTGGCAGTTCAAGGGGACTGTTGTGGGATGGACGATCCATGGGGGATTCTCACTCACACTTGCTCTACAACAAATCAGTTTTCATCAGCAGGAGCCTAAGCAGATTGTGTCCTGTGCATGTTGGATGTGAACAGGCACCACTGAACACCAGTGAAGTGACTGCCAGGCAGTGCAGTGTTTCCTATGCAGGGCTGCGTCATGATGGTGACTGCTTCCTGTAGATGCCAGAGCTGCAGCACAACAACCCATGGACAGGGTGTGTGGCAGGAATAGGAACAAGTAGCTTGCAATAGTGCCACTGCGTGAGAAATGGAAAGAAAGAAGGAAGTAAGGAAAATGAGTGATCGATGTTGAACGATGCTGACTGGATGACACGGGAAACGACTGAATGAAGCGCCAGGTGGCAGCTCTTTAGTCGGCACTACCCAGGTAGGCAGCCCGTTGTGTAAACGAGTGTTGATTGTAAAAGCGCTTAGAGCTTGCCTTTAGCCGAGAATAGGCGCTATATAAGTATTCATTATTATTATTATTAGGACACTGAGACAGCAAAAAGAAAAAAAAATGGTTGAAGTATGGCTAAGTGTTCCTGTCCGGAGCTGACCTCAGTAGAAGGCTGAAGAGTGTAAGCAGTAAGCTGTCGTCAGTAGAAAAAGGTCTTAAGGTCTAATGTCTCTCACCATTTCCATTCTTTGTGTGTTTTGCAGGAGAACGCCAAACCTTCCATCTGCCGAAAAGTGGTGTCCCGAGACAATTACGATATTTTACACCACCTGGTTCAGTATTATCAGATGGTAAGACCATAGACAGCGACTATATATTATGCTACATGGTTAAGTATATCAGTTAGTAAAAGCACAGACAGCTATGACATATTATGCCGCATGATGAAGTATTACTAAATGGTAAGACTCGGACAGCTACTATGCATCATGCCACATGGTTAAATATGATCAGATGGTAAGGACATAGGTTGCTATATTATGTTACATGGCTAAGTATTACCATAATTATGGTAAAACATAGATCACTATTATGTATTACGCTTATGCTACATGATTGAATGTTACCAGATGGTAAGAACATTGATTGCTGTGATAGGTAATGCCACATCATTATGTAGTGTTTGATGTCAAGGGAGTAGACAACAACAAAGTCTGGTGACCAAGAAACATACTGAGCAGAATCCTGATAATCCTGTTTTGACATCAGTCTTAAGAGCACAAAACTTTCTTCAGCTCTGAGCTGATTATCCTGTTTTGACATCAGTCTTAAGAGCACAAAACTTCCTTCAGCTCAAGATAAATCCTGTTTTGTAGGTGATAAAGCCACACCTTGAATAGAATTCAAACATTGGAGTCATGACCTTGTTATAAGAGATCCTGTTTTATGTGGTGTATTGTGCAGGAGACGCGGGGGGCCCTGTGTAGGTTGCTGTTGAAGGTGTTTGGGGCCCTGTGTGGGTTGGAGAAGGAGGTGATCACTCAGCTCCTCTACTCTGTCCTACCTCTGGAGCTGGCACAAGAAATGACCATGCTCAATGAAGGTACCACAAAACATGGTCATGGAATATTTAATTGCGGTTTACCTTATTTGGAATTCTACTTCAGTGATAATTTCTACTTTGATATGTCTGATCTTTGATGTCTGTGACGTCCTTCCATGCATCAGTTTATGTTTTGGTTCTTTGATACACAATTATACTTCACTTCACTTCTATTTTTTATGTATCTCCAAAGAAATTAGGTGACCAAGAGACCCCACTAACTTTCAATGTGGGAGCCCAGCTGGTGATAAATTATCACAAAACAGCTTGGTGAGGGATTTTTGTTTCTTTACTCAGTTTCAGTAGATGATGCATGGATGACTTCGGTTTTGTTTTCACCTCAGGCATGAAATTTCTCCGATTTAGTCGGAAATTCCGACTAAATATTTCGCCGCTACCGACTAAAAAAAAAAGTTCCGACCAAAAATAAAAAATCCGAACATGAAAAGTAAAACGTGCGTCCGACTTTATTTGCGGGCATTTCGCAAACTGCGGTGTGTAAGTCAGCCAGCTCAATAGGCTACTTCCGGCAGATACGAACATCCGGGCGGTTCGCCTCAGCGTCGTTCAAAATGGCGAAGTTTGTGCAGCGCACCGGTTCAATACGCGAAAAAGAAGGTCTGAAGAACGATTGGCGTGGATTGGTTAGACAAACAAGTGGACGAGATATGCGTCGGCGATGTCTTCCGGAAACTGGAGGAGAACGGCTGTGCATTTTGCGTTCCCTGCCAGAAGAAAGTCAATTATGCGAATTGAGGTTTCAAGGCTTTGAGTGCACACCTCGAGAGGCCTTCTCACAAGAAGAACGCAAGTTCCGTGAAGGATAATACAACGATTGCAGGTAAATATACTTTTTTTCTTTTTTTACAAAGTGATTGTTTAGTCAAATGAAATCATGCTACATATAGCTTCGCGACCTGATTTGAAAAAAAGTGGCATACTTAGATTGAAACTCTCAGTGTCTCTCTCTCTCTCTCTCTCTCTGGGTCTCTCTCTCTCTTCTCTCTCTCTCTCTCTCTTCTCTCTCTCTCTCTTCTCTCTCTCTCTCTACTTTCCTTCTCTCTCTCTCTCTCTCTCTCTCTCTCTCTGGGTCTCTCTCTCTCTCTCTCTCTCTCTCTCTCTCTTTCTCTCAGTTTTCTCTCTCTCTCTCTCTCTCTCTCTCTCTCTCTCTGAGTCTCTCTCTCTCTCTCTCTCGCTCTCTCTCTCTCTCTTTCTCTCGGTTTTCTCTCTCTTTCTCTCGGTTTCTCTCTCTCTCTCTCTCTCTCTCTCTCTCTCTCTTCTCCTCTGAGTCTCTCTCTCTCTCTCTCTCTCTCTCTCTTTCTCTTTCTCTCGTTTTCCTCACTCTTTCTCTCCGGTTTTCTCTCTCTCTCTCTCTCTCTCTCTCTCTCTCTCTCTCTCTCTCATCTGTCTCTCTCTCTTCTCTCTCTCTCTCTCTCCTCTCTCTCTCTCTCTCTCTCTCTCTCTCTCTTTACACATACCCGTATTGTGTGTACAGTATGACAGTGGGTTAGTGTGTGTGTGTGGTGTGTGTGTGTGTGTGTGTGTGTGTGTGTGTGTGTGTGTGTGCGCTCGCCTGTGTATGTATATGTGTGTGTGTGTGTGCTGACACAATTTATATTTTTTATGTTGATGATGCGTTATGTATTTTTATTCACTATTTTGTTTTTCTTCCTTTGTATGTGGGCATGGTGTAAAAGACAGTTTGTGCTTATAACCATCTTTCCCAATAAAATGAGTTCAAGTTGTTCTGTGTCTGTCTGTCTGTCTGTCTGTCTCTCTCTCTCTCTCTCTCTCACACACACACACACACACACACACACACACACACACACACACCACACACTGTAGTACTTGTTTCTCACTACTTCAAATGACACCAAGGCCAACAGCTGAAACAAGTTGATTTCAGAAAAAAAAACAGTGCCCCCTTCTCCTCCCCCCCCTTTCCAAAATGACAAGATTTATTCATTTATTCATTGGATACAATGAGAAAGACAGAGAGAGACAGAGAGAGAGAGAATTCTAGAGTCTGTGCTTGCAAGTCATGCCTAATTTTTTCAATGGTGTGTGTGTGTGTGGTGTGTGTGTGTGTGTGTTCCTCCTTTATTAAACAGTAAGTGTGTGCTTTGAAGCAATGTTCATGACTTGTGAATACCCGGTGAATAATGCAAATGCTTTACAATTAATTTCTTAAAATTATAATAAAAATTATAAAAAAGTTAAATTATTTCCTTCTTCATCAGACACGGGTCGCAATTCCTGTGGGCACCCCCAATATAATCAATCATAGCAACTTTCAAAACCTGCTTATCTAGGTATGGGGGTTGTGTTGTGTGTGTGTGTGGGGGGGCTCTTTTTTATCCCACCCTATCTTGATGGCTATATATAATAGTCATTTGTATCATTTTCAGGTGAGGTGGTGAGCGAGGTCCAGAGTGGTTATGGCATTTGTCCATCTGCAAAAGCAGCTGCAGCGACAAAGACAACCATCAGTTTACCCACTGATACCAAGCATCCCTCGCTGCAGCAAAGAATCTGCAACTTGGAGGCTTTTACCTTGGCTTTCATGGCGGAAACTAACCAGTCGCTGGCAACTGTTCCGAAGCTCGTTGACTATGCAAAAGTAGGTAATCTTTTAAATCACTATTTTTGGCTTATGTATGTATACACAAAGTAGGTCTCTGGAGTGTGTGTGTGTGTGTGTATCGTGGTGTGTGTGTGTGACTGTGTGTGTGTGTGTGTGTGTGTGTGACTGTGTGTGTGTGTGTGTGTGTGTGTGTGTGTGTGTGTGTGCATGCGTGTGTGTGTGTGTATGTGTGGTGTGTGTGTGTGTGCTCCTAGATTTATGAATGATGGGAGTAATGAATGAGACTGACAAAATCTGTGTCTGCATGTACCTGCATGTATCTTTTTTTTCCGCAGGCTATGGCTCGTGACGTCAGGGCACTGGAGCAGCTGAAGATGTCACGCACGGCAGCTTCGTACAAGCTCCGGTACGGGCTTGGGAAAACGGTGCAAGACTCGCTGCTAGATGAACTGAGGAGCTGCTGCTTCAGCCTCAACATTGACGAAGCGACCAGCAAGACCAGCATGAGAGTCCTCACTGTCATGGTCAGCCACTTCTCGCCTTCGTTTCAGAGGATAATGATTCATCACCTAGGCTCCATTAGCCTTCGGAAAGTGAATGCAGAAACCATATTCCGAGAACTTGTGAAACTGGTACTCGTCTTGAACTCCCATGGGAGAACTTGGTGTCTGTGTTATTGGATTCCTGCAGTGTCATGAGGGGCCCCAAGGCAGGTTTGGAGGTAAAGCTTCGTGAAGTAGCACCACAGCTCCTTGACATTGATGGAGACACATGCCACCATGCACACAATGCTTCCAGGAAATTCTGTGCTGAATTTGGAGGGGAAGTTGAGCAGCTTCTGAAAGACCTGCACACCCACTTCAGATGGAGCGTGGACCAGAAAGAACTCCTCGCTGACCTCTGCCATATCATCGGCATCGCCCCATCTGCACTCTTGCAGTACGTGCCACATCGCTGGCTGTCAGTGTATGATGTGACAGTGAGAGCGTTGGAGCAGTTCGATGCCATCACGCTGTTCTTCTTCAGCTTTCTCTCTTCAAAAGACCAGGAGATCTACAAAGACATTGTGGTGAACGTTATGGATCAGCACAGTGTTGAAGAGCAAGGCCGGGAGTCTGTGAGCAAGATCCAGAGAGACCTTTCCAAGAAGGCGGCCACCTTCACAGCTGATGGGAAAGCAAGGAAGGACAGGGTGATCCAGGCAGTGTTTGTAATGCGACCACACACCCTCCTCACTATGAAGGTCTTCCAAGCCATACTGCCCAGCCTCAAAGAGTATGTGAAGCTCTTTCAGAGCAGGAAGCCAATGATCCATACTCTTCTGCGAGAACAGCACAGGCTCCTGGAAGATTTCTTTCTCCTTCTTTGTAGATCCCACAGCTCTGAGGAAACACAGGATGGCTGCAAAACCTGGCAAGTCCTACTTGAAGACCCTGGACCTGGACGATGTGGAGAACCTGCAGCGGCGATCCCTTATGTTTGTCGGCGAAGCCACACAGAAGTTGATGAGAGAGCAGCTGAAGAAAAAGCCTGTCGTCACAACTGCAGTCAGGCAGTCATTTCTGAAGAAAGTCCGGTCCGCTTTCGTTGCATGTGGGAAGTGCCTTCAGATGAAGATGCCACTTGACAATGAGAACCTATCCATCTGTTCTGCTCTTGACCCCAAACAGAGGTATCGCGGTTCAACATTGGAGTGCCTGCTTCAAATCCCAAGCAAAGTGCCTTCAGTGGAGGACTGTGACGAATTTCAAAAAGAAGTTAGGTCCCACATCATGTCGCAGACACTTGAGTTGGAAGACACTGATGTTCCCGTGGACACCTGGTGGGCTGTGGTTGGCACAAGGTATCCCATGCTGAGCAAAGGAGCAAAGGCACTCTTGAGCTGTTTCCATGGACCCATAGTGGAAGGAGCTTCAGTGCCATGAGTGAGATCATGGATTCTCAGTCATCTCAGATGAGTGTAGAGACCTACTCCGTTGCCCAGACTGTTAGGACTCACTTGATGGCTAGGGAGCAGACTGCTGTGCAGGCCTATGGAAAGAAGAACCCAGTTACTGACCCAGTGGACAGGAAGCTGTTCAAAAACCTGAAGGATGCTTGCAGTGTTAACCACCAAAGGCAACAAGAGGACCGTGCTGCAAGAATCGCCAAAAAAAGACACCTGGTGTCTGGTGCAAAGGAGAAGCCTATGGAGTCAGCTCCAGCAACGTCAGCCCCCAAAGCCAGCAAAAGTAAGAGGCCTGCAAAAACTCAGACTGCTGGACCTACACCAACTACGAAGAGCTACTTCCAGAAGCTGGCTCTTGACCTTGAGAAAGCTGCAGGAGAATCATTTTATAATCTTCAGTGCTTGGCAAGGAAAGTTGAGAGGCAGCTGGAAGGTGAAATCGTAATGCAGGACTTGGAAGCCAAGGACTATCTTCATGACAAGAATGCCGTCTACCCTGCTAATGCTCCACCTCTTGTTCCTGTACAGGTGCTTGGGATGGTAATTGTCTCCCGCGATGCTGTTCTTTGCTAGCATGTGGTTCAGAAGGCTGACACCAAGAAATGAGAGCAAGGATTGTTATAGAATTGGTGGTTCACGAGACGTTCTATCTGGACAACAGCAGTTTACTGGGCCCAGGGACTGATTGTGAAAACTCATCTGAAGGCCCCAATCTTCCAAAAGAATATGCCTCACGATCCGATGAGTACATTCTGCAAGACCTGACACCAGCTGTGTCCAGGACGGGGAAATCGTGATGGTATTGCTTAAGTGCACTAAGTTGATGTATTATTAGTCAGGCTTAACACACCAAGGGTATCGTTGCACTCATACACGCATATGCACACTCATGCGCACACCAAACATTCACCTCTCTCTGGGAATGGGATGTCACGCATTCGTTTCTCTTCTAACACGACTGAGAACAAGAAATACAATTTCTATGCTACTTATAATTAATCATGTACAATCAAATCACACACAATGAAATATCAAAACATAAAAGATCAATACATCCTAATCCCGGGTTATAATGAAAATGACTTCTTACCTGGCCAGGTTTTCACACACACAACCACGCTTTCACACCACACCACAGTTCTTGAAAAAAAGTCTCTTCACGTCTTCTTCAGCACTGCTTGATGGTGATGCCCTTGGTTGACTGGCTCCAGGCTTCAGGACTGGGTCTTCGTGGTCGTCTCTGGGATCTCGACGTCGAACTCTTCTTCGTTTTCTTCACCCACCTCTGGGTTCAAATTCAGTTTGTCTGTCTTCACCCACCTCTGGGCTTCAAACTTAGTTTCCTTCTCTTCCAGCTTGTCTTTAACTCTAAGACCTTGCTGTCTCTTCTATCTCCCAGACCACGTTTCTCTCGACCCTTTCTCTGTCCTGCTCACTCCTCTGCCTTCTCTCTCTCTCTCCTGGTGTTCTTCTCCCCTCATGTTGTTCTCCCTCAGTTTATATAGGGAGGGAAACAAAGGATTCCCCTTCGGGCCATGCCTTTGTCCACGCTGCTTCTCAAACCCCTAGTTCACAAGTACCCTGAATTCTCCATTCGCTACATTCTCCCACACATCAGCCTTTACACACACACCCTACCTAATTGATTAGCAAACACACACTTAGCACCAGATGGACATCGAAAATTCCCACCGACTTCGGTGGTCACTTAACACAGTAATTATCTTAATGAGGGCTACTACAACCTCCACACGCATTCAGCCAGCCTGACAATAGAACCAACACAGTGACCCACGGCAATACCATCCGAATGAATCCAAGACTCCTGCTCTTCACTTGACTGTTTACACAAGAACATCAGCTGACTGAGCATTTAGCACTCACTTGGAGCGCCGAGGTCGTAGTGGTTACATCCCTCCCCCCTTTCGCCACCGGGCAGGTCCGAACTCTCTCCTAGGTGTCTTCTGTCACCTGGCCATTTCGGCCTCCTTCACACAGTTCGGCCGTGTGCGTTGGGTAAGGTACCCTGGTTAATTGGCCTATTACCTATAATTGGTCTATTACCTATTTGTATACTACGTACAACGTCCCTTTGCCTCCAAGAGTCTAATGCCTTTTGTGAGAGGTTTCACGCTCCTTGACAAGCTGCCATCAAAGAAATCTTCCGGAAGGAAGTGCAGAAGGTCACGAAACCTAGCACATTCATGGGTATCTGGCAGCTGCATGCCATGGCCAGCGTCCTTGGTTCAAGGCTACTGTCAGTATGCCCCCCATTTGGAGAAGACGACACACATCAGCTTCTCAACAGAACTTTGAATCCCAGACTTCAGCGCAGAAATCCTTCAGACCCCACAAGTGTTCCTGCCGTACTCTGGTCACACACCTCTAGAAAAGCAGTGGAAAAGAACTGGAGACCAAACCACTTGGTTGTGTGTCTCCCAGCTCCAGGCACTGTCCAAGGCCAAGTAGCATCATCTCAGCCACAGCAAGCATCCAAAAAGAGGAAGGCCTCGTCGCAATCAGGAGACATCAGAAGCTTCTTCGCAGTGACTCCTGAGAAACATGCGAAGCATTGAGAGACAGAAACTGCTTGAGATCTGACAGATTGGTTTATAGCAGCTAACAACTCACCTACTGTACTGCACTGTGTTAAATGAACGGAGTATACTAGATTTCTTTGTGTGAACAAAGCAGGTTTTGGCTATTGCAATATTGGACTGGATAATTTGAATTGCAACTGTGGGTTAGCTGCATAGAGCCTTAAAGAGTTTTAAGAGGGCCTTGGTTAGGGTTTCATACTAGGTCGACACATGATACACAGTTTGTTTCAATGTGGCCTGGCTGTTGTAAAGTAGTGTTATTGGCTGAGAATTGTCTCTGTAAATAAGTATTGAACTTTTGAGAAATCTTATCCACCAGCTGCTATTAAGGAAGTGTAGAAGTCCACGAAATCCGTCACGTACATGGGTATCTGGGAACTGCAGACTGTGGCTAGTGTCCTTGGATCAACGGTTGATGGCAGCTTTCTTCTGGCACTTTATCAGATAATGACTGAAGTTGTATGGATTTTTTCCTGTGTACAATACTAGTTGTGGATATTTGTGTACAAGAAGTCATTAGATTAGATAGTGGATGTAGATCAGGTAGCCATGGCCATAGAGCCTATGAATTTGAAGAAGACATTGGAGCTGTCTGATTGGCATCCTTGTTGAATTTGCCTGTCTTTTTTTTACACATCTTAACTACAGAATAATGCGTAGTTTTAGGCCTTTTTTGCATGAAAAACCGTCAGCTTCAGGGGGCGCTGCCCCCTGACCCCGCCAGGGCTTTGCCCCTGGACCCCACTGGGGGCCTCCACAGGCCCCCAGACCCCCACTGATTTTTTTAGATTTTTTTAGTGCTCTGCACTTTCATGCCTGCACCTGCACTTCCCCTGATACGATCTTGTCAAAATAATTACCACATCAGTCGGAGAATGCTGGTAGTTTATTTGCTGATCACTGATACAATCTTGTCATAATAATTACCACATCAGTCGGAGAATGCTGGTAGTTTATTTGCTGATCACTGATACGATCTTGTCAAAATGATTACCACATCAGTCGGAGAATGCTGGTAGTTTATTTGCTGATCACTGATACAATCTTGTCATAATAATTACCACATCAGTCGGAGAATGCTGGTAGTTTTATTTGCTGATCACTGATAGAATCTTGTCATAATCATTACCACATCAGTCGGAGAATGCTGGTAGTTTATTTGCTGATCACTGATACAATCTTGTCATAATAATTACCACATCAGTCGGAGAATCCTGGTAGTTTATTTGCTGATCACTGATACAATCTTGTCATAATAATTACATCAGTCGGAGAATGCTGGTAGTTTATTTGCTGATCACTGATACAATCTTGTCATAATCATTACCACATCAGTCGGAGAATGCTGGTAGTTTATTTGCTGATCACTGATACAATCTTGTCATAATAATTACCACATCAGTCGGAGAATGCTGGTAGTTTTTTTGCTGATCACTGATACAATCTTGTCATAATAATTACCACATCAGTCGGAGAATGGTGGTAGTTTTTTTGCTGATCACTGATACAATCTTGTCAAAATAATTACCACATCAGTCGGAGAATGCTGGTAGTTTATTTGCTGATCACTGATACAATCTTGTCATAATAATTACCACATCAGTCGGAGATGCTGGTAGTTTATTTGCTGATCACTGATACAATCTTGTCATAATAATTACCACATCAGTCGGAGAATGCGGTAGTTTTTTGCTGATCACTGATACAATCTTGTCATAATAATTACCACATCAGTCGGAGAATGCTGGTAGTTTTTTTGCTGATCACTGATACAATCTTGTCATAATAATTACCACATCAGTCGGAGAATGCTGGTAGTTTATTTGCTGATCACTGATACAATCTTGTCAAAATAATTACCACATCAGTTGGAGAATGCTGGTAGTTTATTTGCTGATCACTGATAGAATCTTGTCAAAATAATTACCACATCAGTCGGAGAATGCTGGTAGTTTATTTGCTGATCACTGATACAATCTTGTCAAAATAATTACCACATCAGTCGGAGAATGCTGGTAGTTTATTTGCTGATCACTGATACAATCTTGTCATAATAATTACCACATCAGTCGGAGAATGCTGGTAGTTTATTTGCTGATCACTGATACAATCTTGTCATAATAATTACATCAGTCGGAGAATGCTGGTAGTTATTTGCTGATCACTGATACAATCTTGTCATAATAATTACCACATCAGTCGGAGAATGCTGGTAGTTTATTTTGCTGATCACTGATACAATCTTGTCATAATAATTACCACATCAGTCGGAGAATGCTGGTAGTTTATTGCTGATCACTGATACAATCTTGTCAAAATAATTACCACATCAGTCGGAGAATGCTGGTAGTTTATTTGCTGATCACTGATACAATCTTGTCAAAATAATTACCACATCAGTCGGAGAATGCTGGTAGTTTATTTGCTGATCACTGATACAATCTTGGCAAAATAATTACCACATCAGTCGGAGAATGCTGGTAGTTTATTTGCTGATCACTGATACAATCTTGTCAAAATGATTACCACATCAGTCGGAGAATGCTGGTAGTTTATTTGCTGATCACTGATAGAATCTTGTCATAATAATTACCACATCAGTCGGAGAATGCTGGTAGTTTATTTGCTGATCACTGATACAATCTTGTCATAATAATTACCACATCAGTCGGAGAATGCTGGTAGTTTATTTGCTGATCAGTTTAGCCGGTGTCATCAAGTGAGAAACCTTCAAATTTGAAGAAGACACTGAGAAGACTGTAGAGGAGAGAGGAGTTTTCTAAAAAGTACTTTAAATTTGGATGAGGAGTACACCCAACGGCAAATTCAAGATGCATTGATCTGCATTGTAGGGGTGGGGAAGGGGTATGTGAAGGACCCAGTTGGCTACTTGTAGGGTTTTTTTTTTTCTTTAATTTTTTTTTTTTTACCGTCTTCCCTCTTTCATGCTTTCTTCTGTGTCTTCCTGACTTTGCTGTTGTGATTTCTGGGATATGAACTGGCAGTGTGTGTGTGTGTGTGTGTTGATCAGATCTACAACGTGTGTGCTACGTAGCCCTGGTAATGACCATGCTGTTCTCCACGGGGGGATAACGTCTCCACTGCTGTCACAGGTAGACAAAGAAGTTCTGAGCCAGCTGGGTTGTGTGTTCTTGGTCCTACTACTGTGAAAAGGAGTGGAGATTGAACTTAGCTTCCTTGCCCCACTCCTATTCCTGGTCGTCACAATGAGAGGGAGAGTCTGGATTGAATCTATTTTCCCTCCTCCCCACCCCCCCCCCCCCCTCCCTCCCACCCCACGGCTCCCTGCCCAGCCTCCCTGTCCATGGTCATACCACTGTGAGACTGCAGATTGAACCTAGTGTGCCTCACAACACTTCCCAGTTTCTGGTCATACCGTTGTGAAAGGGGGTGGGGATTGAACCTAGCTTTCCTACACCCCGCTCCCCTGTTCCGGGTCATACCATTGTGAAAGGGAGTGGGGATTGAACCTAGCTTGCCTCACCCCGCTCTCCTGTTCCGGGTCATACCATTTTGAAAGGGAGTGGGGATTGAACCTAGCTTTCCTCACCCCGCTCCCCTGTTCCGGTCATACCATTGTGAAAGGGAGTGGGGGTTGAACCTAGCTTGCCTCACCCCACTCCCCTGTTCCGGGTCATACCATTGTGAAAGGGAGTGGGGATTGAACCTAGCTTTCCACACCCCGCTCCCCTGTTCCGGGTCATACCATTGTGAAAGGGAGTGGGGATTGAACCTAGCTTTCCTCACCCCGCTCCCCTGTTCCGGGTCATACCATTGTGAAAGGGAGTGGAGATTGAACCTAGCTTGCCTCGCCCCACTCCCCTGTTCCGGGTCATACCATTGTGAAAGGGAGTGGGGATTGAACCTAGCTTTCCTCACCCCACTCCCCTGTTCCGGGTCATACCATTGTGAAAGGGAGTGGGGATTGAACCTAGCTTTCCTCACCTTACTCCCCTGTTCCGGTCATACCATTGTGAAAGGAAAGGGGATTGAACCTAGCATTCCTTACCTTCCCCTGGCCCCAAAGTTTTAATTCATCAGTAAATTTACAATTTCATTTTTCACCATTTGTGTAGTAATGAATATGCATACTCTGTCTTTTTGTCCTTGCACCTTTTTCTCTATCCTCTTTCCATTTTGGAAATTTTTTTCATTCAATTTTAGTCTCATTGAAGTTTTACTTTTTCTGTATCCCCATTTTTTTTTTCTTTTAATGAATAACAGCCTATTTTGTCAAGACAAAACAATCAGGATGTATTGAAAGGAAAGTTTGAATAAAAAAACAAGAATGTTAACATGAAGCATGTTGAATGTTTACAGACTGCTGTCTAGAAAAGGAAAGATGGAGTTGATATCTTTGTATGTGTGTCAGGGTGTGTCCAAATGAGGATTGAAGAAAAGTATGGGGAGGTAAGGGGGATATCATTATATACATGTGAGGATAGTGATGAGTCTGCACACGTTGCTGTCTCTAGCTTCAGAAGCATCTATTAACGGCGCTTCCTCTTTGCCCCCAGACAAGCTGAACGAAGAGTTCTTCCTCCACATTCTCCACCTGATCGAAAACCCTCCTTCGCCTCAGTTTGAAGACGAGGCAGTGGACTTGCTGATCTCATTCATGCTGGCCTTCAACCTTCACCTGACCTCTGTGGACACCAACGTGGTGCTGCGCTCCCTGGCCACTGTGGGCACGCCCAAGGTCTTCACAGAGCGCATCATGGTGTGGATCAACAGGGGAGGTCAGTGCAAGCGGAGTTGTTTCTGCGGGAGTTATCTAGTGGAGAGACTGATTTGCGCTGTAAGATCATATCTTTTTCTTCTTTTTTTTTTTTTAAACTCGAATTCTTGTAAAGGTCTGGCACCCAGCTGTGTCAGCCATCTTGTACACCTGCTCAGCTCTCGAAGTCAGGGTTGTGCATCTAGACTGCTCAAACCATGGATCATCATCCAGCATGCACGTCTACTCTGCACACGTTCCACATCATGTTAAGCTCTATAAGGACATGCAGCTGTAAACAAACTTTATAGTAAAAATGAAGGGGTCTCCTGTGTCCAAAGCAGCCTGTTCATGACGTGATAATGCACACCCAGAAACAAACCAGTATTCATGGATGGTATAGCATGTGCGCTGGGTTTTTTTTTTTTTAAATAAGTGATATGATGGATCAGAGGGCTAGAATGGAAGGGATGAGTAGATTGAGGAATAGTTGTGTCTGCATTCTGATCCAGTGAAAAGGTAGGAAATAACACTATCAGACAATTTTTCTATTAAAGTGGCTGTGCTAGTTCGCAATGCTCATTCATAAAAGCAGGAACACTGGATGACAGAATGGTAATTCCATTTGTAGAATGCCTTCCCTACCACCCCGCCCCCCCCCCCCCCCACCCTTACCCTGCCCCCCACAGAATTATGTTAGACCTGTCAAAATGGATACTTACTTTGAGAATGCATACACATTGCAGAGTTGTTCCTTTAAAGCTGTGAAGTAAAAGGGCTGGCTTTTTAAGTGGAAACTGTCACGTGCTGCCATTGGAAATCCATATTTCAGAGGACCCCCGTCAAGATGTTTGACTTCAAGCCTGCCCCGCCCAATGCTGTGCTCAAGCTGTTTCTCGACCTTTACAGCGACCTCACCACTTCCGACCTTCTGTACACCAACGATGCCAAAGTTCTCATGGATGTCATTGTGGGTCGACTGTCCAACTTGGGACCTGCTGATAAGGTACATTGGGCGTTTGTGTGTGAGGCTGTGTGTGAATGGGGCATAGCTGTTTGTTAACATTTTTTTTAAGTGTGAATATTGAAAGAAATCAGCCTGCTGGCAACAGTCAGTATTTGAATTTTGACAGGACTGGCGTGTGAGGAATTAATTTCTTACTCCATCCGCCCACCAGCCTCGATTATGACAGTGTTGCAATGAAAGAATTGCTTCCAACATTGTCACCAGTGGACTCCATCATTTGTCTGACCCTCCCTCCCTGTCTCTCTCTCTCTCTGTCTCTCTCTCTCTCTTTCTCTTCCTGTCTCTCGTTCTTTCTCATTCTCTCTCTTTCACTTGTGATTGGTCACATAAGTGTGTGTTTGATGACATCACAAAAGTTTTATGCCAAGTATTGCACTTTTCCCCCTTCAGAACAGACTGGCAATTTTCCGTGTAGAGATACTGCCAGTTTTTATGTTTACTGGGATGCTTTCTGAACACTCACGGCCAGAAGTGACTGTAGCAGGATTCTGTGTGTGACCTGGGTTTTCCTGGCATATGACTCACTATGACTCCTATGTATGTGACATATATAATGTGGATTACTGCATCAGGATCCATCAGTATATCCCCTTTATGTTGACAAATCTTTGAGAAGGATTTAAAAGGATTCCACTTTTCACAACTTGTCTGACAACTTCATAAACTTATGTTCAAACTTCAGCATTTTTCATATGATTATCTCAGGTATGTTTTCTGTTTTTTTTTTTTGTTTTTTTGTTTGTTTCCTTGTTTTGTTTTGCCTCATTTTCTGTTGTTTTTTGTTTGTTTGTTTCCGTGTTTTGTTTTGCCTCATTTTCTGTTGTTTTTTGTTTGTTTGTTTCCGTGTTTTGTTTTGCCTCATTTCTGTTGTTTTTTGTTTGTTTGTTTCCGTGTTTTGTTTTGCCTCATTTTCTGTTGTTTTTTGTTTGTTTGTTTCCGTGTTTTGTTTTGCCTCATTTTCTGTTGTTTTTTGTTTTGTTTGTTTCCGTGTTTTGTTTTGCCTCATTTTCTGTTGTTTTTGTTTGTTTCCGTGTTTTGTTTTGCCTCATTCTGTAAGAGAGACAGTAGTGGAAAAACTCTTTGAGTGAAAAGAGATTTTCCAGACCGTAGGTACTTCATGGTGATATTTTACATCAGGGTTAGATGCTTTTATGACCAAAAATTCAGTGAATTGTAGATTAGCTTTAGGTCCCCCCCCCCCCCCCCCCCCCCCCCCCCCCCCCCGCCCCCCCCCCCCCCTCCGCCTGGCTCCTGATCCCCGTCTTTAACCTTTCGGATATATAGTGACAAATAAAGAGAAAACTTGAAATGGGAATATCCCCCAGTCCTTGTATTCCTGTTGGTGTTTGCGATGTGTCAGGTACGTTCCCTGTTCCTGGTGCTGTGCCAACGTGTGGTCAACAACTCCTCCTACACGGAGCACCAGCACCGCCTGCCAGAGCTTCAGCTGTGTCTGCAGACTATTTGTGAGGAGGAGGCTCACACCCCTGATGATAAACGCGTGGCTCACGACATCTTGACCAGTCACCCGGACATCTTCGCCCAGTGCTGATGCAACTGGCGATAACCGCAGCCTCGTGCCAAGTCTTTGTGTTGTGATTGGTGCATTGAGAGTTACTGGTCCAGGGTCAGGTCGTGCTGGTATGTATTTGATCTGATAACATGATCACTGCTTAACCACTACGCTGTGTTCTGTACATACGACCCTTGAGCTTTAGTGTGTGTATGTAGACGAGGCTTTATGACTTTTTCATGCTGTGATTGCATCGGAAAGAGCTGGTTTTCAGTTTTTGTTGGGTCCTAGATGTGCATGATCATTCCGTTGTTTTTGTTTATGGTGGTTTCCAAGGAGCCGACCGATTGTACATCGCCCAGAACTTTGAGGGGGAGTCTTTTTTTTGTCAGCAGCGTACTGTGCCAGTGTGGGGCTGTGGACACGGTAAGAGGATAGGGGTGTGCAAAAATGGAGAATCTCATGGAGGTTGTAACATGAGGGAGGGAGGAGTGCCGAAGGTAGGAAGCCATCATGTTGACATAGTGAATACAGACATTTCATACTTCTCAGTATGTCCATGGACCGAGAATCTCAAATTTGCCATGAGAATTGAAACGACCACCAAAAAAAAAGCGAAAGCTTTGAAGAGTATGTTGCTGTAGAGCAGGGTGGCGATCAGATAGCATCTTTGATCAAGAAGTGGGATGGTTTTGGGTTGACGGCAGAGTCCATTATCCTTTTCTCCCCCTTCTCCATGCGCAGATGAAGTGATGATTAAGGCGTTAGTTTTTCATACCCAACACAGTAAACCAGCTTTCATGTGCACCGGGCACTTAGCACTGCCATGTTACATAACCAACAGTAAACCAGATCGCATATGCACCATCGACATAGCACTATTAGTCTTTCATATCCAACGATAAATCAGCTAACATGTGCGTCAGCCACATACAACATGTAAAAGAACCCATGGCAACAGAAGAAGACCATAAGAGCTCAGTCGGTAAAGTGCCAGACTTGTGATTTTGGGGTTGTGGATTCAAATCTCTGATAGGCTGTTTCAGTACAAGGGTATTTTTCTCTCCAGAGTAAATATTTGTTTTGATTCCATTTCTGAAAAAATCTTCTGAAAGAGGCTATAAACTCGGGTTCCGTGTATGAATGCACGCTTAACTTTTTGTGCACACGCAAAGTTGCGCAATCGACTTTTGGAAGAGAAGGCCAGTTTAGCCATTGGTATGGATAACGTATACAGACAGCACACATTCTTCATGAAAAATTGAAGGAATGAGAAAGAAAAAAAAGATAGTGACCGATGGTCAATGGAGGACCAGGGAGACGACTGAATACAGCACCAGCAGGGAGCGCTTAAGTTGGTTGTACACAGGTAGGCAACCTATTAAGAGCATGGACTGTAAAGCGATTACAGCTTGGTCTCTAAGTAGTCCAACCGAGTGTAGCCACTTAATATGTATGCTCAGCAATAATGATAATAATAACTAAATAAGAGATGTTGGTCACAACAATCTGCAGAACAAAAAACAAAACAAAAAAGAGTTCGAAAAGTATGTGCATGCTGACAGAAGAAAAAAAATCGGGCAATGTGCCTTTTAATTTTTTCTCTCTTTCATTATGCCGTCCACTTTTTTCTCTTTTTTCAATAGCCTTTATAGCATATTCATCTGTCTTTGTTCTACAAAGTCATTACATTTGTTCTGTCTGTGGGCTTTCAGTGTGAAGTATGTCCTGCCTTCTGGACATTCTGAACTGGTCATTTTTCTCTTGTCTGTCACTCTCTTTGAATGTCCATTTCAACTTTTTTCCCTCTGCTTTTACTGTTTGCTGTTCTCCGGCACTTTGGGGGAGATTCCCTCTCCCCTGTCAGCATTGATGTGGCCCACCCAACCTCCTGTGGTTCTGGACAGCCATGACACTTTCTCTCATGTTTATAGTTTGTGACATGCTCTTTCATGTGTGTGTTTGTGTGTAAAACTTTGCAAGCAGGCAGAAAGATTTATCACATGGATTGGTCTAGTGCTAACAGTTCTGCAGTGATGCAGATTTTTTTTTTGTTTTTTTTTTGTTGCATTGACATTTTGTTCTTAATAAACAGACTGGCTGGTGCGCTGCACAGCCTAGTTTAATGTAGTGTTAGGATGTCTGTAATTCAACAGTCCTGTTAAAAGGGACATACATTTATATCATTTCTAGTTCAGTTCATGATTTTATATTGCCCACTGCAGGGCACCCTATCAGGGCTGGCATCTTGACCAGATGGAGTCCATACATGTGTGGTTAAAAAAAGGAATTATGTTGATAAACCAGTGTCTTTGGAATATACTCATGTCTTAAGTATGAATCTGTTTTCCGCAAGATCGATGATCACATCTTAAGAAGAAAATATTTCTTTTAGAAACTCATTCATCACATCCGATGGAACATCCCTAAACAAGGCCTTTATAGAGTCTGCTATGAAGTTGCCATGTTGAAGGTCATGTAAATTCCAACACTGTAAGAGCATGGTTTCACAGTGAGTGACATCACATGGTATGTGGCTTTGAACCACCTTACATTTTAAAAGGTAGAGCACATTACATAGTTGCCTGAGTGTAATCAGTTCAGCTTACATTTTAAAAGGTAGAGCACATTACATAGTGGCCTGAGTGTAATCAGTTCAGAACGGTTTGGACTTTACGGCCACCAGCGGCAAGATGATGGAATTCTTTCAGGTTTGAACAGATCTGAAAAAGTTTAATTTTGGTTAGTGTATTCCCGTTCTCTTGCCAGAGGTCTTAACTGTGACTGTGACCTGTGGGGTGATGCATGATCTACACTTCATTGCTTCCAAGTGGGGAAGAGAGGGTTTTGTTTACAAAAAACAGATAAATGAATCTGGTTTCTTGTGTCATCTGCAGTGCTGCTGACGAAATGGTAACCAAGATAATCATCTAATCCACAAGCCCTATCTTTGAATTTGAAATACCGCTAGTGTGTTATTTAAAAAAAAATTTCGTCGAATATGAAATACGGCCAGTGTGTTTGTTAAAAAATTTTTCGTCGAATTTGAAATACCGCTAGTATGTTGCTTAATTTTTTTTTTTCGTCTCCTCTTTTCAGCCTGGTGTCAGCCCTGACATGAGCATTGCAGTCAGCTGGGCTAGAAACATGACTGGACCCTGTTCTCCTCGCCCATGATCTTGACACAGGCATAACATCAGTGAAGATTCTCTGCCCAGCTGGGAAATCTTGGGACTTAAAATACACACAACATCCAAGCAGTGTCACATTGGATTGTTTCCCTTGCTGGACACTTGGACATCATACAGGCCAGTGTTTGGATGCTGGTGAAGCTCCACAGTTGATTTATTTAATTACCACCCTTAGTAGAGCCATGAGCGTGGCCGTGTGTAAACATACAGGTAGACTTCATAACAGTGAGTGTAGCCCTTAGTAGACTTCATAACACCGAGTGTAGCCCTTAGTTTTACCTGAACAGTATTCCTCTTCTCTTTTGATGATAACAAAGGGCATTATTGAATCATAGCATATTGTATCAGCTTTATTAAATGTAATGCTAACAAGGATAGGGGTTTGCCTTGATTGAAAATTTGAAAAAACATGAATATACATGGTTTTTGTGATTCTGTTGGGTCCATGTGGAGGGATAGTTGACATGGTCCTGTTGTAGTCCTGGTGGGGTTGGCTGGGCTTTAAACATCATTTTCAAAATGGAGTGACTGATGGCGGCGAACGAAGCAAAATTTAAAAATAGAGTTGGTTTCTTACCGACACTGACAAACAAAGCACATGACAAGACACGATGCATTTCACCACTTGGGTCTTCTTCAGGCAAAAAAATAAATCACATTTAACATTGGGGACAGTACAAACAAAGAACGAAAAACGAGAAAGAGAACGAAAAATGACTCATCCGTTGCTGTCCATAGGGAGGGAAGAATAGCCGGTAGGCGAAAATGACGGGGATTATGGGAGAAGAAAAGAGGAGGGGGGGGGGGGGGGGTTTGCGTAGGGGAGGTGGTGTGTGTGTGATGATAGGGTTGGTGTCTAGTTTATTGGAAGGTGTGATATGTTTGTGATGGTTGTGGTAATGGTGGATTGATAATATGGTAAGGGAAAAAAAAAAAAGGGTGATCATGAGATACAAGGTACAATGGGGACGAAGGAAAAGAGTGGTCAGTGGGAAGGGGGAAAAATGTGTGTGTGTGTTGCAGGTTAGGTGGTGTGGGTGTGTGTGTGATTTTGTGGAATATATAGTGGGTTGTTTTTTGCAGTGGTGGACCGGTGTAATCATGTACTTGGGTTGGGATGCAGTAATGCGGGGGTGAAGGAAAGAGCAGGGGGGGAGGGGAGTGGTGTGGTGGAGGGGAGGAGAGTACGGGTAGATCAAGGGGAGTAGTTGAAATTTGGGATAGAACATGGGGTGGGTGAAAGTGAAAGATGAAGGAGGGTGGAAAAAAAAAAAAAAAAAAAGGTAAAGGGGGGGGGGGGGGTGGGGGGGGGGTGGGGAGGGGGGGGGGTGGGGGGGGGTGGGGGGGGGGGGGGGGGGGGGGGGGTGGGGGGGGGGTGGGGGGGGGAGTAAGGGAAGTAACAATTAAGATTAAAGTATGGGTATGGGAATGGCAACTGAAGTAGGAGGATGTGGTGGTGTATGTGTGGTGTGTGTTGTGGGATATGGGCAACTGATGTGGAGTGGGGTATTGTGTTGATTATTGTTGGATATTGATGCCTTGAGTTGTTGGATTGATGCCTTGGGGTAGGTGCCCACGGCACACAACCCCAAGGATCATATCACAATAATCAAACACACATACCCACCACTTCCACATCAGTTGCAATATCCCCTACCAACACACGCACAACACACACACATACATACACCACATCCCCTTCACTCACTCATACAGTAGTTCCAGCCACCCTCCATCTATTTAATCTTAATTTGTTTTATCCTTCCCTTAAATCCCCCCCCCCCCCCCCCCCCCCCCCCCCCCCCCCCCCACTTTAACCTTTTTTTTTTTCCACCCTCCTTCATCTTCACTTTCACCACACCCCATGTTCTATACAATCAACTACCTACCCTCTGATCTACCCCGTACTCCTCCTCCCCCCTCCCACCACCCACTCCCCCCCCCCCCTGCTCTTTCCCTTCACCCCCGCATTACCTGCATCCAACCCAATACATGATTACACCGTCCACCACTGCAACAACAACCCACATATATTCCACAAAATCACACACACACACCCACACCACACTAACCTGCAACACACACACACACACACACACACACACACACATTTTTTCCCCTTCCCCACTGACCACTTCTTTTCCTTCGTCCCCATTGTACCTTGTATCTCATGATCACCCTTTTTTTTTTTTTTTTTTCCCTTACCATATCAATCCACCATTACCACAACCATCACAAACATATCACACCTTCCCAATAAACTAGACACACAACCCTATCATACCACACACACACACACCTCCCCCTACGCAACCCCCCCCCCCCCCCTTTTCTTCTCCCATAAATCCCCGTCATTTCCGCCTACCGGCTATTCTTCCCTCCATATGGACAGCAACGGATGAGTCATTTTTCGTTCTTTTTCTCGTTTTTCGTTCTTTGTTTGTACTGTCCCCAATGTTAAATGTGATTTATTTTTTTGCCTGAAGAAGACCCAAGTGGTTGAAATGCATCGTGTCTTGTCATGTGCTTTGTTTGTCAGTGTCATTGGCGGTAAGAAACCAACTCTATTTTTAAATTTAAACAACATGATTTCAAACCTGGCATCACAACTTTTTTCTTCCTTTCT
>CM031604.1:21576493-21591401 GCA_018398815.1 Conus ventricosus
AGGCGCAGTGTCCCAAACAGCACACGGGACTCACACTATCAACATGTACCCAAGACTACTCACAGGGATTGTTCATACTGTAGTCACAGCACAGATGTTCCATTGACCAGATGTTGATTGTTTTTTAATTATTTGAGAAAATCTACAGCTGAAGCTGACCGTGACTTGACTTTTGCACAGTACCTTAAGAGTTATCTTTTGTCTGGTAATTGTGTACGTTTCAGAAGTCACATTGTGTACATTTCAGAAGTCACATTGTGTACGTTTCAGAAGTCACATTGTGTTTGTTCCTTTGTTTCGTGGAGTGGAAAATGGTCTGCTTTGTGGGCGGAAAGAGAGAATTACAAAAACTACTCATCCTCGGTGTACTTTATGTAAAGTGGGCTAAGGAGAGAGAGAGTAGGAGATGGGAAACAGAGTGAGTGGGCACATTGTCTTCCACACCAACATCAGCGCATTGGTTTCCTCTCTCTTTTATTTCAAGTCATAGTTGGATTGAACCACCCACCACCGGACCTCGGGACAGTGCGTGCTACACGCTACAGCTCCTCACGTTTCACCCGTTAGGCTACACCCCGGCCCAATAATGGCTGTTGCTTTTCAGCCCTTTACATTACCAACACTTGAATAATGGAATCAGCGTCACAGCCTTCACACACTCTGTCAGTGAAGAAAATGGTCTCGGAGCCAGAACACTGGGAGGTATATAGGCCTACCAGCCCCTTTCAACGAGATCTTTCGAGAAACTACCTTTGTGGCCCGAGTCACGATGGAACCACTAGAAGCGTCTTAAGTGTCAAAGATCTGGCTTCGCTGGGCTGCTCTCGAACTGACATTCTATGCCCAGAGCCTGACAAACAACGAGGCCAACCGTCAAGTAAGTGGCTGGATCTGGAGGAGTGCAGAGGAAACATCAAGACAGACCCTTTAGACTCCGTACGTAGGGCAAAATCCAGCATGTGTTGCACTGTCGCCAACGACTCCCACCTGCAGATATTTACCTCTAAATCTCAAGTCCACCTCAGAAAAGACAACACCAGCTACGGCTCCACAGTCTCCCAGGGCTTTCTCCTCGGCCTATACTTAGTCTTCCAGGCCAAGCCGTCCAGACCAGCCATGGTCAAAGAGAGGCTCAAGACGACCTTAGCAAAAGCAACACCAATGACGATGTTTCTGAAGTCCAGTGGCTATCTCTTCTAAACCAGTCTGCCCAAACCAGCCGTAGGTAAATTGTCTGCTGAGTGACCAGCCTCATAACTGGCATTCCGAACGACCAGCTAGGTTACACCTCACTGTGATCCAATCCCACATTTGCGGGATTAACCACTGCAAACTCTGTTCTCAAAAGTTGGGCAGAATCATACCCTTTACATTTAATTTCCTGTATAGTATCAGGGTATATAGGAAAGAGTAGCACTGGGGTGTTGTGAAACGTTTAGTCAGTAGAGCACAAAGGGAGCACTCTGCTTATTCATTGTTGCCAATTTGATCCAAGTGTTTGCCTTTCATTTAAAGTTGGGGACAGAAATGTCATCACGAATTCTCCTCAATGGTGGTGAAATGACCCGCCTCCTTTTCCAAGTTGTGGAAGTTGCAGGGTCCTTGCACAGCTGATAGATTTGCAGTATGGCGTCGCATGATACAGGAAGGATCTAACCAGTACTCTTACACCACTGGGTACTGTTACAGCACTGGTTGAGATTCTTTTGTACAATTTTAGAACACTCCCTGTCATTCTCTCTACATGTCCTGTCAAACCAGTCACCTTCTATGAGTATAATCGAGAGCATTATCAAATGGCAGTTCAGCAAGAATCTTCACAGCTGCAGCATGTTGTGAAGAAAAAAATTGTTTATGCGAAGACTGACGGCACCACTCGAGGTCTTCCAAGAGGAGGGAAAAAATGAAATGTGAGATTTGGATCACAGATTTGGGGTTGTCTCCCTTATTTGGTAACCATACCAATCACAAACACAGGATGAAAGTAATGTAATCTTCAATGCATTGGGATCTCTGCAGCAGGAAAGTCATGTCAATAGGGCTTTCAAATGATATTTCTTCATTTGTTTTCATTTCAGATTTTGGACACACTGTTTTACCAAAAACTTATAGGATTTTATGTTGTCAAATTGATGGTTCTGTTATTTTGTGTTTTTTTAAAGACTTCCAAAGAATGCCATAATCATGTTGTTCTTGCTTATTGTTAGATCTGTCCATATGGCTGGGCATACGACTGTTGTAAACTTCAGAGGTCAGAATAGTGTGTCATGAACATTATACAGCGATAGATTTTGCTGATACCATAGCTGTACAATGATTGTTTTTGCTGATCAATGACTATAGTCTGTTAAGATTTGTAGTATGGTTTTTGTTATTCACGTCGGAATCATTTTTCATTGGGCTTTTTTAAACAAAGTGTTGACTTTTCTCCACTTCAGATTTTGCCTTTCTTGACAAAGGGATGTACACTCTTTGGATTGTTGCCCCTGTCATGGAGTGGTGGACCTGCCTTGACAGAAATGTAATAACCCGGTAAGCTGAATTTAATTTTGTCTCCAAAACTTGCATCTTGCGCCTCTGTCATTTGACAGTTCAGTACTGTTTGTGCAGCTGCCGGCAAGATGACGCAAAGCTACTGAAGTGTTTTAGTGAAACCTGGTGGAAAGGTGGACTGCTCCCACAGAAGAAACCATTCCATGTCGGTGGGGATTTGGATCTAGGGGCAGATGCTGGATCCCTTTGATTTTGGTATCCTGAGTCTGCTCATTCCTGAGTGCCCTCTAGTCTTGCTGATGGTGTGTCACCTACAAGCTGCGTAGCATGATTTTGTGCAACAACTTACTTTATTTGCAAGATGGGATTGGAGTGGGATTGACTAGTACTTCCCCTTGTCATGCCTACCTTTGCTGAATTTACAGTTGTTTATTTAGTATTTATACTCTTTCATTTGAAAAAAAAAACACCCAAACAAACAAAAGAAAGAAAAAATTAAAGAAATCGAAAAGAAGAAAAAAAAGAACTGAAAAGAGAAAGAAAGTGGCATTGGTTTATTGAAGATCCATTTATTGTCAAGTGATAAATCCATGTGCTGTAGACCGTTTGCTGTAATGAAAGAGTGCAAAGTCATGGTCGATAAGCACTAAGAAACACGAGTTGACCGATAGCCCTCGCCCACTGCCAAGATCTCTGAAGGGAAATAAGCCTTTTCTCTGACTTTCGTTTCACTGACAGGATGTTGGGGCTTCCCTTTGTAATAATACAAGGAAATGGACTTTCAGGAGGGGGATTGGGGTTGATTATTTTTTGCGAGTACAATTGTGACAAGGAAGAGTGGTGCCTGGGTGGTTGATGTTTACAATGATTTTTTTTTTGTCTGCTGTTTTTAAACCCAAGTAAACTTGACTAAATCTCACAGAATGTCATTTTGCAAATTCTTTTTTTTTTTTTTTTTTTTTTTTTTTTTTTTTAAATGTGTACAATCATTCCTTTGGGTACATTTTGCTGGTATTCCATGCAATTGTAAAGCTGCTGCATTTTTTGTAGTGGTGTTCTTGGATTGACAATGCTCATGGCTCCTAGAATCGCTGTGGACTCAGGTGAGCAGGGCTATACTTGTCCAGTTTTTTCCTTTATTTTTCTGTTCTCCTTTAGCCGACGTCATCATTCCATGAGAAATGTCTAGCTCCGTCGCTTTTTGTTGTTTCTAGACCTGGCTGTTGAAGAAATGCTTTACAACGATACATTTAGTTACAGGATTGTTGTTGTGAAAAGAGTTGTCATGGAGTCATGTCAGATGTTCGGTTGTGTCCTGCACAGACCGTGATGTCAATGTATTGCTTTCATTGGCTGCTGAACAATGAGCTGTATCAGGCTCGTCTTGCTCTTGTAAATATGCAGGTCTGTTAGACCTAATGTTCACATCATGTGCAATAAGTATGTGTGAAAAGGAGGGGGAAAGTCAGGGGGAACTACGAGCAGCTCCAGTGTTAAGGGGAAGGACTTTGCGACATAGGTTTTCTGCGACCTTGTCATTGTCGTGTGCATTTCTTGAAAAATCAAAGACGGTGTTATTTGTGTAAAGCCTTCATGATCATTGTTTATCCACATGTCTCTGAAGTGCCACTTACACAACATTGATTTTTTCCCCCTTAGGTTTGTGCTAAAGCCAGGACTAACTGGCTGTGCTAAAGCCAGGACTATCTGGCACATTCTACAATGGCCTTCATGCATGGCTGGGTTACAACAAACATTTTTTTCAGCGTCACATGCATGTGTGAAATGTTTGCTTACATTTTTTTCTTTCCTTGATGTGTCAAATGAATTCTGGATGAATGTCGGACATCAACAGAGAGGTATGTGGAATACACCTGTTTTGGAATGGACTTTCTTTTTAAGCTGTCGATGGCTTTATGTAATTGCTGATTTATTATGCTGGCATTTTTGTTTTCAGTCTGTTCATGAACATTCACCTTTTGAACTGTCTTCTGCGAGTCCGTATTGTTTTATGCAAAGTTTTCTGCTTTATGGATGCTGATGTTGGAGTAGTTGATACGATAATTTATGAGGCGATGTGAACAGTATTATCTTGTCATTTTCATATGTTAGAACACTGCAAAGAGCAATCCTTTTACTTTCATAACCCAGTCAGTTTCTTCTCCCATATGAGAATTATGTGTTCCTTTTAACAAGCAGTTATTGTTGAATCGGAGGGTCAACAATCGGTGGTGGTAATGTAGATCAAAAGGCATAACATTTTCGAATATGGATACTTTTGATATGGGATGAAAACAGTCCTTCACGAAAAAAGAAAAAATGTGCAAAAAAAAAAAAAAAGAATGCCTATTCATCTAGATAAAAGCATAAGAAAAAGAGCAGGCAACAATTCAGTCGGCTATTCAGACACAGAAACATGCTGAGCTGTGCTCGTTCCACTATCCCCACATCACTTTAGGGAAGGGAGGAGTAGTGTAGGCAGTGAATTTTGGAATACTCTCAACCAAAGTATAATTGGACAACACAAAAGAATGTGTTTTCTCTGTGACAGCTAATATGACGCTAAGGCCGCGCACAAAGTGAACGCTTGCTCGCGATAAAAGCGAGCGCGTTGAGACAAGCGCTTGAAATGTTGCTCCAATTTGCTTGTGCCGCACAAAATCCACGCTCGCTGTATCGCGCCTCCGATTTGAAGCGACGCTTGGAAAGCGTCAAGAATCAACAGCTAATTCAGCACATTCTTTCTCGCGAGCAAGCGTGTTGCTGGTGCCCCACCCGAGTGTAATAACTAGACGCTCCTCTGGCAGAATTGGTTGTTGGTGAAGGTTGCACCAGTTCTTTGTTATCTTTGGTTCAATTCTTTCTAAGATATACTTGAATGTCTCTTGGCTCATTCTCGAGTAGGAATGAAAACGAGAAGGGCTCCTTTTAAGCAAAGGAAACAATTTATGGTATTCACTTTCCATTCGCCTCCTTTGATTAATGTCATGAACGCCCACTCTTTTGCGTTTTCCTAGGATAATTTTCGGCAGAACACTGTCCAGCAACAAAAGTTCGTCTTCACTTGAATCCACCATGCTGCTAAATGACCTAGCTCCACCAGTCGCGAGCGCGCTGTACAATCTTAAACTTTGTGCATCTCAACGCCAAGCAAGCGCTTTCTTCACAAGCGCTCGCGCTATCACTCGCTTTATCGCAAGCGTTCACTTTGTGCTTACGCTAACGTAAGCAAGCGTTCACTTTGTGCTTACGCTAACGTAAGCTTCAACAGTCCAGTGCCACTTCTGCCATTGTGCATTTGTAGAGGTTTTGTGTCATGGTTCCACTCGTAATGCATACATGTTCATATAATGAAGTCCATAATCAAGTTCATGTTTTGAGCTCGCACTAGCTTGTAGGTGTGGCCATCTTTTCCCTCCCCTCCTCCAGATTGTCTTTCTCAAAACAAAATGGTTGGAATCTCTGAGGGAATACTTGTAGTCTCCATGTTTGAGTAACTTTAGATGTGTGGGAATTGATAAACATGCAATAGGCCGATTTTCTCCTTGCCGTTCTCATTCACTCTTTCTGGCTTTGTGATATGGCCCTTTGGGGCTGGATGGGCTGTAAGCAACTTTTCAGTTCGCTCACCTTTGTAATATGTACTTCCTAGATAAGACATGAGAATGAACCACCTGTAGTATGTACTTCCTAGAAAAAAGACAGGAGACTGTACCACTAAGGCAGAAAGGGGAAAAAGTGACTTTCTTCCTCTGGTCACAATTTTGAAATGGGTTTTTTTTTTTCCTTTAAATTATTTAACCTTGTAACTATATACTGAGATTACTGGCTGTCTTGTTTGCCCTTATGGCCTTCAAAATGTATCTTTCACTTTAAGCATATTTCATTTCTCAGCATGTTATTTATAGGTTGTACATGTGCAAAATGTCTGGATGGAATGTACATGCTTTTTGGTTCCTTCCCTGAAATGGCCCCATGTGGTGGTGGGTTGTCATCCAAATGTGTGAATGAAAGCTACTTCAGAGCTACAAAAATGCTGGTCACTGGTGGAGTCAAGCGAGTAGTCATGTCTCCCATCCCCCTGGAGTATGAAGGATCACACCTTTCCCCATCCCTTTGGAAAGGGGACGTTTCACTTTCCCCAAGCCAAACTCTCCACATCTTACTGAAGATGGTTCATGGTGTGGGTTCTTTAGTATAGGTCTCCAAGATGAGGTGGGATAGATTTGCAGAAGCCAAGTCAAGTTCCTAGGACTGGGCTTATCCAAAGATGGCCAACAATATTTAACAGTTCCTAGAACTCCATTTCCATCTTGTACTACACGGAGAGTGTTCACATTTGTAATCCGTCAAGGAGGGAGATGGGAGTTAAAACAGGTGCTGCTGGTTGATGTCCACACCTATCACTACAGCCTAGAACACCAGGAGGGGGGAGGGAAGACGGGTACTGCTTGATGTCCACACTTTCCATCCCTAGAACACGAAAGATAAGATGGGTACTGCTCTATGTTCACTTTCAATCGTATCTAGGATACCAGTTGACGGTTTCATCCTGATCTGCTTGAACAACCAATCTGGTGGGTTGTCCAAGCAGATCAGGATGAAACGATCTTCTGGCTTGGTCAGCCAATCTTCCTCTTGATCCAAGAAGGCTGGGTCTTGCAGATCAGGATGAAAGAAGACGGAACATGATCCGACTCTCCTTTTGATTCCATTAGTTTTATCTAAGCTCCGTATGAAGGAACAAACGTGGAGGTCCATGCACTATACCATATCTGTCCACTGTAGCTTTCATGCATCACTGAGCAGCAAGGAAAAAATTTTTAGCCTCTGAATATACATAAGCAAAACTTGTTTCAGAAATTTTTGCAGTCGGCAATATTAAAATTGGATATCTTGCAAATGTACATAATCATCAAAACTTGTGCCTTCCCTGAATAAATTTCTGCTCCAAACAACAAAAAAAGCCGGCATAGCCTAGCTCAATGTTTGAGATTTCAATGTTCCTTCCCCAATTAACTTTGCCCGAAACCAAAAAAAGCCGGCATAGTAAATGGCAAATTTATCAATAGGGGACCAATACTTCACTGGATCTGTAAGGGGAAACTGCCCCTGTGCAGGGCAGCATGTCCCCTAAGGCAAGCCTCATAAAATGCTCACTCTACAATGCATCGAACATGCTACTTTTCAGATACCTCACACAGCCAAAGTGGTACCCTGTCTATGTTCACATTGGTACTGCTACTGCCGCTTCACTTCCACATTTCTAGAACACCAAGAGGGGTACAAGACAGGCACTATTGCTTTTTAGTATATAAGCTAGTTTAGTGGCAGTACACTTGGCACCCCACCTTCCTCTCTACCAGTACACATCCTGTACCCTACCCCTTTTTCCCACCTTCCTCTACCCATCCTGTACCCTACCCCTTTTTTCCCGTAACAAGAGCAGGTGTTTTTTATGTAATGCTACCATTTCAAATGGTTGTGAATTAAAAAAGAAAAGGTTTTTGTATTTGAAGTTTTTTTCAAACACAACTCTCAAAAGCACATGAACTAGTGTATCAACGAGTCATAAAGACCAGAGTCCACACCTTTTATGCAAGTAAACAGTAAATAACCCCCTGGGCTCAACATTTTCTACCTCGTCGCTCTGTTAAGGACAAAAGCCATAAACAACTCCCATCATTAAGGTGACGGTCAAGTGTCGAATCATCCGGTCAACTGTGTAGAGTGGTCCCACCCTTGAAGTCCAGCCAATCTTGGGTCAGCTGAATTCGTCAGCATATCTGTAACCTCTTCTCTTCAAGTCTTCCTTGGCTTCCTCCACTTGCTGCAACACAAATGTCCAGTTGAGGCCAATTTCAACACAAACTTCTTACTTACTAGTCCTATCATAATCGCATCTCTGCATGTTCTTTCGTTTCAATCCCTAACTTTACCTGATAAATATCGGTAACTATTATTGGGTGGAAAATTTTTTTTTTCAAATGCTGTCAGTTACCTTGAAAAACTGTCTTCCATCGATCTTAAAAGCATGTCTTCAGCAAGCATGTCTTCAGCAGACAAGTAAAACGTATCCAATTCAGATCCAACATGAACACAACTAGCCATCCAGACAAGTAACTGTGCTCATTATTGCCATCACCATATGCAACATCCATTGGTTACAAGGACGCTATCAATAATTACGCAATACTGCAAAACCAGATCAGAATGTTTTGCTTCTTATGTCCTGAACATCAGTGCAAGCTAAGAAACTGTTTATTTCTTCCGTTTCTAATTTATTTGGTACAGCATGATTGAAAATAAAATAGATGTATCATGGAAAGAAACAGGCTTTTCCTGTCAATTGATAAAGTTGCTGCCACAATTACAAGCTCTTTAGTTCGAAGTTAAGAAATTTTCAGAAGTGGCTTCCTACTCGATTCAAATCGGTAGCATGTTGCCAATCCTCAAAAAACATTACAGGCTTACAATATACACATCATAGCCTTATCAGAAGCGCATCAGTATAGAATAAAACTTGTTAAAGAAAATATATTTTTAAAAAAGCAAATGAACCACTCGTGCAAAAAAAAATTTTTTTAATCACAATCGCCCCATAAACATTCAAGAGAGAAAAAAAAAACCCCACGAAACACTTGGTAAAGGCAATAACTGTTACATGTGAGAATGCAAAACCCTGATGAACACTTCCATGAACCGCATTCCCTGTAAATCTCTCTTGAATAAAGATTTTCAATGATAGCTCTTGGATACAAAACAAAAAATAACATGTTCTGATATCTTAGGACTAATATCAAAAATAGGATTTATAAAACAAAACCATAAAAATTGCATTGGCTACATACATAGATCCATTGATGTTCCACATATCACCTCTTCCCCTATTCTAGGCTTTCCCATCTACACAAATGCTCTGCCTCATCAGCTCGTATGCAAAACATCTGCATGCACATACTTGTCCGTTTATGAGATATAGTAAATAAAATGTCAAGTCATGGATCTACTGACAGTCATGCACAGGAGATAATTTTCAATGAAACGAAATTCTTTAACAAGAATATTTATATATTTTATGACAAATTATTCAAAACCATCTGCACAATCCTTAGAAATGGGAATGGCTGGATGAATTTAGCAATGATGGACTAGTGCACAAATTCGTGAGCCAGAAGACTGACACTGCCAGTATGTTTACTGCTTTGCCTTGCACTTTGAAATATGACTCGGGCTCCAGTGGGAGAGAGAAAGAAAGAGAAAATGTTGTTTGTAGCCCAGTTGATTGTAAAAGACCATATCAGGGCTATTGCTGTGTTGAAGTTAACTCAAGTCACTAAAATATAAAATACACAAAACTGAAATACACCTAAAAACATAAATTTCGTTAAAATCTTGGATCAGACGAAAAATGTTGATCTCTTTCAGAAATTCATCACATCAGGTGGGACATCTCTGAATAAGGGTTTTCAGGGAGTCTGCCATAAAGTGTTTATGTCTAGCATTGATATGCAAGTCCCGACACTCTAAAAGAACATGTTTTCAGAGAGCTGTACAGTTCGACTGATTCTGTAGCTGAAAATGCTTAAGGTTATGGATGACAATGGCCTCCAAAGCAGAAAGCGAGTCTGACAAAATGCGAAATCTTTGTTTTGATTTTGAGACATTTCAAGAGCCAGGATCAAGGCTGTCAACTCAGCAGTGTAGATGGAGCTCTCGGTGGGAATGTGTTTAGAACATCTGAGAAGTACCTGTTGCACAAAACATAGCAGAGGCAACCCTCTCCACAGATTTGGAACCATCTGTAAAAATTCTGAAGAAGGATGGAAACTTCAACACAGCTCCGCAAAAAAGGGCTTTTATGCCAAGGAGTTAGTCGGTTCTTTACGATACAAGGCTAAATCAAACCGGATCATGGATAAATCACAATCTACTGGAAGGTCTGTTATATATGCGTTGTTCTAGGGAAGAATATGAATTCTAAAGGGTGGAATGAACTGGGTTGTCATGAACTTTCTTTAGGAACTTGGGGTCAAAAACACAGTCGTATGCAGGGTTTTGGGGTTCAAATGAGGGATTCAAACAGAAGTTCAAGGTAAGCTTCAACCGACGGTTTGAGAGGGATGACTCCATCATGGTAACGAAAAGAACAACAATCATTCCATTTCTGCATCCTCATTGTCGGATTGGAGAGGAGAAAATGTGCTTTCAATTATTAATAGGTCTGTTTGCTTGGAGCCAGGAAGTTTTTCCTACTGACCCGTTTTCCTTGTGTGGAAGGTTGAAAAGACACCATACTTTTACCCTCAGGGACTTTTGGATGGGCTCCAGGACCTTTGGAGGGAACAGCCAGTTTCCTATTCCCATCTTTCCCCTTGGGGGAGCGAGGCTGGGAAGGGCCCATTTCCAAGCCTGCTCAGTGTTAAGACTTTTTTGTCTGCTGGAGAGACTGGGGGCTAGTGGGTTTAACACCTCCGCTGAGGTCGCTGGTCTTCTTCAAAGATGTTGATCTTACAGGTTTTTCTGATCCACATGTTGGTTTTTGTCCGTAGATTTTGAAAAATAAAATGTGTCTGCTGTCTGGACTTTTTTAACAGCATTCAAGTACAACAATGCTGACTGAGGTTGACTGCCAAACACCAGTTTCCTGGCTTCATGGAAGGGAATTCTCTTTTCAGTCTTTACTTGCTGGATGTTTTTCTTTTCAAATTTCCTCTTTTGGGCCATCCTGTAAGGAAGAGGGGTGGCTGCCACCGCAGTTGGCACAAAGGGCTGGTCCCTGGCAAGACCCTTCATGGACTGCTTTGCAGCACCGACCACAGATCTTCTCCCCCGGGCACCTCATGAACATGGCCAAATTGTCGACGGCGGAAACACCTCATTGGAGATGAAATGTAGAGGTCTACTTTCACAACAAGGTAGCCTGCTTTGATGCTCCGTGTGGTGTCATTTTGATCTCTCTGTCCACCAGCTTAGGCCCTTAAACGCTGTTCTGCTTGGTCTTGCACTCCACCATGAATTATCCATTACTAAGCCTTTGGATTGACTGAAGGTCACCTGCAGTCCCCTGAAAACCTTTCTGGATTACAAACGGATTTTGGGCTGAAATCCCTTTCTCCCTTCGGTTCCTCCAACCACCAGCCAGGAAGCCCAGAATCCTGTCCTTGTTTCCGTATCCAAGTCGCTGTTGGGATCAGAGTCCTAAGACACTGGTGTACCTTCCTTGTTTTTTTTAAAGGAGGGAACTTTTTTTGTGAAGAAGCTATATTTTATGTTTTTATTTCATCTCTCCCTACCTACCCACTCACCATGGAGTCCAACTACGGGACCAGGGCCAAGACGTCGCTATCTTGATCCCTTCCTGGCTTCGGGAGGGATATATGAGAAACGGAATCCCACCAACCCTATCCTCCCTGGTCATGCTCAACCCCCGGGGACAGACAGCCCAGCACTACACAAGGTACCCTGGCCTGCCAGGGAACTGCCTGTCATGACCCAGCCCCATGCAGGGGTAGCCAATTGATACATCTGGGCCTGTGTGTACCTCCTGGCTAGAAGACCACCGACCCTCTCAATCACCAGACTCCCATTCCCTCCATCACAGGTCACACCACACAGCAAACACGGCGGATCAAGAGAAGACCACAGAGAAAAGATGAATATGGAAAAGAAGACTTGAAGGGGAGACGAAGACAGAAAAGATCCATTAAGAAAGGCAGAAGTCAGAATTGGGAAAAAGGTGGGCTATTAATTGTCAGGGACCTCGTCCTTAACCTTTCTGACATGGGAGACCCTAACAGGGATGAAGACAGAAACGATCTATTAAGAGAGGCAAAAGATAGAAATTGGAAAAAGGTGGGTTACTATTTGTCGGGTCCCCCACCCTTAACCTTTCTGACATGGGAGACCCTAACAGGGGCATCAACTCCTATCACGTAGTGCTTGGGCCAGTCAGCAACTTGCCTATATAGACCTAGAAGTATTGACAAAAACTAGCAATTCAATCACATACTGATGCCCCCATCACCAGAGCTTAAGGGATTACTGAACTACACAAGCCCTCCGACCATGACATGGTTGCAACCCCTGGACGGATCTTGGTAAATCTTGTGAGACGATGAAGTACTTTCCACAAAAAAAGCGATTCTTTCCTTGCTTAAACCTTGCAAAAATGGGGGGGGGGGGGGGAGAGTTCTAATAGTAATTACGCACTGGTGGAAAATTCATCTTCTTTACCGTTTTGTCAATACAGGTCTTCTACCATCTGCATTCACTGCATGCAGAAAACCTATATAACGACCGTCTTCAAATTGTTCCACTAATCCCCCATCCACCTTACCCTAGGTCAATCCCCCATCCACCTTACCCTAGGTCCGCATTTACTGACAAAGCGTCGGACTCGGAGGCTCACCTTTTTCAGTTGTTCAGAGGCAGCAACACAGTCATTAAATGTGGCCACCCTGTACCCCACCATGGCCAACGAATAGCACTGAAACACAGGGGAAACAATTTTTCAAGCCGTCTTGCTTCATTCAACCGAGACACAGGGGAAACAATTTTTTTAAGCCGTCTTGCTTCATTCAACTGAGACAGAGGAAACAATTTTTTAAGCCATCTTGCTTCATTCAACCAAGACAAAGAGGAAACAATTTTTTAAGCCGTCTTGCTTCATTCAACTGAGACAGGGGGAACAACTTTTTAAGCCATCTTGCTTCATTCAACTGAGACACAGGGGAAACAATTTTTTAAGCCATCTTGCTTCATTCAACTGAGACGCAGGGAAAATTTTTAAGCTGTCTTGCATCATTCTTGTCAAAAATGGATTTTTTGTCAAACCACCAGAGATAGTCGATATAAAAAGCCATGTGTTAAAAACACAGAAAAAGTGTCTGCGACAGCCATACAAAACAAATAAGGAGACATGCACAGATGAGATCAAACTGTCTGTTCAATACTTTTGAGAACTGGCATCATTTATAAAAATGAAAGTGCTTTCCAGATTTCCCAACTGAATTGTTAAGTAAGCAAATGCCACCCAAGCATATTTTCTGCTTTCCTGATTTGTATTTCTTTGCCCACAAATAATGCCCAAATTCTGCTTCAGCAGTCCATTACATTTTTTGAGAAAGACAGCACTATGAGCTTGTGTAGCTCAAAACAGCACAATGTCAGACCCATTTTAACTGCATCGCTGTCTCAGCATCTCTGAATTTTCCCTCTTATGGACCATAACAGAGTATACTGGCAGTGGCTGAAGTCTGCACACATTGTATTGAATTTCTAAACCCAGCCACTACAAACCTAATGAGAAAAGAAAAGCAAGGAAGCCAAAAGCATTGGAAATAATAACAATGTTCAAATGTCACTCGCCATGGAAAAATAAGAACAGTACATGTCAGCATGGTAAGTCCCAAGAAAAATAAAAAAATCCTTCAACATGCTGACAAAACAATGTACCACTTCACAAAACATCCATTAAAATCCTTCACGATGATGACAAAACAATGTACCACTTCACAAAACGTCCATTAATTAAAAATCCTTCATGATGACAAAACAATGTACCACTTCACAAAACATCCATTAATTAAAAATCCTTCACATGATGACAAAACAATGTACCACTTCACAAAACATCCATTAATTAAAAATCCTTCACGATGATGACAAAACAATGTACCACTTCACAAAACGTCCATTAATTTAAAATCCTTCAACATGACAAAACAATGTACCACTTCACAAAACATCCATTAATTAAAAATCCTTCACATGACAAAACAATGTACCACTTCACAAAACGTCCATTAATTTAAAATCCTTCAAGACGATGATAAAACAATGCACCACTTCACAAAACGTTCATTTGACACATCAATAATCCATAGGCTTTTAAATAAGGGCTATAATGATTTTGAATATCAACATCAAACTTACCGCAAATGAAATCAGAAGGTATAAAGGTAACTGCAACAAAAACATTTTACATTAAAAACAAAACATCAGAGATAAGGAACTTTAATTCAGACTTCAGAAAATGTGCAAATGTAATGTAATGTAATGTAAAAGGATATTTATAGAGCGCTTTACCTCGCAAGAGCCCAAAGCGCATATTACAGAAAAACATGATAAAAATTATAATTCTAATTCAAAGCGCGCGCATACACACACACACACCGCCCCCGGGAGGGGGGGGGGGGGGGGGGGGGGACTCTCACACGCAGACAGACACAGGAGCGTGTTCAACACCTGCAAACACGAGCACAGTGGTAACTGAATATCGTTAATCAGTCGAGGGAAAAGATGCGTCTTTAGGGAGGTTTTAAAGTCTCTAAAGAGTCGTGTTACGCAAGAAGAAGGAGACTATTCACAGAGCAGTGCTGTAGAGAAAGACGTTGCCTGAAGTTCAGGACGA
>CM031604.1:21592401-21703332 GCA_018398815.1 Conus ventricosus
TTTTAAATGGCAACTAAATACACACACAGACAAAACAGTTTGAAATTACTCTTAGCAAGTATCTACATTTTGTTTTCATGCATTTTTCTCAGTTTGATAACATGTGCATGTATTACAGTTGAATATTATAAAGCACTTTTGAAATTTCTCCAAGCAACGTATATTTGAGAGCAGAATGACGATTTTTTGAATGCACATACTACTTGCACTTTGAGGTCAGTAGATATGTAGTTTCTTCATGGAGAGTTAACTGTGGCTAATGTGTCCTCCTCACGACAGATTGTTTTGTGAATTAGGTCGTTGTCCCCGGTGAAGTACAACCCTGCTTTTCTTTTTGTCTACATACTTCTCTTTTCTAAAGTAATCTTTTGGACATGTTTGGTAAGACGATTTTTCTGATGCTGCAGGCTGTTTAGTATGTGCTTAGTGCATACATCACACGGGATCTTCACACTATCAGCATATACCCCAAGACTACTCGCTGGGATTGTTCACACTGTAGTCACAGCACAGATGTTCCGTTGACCAGATGTTGATTGTTTTTTTTATTTTTGAGAAAATCTACAGCTGATGCTGACCGTGACTTGACTTTTGCACAGTACCTTAAGAGTTATCTTTTGTCTGGTAATTGTGTATGTTTCAGAAGTCACATTGTGTTTGTTCCTTATTTTTCGTAGAGTTGAAAATGGTCTGCTTTGTGGGGGGAAGAGAGAAATACAAAGCTACACATCCTCGGTGTACGTTATGTAAAGTGGGCTAAGAAGAGAGAAGAGGAGCAGGAGATGGGAAAGAGGGTGAGTGGGCACATCATCTTCCACACCAACATTAGCTCGTTGGTTTTCCTCTTTTATTTCAAGTCATAGTTGGATTGAACCACCCACACCGACCTCAGGACAGTGCGTGCTACACGCTACAGCTCCTCACGTTTCACCGTTAGGCCTACACCCCGGCCCAATAATGGCTGTTGCTTTTCAGCCCTTTACATTTACCAACACTTGAATAACGGAATCGGCGTCACAGCCTTCACCACACTCTGCTCAGTGAAGAAAATGGTCTCGGAGCCAGAACGTGGGAGTATATAGGCCTACCAGCCCCTTTCACGAGATCTTTCGAGAAACTCCTTTGTGGCCGAGTCAGATGGAACCACTAGAAGCGTCTTAAGTGTCTAAGATCTGGCTTCGCTGGGCTGTTCTCAAACTGACGTTCTATGCCCCAGGGCCTGACAAACAACAGGGCCAACCGTCATGTTAGTGGCTGGATCTGAGGAGTGCAGATGAAACATCAAGACAGACCCTTTAGACTCCGTATGTAGGGCAAAATCCGCATGTGTGCACTGTCGCCAACGACTCCCACCTGCAAAATATTTACCTCTCTAAAATCTCAAGTTCACCTCAGAAAAGACAACACCAGCTACGGCTCCACAATCTCCCAGGGCTGTCTCTCGGCCTATACTTAGTCTTCCAGGCCAAGCCATCCAGACCAGCCACGGTCAAAGAGAGGCTCAAGACTCCTTAGCAAAAGCAACACCAATGACGATGTGGCTGGAAGTCCAGTGGCTATCTCTTTTTAAACCAGTCTGCCGAAACCAGCCGTAGGTAAATTGTCTGCTGAGTGACCAGCCTCTTAACTGGCATTCCGAACGACCAGCTAGGTTTCACCTCACTGTGATCCTATCCCACGTTTGCGGGATTAACCACTGCAAACTCTGTTCTCAAAAGTTGGGCAGAATCATACCCTTTACATTTAATTTCCTGTATAGTATTATCAGGGTATATAGGAAAGAGTAGCACTGGGGTGTTGTGAAACGTTTAGTCAGTAGAGCACAAAGGGAGCACTCTGCTTATTCATTGTTGCCAATTTGATCCAAGTGTTTGCCTTTCATTTAAAGTTGGGGACAGAAATGTCATCATGAATTCTCAATGGTGGTGAAATGACCCGCCTCCTTTTCTTCGTCCAAGTTGTGGAAGTTGCAGAGTCCTTGCACAGCTGATAGATTTCCCAGTATGGCGTCCATGATACAGGAAGGATCTAACCAGTACTCTTTACACCACTGGGTGCTGTTACAGCACTGGTTAATTCTTTTGTAAAATTTTAGAACACTCCCTGTCATTCTCTCTACATGTCCTGTCAAACCAATCACCTTCTATGAGTATAATCGAGAGCATTATCAAATGGCAATTCAGAAGAATCTCACAGCATGTTGTGAAGAAAAAAATTGTTTATGCGAAACTGACAGCACCACTCGAGGTCTTCCAAGAGGAGGAGAAAAAATGAAATGTGAGATTTGGATCACAGATTTGGGGTTGTCTCCCTTATTTGGTAACCATACCAGTCACAAACACAGGATGAAAGTAATGTAATCTTCAATGCATTGGGATCTCTGCAGCAGGAAAGTCATGTCAATAGGGCTTTCAAATGATATTTCTTCATTTGTTTTCATTTCAGTTTTTTGGACACACTTTTTTTACCAAAACTTTTAGGATTTTATGTTGTCAATTGATGGTTCTGTTATTTTGTGGTTTTTTTAAAGACTTCCAAAGAATGCCATATTCATTGTAGTTCTTGCTTATTGTTAGTCTGTACATATTGGCTGGGCATAGACTAAAACTTCAGAGGTCAGAATAGTGTGTCATGAACATTATACAGCGATAGATTTTGCTGATACCATAGCTGTGCAATGATTGTTTTTGCTGATCAATGACTATTGTCTGTTAAGATTTGTAGTATGGTTTTTGTTTTCACGTCGGAATCATTTTTCATTGGGCTTTTTAAACAAAGTGTTGACTTTTCTCCACTTCAGATTTTGCCTTTCTTGACAAAGGGATGTACACTCTTTGGATTGTTGCCCCTGTCATGGAGTGGTGGACCTGCCTTGACAGAAAATGTAATAACCCGGTAAGCTGAATTTAATTTTGTCTCCAAAACTTGCATCTTGCGCCTCTGTCATTTGACAGTTCAGTACTGTTTGTGCAGCTGCCGGTAAGATGACGCAAACGCTACTGAAGTGTTTTAGTGAAACCTGGTGGAAAGGTGGACTGCTCCCACAGAAGAAACCATTCCATGGGCGGTGGGGATTTGGATCTAGGGGCAGATGCTGGATCCCTTTGATTTTGGTATCCTGAGTCTGCTCATTCCTGAGTGCCCTCTAGTCTTGCTGATGGTGTTTTCACCTACAAGCTGCGTAGCATGATTTTGTGCAACAACTTACTTTATTTGCAAGATGGGATTGGAGTGGGATTGACTAGTACTTTCCTTGTCATGCCTACCTTTGCTGAATTTACAGTTGTTTATTTAGTATTTATACTCTTTCATTTGAAAAAAAAAAAAAACCCAAACAACGAAAGAAAAAATGAAAGAAATCGAAAAAAGAAAAAAAAGAACTGAAAGAGAAAGAAAGTGGCATTGGTTTATTGAAGATCCATTTATTGTCAAGTGATAAATCCATGTGCTGTAGACCGTTTGCTGTAATGAAAGAGTGCAAAGTCATGGTCGATAAGCACTAAGAAACATGAGTTGACCCATAGCCCTCGCCCACTGCCAAGATCTCTGAAAGGGAAATGAGCCTTTTCTCTGACTTTCGTTTCACCGACAGGATGTTGGGGCTTCCCTTTGTTAATACAAGGAAATGGACTTTCAGGAGGGGGATTGGGGTTGATTATTTGTTGCGAGTACAATTGTGACAAGGAAGAGTGGTGCCTGGGTGGTTGATGTTTACAATGATTTTTTTTTTGTCTGCTGTTTTTAAACCCAGTAAACTTGACTAAATCTTCTCACAGAATGTCATTTTGCAAATTCTTTTTTTTTTTAAATGTGTACAATCATTCCTTTGGGTACATTTTGCTGGTATTCCATGCAATTGTTAAAGCTGCTGCATTTTTTTGTAGTGGTGTTCTTGGTTTGACAATGCTCATGGCTCTGGAATCGCTGTGGACTCAGGTGAGCAGGGCTATACTTGTCCAGTTTTTTCCTTTATTTTTCTGTTCTCCTTTAGCCGACGTCCATCATTCCATGAGAAATGTCTAGCTCCGTCGCTTTTTGTTGTTTCTAGACCTGGCTGTTGAAGAAATGCTTTTACAACGATACATTTAGTTACAGGATTGTTGTTGTGAAAGAGTTGTCATGGAGTCATGTCAGATGTTCGGTTGTGTCCTGCACAGACCGTGATGTTCATGTATTGCTTTCATTGGCTGCTGAACAACGAGCTGTATCGGGCTCGTCTTGCTCTTGCAAATATGCAGGTCTGTTAGACCCAATGTTCCATCATGTGCAATAAGTATGTGTGAAAAGGAGGGGGAAAGTCAGGGAGGACTACTTAAAAATGATGAGCAGCTCCAGTGTTAAGGGGAAGGACTTTGCGACATTGGTTTTCTGCGACCTTGTCATTGTCGTGTGCATTTCTTGAAAAATCAAAGACGGTGTTATTGTGTAAAGCCTTTATGATCATTGTTTATCCACATGTCTCTGAAGTGCCACTTACAAACATTGATTTTTTCCCCCTTAGGTTTGTGCTAAAGCAGGACTAACTGGCTGTGCTAAAGCCAGTACTATCTGGCACATTCTACAATGGCCTTCATGCATGGCTGGGTTACAACAAACATTTTTTTCAGCGTCATATGCATGTGTGAAATGTTTGCTTACATTTTTTCTTTCCTTGATGTGTCAAATGAATTCTGGATGAATGTCAGACATCAACGGAGAGGTATGTGGAATACACCCGTTTTGGGAATGGACTTTCTTTTTTAAGCCGTCGATGGCTTTATGTAATTGCTGCTTTATTATGCTGACATTTTTGTTTTCAGTCTGTTCATGAACATTCACCTTTTGAACTGTCTTCTGCGAGTCGTATTGTTTTATGCAAAGTTTTCTGCTTTATGGATGCTGATGTTGGAGTAGTTGGGTACGATAATTTTGAGGCGATGTGAACAGTATTATCTTGTCATTTTCATATGTTAGAACACTGCAAAGGCAATGCTTTTTTTTTTCCATAACCCAGTCAGTTTTTCTCCATATGAGAAGTTTCTTTTAACAAGCAGTTATTGTTGAATCGGAGGGTCAACAATCGGTGGTGGTAATGTAGATCAAAAGGCATAACATTTTGGGAAATATGGATACTTTTGATATGGGATAAAAACGAGTCCTTCACGAAAAAAAAAAAAATTGTGCAAAAAAAAGCCATTCATCGGATAAAAGAAAAAGAAAAGGCAACATTCAGTCGGGCTTTTCCCGACACAAAAACATGCTGGCTGTGCTCGTTCCACTATCCCCCATCACTTTAGGGGAAGGGAGGAGTAGTGTAGGCAGTGTTTTTTTGGGAAATACTCTAACCAAGTATAATTGGACAACACAAAAGAATGTGTTTTCTCTGCGACGGCTATAGGGACACTTCATAAGCTTAAACCCAGTCCAGTGCCACTTCTGCCATTGTGCATTTGTAGAGGTTTGTGTCATGGTTCCACTCTTTATGCATACATGAACATTAATGAAGTCCATAAATAATCAAGTTCATGTTTTGAGCTCACCTAGCTTGTAGGTGTGGCCATCTTTCCCTCCCTCCCCTCCCTCCAGATTGTCTTTCTCAAATCAAAATGGTTGGAATCTCTGAGGGAATACTTGTAGTCTCCATGTTTAAGTAACTTTAGATGTGGGAATTGATAAACTGCAATAGGTGATTTTCTCTTGCCATTCTCATTCACTTTCTTTTTCTGGCCCCCCCCCCCCCCCCCCCCCCCCCCCCCCCCCCCCCCCCCCCCCCCCCCCCCTCCCCCCCCCCCCCCCCCCCCCCCCCCCCACCCCCCCCCCCCCCCCCCCCCCCCCCCCCCCCCCCCCCCCACTTTGATATGCCCTTTTAAACAACCCCGACACCTTTTTTACATGAAAAAAAACCCCCCTACAGACAATGTCCACTAAGGCAGAAAGGGAAAAAGTCCTTGCCTTTCTTCCTCTGTCATACTGAATTGGCCTGATGTCTTGTTTGCCTTATGGCCTCAAAAGTATTTTTTCACTTTAAGATGGTTTCATTTTCTCAGATGTTATTTATTAGGTTGTAATGTGCAAATGATGAAAGTACTTCGGAGGCTACAAAAATTCTGGTCACTGGTGGAGTCAAGCGAGTAGTCATGTCTCCATCCCACCCCTGGAGTATGAAGGATCACACCTTTCCTGTGCGTGCCCTTTTCCCCCTCCCTTTGGAAAGGGGACATTGTTTCACTTTCCCCAAGCCAAACTCTCCAGCCAACTTACTGAAAATGGGTTTATGGTGTGGGTTCTTTAGTATAGGTCTCCAATCCAAGTTTAGGTGGGATAGATTTGGCAGAAGCCCAAAAGTTCCTAGGACCGGGCTCCTTATCCAAAGATGGCCAAATATTTAACGGTTCCTAGAACTGCGTTCCCATTCACATTGTACTACACGGAGTATGTTCACATTTGTAATCCCTTGAGGGTCCACAAGGGAGATGGGAGTTAAGACAGGTGCTGCTGGTTGATGTCCACACCTATCACTACAGCCTAGAACACCAAGAGGGAAGGGGGGGGGGGGGAAGAAGACAGGTACTGCTTGATGTCCACACTTTCCATCCCTAGAACGCGAAAGGGAGATGAGATGGGTACTGCTCGATGTTCACACTTTCCATCTTGAATCTAGGATACCAGTTCTCTCGATCCCAGTAGACGGTTTCATCCCTATCTGCTTCGACAATCCACCGGAAGATCAACTGTCCAAGCAGATCAGGATGAAACGATCTGGGTTGGTCCTCTTGATCTGCTTGGACAGCCAATCTTCCTCTTGATGAACATGATCTGACTCTCCTTTTGATTCCATTAGTTTTGTTATGAGCTCCGTCTTCTTGGACCCAGCAGATCGGAATGAAGGAACAAACGTGGTCCATGCACAACCATATCTGTCCACTGCAGCTTTCATGCATCACTGAGCAGCAAGAAAAAATTTTTAGCCTCTGAATATACATAACCAAGCAAAACTTGTTTCAGAAATTTATGAGCAGTCGGCAATATTAAAATTGGATATCTTGCAAATGTACATAATCATCAAAACTATTGTGACTTCCCCAAATAAATTTCTGCTCCAAACAAAAAAAAAAAGCCGGCATAGCCATCTCGATGTTTGAGATTTATACGTTCCTTCCACAAGTAAATGGCAAATTTATCAATCAGGACAATACTTCACTGTGGATCTGTAAGGGAAACTGCCCCTGTGCAGGGCAGCAGGTCCCTAAGGCAAGCCTCATAAAATGCTCGCTCTACAATGCATCGAACATGCTCAACTTTTCAGGTACCTCACACAGCCAAAGTGGTACCCTGTCTATGTTCACATTAGTGCTGCTGCACTTCCACATTTCTAGAACACCAAGACGGGCACTATTGCTTTTTAGTATAAGGCTTTGTGTCCACAGACCCGCACAGACCATACTTTTTGCGGGCCAGAAAAGGTATGGACAGAAAGGTGCGGTTACCCGTCTCCACAGGGTCCGCATAGTTCTGCCCGCTTTGCAAGATGGCGGTGACAAGGAAGCGCAAGATTTTTCTGCTCCGGTGGTGGTACAAAAGAAGATCTCTAGCATCCAAACGACGTTTTTGGGTGCACCCAAATTTGTAAAGATCGGGGAACACGCAAATCACGACCTTTTCTGCCCGTACAGACCAGAAAATGTCTGGCATGCTTGACGCCACCCAGATTGTGCGGAACAGGTAAAAGTCTGGCCGTAGCGGACTGGCTGCTGTGGACAAGTCTAGTAGTAAAATATAGTGTTGAACGCAACCGCACTTTTTCTGTACGGTCTGTGTGGGGTCTGTGGACACAAGCGCTAAGCTAGTTTTAGTGGCAGTGCATGAAACTGACCTAAAGAATTACACTTGGCACCCCACCTTCCTCTACACATCCTCTATCCTACCCTTTTTCCCGCAACAAAAGCAGGTGTTTTTTTTATGTAATGCTACCATTTCAAATGGTTGTGAATTAAAAAAGGAAAAAAAAAAAGGTTTTTGACTTGAAGTTTTTTCAAACACGACTCTCAAAAGCACATGAATGAGCTAGTGTATCCACGAGTCATAAAGACCAGAGTCCACACCTTTTATGTAAGTAAACAGTAAATAACCCCCTGGGCTCAACATTTTCTACCTCGTCCCTGTGTTAAGGACAAAAGCCATAAACAACTCCAACATCATTAAGGTGACGGTCAAAGCATCAAGTGTCGAATCATCCAGTCAACTGTGTAGAGTGGTCCCACCCTTGTAGTCCAGCCAATCTTGGGGGGTCAGCTGAATTCATCAGTATATCTGTAACCTCTTCTCTTCAAGTCTTCCTTGGCTTCCTCCACTTGCTGCAACACAAATGTCCACAGTTGAGGCCAATTTCAACACAAACTTCTTACTTACTAGTCCTATCATAATCGCATCTCTGCATGTTCTTTCGTTTCAATCCCTAACTTTACCTGATAAATATCAGTAACTATTATTGGGTGAAAATGTTTTTTTTCAAAATGCTCGGTTACCTTGAAAAACTGTCTTCTTCCATTGATCTTAAAAGCATGTCTTCAGCAAGCATGTCTTCAGCAAGCATGTCTTCAGCAGACAAGTAAAACGTATCCAATTCAGATCAAACATGAACACAATTAGCCATCCAGACAAGTAACTGTGCTCATGATTATTGCCATCACCATGCGACATCCACTGGTTACAAGGACGCCATCAATAATTACGCAATACTGCAAAACCAGATCAGAATGCTTTGCTTCTCATGTCCTGATCATGCGCCTGAACACGGTGCAAGCTAAGAAACTGTTTATTTCTTCCGTTTCTATTTATTTGGTACAGCATGATTGAAATAAATAGATGTATCATGGAAAGAAACCGAGGTTTTCCTGTCAAAGTTGCTGCCACAATTACAAGCTCTTTAGTTAATTAACAAAAAATTTTTTCTGAAGTGTTTCCTACTCGATTCAATCGTACATTTTCCCAAATCCTAAAAAAAACTTTTACGGGCTTACAAAAAAACACATAGCCTTATCAGAAGCATATCATATAGAAAAAACTTGTAAAAAAAAATTTTTTTTTAAAGCAAATGAACCACTCATGCAAAAAAAAATTTTTAATCACAATCACATTCAAGAAAAAAAAAAACAAACCCCAAAACACTTGAAAGGGGCAATAACGTTACATGTGGAAGAAAAACCCAATGAACATTTCCAGAACCGCTTTTCCCTGAAAATTTCCTCTTGAATAAGTTTTTCAAATGATACTCTTATACAAAAAAAAAAAAAACAGTTTTGAATCTTAGGAAATATCAAAAATAGGATTTATAAAAAAAACCCTAAAAAAAATTTCATTGCTACAACAAACCTTGATCCCCACTTCCCCCCATTCAGTTTCCCCTCTACACAAATGCCTGCTCATAGCTCGTATGCAAAACATCTGCAGCACATACTTTTCCGGTTTTTGAGATTTTTGTAAAATAAAATGGAATCATGGATCACTGCAGTCATGCCAGGGATTTTTCAATGAAAAAATCTTTAAAAAGAAAATTTTTTTAATTTTTGACAAATTTTCAAAAACCCCCCCAAACCTTAGAAATGGGGAAGGGTGGTGAATTTTGCAATGAGACTATGCACAAATTCGGACAAAGACGAAACTGCCAATATGTTACTGTTTTCTTTGCACTTGGGAAAAATGACTCGGCTCCAGTGGGAAGAAAATAAGAAAAATGTTGTTTTACCCAGTTGTCGTAAAAAACCTATCAGGCCCATTGCTGGGTTTAAGTCAAATCAAGTCCTAAAATATAAAAATAAAAAATTGAAATACACCAAAAAAAAATAAATTTTCGTTAAAATCTTGATCGACAAAAAATGATCTCTTCAGAAATTCATCACTCAGGGGGACACTCGAAAAAGGGTTTTCTGGGGTCGCCATAAAGTGTTTATTTTACAGATACAAGCCCGACACTCTAAAAAAAACATGTTTTCCCGGAAGACATGACATGGGAAAAATTTTTCTCACTCCTCTTTGTGCCTCTTGGCAAGCTATCAACCCAATTCATTACCCAAATGCCCACATGGGGGGCTTTGGGGAACCCCCCCACCTGATTCAACAGCTGTACAGTTTTGACTGATTCGAGCGAAAAGCTTAAGGTTTTGGACACAAGGCCCCAAAGCAAAAGCGAGTCTGACAAAAAACAAAAGCAAATCTTTATGTTTTGATTTTAGACATTTCAAAGCCGGATCAAGGGGTGTCAAATCACGTGTAGATGGGGCCCCGTGGGAATTTTTTAACATCTGAAAGTACCTGTTTTCACAAAAAATGAGGCAAACCCCTCCACAGATTTGGAACCCCTTAAAAATTCGAAGAAGGATGGAAACTTCAAACCACCCCCAAAAAAGGGGGTTTTATCCAAGGATTTGTGGTTCTTTACGATACAAGGCTAAATCAAACCGGATCATGGATAAATCACAATCTACTGGAAGGTCTGTTATATATGCGTTGTTCTAGGAAGAATAGAATTCTAAAGGTGGAATGGAACTGGGTTGTCATGAACTTTCTTTAGGAACTTGGGGTCAAAAACAGTCGTATGCAGAGTTTTGGGGTTCAAATGAGGGATTCAAACAGAAGTTCAAGGTAAGCTTCAACCGACGTTTGAGAGGGATGACTCCATCATGGTAACGAAAAGAACAACAATCATTCAATTTCTGCATCCTCATTGTCGGATTGGAGAGGAGAAAATGTGCTTTCAATTATTAATAGGTCTGTTTGCTTGGAGCCAGGAAGTTTTTTCCTACTGACCCGTTTTCCTTGTGTGGAAGGTTGAAAAGACACCTCCATACTTTTACCCTCAGGGACTTTTGGATGGCTCCAGACCTTTGAGGGAACAGCCAGTTTCCTATTCCCATCTTTCCCCTTGGGGAGCGAGGCTTGGAAGGGCCCATTTCCTGCTTCAGCGTCAGACTTTGTCTGCTGGAGAGACTGGGGTTAGCGGGTTTAACACCTCCGCTGAGGTCGCTGGTCTTCTTCAAAGATGTTGATCTTACAGGTTTTTCTGATCCACATGTCCGTAGATTTTGAAAAATAAAATGTGTCTGCTGTCTGGACTTTTTTAACAGCATTCAAGTACAACAATGCTGACTGAGGTTGACTGCCAAACACCAGTTTCCTGGCTTCATGGAAGGGAATTCTCTTTTCAGTCTTTACTTGCTGGATGTTTTTCTTTTCAAATTTCCTCTTTGGGCCGTCCTGTAAGGAAGAGGGGTGGCTGCCACTGCAGTTGGCACAAAGGGCTGGTCCCTGGCAACGCCCTTCATGGACTGCTTTGGCAGCACCGACCACAGATCTTCTCCCCCGGGCACCTCATGAACATGGCCAAATGTCGACGGCGGAAACACCTCATTGGAGATGAAATGTAGAGGTCTACTTTCACACACAAGGTAGCCTGCTTTGATGCTCCGGTGGTGTCATTTTGATCTCTCTGTCCACCAGCTTAGTGGCCCTTAAACGCTGTTCTGCTTGGTCTTGAACTCCACCATGAATGTCCATTACTAAGCCTTTGGATTGACTGAAGGTCACCTGCAGTCCCCTGAAAACCATTTCTGGATTGCAAACGGATTTTGGGCTGAAATCCGTTTCTCCCTTCGGTTCCTCCAACCACCAGCCAGGAAGCCCAGAATCCTGTCCTTTTCTTGTTTCCGTATCCAAGTCGCTGTCGGGATCAGAGTCCTAAGACACTGGGTGTACCTTCCTTGTTTTTTTAAAGGAGGAACTTTTTTGTGAAGAAGCTATATTTTATGTTTTTATTTCATCTCTCCTACCTAACCCACTCACCATGGAGTCCAACTACGGGACCAGGCCAAGACGTCGCTATCTTGATCCCTTCCTGGCTTCGGAGGGATATATGAGAACAGAATCCCACCAACCCTATCCCCCCTGGTCATGCTCAACCCCCGGGGACAGACAGCCCAGCACTACACAAGGTACCCTGGCCTGCCAGGGAACTGCCTGTCTTGACCCAGCCCCATGCAGGGGTAGCCAATTGATACATCTGGGCCTGTGTGTACCTCCTGGCTAGAAGACCACCGACCCTCTCAATCACCAGACTCCCATTCCCTCCATCAGGCATGAAATTCGTCCGCCTAAGGCGGATTTTCCGCCCATTTTTTTCATCTGCGCCGCCCATCCCAAAAATGTGCCCCCAAAAAACAAAAAAAAAAAGAAAAATCCTGAAATAAACTTTCGTTCGATGCTATTCCCATTTGGACAATTTGTTATTCTCAAAGAGTCAACCGGTCACTTCCGCCGTCGATCAACATCCGGTCTTTTCGCGCCTGTCGAACGTCGGACATCGTTAATTGCCGAAGTTTTTTCAAGCGCGTCGCGATTTCACGCCAAAAAAAAAAGGGATGAGAAATGATTGGAGGTGGGACTGGCTAGACCAGGAAGTGGACGATGTTCGAGTTGGCGATGTGTTTCGCAAATTAGACAAAAAAGGCGCTGCATTTTGTGTTCCATGTGGAAAGATTGACCGACTAAATCAATGTTGTGATGAAGGCTGCCTCATTGTTTTCTTCTTCTTCTTCCTAAAATACTGGTTCACTCAAAAACGAGTAGGGCACCAGCGCGCATGTTAAAAAAGTAAAAATAAAATAACACAAAATAATGCGAGTGAATGAGTCAGTATGCACTATAAAAGTATATTATTATTCTTCTTCTTCCTAAAATACTGGTTCACTCAAAACGAGTAGGTCACCAGCGCGCATGTTAAAAAGTAAAATAAAATAACATAAAACAGTGTGACTCAGACTGTTGGCCCCTGGAGCAAATTTGGCAACAAGGGTCGCACTCGATATTCAAGAAGTTAAAAGCAATGGCCAAATTCAGGCCCAGGTAATAGTAAAATATCTGGGGAAGTAAAAATAGAATCGTCAATATGCAGATCTCAAAACTGTCGAATCAATGTTTTTTAAATGAGATTGCATTTGTGGCAATCTTGATGGCACCCGGCAGTGAGTTCCACAGTCGTACAGAACTGGGATAAAAAGAATGTAAGTGGCTGTCAATATTTGATGCAGGTATGGTATAACATTGACCGCCACTCCTGGTGCTACTTTTATTCAATACTAGTTGTTCCATTGGAATATCAATTACTTTAGCTCTGCCTTTGAAGAAGATGTTAAGTTTGATAAAAGCTCTTCTCTCTTCTAAGGGTTTCCATTCTAATCTCCTCATGTTCTTCCTAGTATTCCCCTTTTCTCTGATGTGGTTCCCTGTTACGAACCGTGCTGCTCTCTTCTGAATCATTGAGGTTATCAATGTCCTTTAGATGGTAAGGATCCCAAACTGAGCAACCATATTCCAGTACTGGTCTAACCAGTGTTTGTAGCAGTCGTCTTTAACCTTTTGGGGGGAGTCATTGATATTCCTGTATAAGAAAGCTAAGATGTTTATTTGCTTTCTTACATACTAAATTGTAATGTTCTTTCCATTTGAGACAACTATCTATAATCACGCCTAAATATTTTGCAGCATTAGTTTCTTTAAGAATAGTATTATGGATAGAATAATCTGATCTAATTGGTGAGCGTTTGTTACATATACGCAACACTGGCACTTTTGGGGAAATTCCATTTTCCAAGTTCTTTCCCACTCTTGTAAAGCGTTTAGATCTTCTTGTAGAATGCGTGTATCATTCTTGCTTCTGATTGTTCTATATACTAAGCTGTCATCTGCAAAAAGCCTTATAGTAGTTCCAGAGAGAGATTTCTACTTATGTCATTTATATAAATTAAAAAAACAAGGGCCCCAGAACAGTTCCCTGTGGTACACCTGACAAGATTGGTTTACAATGGGATGTCGACCCTTCCACAACAACTTTCTGCGTTCTCCCAACGAGGAATGATCTAGCCCATTTTAGCAAAGAACCGCCAATGCCGATGTGTTCTAATTTAAGCAGCAGGCCCTCATGGTCAACCTTATCAAAAAGGCTTTAGAAAAGTCTAATACAATTGCATCTTTTGAAGTATTATTTTCATTACTGAAAACATGAAAATGTGGCTTATTTGCCCTTCTTAACAGCGCTGAAATAGGGGTTTATTTGCAGTTTTAGGCCTTTTATTTCATAAAAAGCTTCAGCTTCAGGGGCTCTACCCCCTGACCCCCGCCGGGGCGTTGCCCCTGGGCCCCACTGGGGGCCTACGGTGGCCCCCAGACCCCCGCCGATTTTTCAGCCTTTTTTACTGCTGGTCACTTTCAAGCCTGCTCCATCACAGGTCACACACACACAGCAAACACGGCGGATCAAGAGAAGACCACAGGGAAAAGATGAATATGGAAAAGAAGACTTGAAGGGGAGACGAAGACAGAAAAGATCCATTAAGAAAGACAGAAGTCAGAATTGGAAAAAGGTGGGTTACTATTTGTCGGGTCCCCCACCCTTAACCTTTCTGACATGGGAGACCCTAACAGGGCATCAACTCCTATCACGTAGTGCTTGGGCCAGTCAGCAACTTGCCTATATAGACCTAGAAGTATTGACAAAAACTAGCAATTCAATCACATACTGATGCCCCCATCACCAGAGCTTAAGGGATTACTGAACTACACAAGCCCTCCGTCCACGACATGGTTGCAACCCCTGGACGGATCTTGGTAAATCTTGTGAGACAATGAAGTACTTTCCACAAAAACGCGATTCTTTCCTTGCTTAAACCTTGCAAAAATGGGGGGAGGGGGGGGGGGGGGGGGGGGGAGTTTAATAGTTAATTACGCACTGGTGGAAAATTCATCTTCTTTACCGTTTTGTCAATACAGGTCTTCTACCATCTGCATTCACTGCATGCAGAAACCTATATAACGACCGTCTTCAAATTGTTCCACTAATCCCCCATCCACCTTACCCTAGGTCAATCCCCCATCCACCTTACCCTAGGTCCGCATTTACTGACAAAGCGTCGGAGGCTCACCTTTTTCAGTTGTTCAGAGGCAGCAACACAGTCATTAAATGTGGCCACCCTGTACCCCACCATGGCCAACGAATAGCACTGAAACACAGGGGAAACAATTTTTCAAGCCGTCTTGCTTCATTCAACTAAGCCGTCTTGCTTCATTCAACTGAGACACTGGGAAAACAATTTTTTAAGCCGTCTTGCTTCATTCAACTGAGACACAGGGGAAACAATTTTTTTAAGCCGTCTTGCTTCATTCAACTGAGACACAGAGGAAACAATTTTTTAACCTTTACCAGCCGAGTCGTCCAATAGTGGACGACAGGATTTCTCTCCCTTGAGCCCAGTCGTCCAATAGTGGACGACAGGATTTCTCTCCCTTGAGCCGAGTCGTCCAATAGTGGACGACGGGAAACATAAAAAATTCCTACACTTTGCATGAAATGGTCCAAGGGAAAAAACCTCTGTAACTAGTCTTGGGATGTTGGAACGAGTTGTCGACCATACTTTCAGTGGCCTAGTGTGAACTTGGCTGACTCCACGACCTTTGGAACAAAGCACCGAAAGCCCGACCACGCGGCACGCGGCACGTTTCCTGTGTCGGAAGAAATGTCGGTCAGGCGAAGGATGCTAACAATTTCTCGTGCAATGAAGTGCTTGAAATCGTATTACAAAGTGGATCTGGTGATGATTGGAGTTGAGTGTTTGTTCTTTCCTGTGACACCTAACACAAGACCGTCAGTTGTTGTAGAGCTACCGTAAAATAAATTGAAAAGTGGCCAAATGTGTGCGTCAGCAGGGAATTATCGCTGTGCACGGCGCACGGCGCCACGGAATGAGCGCGTGCGTGCGCGCTCGTCTGGAAAGATTTAAGCCATCTTGCTTCATTCAACCGAGACAAAGAGGAAACAATTTTTTAAGCTGTCTTGCTTCATTCAACTGAGACAGGGGAAACAACTTTTTAAGCCATCTTGCTTCATTCAACTGACACAGGGGAAACAATTTTTTAAGCCGTCTTGTTTCATTCAACTGAGACACAGGGAAAATTTTTAAGCTGTCTTGCATCATTCTTGTCAAAAATGGATTCTTTGTCAAACCACCAGAGATAATCAATATAAAAAGCCATGTGTTAAAAACACAGAAAAAGTGTCTGAGACAGCCATACAAAACAAATAAGGAGACATGCACAGATGAGATCAAACTGTCTATTCAATACTTTTGAGAACTGGCATCATTTATAAAAATGAAAGTGCTTTCCAGATTTCCCAACTGAATTGTTAAGTGAGCAAATGCCACCCAAGCATATTTTCTGCTTTCCTGATTTGTATTTCTTTGCCCACAAATAATACCCAAATTCTGCTTCAGCAGTCCATTACATTTTTGAGAAAGACAGCAGCACTATGAGCTTGTGTAGCTCAAAACAGCACAATGTCAGACCCATTTTAACTGCATCGCTGTCTCAGCATCTCTGAATTTTCCCTCTTATGGACCATAACAGAGTATACTGGCAGTGGCTGAAGTCTGCACACATTGTATTGAATTTCTAAACCCAGCCACTACAAACCTAATAAGAAAAAGAAAAGCAAGGAACCAAAAAGCATTGGAAATAATAACAATGTTCAAATGTCACTCGCCATGGAAAAATAACAGTACATGCCAGCATGGTAAGTCCCAAGAAAAATTTAAAAATCCTTCAACATGCTGACAAAACAATGTACCACTTCACAAAACATCCATTAATTAAAAATCCTTCACGATGATGACAAAACAATGTACCACTTCACAAAACATCCATTAATTAAAAATCCTTCACGATGATGACAAAACAATGTACCACTTCACAAAACATCCATTAATTAAAAATCCTTCAAGACGATGATGAAACAATGCACCACTTCACAAAACGTCCATTTGACACATCAATAATCCATAGGCTTTTAAATAAGGGCTATAATGATTTTGAATATCAACATCAAACTTACCGCAAATGAAATCAGAAGGTATAAAGGTAACTGCAACAAAACAAACATTTTACATTAAAAACAAAACATCAGAGATAAGGAACTTTAATTCAGACTTCAGAAAAAGTGCAAATGCAAGAAGAAGAAAAAAAAGATGAAATGGACAAACATATCCCCTAAAATGGACAAACATATCCCCTAAAAATGGAAAACATACCAGAGGAACAAAAAAAAAAAAAACCCAGGTTTTCTATGTTGGTGAAGTAACTGTCAAGTCAACAATGTTATCAATGACAATCTGAGTAGGGTTGGGTTGTTTTTTTTTTTCATTTGTGGCATTTAGCTACAAGTGAAGAAGGAACTGGATAGGACTGTGCCCTGAAAGGCCCCATGGGAAGATGGTTTAGCAGAACTCACAACACTATGCAAAACAGCCAGCATACTGGTCAAATCTTGCACTAATTTGCTATGAAATACACTATGGTACCTAACAAAACCTGTAACAAAGTATGAAAGGGTGGGTCCTTGACTCTTGTTCACTGAAGGAGACGGACGCGATATCGCAGAGCTCCACTGAAACCGTTTTTTTGTGTGTGTGTGTGTGTGTGTGTGTGTGTGTGTAAGATTCACTGTTAACATATCACACGATGAGCTATATGTGACCGTCTCAAACACGACATGGAGCTGCAAAGCTTAGTTTCTATACAACATAATGATAAAAGTGCTGTCGATAATGGTCTTAAATTTCTTACTTTTTTTTTTTTTAAATTGTTATGAAATGCCACATCCCAACATGAGGAAAAATACGTCAAGATCATCAGATGTAAGTACTCGGAGTAATAACTCACTGGAAAAAAATCAAGTGCCAATAAGCATTTTTTTTTTAAAATCAAGATCTTCCTCACCTCAAAGACCAGTGTTAACTAAGAATGGACAGCAAAGCCTTGTTAATTTTGTAAGGAGATCAGGAGACATGACTAGCAGCAACAAGGCATTTACAATTGACGGAAGTAACGAAGTCAGGAGATAACTTTACTGTCTCAGATCAGATAGCAAATTTACGAGAGACACTGACCCAAAAACTTGAATTTATTCACAACGTGATTGAAATCAGAGAAACCAAATCGTCTAGTAAATTACACAACAAACTGAAAGGTTGAGATGTGAAACCTTTGGTCTTCAAAATGATAACGAGACCCTGAAAGAGAAGACTGAAAACCAAGATGCAACTGAAGACCTACAGCATGAAGTGAGTGGGTTGAAAAAAAAATCACTCAAAGTGGAGCGAGAGCAAAGAAATGATCTGGAACAATGCCAGCGATGGGATTGTGGTCACTTCCTCGGTGTTAAAGAAGACAGGGTGGAGACTATTCAGAAATGTGAAGAAAAAGTATTGGACGTAAAACAGCGTAATGGGGCTGGGCCACATTTCATCTTGCACCCAGGGTGGGAATCAGAGGGGAAAGACCATGGCCAATGATATTTAAGTTCCTATCAAGAAAAACCAGAAAGCAAGTGCTTCAGAACCGTCAAAAATTACAAGGCAGCAAAAGACAGATTTGGGAAGACCTTATATCCAATTGAACATGACATGGCTGAACATTGCTAACAACCACCCCAGGGTAAAGAATACCTAGACTAAGGAAAGAGTCTTTTCGCTTGACACAAAATGTAAAAAATCGTTGTAGACCTGAGAGAAGGCAGTCTATAAGGACAGAGGAAGCGATGAAGACCGAGGAAAGTAACGCTCATCTTCAAAACTATCATGTCTGACCCTCAACCTTTCCAAAATTGCCCCTCTACCCAAGCCTAACAGTCAGACAAACAAATACCAGGAATCCCATTTCTGCACACTCCAGGTTTCGCCACAACACACAACAAAGGGAAAATGTCTGCCTCTGCAGATACCAAAGGGAAAGAGGCAAAACCGACAGCCAGGGAAAATGGCATCCTCAAAACTGTGACTGAGGGTGAAGACCATCATTGTCCTCAACTTTCAAAATAGAAAATCATCATCAGATGAAAGATCCTCAGACGATTTAGTGGATAAAGAAATTACACTCATGTAATGAAACTTGGCAAAACAGTCGAGAAGAATCAACTCTCGGCACACACCCATTACTGAAAAAACTGCATATATAGAAAAAACCTGTTTTTGAACAGTCTGAACGTTTGTGAACATGGTAATATCCTCTTTCTTCCCCCTTCCTCCTCCCTGTCCTCCTTCCAAAGCTGCCGCTTTGCCCAACTGTCCGCACCATTTTTATCTACCACCCACCCCCCACCACTTTGACCCACATTCCTATCTGAATATTACCTGATAATATACCATGATTGCCCATGCCCTCCCCCTGTCCTCCCCCCCCTCCCCCCAACCTTTCCGCCCCCACTCTCTCCCCCTCCCCCCCCCCCCCCATACACCAGCCTAGGCTTGAAAACATTTGCACCCTTTCCCCCCACACCTCCCCCCCCCCCCCCCCCCCCCCCCCCCCCCCCACCTTCCATATCAATCTTCTATGTAGGGATGACCACACCCCCTGTCCCCCTTTCCCACCCTACACATTCCCGCCTGTACAGATTTTTTTTTCACCTAACCCCCCCCCCCCCCCCCCCCCCTCCCCCCCACCCCCCCCTCCCCCTTTGCCACATCCACCCACACACACAGATGGGAACAGAAAGAGCTGTGTGAGAAATGACTCACAGAGAACAGAGAGAGAGAGAGAGACAGTTGAGTCTACAGCCTAATTGGTAGCAATTTATTCTGCTTATCTCCTGTACCCTGCTGATAATCCTGTAACTAACTCCCCTCCTGTCCCTTGCAGTCGTCGTTTTCAGACTACAGACTCTAAACTGGGCACCCCCTTTTGCACGGCTCCTGCTACTCTCATCTCTTTCCCATTCCCATGTCTCCCTCCCACCTCCACCTTTTTTTGTTTTTTCCTCCAATTTGCAGAGGAATACCACCTTCCAGCCCTTCTCCATCCCCAGGTTTTAAACATCCATAAGGTGGGTATCCACAGTTGCTCTCTGATCCATGCCCCTTCTTAAACCCTCTCCTTACTCACCTTCATCCCTGCCCCAACCCCCTCCAAGTGGTATTGTATTTGCCGTGACTTTCGATGACTAGGTACAACTTCGAGGCCTTGGAGATTCAACATGTGTATGTAGTGTACAGATATGTAAATTGAAAGCGATAAGCAAAATGAATGACAATGTGTTCACTGGTACTAGTGGTAGAGAAATAGCTCCTCGTTCCTATCCTATCCCCTTTATAAAAATCTGCTGTTTAAATTTATTTATCTATACTAGACAGTCTATCTTTGCTGCTTTTGTCTCTCCTTCCTCCCTGTCATTCTTTATATAGCTTTGTTAATTTGATCACATTTGGTTATGTTTACCTTTGTCTCTCATTCTTTTCCTTCCTTTTCAATTTTTTTTTTCTTCATAATTTGATTGGACTTGAGACTTTGAAAAAAAATGGTAACTTTACAGAAAGAAACTGTTCTGATGTAACAGATTTACTTCAAGAGGAAGTTATAGATAGATAGTGATAACATGAGTAATAATTTTATAGTCTGCTTGTTGTTTATCCCACCTCACCCCATTGATTTTTATTTTTATTTTATTTATTTGATTTATTTTCATTTATTCTATTTCTTATTTACCACTCCCTTGTTGCAGGCTTTATGACAATACATAGCTTGCTGATACAAGCCTTGAAGGACCACCATGAGTAACATCACTGACTTCAAAAAGTCATAGGCATTATGCGTTTTGTATGTATACACATATATACTGACTTCCATAAAAAACGTGAAAGCAAAACAAGCTGAAGGTTAGGGGCGAATTTTATTGGTCACAATTGTACAGAGTGGAAGCGAGAATTCAATGTGATTTGATTCATTACACGGTAATGTGTGAAAATGACATCAGCAATATGTCTTTGTGTGGAAAATCCAAGGTCACGTGACAAACCAGCTTGAAGTCCTAATACCGTGTGTGGCCACCATTTGCATGGACAACTGCTTGACACCTGCGGCTCATTGAGTGGACCAGGTGGTTGATGCGTCCCCTTGGCACACCAGCCCACACATGGACGATGGCCTGGTGAAGTTGAGCCGCTGTTGCTGGTCCAAGACGCAGGAGGTCCAACCGTCTGCCAAGTTCATCCCAAAAATGTTCTATTGGGTTTAAATCGGGACTGAGGGCTGGCCAGGGCAGCACATTGACGTTGTTATGCTGAAGAAATTGCTGGGTGGCCCTGGCTGTGTGTGGTCTTGCATTGTCCTGTTGGAATGTCCAGTTTGGGTGTTGCACAAAAAAAGGAACGACATGGGGTCCGAGCACCTGGTTGATGTAGCGCTGTGCATTGACACCCTGTCCGCGACTAGGACCAATGTTCTGAAAGATGACTGGTCCTATGGCGTGGTTAATGCCAATTGCACCCCATATCATAACGTTCGGGCCTCCCCAGGGGTTCCGCTCTACCACACAGGAGTCAGCATAGCGTTCACCAGGTCGACGCCATAATCCGACACGACCGTCAGCCATGTCAATACAAAAATGGCTCTCATCTGAGAACAGTATGCGTCCCCACTGCTGCCTGCGCCAGTTGATTCGGGCTTGTGCCCACTGCAGCCTGTCCTGCCGGTGTCTTGGTGTCAGTACCGGACCTCTGTGAGGACGCCTACATGCCAGCCCGTTCTCCTGAAGACGCTGCCGCACAGTGTTGAGGCTGATTCATTGCTGGAGATTCCCAGGCACCTGTCGAGCAGTGTTTAGAGGCTGTTTGCCACCTTTCCCGCAGATGGGTTTGAATAAAATGGCGATCCTCTCTTGGTGTGGCGACCCGAGGACGGCCTGGCCGGGGACGATCATCAGTGGTACCAGTGACTCGCATGCGGTGCTGCAGACGATAGATGGTTGAGATGTGGACGTTAAAGATGTTGGCGACCTGCCTGGCATCCACACCAGCCTCCAGATGGCTAGGGCACGATTGCGTTCCTCTGCTCGTAGTCTTGGCATCTCTGTAGCGCTCAGACGGCAAGTCGTTATCTGAACCTTGTAGCGCGGCTTTTAAAGGCTGCATGCCTGCGTACTTGTCGCTGGTTAACTTTGCTCTGCATGGTGTGCACGTGCCTCACATGCAGCAACCAGTTTGCCATTTTTGTTGACCTCCAATGCCGGGAATGATGTGTTGCTCACACAATTTTTTCACTGCACGTGAGTCTTGGACCCAAACAACTTGCCACAATGGTTCAATATTGTATATTCACCCCTTTTCACCCGAAAAATAGCCTTTCAATTTTTCGCGTTTTTTATGGAAGTCAGTATATATATGCATCTTTAGTGCCAGTAACTGCCTATGACTGAGATTCACCCTTGCACCTTCCCTCCCCCATCCCACCCCAAACAACTTCCCTCTTCCTTCCTACTTCTGTAATTAATGTACCTAGCCACAAAAAAAAAAAAAAATTGGGTGGGTGGCGGACGTTAAAGTATTTGATTGAGCATAGGTGTATAGATGGATTAGTGATTATGAATTTAAATGCAAACTTACATTTAACCGTAAAGGGAATGTTGCTTATATCCCAGCTCTCACAAAGGGCCATATCAGGGCTGTCACCTCCTAAAACGCAGCAGAAACTTCATCTCTCTTCCGTAATATCTCAGATCAGATGAAAAATGTTAATCTCTTTCAGAAATTCAAAGATCACGTCAGGTGGGACATCTCTGAACGGGGGTTGCAACCTTGCCGTGGTCGGAGGGCTTGCATGGTCCAGTGATCCGTAAGGCTAAGTGAGACATAAACACTTGACAGCACCTTCTACAAACATAAATCTTAGATCAGATGAAAAATGTTCACCTCTTTCAGAAATTCAAAGATCACATCAGATGGGACATCTCTAAACAAGATTTTCATGGAGCCTGCTGTTAAGTATTTATGTCTCCCATCATGCAAGTCCCAACACTCCAAAAGATATGTTTTACTGTGAGTGGTATATATATATATATGACATGGAATGTACCACGGAACTTCTTCACAGTTTAAAAGATAAGAATGGTGTCACCGATCGGCGATAGTAAATCAGCCGTCCATGTGTTTGGAGTAATGGTAGTTCAGAAATAGAGAGCGTGTGTGCGTGTGCATATGTGTATATGTGTGTGTGCGAGCGTGCGTGTGTAAGATTTGGGGTTTTGGTTAAGGTGGAAGGTTAAGTTAGGTAGGGGGCTAGGGAAAGAAGATATATAATATTTTTGAGTTCCAATCTCCACTTGTTGAAGGGATGGAGCGGGAGGTTGGTTTCATTCCCGATTGTTACCCTTTTGTTACTTTGGTTCTACACCAGAGAAGGCGGGGCAGGATATCGGCTGTTGTTGGTGTTGTCAAGTCTGTGAGTTGTTGTGGTAAATTGTCGTGTTATTGCACGAGCAACAACTAGTCCGTTGGTCCGGCGTGTCAGCTCTGCGGAGGGATACGCTGCTCTGACCAATCGCTGTTTTGTGTTGTGAGTAGAGTTCGCTTGAGTCCGACCAGGGCGGAATGCGTTGGGGTAGCTTCACTTCGGTCCCTGGTGTTCGTCGGGTGGACGCGCCTTGTAGTTGCGGCGGCAGCGCCGTTAGTCGAGCTGAGTGACTTCGAGTCATAGTTAGTGCCAGGTCCTCGTCGGGTCTGGTGTGCCCTTGGCCTGTGCCGGGTTCTGTGTCGTCTCTGTTGGCAGCCACTTCAGCCAGTTGCAGAACTGGTGTGGTTGAACGTCTGTCTGTCCAGGTTGGTGATTGTTAGGTTCATGGTGGGGTCATTCGTCATGTTGTTTTGTATTATGGCGAGTTGTACTGTAGTTGTCTCATGCTATGTTTAGTTGTATTATGGTTGTGTATACTGGTTGTCTGGTATGATGTCTTGGTTCTGTGATTGAAACTTCTTGTCAGCCGGTTTGTGTTGTTACCTTTTTTTGTATATTCTGTAAGTAGTGTACATAGGGGTTCCTGAGTTCGATTGTCATGTGGCAGTTTGGCTAGACAATGTGGGTTCGATATAATAACCGTTGATGGACGGTGATGTGGATATTGGTTGTGATCAGTTCATGTTAATTTCAGGGGGGTCAGTAAGAAGGAAATACGAGGTTGCATTTTGTTGAGGATCATAGTATGAGTCGGGTGCAGATGTGTCTGCGTGAATCGTAAAGGGATTGTGCTCAATTTCAGTTGTAAATAGTAGTAGTTCGTTAAAATTGATTAACGATTTCGGAGTTGACCTGCACAGCATTGGAAGTGGTTAACTGTGCAGTGGGGCCAAGGCTAATTGGTAGTCGAATGGTTTATACTGGAGTACGGTCGTGACTATTCAATTCATATTGGTGTCTTTTCACTTTCGTTACGAGTCTTGGTTCTCGACGCGGGTGTCGTGCGCGTGCAGACTGTATTTGCGACGTACGTATTTGGTACAGGACAGTGAGTCCATATGGTTAAAGGTGGTTTTGGTTTTTTTTAAAAAGTAAATGACAGTCGACACACGCAGGGATGTATGTGTTTGTGACAGAATAGGGTTGGAGAAAGATATTTTAGGTTGCAGGGAGACAGTCCCATTATGAATTTTAGTAGTCGGAAAGAAGGGTAAGGTAAAGTTAAGGCGGGTAGTTTAGCAGTTGATAGGATAAAAAACGGAGGATGTGCAGCATGTAATATTGTATGAAGTATGGTTGTGTTGGCATAACAAGGATTAACCACTGGGTTGTCTGACAAGAGATGACATGAGAGTGGGGTGCTGGATGGAAATTTTGGCGGACAAATCATGGGTTGATATATGATTATAATTGACAGTGCAAAGAGGGGTAAAAATGTGAAGGATTGTGGCTGCGAGCCGATTCTCTTGTATGAATATGCTAGAACTGTGAACCGTTGATAAGTTTTGGTTCTTTTGTTGTTGTTTTTGAGATGTATATTACTACTCATTACTGTGTGGAAACATTTCCTTGTGAAATTGCTAGTTTATTTAGTATTTTCTAAGGGGGCCCATGGAGTCCGTGTTGGATTGCTTAGATTGGTTTTATTTCTCCGAGAATTATGTGCGAGTCATAATTTCAGATGTGTGAGCCATAATTTCATGTGTAATAGCGTGGATGGGGCTCAGGGAGAATATTGTTTTACTGCTGTTGTAAAGGTTGGCAGGGAATGGATCTGATAACCCCAAAGTAACGGGTTATGGGGGGGTGTATTCGAAATTCAAGTGGTCACTCTCATTCCCGAGTGGAGGTAGGCAAGGGAGATGGAGAGTAAAAGTTTTACCAGGTAGCTTATGGGGCCCTTGATGACTCTGGTAGTAGCAACATTACAGTGGTGGCCTACAGTGTTGTCAGCAGGTATCCTGTTTCCGTCCTGAGCTGGGGCCAGACCACCGCAGTCTGCTGCCGCGTGCCGGCAGGTGAGCGGCGGTGTCCAGTTGCCTGCTGCTTTCCCGGGAGAGGGAGACCATCCAGGCCGCCGGCCGTCTGTGAGGCGGCTATCTTTCTGCTGCCGGGGTTCTTCCGGGGGTTCTCCAGCCACCTGTTGCTCTACCCTGTTCGGCGTCCTGTGAGAGGGCGCTGCACCAGACTTTCCCTCACCCTCAGGGTCCGGCGGGGCCTTCAGAGGAGGAGGTGTCCTTCGAGCCCCGGACTCGTCGAGAGGGCGTCTGGTGTGTGGGTGCGCCAGGTGTCGTGCCCAGCGCAGGGGAGGAGTCAGACCGTGAGGAGTCACGGTCGGCGCCGGGGTGTAGAGTCTTTGGGGTGTCAGTCTGCGTGAGGCCACGGACAGCGCTGAGGAGCGGAGTCATCCGTGGAGGAGTCAGCCTGCGAGGGTCCACGGACAGCGCTGAGGAGCGGAGTCATCCGTGGAGGAGTCAGTCTGTGAGGGTCCCCGGACAGTGCCAAGGACTAGAGCTTTCCGGGCCGGCATAGGTTGTCCCATGAGTGTTGTAGAAGGGGTGTAGCGTTAGGCAGTAGGATAGGGGTGTTAGCTACTGCCTCCTTTTGGGACGTAGTGGCCAGCACAGTGTAGGGTACTTGTCGTTGCCTCCCTTAGGGACGCAGTGACCAGTGCGATAGTGGTCCCGGGTCAAAAGAGAAGGGTGGGTCCTGGGAGAGGTGTGGGTGGTAGCAGTTTAAGTTTAGAGTCCCTTGGTTTATTCTTGTCCCTATTAGTTAGCCACCACGTGTGCGGGCTATCTCTGCATCCCTAGGTCGCAGTGATATACCGCAACTGGTGTTTTAGTATAGGTTAGGGTTCTCAGGGTCGTAGTAGGGTAGGGTGGGTCAGTGAAGAAGTGGGATACCAGTGTGTGGTTGTAGATGGACGTGAGTGGTGGCGCCATGGTATGTTTGGGTATGTGAAATAAAGAGGTGCGCGTGATTGTAAAGTTGTGTTAGTGTGCTGTGTTGTCTGCTCTAGTGTGTAATAGGTGTGGGTAGGGTGGTAGGGCCGTCCGGCTTAGCGACCGTGACAAATGGGTGTAAAACAATTGGCCTGTGTGCAAACGGCACAAAACTGTTTTTTCTTTATGACCGCCCCTGGATCATGGTAAAACCTTTTTCAGGGTTGGATGGATTTGGAACACTTTATTACCTAATTGATAAGTTCCACTCCTCATGCCAGAGGTCTTTGACATAAGCCTGGGTTTGGGGTTTCAGATCAGTTTGAGGGATAGACAACCTGCTCAACTCTTTCTTTGTGGTACTCTTCGCAAGTTCATCAACCACTTTGGCTGGGAACCCAAGCAAAAACTATGTTACGTCCATCTGATTTCAGAGAGGTGTACAGTTCAAATAACTTCAACAGTTGAGGATGCTTGAATTTAAGGCTGGCAATGGCCTCCAAAGCAGAAAGGAGTCAAACAAAATGAGGAAATCTTTACGTTTTGATTTAGAGACATTTCAAGAGCCAGGACCACGGCTGTCAACCCCAGCAGTGTAGATCTCCTTTTTCCATGTTTTACTATGTGTGTATGCAGGTTATTTTATATGCATGTTTAATCCTTATATTGTACTGGGTATAAAAAAACAACACTACTTACATGTATCAGAAATGGCAATTAACACAAAATGCAAAAAAAAAAAGGGCAAAAGGTAAGGTAGCATTGTAGGAATTGATGCACGCTGTTCGATTTTTGCAACCATGTCAGAGACAGGCAAGAGACATAGAAACATAATGGATGAAAGATACAGCAGCAAGAATGGGAAAAATAATCGAGTGAGAAAATTTTTTAAAGTTATCAGTTTTGTTTTGTTTTGTTTTGATTAAACAGGATGCAGCATGTCGATCATTCTCACGTTCTTTCTGTAGGTAGTAGGTTTTTAAATATAATTCTCTATTATCAACATCTGTAAATATATGACGACTAAAATCACATTTGCATATATATATATTAACTGTCAGAAAGAAAAGAAAAGATGTCTTGCACAATCAAAAGCAAAGGAACTACAATGTATACCTCATACAACTTACAAGACACACATTTTGATCCTAAACTTGATAAAACACCTCTATAGAGGTGTTTATCAAGTTTAGGATAGATGCAAAATGGGGGTTTGCTTCCTTGGTAAGGTAATGTTGCTTTTAGCCCGTGCTTCCTTCTTTTGTTCAAATACTGTTAATTCAAGAGGTGTGGCTATGCTTTTTGATAACAATTTCGAATTAAAAAAAAAATGGCACATACATCCATAATGCTACAAGTTCATACACTGGCCCTACATTTTGTCCTGGTGACTATACATAGACCTAATAGGGATAATCCTGATTTTATTTAATATGAAATTTCATTTTTTTTAAGTGTGCTAATCTTATTATTGCAGGGGTCTAGAATTTAGTGATAAACCAAAAATCAGATTATTGTAAAATTACAAACATGATAATAATGTGAAATCTAGACAAAACAGTTGGAGACGATAATTTCTTGTTAGTTACGTGAAGAGAATACAATCAACAAATACAATGGTTTATTTGGAGAAGTATCCATTACAATAGAGCAGACTAGACTTTTTTCTTACTTAGAGAATGCTTGCAGATATTTTCCCAGGAAATCAAACTGATCATTCATTGTTAATATTGGAATGGCTTTTGGAGAGAAAAAAAAGAAAAATACATACTGGAAAGTTAAATGTTCATTATGAAAGGATATCAGATATACATTAACGAAATAAATGTTCTATCTATAAGATAGTTTCAGAGTATACCGCAACCCCGTATGATAGAAATAAACTGCCCGAAATACCAACTTCAAATATTCAACAAAAACAAAAAACAAAAAATAAAAACAATTAAGTGATCCAAGAAATAGAAAATACAAATGGAAAATTAACAGAAATTAGGCCCCCCTAAAAGGAAGGAAGCTAGATTAGTAACCGAAAGTGAAAAAATAACGAATATTTTTTGTGGGTTAGAAAAAGACACCATACAACTACAAGTAAACAAATGACAAAAATTGCGTGAAAAGATGGTACCTTGTTCGAAAAGACGAAAGTGATATTGCCTATAAAACAAAATCTTTTTACTAAAAGTTGTGTGGGAAAAACAAACACGATCAACTGTGAAACAGAAGAAATGGTACAAAAACTACCTGCATCTTCTGAAAATGAAGCCAAAAGCTAAGAAGGTAAGATAACACTTGAAGAAGCCACAAAGTCTATGAAAAATATGAACGACAAGAGTCCAGAAACAGATGGGTTTATGGTAGAGGTTTTTTTTTGTTTGTTTGTGTTTTTTTTGGAAAAGAATTGGTGAGCTGGTCATGAGGTCCATAAACGACGGCTTCATCAAAGGAAAAAAGTCTTAAAACACGAAAGTAAGGAATCATTATGTCTTCCAAAAGATGATAAATTGAGAGAATATCTAAAAAGCTGGATATCTATTTCTCTTTAAAATGTAAGGTACAAAATCGCAACAACATGTATTTGTATGATTCTAAAGGTTCTCCCAAAGCTTATTAGCAAGATTAACAGAGCCTTATAAGTGATAAGATATATGGGTAATACTAATAGTATAATATCAACATCTGATATTATCCATATATATATAGTATAATATCAACATCTGATATTATCTATTACTCTTACTGTTTAAGTACAAAACACTGCAGGACTATTGTTGAGTATAGACTTTGAAAAGGCATTCCATTCTCTTGACTGTGGTTTTATGTTTTGAGTTTTTGGTGCTGATGGTTTCCATAGAGACATAAAAAAGGTGGATCAAAACTTTCTATTATAACAGTCAATCGTCTCCATGGTTCAAAATAAAGACAGCTGCAGACAGGCTGATGCAATTTCACCAGTCTATTCATACTCTGTGCTGAAATTTCAGCATTATGATACGAGAAAAACAGCACCACAGGAATTCAAACTGGATAAACACATATATCTCAATTTGCCGACGACACCAAACTATTCCAACACAGGGAAAGAAAAACTTTGAACTAATTTTCAAGTTATTAACCAACTCTGAGACAGATTGGATTACAGCTTAATGTTGTGAACACATTTACTGTTTGGCTTGGCACAAAGATGAACGTTTATGCCACACCTCAAATTTAACTGGAATCCCCCAAAATTGAAATCACTTGGTAAATATTTAACTAATGACCTGGAAGCATGTACACAGCTAAATTTTGATGAAAAATTCCAAGAGATAAATATATGATTAAATATAATTATGGATGAAGCCATTAATAACTTCCTTTCCAAAGGTTGCTGTACTAAAATCAATGGTTCTGTCAAAACTAGTTCATCTAGATGGTAATTACTTCCAAACCCTCCAAACCTCTTTATTGAAAATCTTAAACAAACTGTGCTTGAAGTTTATATGGAATGATAAACGTGATAAAATTACAGAAAACACGTAAATTAAAAATATACTGACGGTGGAATGGGAATTCCAAATATTTAACTGTTTTGAATGCACTGAAATCAACGTGGTACGAAAATCACAGCAATCATAAATGGAAAAAAGTTTTTCTTTCATTGTTTTAAAGATGCAAAAAACCCTGGATGCTATTTTGGAGCTGATTTTCTTCTCCAAATACAAGCATACAAACACTGCCTTGGCTTAAGGCTGTGTCAGGCTAATTGACATAGGCTAGAACACCAAGGCTACATCAAAATGTTGTTATGCTCTGCTTAGTTATGCGGGATTGTCTTCAGTTGTGACAAGCTCCTAGCATAACATTATCAGTCTCTAAAATCCCCCCGAACCCCCGGAGTGTGGCTGCCCATGTGGCGGGTAATCAAAAACGGTCACACACGTAATGTTCTCACCCCCCAGCTGATGCATTTGTACCATAGTGTTCAAGTACTTCGGCTTTTTTGGATGATCCCTGGAGTCTTTTAGCCAGGTACGACAACAACAACAACAACAAGCATACAAACAAATTTGGAAGGACATATTTGAGATACATGAAACATTTGGAAAAAACATCGAACCTAAAACACGAGAGAAACTTCAGTGGAACCAATATACTAAACAAGAATATCAAAACGGCAGGAAACATATTTATGTGTAAAAGAACTTGCCAACAAACAAATTTTCTGTACTGGCGACTTGATTTACTTTGTAACATGGTAACGTAGATTCATACCAAGACTTCTGCTCAAAGTATATATCGCCTTAAATCCATTAACACATTTAAAGTTGCCTCACCTCCATTAAGAAATACATGAAAAATGACCAGTATAAAATTTAAATATCTGAAACAGAGACTGAACCTAGGTCGGGTACAAAAGGTCATAGAAAATGTAAAAGGTTCAAGAAAATATTATGACGTGCTCAAGAAACAGGAAAAGACCACACGTTGCAGTAAAGAGAAACTATTTTTGAAAGACGGATAAACAGGAAAGTTTTTGTTTTTTTAATTTATAAAAATAACCAGGCAAGGGAAGATAATGTTGCTTACCAGCCCAGCTGACCACAAAAGGGGCCCTATCAGGGCTGTTACCACGTTGAAGTCAACTCACAAGTTCATATACAAACCCTTTAAATACACATTCCCAAAGACACGGAAATTTTTGTTACAAATATTTCTACAGTAAAATCTTAGATCAGATGAAAACTATCTCAAAATTCAAAGATCCACATCAGGTGGGAACGTCTCTGAACCAGGGTTTTTATGGCTCTGACGTAAAATGATTATGTCCACATCATGTCCCATCAAGTCCCAACACTAGTCTAAAAGAATATGTTTCACTGTGAGTGGGACATGACATGGAATGCACCACAGAGCTTCTTCACTCTTTAAATTGTACAAATGATTAAAAATGGATGGCCAGTATGCAGCCGCATAAAACCGTTTCTTCTTTGCGACCACCAGAGGTAGATGGAGGAACTCTTTTTACGAAGTTTTAGTTTGGATGGATTTGGAAAATTTGTTATCAGTCTGTATATTCCAGTCCTCCAGCCAGAGGTCTCTGACACAATCATTAACTTTCAATTTCAAATCTGAGTATCTTCGTTGTGGCATTCTTGGCCAAACGATCAGCCATTTCATTTTCCTGAAAGGCAACATGACCAGGAACCCAAGCAAGAACAGAGCTATATATAAGCAAGAGGTTTCCATAAATGGAGTATGTCAACGTGCAATTAAAAATTAAGGGCATTTCAAAATTGCATAAATCATGAATAAGCCCTTCTAATTTTTTACTTTTCAGTTAAAAAAAAAAACAAGAGGGGGATGTGGGATGAATAGGGGCTTACTTTTCTAATTCTTACCACAATGACAACATCTTGCCACTTGGAGGACAGATGAACAGGAACCAATTGGAAGACGATGGCTGACCAAGCTGACATGAACACCGCAATTCCTGCCAGCCACTGGAACAACTTGGGCACCTGCACACACACACAGACATTCACACATGGATTCAGTTCCACAGTTTTAATCTGATCTGATAAAAAAAATTCTATGGAAGAAACATTTATGGAAATTCCAACCTGATTTTAGAAAATGTTTAATGAGTTGTGTGCATGCCTTTTCCTTTTAAACCTACTTTATAGAAGTTCATAGTTGATTTCAACGAGGTGATGGCCCTGATATGGCCCTCTGGGGTTGGCTGGGTTATAAGCAACATTATCTCCCTCTTGAAAAACTACTGGAAGTATCAATATAAGAACAGAAAATTTTTACCTAGAAAGCAAACAATCCATTGAAATATACTGACGCATGTTTGGTTCCTTGTCTTTTGACATATAGCATTGAAAGGAATCGAATGAAAAGAGCAAAGAAATCCCTAGTTATAGAAACAGCAGCAGCATCACCGGGATGCCCTTGGCAAGAACCTACACTACAGTGTACCCTCCATATCATTACATATACATGGTCTGGAAATGAAGTCCATCACAACTCAGCGGCTGTGCTTCAAATTATCCTGAAGTTTCTATGTTCAAGTTTAGCCTTTAAACTGGCATTGCTTAAACTGTTTTAATTCACTTTACTTGGAGTTTAAGTTCCTAGTCAAACTCTTCGTTTCCAGGGGAAGGAGGTAACATAGTAATATTTTCATATACAAAACACTAGTACGCAACTAGCGCTGGACTACAGGCAATAGCTCCTTGTGGAAATTATTAGCAACATCAATACAGTTATGTTTTTATCTTAACCGAGAACATTTGAGTCAGGAAACAAAAATGACAAGTTCAGTTTGTCTTTCATGTTCACTGACCACAAATGCAGACATCGAGTCCGCAATACTGGCTCAGTAATCTGGATACATCTTATGTCTGTGGGCTGCTCAGGAATATCCTTGTTTACCTGTGCACAGCTAAAAGAATGGAAAAGCAATCTTCCCTTATTTGTATACACCCGTAAGTATGTTAATTTGAGAAAGCCGATTTCCACACTTCAAGCGTAAGAGTGCAGGGGGATAAATGTGGATGGCAATAAATTATAAAGTGATCACTTCACTATTTGGAATTTTGGTTTTTCATTTAAAGTTTCAATTCAAGGACATATGTTTATCCTACACTTTGGAGAATTTTGTTTAAATACACTTAAGCATATATGCACTCTTTATTACCAAGTCAGTCCAGACACTGGCTTGGAGGTCTTGTCGTGATTCTCCCTAAGCTCTTCAATGTCACCAACTACCAAATCCGAGTCTGTCGCTCTGTCATTGTCAGTAGACCTGTACCAGTGGTACTGTAGTTGTAGTAGCAGTGCAGTGAAAGCTGTCCCTAGGCCGACGTAACTATCTACAGCTGTTCTGTCACAGTGCTAAAGCGAGACTGCTAAAGAGTTTGTCTGCTCTTACTTCACTCAATCCTCAAGCAAAGTGCATTTCCGCCGAGCTTGCCTGCACACACAGCATCTGTGCATCACTACTCTCCTCCAACTTTAAGATGAAAGCTTTTCACTCAGGGGGTGCAGAGGAGAAAGGAGTCCTTCACCTTGCTTAGGAGTTCAGGTTCCTTAAAGGTCTACTTTAGAGATTTTTGATAATTTGTTAAAAACAGGTCTACATGTCATATAACTACGGTATGGTATTCATTTTTAAAATAAAATCGCCGAAAGAATTTAATAGATAAAAAACGACTTTTGCACACCTGTTCAAACCCCGCGCGGTAGACCGAAAACCGTGACGCCACTTGATGGACTGGCCGTCAGCCGCGACCTACACAACAAGCCAACGCCAAGTGAAATCAACACGAGTTGCGAACCCCTACAGCCTAAAAAGTCACGAGGGGGTGGCAGATATTGTGCTGTAGGCGAGTGCAGCCGCTCAGCAGGAGACGGATATTCTTTGCACACATTTCCATCTGATCCAGATACTCGAAAGAAGTGGATTCGGTTCGTGCAACCATGCCGGGCAGCTAAAGTTCTTTCTACCACGTCAGTTCCAGCTGGACCGCGGAAACGAGCTATTCCGACAATTGCCGAGCGCGTTCGAGTGGCTCAAAAACTTCGTCTGCATTGTTTGTGCGCGTATACTTTGAAGGCGGAGTGGTAAGCTCGTACAGATGAGTACGATAGTCGCACGTTTATTCTGTTCTTATCTATGGACAGATCACACTTGTTAAATTGAATGAACACGTTAAGGCTTGAAGAAGGAGAATCTCCGCTCGCCGTCCACGCGTGATCGCATCAAGAAGTCAGTCGGTAGCCTCCTTCGAGACTTCGGTAAAGTCCGTACGCCTTCGGAATGCTGTGTTCGGGCGTCCAGCTGGAACTGAACTGACGTGGTAACAAGAACTTAGCGTTCAAACTGATAAGGTACAGGCCTTGCAGAAACATCCCCAGAGTCACATTGGCTGTCGCAATCATAGTCACTGCTTTTACATGATAAATTAAATACCGAGCGAGATGCGCAAGAACCATCAGAATCGCTCTCTGTCGCCGTCCATCATGTGACGTCACATCCAAGAGCAGTTAAGCCATGCCAAGATTTAGTTGATTACCTCCCGTTTTCTTGATTACAGGTGAAAATGCCCACTTTCGCGGATCGATTTCGTGTGATCGGGAGCGAATCGGTGTTTATTTTCCCAATTTATCAAACATTTCATATTTCTGCATAAGCTGACCAATTATCGAAAACCTCTAAGTAGACCTTCAAGTGCAGCACACAACACACTGACCAAAGTCAGTCTTGTCTCTTACAACAGTCTTAGTCACCAGCCTGGATACCTTGCTACCAACTAAAAGTCGGGCTTATGTCCTTGCAGGCATGATGCTCTACCCTCTTGTGGCTTAAGTTTTAAATCCTTGGGACACAGTCTCCTGATTGGACACTTCGGTTTTGGTGTCAACTCCCTAGGCCATCTGACAAAAAGTCAAATGTACCAAAAAACTTGGGAAGCCCTTGGAGTGCACAGGTGACACTGACAGGCTTGATCATCACCACCTCTCAGGTGATGAAAGGGGGGGGGGATCGCAGGGCTGATTCTTGGCATCCTTAGGAATGAACAGGAAATGTCTTCCATTCATCTCAGTTCCATCATGATCATGCCAGTGTCCCTTAGAGGTTGTAGGGAAAATGGACTTCCTATTCACTTCAACCTCCTTCACGCCCAGCATACTTTGGAAAGTCCTGCGTACCCATCCCCTGATATTTTTTTGGGTGGTCTTCCTGAACAGTTTTCCCCCATTGGTCTTGTTCGCTTTCATCCTAGAACGGGCCTTGACCCTAGCAATCCAAAAGACCTCAGGCCGAGCTAGACCCGAGTCTTGAGTTGTCATGAGGAATGCTATCTGCCTGGGGCCAATGAAGCACTTTCGATTGTGAGCACTAGGCATATGTAACGGAGTATTTGTGGAAGCTCCCACAACCTTGGACTGTATTGATGGATTCACCTTGGAAATACAGCGACAGCATATGAACTTTACAACCTTGTCAGAGGCCAAAGGGACTGGATCTTTCATGGTGAGCTGGGGTATTTCCCCTTCCCTTCCATCTCCTTCCCTATGCTGGTTCTGCAGTCTTTTTTTCTGGTGGCAATCTGCTGGCAATAAAAGCACCTCATGTTAGAATCTGGGTTTGTCAGGAGCTTGCTTTCTTCTTCTTTGGCGACAAGTTGCAGTTGAGCAGTCGGTTTTTTTCACGTTTTGCTATGGAAGAAGTCCAGATCTTGCTTGGAAAAAACTGCACTGACCTGTGGCTCCTGCTGCTTTTCCTTGTGCCACATCCATGGCCAGGGAGACATGCTGGTACCATTTTTCTTTATGTGCGACCTCTTCTAAGGTTCTGGATCTTTCTAGATAGGCATTTTTACCCGCCTCCTTATCCAGGTCATCAGTGCAAAATCTGCTTCACCCTGTGCAATTTTTCAGGAAGGTCCCTGAAGGCTGAAGCAGCAAGCAGCAAGACCTGTCTGCTCAGTTTCATGGGGACTTCTCCGTATTTTGGTGGCTGGTCTTGCTGGAACTTTTAACTTGGCTGTTTCGGTCTGCTCTCTGGCCCAAACTTCTTCATCATCTGGAGATCTGAGGTTTGACTGTCTTGGTGGCTTTAATGAAGAAGTCTTTGGGGTTTTTCTTCAAGACACTATCCCAGGTAATCCAATCCTCCATTTCACTTTTAGATCAGCTGAGGGCTATTCTTTAGCTGTTGAACCTGGACCTGAATGACAGCCAGTTTGATTTCTCATCATACTGTAAACTTTGGGGTTATTGCCGGGGGTCCAGATGGTGATGCTTGACAGGATTGTCTACACTGCTGCTGTCTGAGGAGTCAAAATACAATTTCAAATCACTCCTAGCCTAATCATGGTGGCCACAGCAGTTACCCCAAACCCTTTTTGGGTCCTGCTACAAGTTACTTTCGAGGAGGAAGAACAGCCTGACAGGGCTGTCATCTATATGCCTCCTGCCCCTATACGATGCTCTTCCCAATCTCTATAGACTTGGTCTTCCACAAAATCCTGAAGTTTAAGGTCAGTCCTGCTACAGACCTGGTCCTACTTGAGTGAGGAGAAACATGCCTGTAATCTTTAATTAAAGTCGCAGTTCCCATCATCGTGACTGTGTGATCTTTCTGTGACCTGAAAGGTGACCCTTGCTTCAGTATTCGACTGCTTAAGACCCCTTTTGTATTCACGCGACAGAGACTCTGACCCAAATCTGCAGCAGCGCTGAATCGTATCACTGGGCTCAGCAGCTTGACCTATTTCTCCAGCTCACCCTTGAGTAAAGTGAGGTCCAAATTCATCCATGGGCTGATGTTAAGCCCGTGTAGGTATGGGAGTGCTTCTTCACTTCTTTGTACCCGTGCACTGCCCAGGTTTTGGTTCTATCGAGTCTCCAATGGCTTCCTACTGCATTCTAACATCAATCAGTACAAACAGGTCATCTCTGGGTTTGCCACACAAAACAGACATCATGGATGATGGAAATTCTCCTTTTCCTTAAACACACAAGTGCGCTGATGAATTCAGAGGCTTTGTTTATATTCAACCCTATGGTCTAACGAATAAGTCACCTTTTAAAAAGTTTTATTAATGGAGTGGCTGGTATGTGCTATTGTTATGCTATTAGTACCTGGGCTGTGTAAAAATAACTACCATTCAATGCTATTAACAATTCCTTTTTCTTTACTTTTGTTGTTAAATCACAGCCAGGGTTGTATTAATCATGTCTACTAAGTATACCCCATTCCTGACACCAATAAAGCATTCACCCTACACTTTGGAGAAACTTGTTTACATCTTTTTCTTCTTCTTCTTCCAGTAATGTCCACCTCCTGCCCATTGTTCGGCAATTATTGACATGCTGGAGGGTCACTAAGAAAGCTTGAAAAAAAAAAAAGAAAAAAAAAAAGGATTTACGTGGAGGATCTGGTCACCTTCGAAATGAAGGCCAGAGTGGGGGATTGGACGACTTCTGCGGACAGGTTGTTCCAGTCGCGGATGGTACGGGGAAGAAGGCATACTTGCAGTAGTCTGTGCGGGTAGTAATGCGCTGGAATTGCTTGTTGTGGCTTCTTCTGCTTGTGGGTGGCAGAGGCTTCAAGTCTTTGCATTTCACACATGCTTGACCGCTTTGGATTTTATATAGCATGGAGAGTCTGCACGTGCGGCGGCGTTCTTGGAACGTGGTCCACTGCAAAATCTTCAAGCATGTCGTTTACGCTAGATGTGTTTCTATGCCGGTTCAGGACAAGACGCGCCGCCCTTCGCTGAATCTTCTCGATGTTGAGGATGGGCTTGGTGGTGTAGGGGTCCCAAACACAGCAGGCGTACTCGACAATGGATCTGACCAGCGCCTTGTATGCCAGCTCCTTGGTCTTGCTGGGGCACACCTTTAAGTTTCTCCTCAGGAATCCTAATGTTTTATTTGCCTTGGCATAAGTGTTGTCAATGTGGGCGTTCCAGAGAGGTCAAACTGCAGCGTGACCCCAAGATACTTTGTAGAGGATACTCTCTCTAGGGTATGACTGTGGAGGGTGTATTTGGTGTTGGCATTCAGTGGCTTCCTACTACGGGTCAAAGGCAGTTGGCTGCATTTGTCCGGGTGGAATGCCATGTCCCCACTCGCTCTCCCAGTCTTCAAACTTAGCGAGATCCTCTTGGAGTTTTACCGGGTCTCCTGGCAAGACGATCAGTCGTACACTGCGGTGTCATCAGCAAATGGACAGGAAGTGGGGGAAATTCTTGTTAGGTTCATTTATGTGAGGAAGATGCAAGGTCAAAGCACTGTTCCCTGGGGCACCCCGGATTTCACGCGGATATAGCCAGACTGTGCACCATTGACCACTATGGTTTGTTTGCGGTCGCTGAGGAAGCTTGCTATCTAGCACTTGCACATTCATCCACATAGTTCTCTACCTTTGGGGGCAGTCCAGACTCTAGCTTGAAAGTCTCGTCAGTATTCTTCCTAAGCCCTTCAATGGCACCAGATTTTTTACTAAATCATTCGAGTCTATCTCTCTGTCAGAGTAAGTATCTCCGGGGTCTGTAACTGTTCTGAACTAACTAAAGTCTGATACCCGTCCTCTGTGAGCCTACGTGTCGTACTGCCGGAGTTGTTGTAGCTTCTGAACTAACTTAAGTCTGAGACCCGTCCACTGTGAGCCTACGTGTCGTACTGCCGGATTCGTCTGCTTGTTTACTCAACCGTCAGTGAGCACAAGTTTCTAGTGCAAGGTGCACTTCCGCCGGTGCTCGCATGTATGCGCAGCATCCGAGCGTCATTACAGACATAACTTTTTTTTCTGTTGATACCACCAATGAGGTCAACGGCACAATTTGACACAGCTGACAGCACTTTCTCATGAAATCATTAAAATGTAAATTTGACAGTCACATTCATGATTTTCATGGCACTTTCAGCTCCGACTTTTTGTGGACGGCAAATTCTCTGTGAGTGCCTGTGAAATATCTTTTGATTCTCGGCTTACAGACGATAATGAATAGAAAACATACGTACTGCCATTGCGAACAAAATTGAAGTCTTGCGAGTTGGAAACTTCTGTCTTCTCAGAGAACGTCACAACTATTACTTAATTCCATATTTCGGTGAACACGGCTCAGAAGAAATGAAAGCGGAAACGTGTACAGCCGACACGTAAAGCGTGCGGCTTGATAGGATCGGCAAAATGACGAAGCACAATCACTTCCTTTTTCTTGAGACTAAATGTCTAATAATCAACAAGAAAACAAGGGAAAAAATATTAAAAGCTATTCAATTTCTTTATAAGCTAGTGGAGATACACTGTTTTCTTAAGACATTTTTTTAAAATCAAGTATGAAATTTTCAATTTGTTGATTATGTGAGAAGCAACTGTGCTGTTTTGTGTTCAAACTCCACACTGAGACCACGAGTTACAATGGATATCAAACTCCTCAGCATCAGAGTCCACTCATTTTACGTCTCATCATCTAATTAGTCATCACGGGCCGGTCTGTGTGCATGCACGTAATACACTCAGCTTGCTTCTGGTACAAGAAACTTATTTTCCGTTACTTACACAAACGGACAAAAGTAACTTTTGCAAAGCTAAGGCCTATTCTCTGACAAGTCACAACTTCCAGTTTCATTTTGTCTGTTCGTTAGTTGGTTTCTAATCTGTTTGTTTATTTACTACGGAAATCACTTATCTATGGATAATATCCACAATTACCGCCGATTATTCATCTAAGTGAAGTACGTTGAAAAGTAACTTTCTCAAATTTGCTATTCAGTAACTTTGTATTACTCTTCATAATCATCACCAGTTTGTTTGAGGACACAAATTTGTGCAGATAGACAGTGGATAAACACCTTACGTCTTGGCCTTGCTCAGTTACAGACATATGCACGTTCGCGCAGAGTGATGTGATAAATTAAATGGAAGGGTGTCATTGATTAAGCTTTAACGTGATTTGAGAAATAAGATAAAGATAAGATAATGTTGCTTATAGCGCAGCCGACCGCAAAGGGTCATATCAGGGCTGTCACCACGTTAAAATCAACTACACAAGTCTTTCATTCACACAATTCTTTAAAATACATCGTCTAAAACTCATCCAAAAGTTTGTTAAAACTGTTTCTTCTTTACGACCACCAGAACAGGAACTCCTTAAGGTTTGGACGGATCTGAAAGAGTTTGTTACCCGTCTGTGTATTTCAATCCTCCTCCAGAGGTCTCTGACATAATTGTTAATTTTGGGTTTCAGATCTGAGCAGGGGATATATATGTTGGACAGTTTCTCTGTTGTGGCATTCTTGGCCAAACGATCAACCATTTCATTCCCTCCGATGCCAACATGACCAGGAACCCAAGCCAGAATAATGTTGTAACCATCCACTTTCAACTTGGTAAAAAGTTCAAAGAAGTGTAAAAGTTCTGGATGCTGAAGGTTGCGGCCAGCTAAGGCCTCCAAAGCTGACAGTGAATCTGACAGAACCAGAAAGTCCTTCTTTGCTGATTGAGAGCTTATCTTCAATGCCAGAACCAGAGCAGTAAGTTCAGCAGAATAGACAGAAGCATCTGAAGGAATATGTTCTAACAATATCTTGAGAAGGAGCACCAGGGCAATAGGCTGCACAGGCCACTCCATCTTCAGACTTGGACCATCAGTGAAAATTTTCTGATAGGATGGGAATTTCGAACAGAGGTCAGCAGATCTGAGAAATGCTTAAAAAGAACAATGACAAAACAAAGTCAAAAATCAAGAACAAGTGAAAGTTATTTTCGAAGAGGGAAAAGGTAGGATAGTTGCATCGGAACATTTTTTGCACTGGGAGGAAGGGGCAGGGGGTGGGTAGCAGTCTGACCTACCTGACCTGACAGAGAGGAGTTCCGGGACAAGACTAGCATGCCCAGTATGGACATACCATCCATGGACAACATCACTACCAGCGAAAACCGCGTGATGTCCATGCTGAGAAACCTAAACCCCTACAAGGCCTGTGGACCTGATGGAATCGCTCAAGAGTTCTCAGAGAACTGGCAGAGGAGCCCACGCTGGCCCTGACTTTTCCCTATCCCGCTCATCCCTGTCCACAGGCATAGTATCAGCAGACTGGAGGACAGCCATATAGCACCAATATTCAAGAAAGGAGAACAATACAACCCAGCCAAATTACCGGCCAGTCTCCCTTACCAGCACTTGTGTGCAAACTGTTGGAGCACATTATAGTCAGTGCAGTAACGAAACACCTTCAGAGCCACCCGATATTGAGCGAAAACCAACATGGTTTAGAAAAGGAAGATCGTGTGAGACCCAACTCCTAGAGTTCACCGAAGAGCTGACTGCAAACCTGGAAAGAGGCAAACAGACCGATGTCCTCATAATGGACTTTTCAAAGGCATTCGACCGGGTCAATCACTCTTTGCAAATACATAAACTCCAGAGACATGGCGTTAGGGAACTACGGGAGCATGGATCTCTAGTTTTCTCAGGTATCGGCAGCAGGCAGTAGTGGTGGGTGGATTGCCCTCCTCCTCCGTTAGCGTCAAGTCAGGTGTACCTCAGGGTCTGTGCTAGGTCCATGCTGGTTCCTAGCCTACATAAAAGACCTTCCTGATAAGCTCTTAGCAAAAGCACGGTTGTTCGCCGATGATACAGCAGTATCCAGGATGATCAACAACAGCCAAGATCAAGAACAGCTCCAAGAAGATCTCGAACTCTTAACGAATTCGGAGAGGAGCTGGATATGGAGTTTCATCCTGCAAAGTGCCAAACTCTTCGTGTCACAAGGTAGGTCCAAACTTCACCACGACTATTCCCTTCGAGGACACATCCTTGACACCGTAAAATCACTAAATACCTTGGTGTGACCACCAACAAAGAAATTAGCTGGGACGAACACATAAATAATTTTGCTTCAAGGCCAATAAGAACTCTAAAATTTCTCTGACATAACCTAAAGAATCAGCTCCTAGCCATCAAAGAACGAGCCTACAAAGCATATTTTTCTCCCCATCTGGAGTATTGTCTTCTGTCTGGGATCTCCACACAGAGAAAAACATAGCTAAATAGAGGCTGTTCAAAGACAAGCTGCACGCTTTGTCCTCAACAGATACAGGAACACTTCAAGTGTTAGCAGCATGCTGGATACACTGGGCTGGCCTCATTGGAGAAACGACGGCAAGTTAGCAGACTTTCTATGCTGTATAAAGTGCACCAAGGCCTTGTCCACAGCCGCCAGCCCTAAAAGAAAAACCGTCCCTCTACCCGACCGTAAGCGAAGAGGCCACGAAAGACAATTTCACATCATAACCTCAAGGACCCAATACAGAGCTGCTTCCTTCCTGCCCAGAACTATTAAAACTGGAACAATCTCTCACAAAGGAACAGTTGAGGCCACAACACATTGACACATTCGTGTCAGAGCTGCAAAGAGCCCAGAATAGACTCCCCTCCCCTCCTCCCCCCCCCCCCCCCCCCCACCCTCTTCCTCCACCCCCTATCATCATGTAACTCACTCTGAAGATACGTCTACAACCCAGATTTATCTGCAGCGAACCCCCCAGTTAGAGGTGCCAGAATAATCAAGTGTGATTTTGGGTCCTCAACAATAAAGAAGAAGAAGAAAAGCATTGGCAAATTATCACTAGCAGTCTTCACAAAGGCATCTCTTCCAAATTGATTTTTATAAAAGCGATGGGGGTGAGAGACACTTTCAAGTGTTCCGTCATTAAAGCGTGGAAGAGGCTTTCATCTTCCGATTTCCTCGACAAGGGGGAAGGGGAGGGGGAGGTAAGGGAGGATTAAAAAATTTTTTAGCATGTTTATTTGTTACAGAGTGTCACCAATAACATTTTTTTTTACTATTGCCTTGCATGCTTCTTTCTGCAAACCGTGACAAGACATGTAGGCATAATATCTACATCTTAGTCTGTATTCCACATAGAACAGATATACCCCTAAATCATCACTTTCATCATACACACACACACACACACACACACACACACACACAGAGAGAGAGAGAGAGAGAGAGAGAGAGAGAGAGAGAGAGAGAGAGAGAGAGAGAGAGAGAGAGAGATTGGTACTAACATTTTACTGTCATAAGCTTGAAAGCCCTGGTGACAGGAGATACATGTTTTCATGAATTTGAATTTAGTTACGAAAGAGTAGAAAGTAGCACACACACAGACACACACATGACCACTATTAACACGACCATCCAAGTGTAACATTAATATGTGTATTATCCTCATTTTTAAGCTTATACACCATAAGATTCTAAGCTGGTAAACACGAAATATACGTTTCACTATTTCATATTTTCACTCGTTAAGCATGTTCTTTTTCCTGCATCAATCCAGCCTCGATGTATTCTTTGCAAGAGACACAATAATATCATTACTAACAGACATAAGATTTCGATTATGTTCTTCCTCTCTGCTTCTTTCGTTTCAAACAATATATTGTTTGTTTTTTCTCAACTCGTCGTAGCCCTGCAACTTAAAAAACAAACTGATTTTCATCCTACTGACCATGACCATACATCGGACAGGTGGGGGGTAGGGGTGGGGCGTTGGACCACGAAGGCATTTGTGCTAAACCATATTTGATTTGCATGTAGACCAAAAAATCGTTAATCTGAACCCGGCAAGACTGATTCTTTGCCATCTATTTGTAAAAACTGATATATATCTCTCTGTTGAAATAATGATTTCAACGAAAAGAACCAGTTATATTTATTATTAATTTCCATTTTCATATGCCCGTTTTGTTTACATGTATATTACTCTATGAATCTGTATTTAAATTAAGATATAAAACCATAATTGCAACCTACTCCCTGGCACATCCAAACAATTCCGAATCCGTGTTCTGTTAAAGTTTCTTGATTTGAAATACCCAGCAATAGCGGGCCCACGCAATCGCGCAATAGCGGGCCCTGCGCAATAGCGGGCTGACGCCCGATCTCGACACTGGTACCCCGGTCCAATATTGTATACATTTCATAATTATTTATGGTTTTCCATGTAAAAGATACCTGCCTAATTCGCCATATAAAACGGCATTTGACGAATGCAGTGGCACACCAATGAAATGCTCCATGGCAAATGTGTGTACCTTTTCCATTTGACAGCAAGTCCCCAAACCTCCGCTGCATACGCGCTGCCTGGTCCATTCAGCATAATCAGGAAACACAGAGAGAGAGAGAGAGAGAGAGAGAGAGAGAGAGAGAGAGAGAGAGAGAGAGAGAGAGAGAGAGAGAGAGTGTGTGTGTGTGTGTGTGTGTGTGTGTGTGTGTGTGTGTGTGTGCGCGCGCGTGTGTGTTGGGGGTTTGGGGAAGAGGAGAGAGAGAGAGAGAGAGAGGAGAGAGAGAATGTGTTGGTTTGGGGAAGAGAGAGAGAGAGAGAGAGAGAGAGAGAGGAGAGAGAGAGAGATTGTGGGGGTTTGGGGAAGAGAGAGAGAGAGAGAGAGAGAGAGAGAGAGAGAGAGAGAGAGAGACAGACAGACAGACAGACAGACAGACAGACAGAGACAATAGTCTTAAACCTGGAAGCTCTAATCTTTCCACCAACAGTATAGGTACCCTGTCCACTCTGCACCACTCCATTTCACCCCCTCTCTCCCATAGTGTTCACAATTCCATTCCAGTCTGTACAAGAGTACAGGTAAGGTCGAGATGGCTGTTCAACCCTGAGGGTTGCCGAGGTGGCGGTTCAACCGGCAGGTGGAGCAGATTTTCTAGTCGCCTCTACAGTCCTCCGCTCTACCAACTGAGCTATCACGGGACCTGAGGAGATTTTTTTCCTGGCTCCGACTTTATAAGTGACAGTATGGTCTTCTCACAGCCACGAGGCTGTGACCCAGATCGACTAGAGCCCTCGTGGAGCTATGTCAGGCTGGCACTGAAGCTAGTACAGAGACTGGTCCGTCAGTTCTGGAAAGAGATTTCTAAGAGCTGGGTAAGATAAGATAAGATAATGTTGCTTATACCCAGCCGACCGCACGAGGCCACATCAGGGCTGTCACCACGTAAAATCAACTCACTTCTAAGAGCTACAAAGCAAATGACATAGCTGCGGAGCTCTTACAGCTCAGATAGGGAGCTTGAGAAAATACCCAAAAGATGGCCCACTTGCAACAGGTTCACATATGTGCAACGCACAGACTTCAACACCAAACAAACTACTGGTCTTCTATTACCAACTGACGCAGACGCGAGGGTGGACGAGTCAACGTGTCGAGACAGCAATACACAGATGAGAGGAGGGAGGCGTCCCACCGATTGAAGAGCTACGCAGAGTCCGCTAACGCCGTGCAGAAAAATTTAAGAAGTGCGCTCCTTACTCAAGCCTGACAACCAGGGGAGGGGGGGGAAGCACAGACAAATGTTTCGCCCTCAACTCCCAAACATTTTAAGGGGCCGGGCCACATTCAGGTCATGACTCTTATAAGCTCTTCTGCTGCCAGGACTTTTTTTTTTTGTCCTGGCTCTGCCCGAGATGCGAACCACAACTTTTGGAAGGGTGGGCGTCTCAAGGGGTTACCTTCTAGATGAAGTCTTACCCGCTGTAGGACACTCGGAAGTTGCCTCATGAAATTCATTTTTGTTCTCTCGATCATATCCAGCTGCAGAACTCTCTTCACCCGCCTCTGCCATTGCCTTTGAGTTCTAGTCTTCTTCAAATCTTCAATCAATAGCCACGTCGTCTTCATAGACATTTAAATCACTCGGGTGTGCGCATAAAAAAATCCTACTATCTTGTTTAAAAGACAGCATTCATACCCCCCCCCCCCCCTAACTTACCTACCAGCTAGCCTTAAAACAACAACAACACCAACAACTAAGTGTGGAGCTGCAGAAGGCTACCCACGTTCACCTTTACAAGAGGGTTACCCACTCCCTATCCTGCCCCAAACAAGCATTAGGCTAGTCCAGGCCCACCAACCATTCACACAAACACTTCCACACGACACCATACAATGACTGTATTTTAAAAGTAAAGTTTGCTAAGCTCCCACCTGAAATGTGCCAGAGAGGGGGCCTCGGCTGCAGCTGCCGGTAGAGAGTTCCAAACTGGAATGGTGCGGTGAAAGAAACTATACTTCAGGACATCGGTTTTTGATCTAAGGTGGCGGAATTATCTGGGAGTGGTTGGCTCTTGTTCTGGCGGATGCTGGTGTCAGGTACTCCTCTGGTGGAATGTCCCAAGGTTGTTCACAGACTTGTAGAACATTATTAGTTGGCTTTCGTCCTCCTGGACTCCAGGATTCCCATTTGAGGTCGTGAGACCATGTAACGCTACAGGTGTAATCATAGCGGTTGGTGACGTATCTCTTCTAGCTAGAAATCCGAACTATTTTACGTGCCATAAGCTGATGACCAGCAACATTCACCTTCCTGGCATCCCCCGGTCCAACTTCTGATGACCTTGATGGGGGCACATTTCCTGTATCAGTGGATTTGGCCCAGAGATCTTAGATTTGCAAGTAAATTTCACCCCCAAGTGGAATGACCCCTTCATGAGGGGCAACGGGCTTTAAACATAAACTACCTGATTACTCCACCCTCCTCTCCTCTCTTCACACACACACACACAACGCGAGGTCCTAACCACTAGACTATCATGGCCTATCACTAGACTATCACGTTAAACTGAAGAACAACACAACACACACACACACACACACACACAACCACACACACTTCAGTTTCATCAAGGAGGCCGTCACTGCGTGTGGACTAGTCCATATACCCTACACCACATCCGCTAAGTCTGAGTCCACACTACGTATGATTTTAAGCTGATGGGATAATCTTTCTTTCTTTCGCGTACGCAGGCTGATACTCCTGCGGACACTCCCTGTAATAGCCAGGCAGTGGAGTTTTTGTGTGTATGACCCTTTTTTATCCCGCATTAAGGCAGCCATACTCCCATCTTCGGGAAGGTGCATGCTATGTGTCACGTGTCATCCATACCCACACGGGCCAAACTGGCCTTCTCTTCCGAAAGTTGGTGATGGGATTTTACGTGTGTGCAAGATGTTATGCGTGCGTTCACACACGGAACCTCGGTTTATAATCTCATTCGAAGGACTGTATGGGGAATGGAGTCAGAACCAATGTTAACTCCGAGGAAAAATCCCCTACCGAATTCGAACCGCAACCCCGGATCACGAGTCCGCGAAATGAAATTACCAAATAAGATGAGAGAATTGAAAACAACATCACACAACACTGGTCCAGTTGAAAAAGATCATACCTATACAGTAAACATGGGGTATGTTTGCTACCCATAAGGAAACCTAAAAGAGTAACTTTTATCAAGACTGGCACAGCCTTATAACTTGAATGAAGTCAGACAATTACATGACGAAAAATCTAATAGTGGGGGGAAAAATACAAGCCAGGCCAACAATGAAATGTTGCAAGATTGACTTTGAGGAGAGGGAAGGGAGGGAATTGAAGATGGAGAACTGGAAAATGAAATTAAAAAAATAAAAAAATGTTAGCAGATATAAAACTCTTCTCTAACGCATAAGGACCCATCGCAATTCCCTTTGAGGCAGAATATTTGTATTGCTGCTCCGAGGCTTCGCCGCAGGATCAGGACTAACAGGAGACACGGCTGGTTGCTGAACTCCGGCGTCAAATAAGACAACACCTACAGTCCATAATACTGTGGTGTTCTCACCACCAGGGTGCAAAAGAATCCAAAAGCAACCCCAGAGCAGGCCACGAAGAGTATAAATGCAACAAACGAAAGTGGGAGGAAAAAAAGTGCTGTAAACTAAAGACATATGCAAATAAATAAATGTAGGGTTCAGTCTTTGAGCCTACGCATGAGGATCCACCCAAAGATGCAAGGGAGATCAAAAGACAAACACACAGACGGACAGAAACAAATACAAATAACCTCAATTTAATCAAAGCAAAATCGTTAATGAAATGAGGTAGGAACAGTAAACGATAAACAGTAAACAAGTGGGGTGTGTTTTGCTGTGTGTTTGTCTTTTGATCTCCCTTGCATCTTTGGGTGGATCCTCAAGCGTAGGCTCAAAGACTGTCCCCTACATTTTATATTATTTGCATAATGTCTTTAGTTTTACAGCAACTTTTTTTCCTCCCACACTTTCGTTTGGTTGCATTTACTACTCTTCGCTGGCTGCTCTGGGGGTGCTATTGGATTCTTTTTTGCACCCATGGTGGTGAGAACACCACAGTATTATGGACTGTGGTGTGTCTCTATTTGACGCCGGGAGCGCAGACACAACCAGCCGTGTCTCCCTGATGAGTCCTGATCCAGCGGGCGAAAGGCCTCGGAGCAGGCAATACAAATATATCTGCCTTCAAAAGGGATTGCGATGGTTCCCTTATGCAGCTAGAGAAGAGTTTTCATATCTGTAATTTTTTTTTTTTTTTTAATTTCATTTTCCCAGTTTCTCCATCTTCAAACTCCCCTCCCCTCAAGTCCAAATCTTTGCCAGTCAGTTCAGTTGTTGGCCTGCGCTTGTTTTTTCCCCCCCTATTAGATTGTTCGTCTATGTATTTGTCTGACTTCATTCAAGTTATAAGGCTGTGCCAGTCTTGAATAAAAGTTACTCTGTGTTAGGTTTCCTTATGGGAGCAAAACATACCCCACTTGTTTACTGTTTATCGTTTACTGTTCCCTACCTCATTTCATTTCCGACTATACCTATTAGTAAAAAATTAACCCTATAAGTTCGTTTTCCCTTTGAAGCCACGAAACGTTGCAAGATTTTATTATTATGTGAAATAATTTGAATGAACGATTCTTTCTAATATCCTTCTTCGGGGGTGGAAAGAAATTATTATTGTGTTGCTTTCATACAAACACTACGAACCAATAAGGATAGCACAGCCTCTGAGCATATAGTCAACTGTAAAGGGAGGAAAGAGGGAAATTGGAGACTGTGATACTGGACGTGGCGACGGAGACGACAGTGGTTGGCCAGTCCCTATTAAATTGGGGCAGGTCCGCATTGCGCCTTGTTGAAGCAGACGAAAAACGTGTCAAGATGGAGTCGTTAGTCACCAAATACGTCAAAATCGCCTCTGTTGTTTCTGCATACTGGTCAGAAATGATGTTTTTGACATTTTTTTGTTAGATGTATAGGCCTACTCGTTAGCCTCGAGTTAAAGGACTTTGGCAGGTTGAGAAATTCGTCTCTGAAACGATCTCAGATCTGTTTTTGTTGAGTTGGCTCAAATTAGGGCCTACAAGTAATAGGAGCGGTCCGGATCGTTTGGTTTATAAATCTTCATTTTATGGCCACAATCAGCACATTGATTTTTATGGCCACAATCAGCACATCGATTCCACTGACGATTAAATTTGATTTGTTTTTATTTACATTCTGTGTCCATTATTGGCGTTACCGAGTCATTTGTCGCGCTGTGTGTGTGTGTGTGTGTGTGTTCCACAGCAGCAACATTTGAGTGTGCATGTAGTATGTGTATTGTGTGATCTGCAATACTAATAGTTATGATAAAAGAATGACTTATGACGCACGAAATGTATAGATTTCCAATACAACTTGTTCATAGATGATAAAAGAATGACCGATGATGCACCTAGTTGGAGGTACTGAACCATGAAATGTATAGGTTCCAATGCAACTTGTTTATAGTTAAATCATAGGAGTTCTCATACTCAAAGCACTACCCATGTTGTGCACATCCACCAGCCTGACACTCAGCATATGCACAGAAATATATATATGAAAAGCACCAGAGATAGTGCCACAAATATTTTCCATTGGTAAAGAATTGTAATTGTGTATATGCCAGGCCATATTATTGATATATGCAGCTGACCTCAGAGCAGGGCTGAATGTGGTTAATTAAGTATCTGAATGAGATGAAATCATGCAGTTGATGTGATCCAATGTGTCATTTTCATAATGAGTTAACTCTTATTCATTGCAAATAACTGAAATGGATACCATTCACCTTATTCTCATGCAGAGAGAAGGCACACAGAACAAACAAGAAATCTATTTTTCAAGCTTGTCCATATTCACCCCCTAGCTGATGCAGGCAAATAACACACAACGTCAAAATTATTCAAGATTGGCGCTGCATTTTCTAATTTTGTTTTATTTTTATGTACCTTGTGTGCGTGTATGTGTAAGGTGCTTTGGGGTTGCAGTCAGCATTTGCAATGAGGTGAGGGCAAGTAACTGTTTCACCTCGAGAGCTTAAGACTGTTTTTGCTTTTAGACTTTCATTGACAGTATTTAGATAATGTAGAAATGGCCCAAATCATGCAGAAAAAAATCTTGAAAAGGGTAAGAACAGGTACTCTATAATTTCTCAGACACTTTATCACATTCTAGAAATTGGCGGTTGAGGTATGCGGTTTGAACAGAAGTTTATCAGCGCCATCAGATTAACAAGATTTGAATGTTTTTTTGCCACAAGACACAAAATTGTCAGTCTGTGAACCATTAACAAACACAGCACTCACTTGAAAAAATTGGCATTGGCTCCTTTGCCCTAAATGACTGTCAAGTACTATGAGAATTGAAAGTATGATCCATTTGAAAAAGTCCTTCGAATGAGACTATAAAACCGAGGTTCCGTGTGTGAATGCACGCACAACATCTTGCACACACGTAAAATCCCATTACCAACTTTCGGAAAAGAAGGCCAGTTTGGCCGTTGGTATGGATGACACGTTGCACATAGCATGCACCTTCCCCGAAGATGGAGTATGGCTGCTTTAATGGCGGGATAAAAAAACGGTCATACACACAAAACTCCACTGCCTGTCTATACAGGCAGTGTCCGCATGAGTATCAGCCTGCGTACACAGAAAGAAAGAAAAAGAATCCATTTGAAAACTTCCAACCTTTTTTTTTATTAACAAAATCACTCATATCTGAAAGTGTCCATGATGGCGAAGAACGCACAACGTCTGGCATTTTTAAAACAAAAATACTCAGTTCTGTTTCATATGCTAACCCTTCAGTACTCTTGTTTGAGTTATAGTTTCTTCCTGGTTTCCTATAAAAGGGTATGCAATCAGTTTTCTCTGTGATGGATCTGAAGCAATGGTTGTTGACATGTTCCTGCTTATTTGTACTCATGTGATAGATTATATGACTTTCAGTTCTGGTTGGTTTCAGGTTTATTTCCATCTCAATGGTTTTTGTCAACAAGTATTTACTCAGCAGTGATGACTTAAAGGTAAGATTTGAAACAACATTTGGTATGTGGTCATTGTGAATGCATATATGTTGGCACAGAACTTACCACAGTTCTGAATGGGTCTGTTGCACAAAATTGTACACTCACACAGAAAAATTATGTAAGAAGCAGCAACACACACACTCGCACACATACACACCCCTCTTAAATTTAATCACCAACACTGCAGAATCCACTTTGGTTCTATTCTGTGTCTTGAGTCACAGACTCTTCTCAGCAAGTGTTATTATTATTAGCTTCATTACGATCCTAAACAGAATATTCAGAGTATACAATCCTGTTCTCTGCAGTTCAGTTATAATTAAAGATATTTTAAGGGATTACCAGTCATTGTGTGAGTTTCTTTTGCAACAGAAACTACATCATATAATATTTACCTCCTTGGTATCCATGCCTTTGTGTTGTTTGGATCTATTTGATTCAGGCTGCATTTTTTTATGTTCTTATTTTCGTTCTTGTTCATGTAAAAAACAAAACAAAAAATGATATCATTAATCCTTTCAGTACACTCTTTACGCCGCTTTGTGAATTTTTCAATTCAAACCTTTTTTTTTATCTTTTTTTTTTTCTTTAACAATCTGCGGAGACATTTGTCTGTATCAGTGTGTGTGAAATGAAAAGTACTTAGTTGGAACAATATTCATGCCTGGTAATGGAACAGTCTGGTGAACAATGAAATGGACTGTATTGTTGCAGCTGAACGCGCCACTGTTCGTGACATGGTTTCAGTGTGTGGTAACAGTGGTGCTGTGTATAGCGATGAGTTTCGTTAGCCAGTTCAAGCCTGATCTCATCTCCTTCCCTCCTGCCAGGCTGGATCTGCGTTTGTGCAGAGCTGTAAGTTCTTCCCATTACTGCTTGGCTTATGTTTGTGTTGAAAGATAAGATGTGCGGGACGCATTTGATGTGCTGCATGTTGTGTGTATATCTTTATGCATGTTTTTCTCACACCTGTCCAAAAGGATGTCATAATCTCTGTTAGTGTGAGAATGCTATTAAAACAATTTTTTTTAAAACCAGTTTTGCAATTTCTAGGAGTTGTGCAAAATTAAAGGAATTGACTTGCTCTCTAGTGGGCATTGCTCATAGCTCATCTCCCTTTAACAGACATGTCATATCTGCCAAGCAGACATCATTCAGTATTCATGTTTGTTATTCTATGCATGATGTCTTCTTCGGGACACTTTTTCCTGATATTTACTTGTCTTCTTGAAGCAAACTCAGTTATCAAATTGTACATAATTTTCAGACTCAAAAAGCTTATGTTAATTTAATGTATCAACCAAATTGCACAGTGAAACCAGCCGCCGTGGCGAAGTGGTTAGCGTCGCGGACTCCCGGCTGGGAGGTCGTGGGTTCGAATCCCATCAGAGTCATGTGGGTTTTTTCAGCCACGACCGGCTCCTACCCAGAGTTGAGTTTGCTGCGGACTCAGTTGGGAAGACTGGGACCACACAGTCGAGTTTCATCCACTTAATGGATGCGTCTCTGAGAGTGTTGCTCAAATTTAATGACCAACACTGCAGGTGCCTGTATCTCTCGGGCCTGGTTGACGCCAGGATATATTATGAAAGGAAGCGCAGAGTACAGCCTGTCATGTAGTCTCAGACCGAAATGGAAATCCGTAGCATCATCTTAATCATCCTCATTCCCATTGATCAGCATTAAAAAAAAAAATGTCTCAAATTCTGTGGCCCTTCATGCCCTGCTCTCATGGTGACCTCAGTTTCGATGTCCTCTCCGCGTCTGTGGCCTTGGTTTGTTCCGTCGGGGTCACCGGTATCGGCGAGTCCATGGGGGCTGTCGTTGGACGGACGTGGTGGCGCCCTCCGGAGGGAGAGCTCACTCACGCCGGCTCCGCGACTAAGCAATTATTGTCGTCAGTAGGGGGCTTAGTAGGTGGTGTCCTGCGTATGTTAGATCAGAACAGGCGCCACTGAACACCACCGAAGTGACTCAGCAGCAGTGCAGTGTCTCCTCCGGTGGGTTGCCTCATGACGACTTGACACTGACTGCTCCCTGTGGATTGCTGGTGCCGGGGCTGCGGCGGGGCCAGCCGGGCTGTGGACGGGGTGTCGGAATGAGCGGCGTGGGTGCACTGAGGTAGCGCAGAGGTTGGGACAGAAAAAAAAGGAAAAAAAAAAAAAAATTGCACAGTGAACAAGAAAGATAAATTTCTGAGAGTTTCAATCAAATATCAAAGAAATTGCTACAAAATGTATTGCATTCTTGAGTGATAAAGGCATTTTAATCTTCTTTCAACCTGTACATATGCGTATTATTTCAGACACTGCCACTCTCCATAATTTTTGTGTCCATGATCACATTCAACAACCTGTGTCTGAAGTACGTGGGCGTGGCCTTTTACTATGTGGGACGATCTTTGACACTGTATTCAATGTGGTAAGGAAAGGCTGGATGTGTCATGTTTCCTTTTGAAAATATAATTTCAAGGTCTTGAAAGCCATGGGCAACTGGACGTTTTGTCTTGAAAAGTCCTTAAAAGTTTGTTAGCTGTACTATTTTCTTTTCACAAAATCGAGAAGCAGCAGGATAATCTGAAGAAAATAATGGCGGAGATGCAAGACACAATGTATTATAGTTACAGACTATTTTGAGTATGTGTGCTTTATATTGTACTACAGGTACACCACTGTTTATATGTATGGTCCTTGAAAAACATTGAGTTTTTTAAAGTCATTTAATGAGACCTTAAAATAGTGATTGACAGAACTACATGGACCAGTTGAAAAGCATGGAGATGTATGATTTGTGTTTTTGCATGTGTGTGTGTGTGTGTGTGTTTTAATCATTTCTGTCTTAAAATTATGTAATACGTAAAAGTTTCTCGAATCTGTCCTTACAATAATTTGATACTATAAGCTAGAATTTGTGAGATGTACAAGAAAAGAAGCTTCCACAGTATATGTCATATGCTCTGGGTATACACAGTAATGGACTCTCACCAGCCCTCCATTTCTTCCCATATAAAGTGATAGGTTCTTATGGACCATCTGTCTTCCCATGCAAAGTGCCAGGCTTTTAGTGATCCTCCTCTCTTCCCATACAAAATAACAGTCATCGACCCTTCCTCTCCCTAAAAAGGGAAACGTTTTCATTGACCCTTCTTCTTCCCATACAAAATAACAGGCTCTCACCAATCCTGGCTATCTTTCTAGACAAAAGTGACAAGCTTTTATTGACCTCTCCTCTCTTTCCATGCACAGTCACATGCTTTCATTGATCGTCTCTTGAAGTAACAAGCTCTGGACAATCCTTCCTCTCATCCCACACAAAATTACAGGCTCTTACTAACTGTTCCTCTTTTACCATACAGAGTAAAAGGCCTTCATCAGCCCATGCGAAGCAACAAACTCTCACCAACTGTCCTTACCTTTCCATACTAAGTAACATGCTCACACCAACCCTTTCATTCTTCTCATGCACACTAACAGGCTCTTATAGACCACCCTCTCTTTCCATTCAAACAGGTTGTCAACAACCTACCTCTATATCAGTACGAAGTAACAAGCTCTCACAGATCATACCTGTCTTACCATACAAAGTGATAGGTTGTCGCAGATCCCCCTCTTTCTTTCCATACAAACCAACAGGCTGTGACCAACCCCCTGTCTCTTCCAGTACGAAGTAATAGGTACTGATTGACCCTCCTTCTCTTACCATACAAGTAACAGGCTTTCATCAACCCATACAAAGCAACAAACTGTCACCAACCCTCCCTACCTTTCCATACAAAGTAACAGACTGTCACTGACACCATTCTCTCTTCCCATACATAGTAATAGGACTTCACAGACCCTCCCTCTCTTCCCATATTTTTCTTCCATTTAGAACATCATAGCCAGTATGCACTGACTGTTGTCGATGTTAATAAAAGCAATGACATTTTTTATCTTCACTTATTCTACAAGAAATAGGGATGTTGGGTAAGTCGTCAGTCAGTTTCAGTGTTGCTGATATATTACAACATTTCTATAAAATGTCAATGTGATAAAGTGAGAGGGATTAAGGTTGCGAGTGGGGTTGTTTCTAGCATTCTGCTTCACTGTGTATACAGCTGTTCACGTATCTGCTGCTGGGCCAGAGCACTCACTGAAAGCCGTCATCTGCTGTGGGGTCATCATCAGTGGATTCTTCCTGGGCGTGGACCAGGAGGGGGTGGCAGGTACAGAGGAAGTGAGAATGATGGGGTCCATTTGGGAGTGAGGGGGGGGGGGGGGGGTCATTGGTTGTGGTCTCGTAGTTTAGGAAGTGAGAATGATGATGGGGTCCATTTGGGAGGGAGGGGGGGGGGGGGGTTCATTGGTTGTGGTCTCGTAGTTTCAAATTTTTCTTCAAAAGAAGTTTACCCAATGTGAATGTGTGTATGTTGGAGGACAGCACAGTCTCATTAACTGCTGCATCAATTTCAAGTTGCTTTAGCCAGCAGATAGATTCTTTAATGTTAAACAACTTTTTGCTTCATGGTCATCACAGCAGTGTGTCTCCAAAGTTTTTTTCAGAATATGTAGAGAAAAAGAAGTCACATTTCAATTATGATATTGCAAAAAAAAAAGAAGAAAGTATTACTGTTTAAGCTCATGAGTGTAGACATCACAGTTGGAGAAAAAAATTTAATCTAAGACACCCAGTTGGAGAGAAAATGTAACGGCTTAGCTGTCTTGTTTTGTGTATTGTTTTTACACTTCCTTCTTTAGTTTGGATCAGAGCAATTTCTTTACATGAACAGTAATGACAACAACAACGCGGCAGGTTCCCTGTCAGTCATGGGTGTACTTTTCGGCGTGGCGGCCAGCGCCAGTGTGGCCCTCAACGCCATCTTCACCAAGAAGGTGCTCCCCCTGGTGGATAACAACGTGTGGCGTCTGACGCTATACAACAACATCAATGCCTGCGTTCTCTTCCTGCCCCTCATGATGGTGTTTGGGGAGTTCTCTGAGGTGATGTCCTTCCCCAAGTTGAGCAGTGCCCAGTTCTGGAACATGATGGTGGTCAGTGGGGTCTTCGGCTTTGCCATTGGCTACATCACTGGCCTTCAGATACAGGTGAGAATGATGATGATATGTACACACTCGCACTTCAACAAACAAACAAATGAAAATATGCAAATTTTCCACAACTGGTTGACTGATAATTTGAGTAATAAATCTTACAGACAGCTGGAATTTCCAGAAATTGAGAATTACCACAGTTTTTAAGTGTTGACATTTTTTCTTAAAACTGTGAACATGGGGCAGACAAACAGCAGACAGAAATATCACTGGAAGAAATGGAGGGAACAGTTTTGGATTCCATATTCCATGCATTTAACCATAATTCATCGATGATTACGTTTCAATATTTTCATCTTCTCACATGCTGAAGTCCTTCCCTCATCTTGTGTCCTCTTAATTCCATTACCTGTCTTCTATTCCCTCGTCTGTGTTTTTTTTTTTCTAAGCTTTTTTTTCTCTTAACATGTTCACATGGCTGTGTACAGGTAACATCCCCTCTCACCCACAACATCTCGGGCACGGCCAAGGCGTGCGCACAGACCATCATTGCCTGCATCTACTTTGCTGAGGTGAAGTCGGGTCTCTGGTGGCTGTCCAACGCGGTGGTTTGGTGGCTCTGGGGGCTACACGGAGGTGAAGCGTCGGGAGATGAAGGCCCAGCATGCACAGTCAGCGGCCCAGCAGGCGAAGGTAGATGCCATGGAGAAAGAGCTGCTGGTGGTCAGCGCTGATGGAAACAGGCCCCCGCCGACAGGGGGGACCTCAAATAGGGGGAGGGGGGAGGATGTCCAGGGAGAAGGCAGTGGAGCGACTGGCGGTTGAAAGTGGGATATTTTTTGTTCCGGGTTACACATTTTGGTTAGTTTAGAAAATTTCACCCATTATTGGCAGGAGTTGTGTGCAATGGCTTCTACATGAAGATAAACAGGTCTTGAACAGCCTTTAAATGTTTATGTTCAGTTTCTCCATTCTCATGCTGATGAGAGGATTTTTCATGTCCCAGAATTCGGTGGTGACAAACATGGCAGAAGAGTATTCAGTTTTTCTGAACTCTTTGCCTTTGCATGTACATACATGTGCCACAATCTATAACTCTCATCCACGTAAACACGTATCTTAAAACATATCTTTTCAAGCAGTCTTTTATATTAAGGACTGCACTCTACACTTCTGCCTTTTTGTTTTTTAAACCAGGTTTTGTCAGCAATATGTATCAGTATTTGTGTGCATGTGCGTGTGTCTGGGAAGGAGGGGGAAGGGGTCTGATTTGTGGCAGGGCTTGTGTGTTGGTAAGTCAAAGTTTGATACCAGTTGTGAATGTGATAACTGAACAAAATGTGCCTGGCAGATCATTTTCATCATTCTTACCTGTCATGCTTGATGAAATTTGAGTTGTGATGTGGTGAACACCAAAACTGCAAATCTGAAACGATGCAAAAATGAACATTTTATGCATATGCAGGCGTGTGTGAAATATGTGCCTACTAATGCATGATGGTACACACAAAAAACTCACGCACTGTCTCAGTGGCTTCATCTTCCTGTCTGCAGCTCTGTTCAGTTTGTCCTGTTCTTTTAGTTCTGGCCTCTTCCCTTCCTCCCCACACTTTGTCTCTCCCATTTTTTTTGTGTGTGCTCTCTTTCCCCTTCCCCCAACCTCCTCTGGATTTAAATGAACTTTGTGCGTGTGTATTTCTCTGCGTGCAGATGCATTCTTATACTAATGCTTGTACAGGTGTTATAAATAATCACAACTGATTCAGTAAATCAGAGATGGCACTTTTTAGGTTGTGTTCACTTGTTTTGCACCCAATGACACTCATTACTGAGATTCTTGGCCCACACTTACACAAGAACATATTCTTAAAGTAATCTCATGCTCATGAAAAAAATTACGAATTGAGGAAGCATGAGGGATACATATCAAAAGAGAGAGAGCCAAAGAAAGAGAGGACATGAAGACTGGAAAGGATGCAGAGAGAGAGAGAGAAAGTGAGAGTGAGAGAAAGGGAGGACATCAAGACCAGAAGGGATGCAAGGCAAGAGAGAGAGGACATTAAGACCAGAAGGGATGCATGGTAAGAGAGAGAGGACATTAAGACCAGAAGGGATGCAAGGCAAGAGAGAGGACATTAAGACCAGAAGGGATGCATGGTAAGAGAGAGGACATTAAGACCAGAAGGGATGCATGGTAAGAGAGAGGACATTAAGACCAGAAGGGATGCAAGGCAAGAGAGAGGACATCAAGACCAGAAGGGATGCAAGGCAAGAGAGAGAGGACATTAAGACCAGAAGGGATGCATGGTAAGAGAGAGAGGACATTAAGACCAGAAGGGATGCATGGCAAGAGAGAGAGGACATTAAGACCAGAAGGGATGCATGGCAAGAGAGAGAGGACATTAAGACCAGAAGGGATGCATGGTAAGAGAGAGGACATTAAGACCAGAAGGGATGCATGGCAAGAGAGAGAGGACATTAAGACCAGAAGGGATGCATGGTAAGAGAGAGGACATTAAGACCAGAAGGGATGCATGGCAAAAGAGAGAGGACATTAAGACCAGAAGGGATGCATGGTAAGAGAGAGGACATTAAGACCAGAAGGGATGCATGGCAAGAGAGAGAAGGGACATTAAGACCAGAAGGGATGCAAGGCAAGAGAGAGGACATTAAGACCAGAAGGGATGCATGGCAAGAGAGAGAGGACATTAAGACCAGAAGGGATGCATGGCAAGAGAGAGGACATTAAGACCAGAAGGGATGCATGGTAAGAGAGAGGACATTAAGACCAGAAGGGATGCATGGCAAGAGAGAGAGGACATTAAGACCAGAAGGGTTGCATGGCAAAAGAGAGAGAGGACATTAAGACCAGAAGGGATGCATGGTAAGAGAGAGGACATTAAGACCAGAAGGGATGCATGGCAAGAGAGAGAGGACATTAAGACCAGAAGGGATGCATGGTAAGAGAGAGAGAGGACATTAAGACCAGAAGGGATGCATGGTAAGAGAGAGAGAGGACATTAAGACCAGAAGGGATGCATGGCAAGAGAGAGAGAGAGGACATTAAGACCAGAAGGGATGCATGGCAAAAGAGAGAGAGGACATTAAGACCAGAAGGGATGCAAGGCAAGAGAGAGAGAGAGGACATTAAGACCAGAAGGGATGCATGGCAAAGAGAGAGAGGACATTAAGACCAGAAGGGATGCATGGCAAGAGAGAGAGAGAGGACATTAAGACCAGAAGGGATGCATGGTAAGAGAGAGAGAGGACATTAAGACCAGAAGGGATGCATGGCAAGAGAGAGAGAGGACATTAAGACCAGAAGGGTTGCATGGCAAAAGAGAGAGAGGACATTAAGACCAGAAGGGATGCAAGGCAAGAGAGAGGACATTAAGACCAGAAGGGATGCATGGCAAGAGAGAGAGAGAGGACATTAAGACCAGAAGGGTTGCATGGCAAAAGAGAGAGAGGACATTAAGACCAGAAGGGATGCAAGGCAAGAGAGAGGACATTAAGACCAGAAGGGATGCAAGGCAAGAGAGAGGACATTAAGACCAGAAGGGTTGCATGGCAAAAGAGAGAGAGGACATTAAGACCAGAAGGGATGCATGGTAAGAGAGAGAGAGAGGACATTAAGACCAGAAGGGATGCAAGGCAAGAGAGAGGGACATTAAGACCAGAAGGGATGCATGGCAAGAGAGAGGACATTAAGACCAGAAGGGATGCATGGTAAGAGAGAGGACATTAAGACCAGAAGGGATGCATGGTAAGAGAGAGAGAGAGGACATTAAGACCAGAAGGGATGCATGGTAAGAGAGAGAGAGGACATTAAGACCAGAAGGGATGCATGGTAAGAGAGAGAGAGAGGACATTAAGACCAGAAGGGATGCATGGTAAGAGAGAGAGAGGACATTAAGACCAGAAGGGATGCATGGTAAGAGAGAGAGAGGACATTAAGACCAGAAGGGATGCATGGTAAGAGAGAGAGGACATTAAGACCAGAAGGGATGCATGGTAAGAGAGAGAGAGGACATTAAGACCAGAAGGGATGCATGGTAAGAGAGAGAGAGGACATTAAGACCAGAAGGGATGCATGGCAAGAGAGAGAGAGAGGACATTAAGACCAGAAGGGATGCATGGCAAGAGAGAGAGAGAGGACATTAAGACCAGAAGGGTTGCATGGCAAAAGAGAGAGAGGACATTAAGACCAGAAGGGATGCAAGGCAAGAGAGAGGACATTAAGACCAGAAGGGATGCATGGCAAGAGAGAGAGAGAGGACATTAAGACCAGAAGGGTTGCATGGCAAAAGAGAGAGAGGACATTAAGACCAGAAGGGATGCAAGGCAAGAGAGAGGACATTAAGACCAGAAGGGATGCAAGGCAAAAGAGAGAGAGGACATTAAGACCAGAAGGGATGCAAGGCAAGAGAGAGGACATTAAGACCAGAAGGGATGCAAGGCAAAGAGAGAGAGGACATTAAGACCAGAAGGGATGCAAGGCAAAAGAGAGAGAGGACATTAAGACCAGAAGGGATGCATGGTAAGAGAGAGAGAGGACATTAAGACCTGAAGGGATGCATGGTAAGAGAGAGAGAGAGGACATTAAGACCAGAAGGGATGCATGGTAAGAGAGAGAGAGAGGACATTAAGACCAGAAGGGATGCAAGGCAAGAGAGAGGACATTAAGACCAGAAGGGATGCATGGTAAGAGAGAGAGAGAGGACATTAAGACCAGAAGGGATGCATGCCAAGAGAGAGAGAGGACATTAAGACCAGAAGGGTTGCATGGCAAAAGAGAGGACATTAAGACCAGAAGGGATGCATGGTAAGAGAGAGAGGACATTAAGACCAGAAGGGATGCAAGGCAAGAGAGAGGACATTAAGACCAGAAGGGATGCATGGTAAGAGAGAGAGAACATTAAGACCAGAAGGGATGCATGGCAAAAGAGAGAGAGGACATTAAGACCCGAAGGGATGCAAGGCAAGAGAGAAGGACATTAAGACCAGAAGGGATGCATGGTAAGAGAGAGAGAGAGGACATTAAGACCAGAAGGGATGCAAGGCAAGAGAGAGGACATTAAGACCAGAAGGGATGCATGGCAAGAGAGAGGACATTAAGACCAGAAGGGTTGCATGGCAAGAGAGAGAGAGGACATTAGACCAGAAGGGATGCATGGTAAGAGAGAGAGGACATTAAGACCAGAAGGGATGCATGGTAAGAGAGAGAGAGAGGACATTAAGACCAGAAGGGATGCATGGTAAGAGAGAGAGAGGACATTAAGACCTGAAGGGATGCATGGCAAAAGAGAGAGAGGACATTAAGACCAGAAGGGATGCATGGTAAGAGAGAGGACATTAAGACCAGAAGGGATGCATGGTAAGAGAGAGGACATTAAGACCAGAAGGGATGCATGGTAAGAGAGAGGACATTAAGACCAGAAGGGATGCATGGTAAGAGAGAGGACATTAAGACCAGAAGGGATGCATGGTAAGAGAGAGGACATTAAGACCAGAAGGGATGCATGGTAAGAGAGAGGACATTAAGACCAGAAGGGATGCAAGGTAAGAGAGAGAAAGGACATTAAGACCAGAAGGGATGCATGGTAAGAGAGAGGACATTAAGACCAGAAGGGATGCATGGTAAGAGAGAGGACATTAAGACCAGAAGGGATGCATGGTAAGAGAGAGAGGACATTAAGACCAGAAGGGATGCATGGTAAGAGAGAGAGAGAGGACATTAAGACCAGAAGGGATGCATGGTAAGAGAGAGAGAGGACATTAAGACCAGAAGGGATGCATGGTAAGAGAGAGAGAGAGGACATTAAGACCAGAAGGGATGCATGGTAAGAGAGAGAGAGGACATTAAGACCAGAAGGGATGCATGGTAAGAGAGAGAGAGGACATTAAGACCAGAAGGGTTGCATGGTAGAGAGAGAGAGAGGACATTAAGACCAGAAGGGATGCATGGTAAGAGAGAGGACATTAAGACCAGAAGGGTTGCATGGTAAGAGAGAGAAAGGACATTAAGACCAGAAGGGTTGCATGGCAAAAGAGAGAGAGGACATTAAGACCAGAAGGGATGCATGGTAAGAGAGAGAGAGGACATTAAGACCAGAAGGGATGCATGGTAAGAGAGAGAGAGGACATTAAGACCAGAAGGGATGCATGGTAAGAGAGAGAGAGGACATTAAGACCTGAAGGGATGCATGGTAAGAGAGAGAGGAGGACATTAAGACCAGAAGGGATGCATGGTAAGAGAGAGAGAGGACATTAAGACCAGAAGGGATGCAAGGCAGAGAGAGGACATTAAGACCAGAAGGGATGCATGGTAAGAGAGAGAGAGAGGACATTAAGACCAGAAGGGATGCATGCCAAGAGAGAGAGAGGACATTAAGACCAGAAGGGTTGCATGGCAAAAGAGAGGACATTAAGACCAGAAGGGATGCATGGTAAGAGAGAGAGGACATTAAGACCCGAAGGGATGCAAGGCAAGAGAGAGGACATTAAGACCAGAAGGGATGCATGGTAAGAGAGAGAGGACATTAAGACCAGAAGGGATGCATGGCAAAAGAGAGAGAGGACATTAAGACCAGAAGGGATGCAAGGCAAGAGAGAGGACATTAAGACCAGAAGGGATGCATGGTAAGAGAGAGAGAGAGGACATTAAGACCAGAAGGGATGCAAGGCAAGAGAGAGGACATTAAGACCAGAAGGGATGCATGGCAGAGAGAGGACATTAAGACCAGAAGGGTTGCATGGCAAGAGAGAGAGAGGACATTAAGACCAGAAGGGATGCATGGTAAGAGAGAGAGGACATTAAGACCAGAAGGGATGCATGGTAAGAGAGAGAGAGAGGACATTAAGACCAGAAGGGATGCATGGTAAGAGAGAGAGAGGACATTAAGACCTGAAGGGATGCATGGCAAAAGAGAGAGAGGACATTAAGACCAGAAGGGATGCATGGTAAGAGAGAGGACATTAAGACCAGAAGGGATGCATGGTAAGAGAGAGGACATTAAGACCAGAAGGGATGCAAGGTAAGAGAGAGAAAGGACATTAAGACCAGAAGGGATGCATGGTAAGAGAGAGGACATTAAGACCAGAAGGGATGCATGGTAAGAGAGAGGACATTAAGACCAGAAGGGATGCATGGTAAGAGAGAGAGGACATTAAGACCAGAAGGGATGCATGGTAAGAGAGAGAGAGAGGACATTAAGACCAGAAGGGATGCATGGTAAGAGAGAGAGAGGACATTAAGACCAGAAGGGATGCATGGTAAGAGAGAGAGAGAGGACATTAAGACCAGAAGGGATGCATGGTAAGAGAGAGAGAGGAATTAAGACCAGAAAGGGATGCATGGTAAGAGAGAGAGAGAGAGGACATTAAGACCAGAAGGGATGCATGGTAAGAGAGAGAGAGGACATTAAGACCAGAAGGGATGCATGGTAAGAGAGAGAGAGGACATTAAGACCAGAAGGGATGCATGGTAAGAGAGAGAGAGAGAGGACATTAAGACCAGAAGGGATGCATGGTAAGAGAGAGAGAGGACATTAAGACCAGAAGGGATGCATGGCAAAAGAGAGGACATTAAGACCAGAAGGGATGCATGGTAAGAGAGAGGACATTAAGACCAGAAGGGATGCATGGTAAGAGAGAGAGAGGACATTAAGACCAGAAGGGATGCATGGTAAGAGAGAGGACATTAAGACCAGAAGGGATGCATGGTAAGAGAGAGAGAGGACATTAAGACCAGAAGGGATGCATGGTAAAAGAGAGGACATTAAGACCAGAAGGGATGCATGGTAAGAGAGAGGACATTAAGACCAGAAGGGATGCATGGTAAGAGAGAGAGAGGACATTAAGACCAGAAGGGATGCATGGTAAGAGAGAGGACATTAAGACCAGAAGGGATGCATGGTAAGAGAGAGAGAGGACATTAAGACCAGAAGGGATGCATGGTAAGAGAGAGAGAGGACATTAAGACCAGAAGGGATGCATGGTAAGAGAGAGAGAGGACATTAAGACCAGAAGGGATGCATGGTAAGAGAGAGAGAGGACATTAAGACCAGAAGGGATGCATGGTAAGAGAGAGGACATTAAGACCAGAAGGGATGCAAGGCGAGAGAGAGAGAGAGAGGACATTAAGACCAAAGAGAAAACCCTGGTATTTATTCTGTTTAACTATGGGCAGAGGTGTGAAATGCAGAGGATTGGTGGGGACTGTACATGATTTACACAGGCTGAGTGTTGATGGCAGTTCAAAGGATGGAGAAGAAGAAATATTATGAATAGCATGAGTGTGTGGTGTAAGTGTGTGACCATGTGTTATGCACTTGCATTCAGTAACCTGATAAGCCCGATGATCATCGCTTGTGCCATAAATGAATCCAGGGTTTAATGTTAAAGAATTGCAGTTTTACAGATTCTTTTTACAACTTATTCTATTTACATGGAATCACTAGAGTACTATGAACTCTGCCAATGATCTTAGCCAAATCAGTAATGTTGAAGTTGTTCGCTTTGGGTATTAGGAACTCATGGATTAGTGGGAGAGAGGTGAAGGAAATACAAATTATGGAAAAAGAAACTTAAATATAGAGTAGAAAATTGTAGCAAAATTGATTTAGGAAAAACAACACACCATTAAATCAAGAATGATGACTCATTCAAGACCACTCTAGCTACCGATGCTGAACAAAGATCCACAATAAAAACATGTTGCTGGAGGAACAAACACCAAGGGGGAAAGAGAAAAAAAAAAGGGGGGGGGGGGGGGAATCCTCATGTCAGGTGATAGCGAGATGCATCTCTCTAAAACCCAAATTCCCCCCCCCCCCCCCCCCCCCCCCCCCCCCCCCCCCCCAATTTGGGTGATCCAATAAGAACATGTGAGTAGTCATTTTTAGGTGTATAAGGCATGGAGCTTCATGTGTTTGCATCATACAATATTGACGCGATTTTTGTTGAGGAAAACAGACAGCACCAATGATTCAAAGTAGTTCATTCACGGCTGCTGCAGTTAGGTCTCAGGCTGATACAAGAGTTGGTTATGACGCATGGTACTTGAACCCGCCTTCCCAGCTCATCCCTTATGTGGGTTACTTACTACCTACAGTTATTGCACAATTATTCCATTCCGCACTGACAAAGACATGGGCACCTCACGGCATCAGGAGAAGAAAGTGAGTGATATTCAGAGACAAAGTATGTGGAGTATGTCAGATAGGAGCAAGTAAAACCCGGTGACAGTCTGTTGTTGGTTCAGGCCTGTGCTGTCTGAAGGAACGTTCACCTTGAATGACTTGAAGGGCTGCATTTTCTTCTCACTCGTTTCCCGTAAGATTTGCTTTGATGATGCGCAGGGTTTTATGCCTTAGTTGTGTGTAGAGAACCAATTGTGTGTGTGTGAGTGTATTTCATAGGGATTTGAGATTTAAACTGTTTTATTTTACCTTCCGTATGTCAGGATTTGAGGGTACTTTTATGCAGGGTTATTGGCTGAACTTGGCTGAAGGGTTTCTCTCGCATGAAGATTTCAGCAGGGTTATTGCCTGATGCCAAGCATAATTTGAAGGGTTTCTCTCTCACTTGTATAGGTTATTGTGTTGATTTAAACAAAAAATTGCGTGCATTGTATATTCTGTCAGCTTAGGATTGGTTGGTTTTCTAACCCAACAGAACTTACATATTTTGGTGTTTTACCCATCTCTTAAGGTGCTTTTTTTTCACCTGGTATTTTTTTTTTTCATTTTCACATTTTTTTGTCTTCTGTACTTGGGTTTCATTTATTGGTTTAATTATATATTGTACTGGGATAGTTTTGATCTCATTATTTGTCCACACTGAAGCAGACAGACCATGAAGGTTTTGTACACATTACTTATCAGTTGGAAATGTTCTGTTTGCTGATGTTCTTGAAGAATGCTGTTCACTAACCCTTTTTCAAGAGCCTGTGGAAAAGAAGAATATCACACAATTTGTTTGCTGTTCCAGCCTGAACAGAGTAAAGAGAGAAGGTAAAAATGTGTGAATGCTCTGTCTGTCTGCCTGTTCCACTTGTGTAGGATTTTGGCATAGTCTGGTTGTGTATTTTTTTAAATTTGTTTTGTCAGAATGTTTTTGGTTTGTTCCTTTTTTGCTTTCCTCCTCCATTTTCAAAGCTTGTTTTAAATTTTTGGCTTTGAGCACCAAAGTCAGTGATCTATTTACTTTTATGCCAATGATGGGGAAGTGAGAAAAGTGAAATGGAAAACTGAGGGGGTGGGATAATAGTAAGAGAGGAGGAGGAGGGGGAAATGAAACACCCTGGAGGGATCTATTGGCTTATAAACAAACATCTTATTGCCATCAGAGATAGAAGGATTTAGTTGTCTGAAACTCTAATGTTCTTTGATTTCACAAAACGGGTTCCATATGCCAGTATGGATGGAGAGTGGGGACTGAACAATCCATAAAAATCTATTTGCTTGGGGAAAAAAAAAAAAAAACACTGGGTGGGGGGATGTAGAATGAAACAACCTGGCAGGATCTATTTGCTTATGAACACAATATCCTAGAGTCATCATATAAATCTCACTGGACCCATAGTAGGACCACTTTCACTCCTCATCCCCACCCTCGGCATGAATTTTCATGCAATTATTAAGAGTTCTATTTGTTATCTGTTTCTCCTCTAACAAATAACAGTTTTTTTCAAGACACAAACCACAGAGTGTATTGCCTGCAGCCAAGGCCAGCAGCAAAGATTTCAAATGAATTTGTCTAATGCCAGATCCTGGCCGTTTCCAGAAAAATTCACTATAAGGGAGATGTCAAGGTTTTCACACCAGCATGAAAATACTCTCTCACATAGAAATTAGATTCAGCTGCACAAAGGACTTAGGAATTTTTTGACAGCTTTATTTTTCATGTACATACTGTATTTGTTCTTGTTTCAAGTTGCACTTCCTTACAGTTTCATTTGTCTAACAGAAACGTCTGGCAGTATGTGTGAAAATTAATAGAGTGATAAAATGTCCTTGTTTTGTGACAAATAATGCTAAATTAATACCATGCTTTTACCATTGCCTTAATGCTAACAGCAGTGAAAACACTTGATATGAGTTATGTTTGTTTAACATGACGTGTCACATATAAACTAAACAGCTAAATGCTCTGCATTCTGTGTGGAGGTGGATTATTAATTACTTGAAGTTTTCTTTTCTCTTTTCTTTTTCCTCACAATCAGTCTGTTGAAAAGATGACTGTGTTCATGTATACAAACTGACATATCTTTCTAACTCATTTTGTCATCAACTCTCATAGGAAGAAATCTCTTGTTGTGCAGTGTATCCTAACATTCATCTTTCCCTCTTCTTATATTTTCTGAACAAAATCCAGCTGAAAATCTACTGCTCACACCTTATTTATTCACTGTGCTTTTATGTTCTTTGCAATCTTTGTTTAACTTGGCTTTCTGCCTTACAAACACCTGAACAGTTTCCTGTAATAGTGCATCACATCTTTCCTCATTTTTCATAAAAAAATGTAGACTAGAATGACCTCTGATTTGCAGATCATATTTTTTTCAAATTGGTAATGAGTGAATTCTGGTATTGTCACAAGTCGTGAGGGTCTGAAAATAGCTGTAATGGACTAGAAATAGCTACAAGTACCTCACAAGAACTGATTGGAGAAAATCTGTTGAATATGAAGGGAAGTTACCCGACATGATGTCTGTCGACAGTGTCTAGCAGTGGAGAACTAGGCAGTGTGGTAGGTGGGTGTTTTATCTCCTGCCATATTCCCCTGTGGCCGGTCCACTCTGTTTATCAGCCTTCAAACTATTCATCTTTTTTTTTCTTTGTCCTTTTTTTTTTTTCATTATTGTAATCTTAACTTGGAGTCAGATGTCCTGGGCCCTTGTTCTGCATGTCATGTACATTTGGGAATACGTGAACCCCCAAGACCTTCCCATCCTTATCTCTTCTCTCCTTCCCCACCCTCCACCTCACCTCTTCGTCCCTTGCCACCCTTTCTCTCTTGTTTGAGATTTCGACTGGAAATCCTTAATCCCCACTGAATGCTTATCACACAGCACATCACTGAAATTGAAATTCGAAGGTGCAGTACGCAGTCATAGGATTGTGACTCAGAACACATAATCTGCCAGTCCACATTTCAGAGCACCCATGAATTAGAACTGAAAGTATAAAAGACGTATACTGAAAGACTAAAAAAAAAACCAACCCAAAATCGCACCATTCTTCTTTTGTTACGTAAAACCATTGGAATTGCATTGTTTACCTATGCAAGCATGGCAGGCTCAGACAAGTACAGAAAAGTGTTCTGCATAACTGGGTCAGAGCAACGGAACTGCTTTGCAGTCTACCTGCAGCTTGCTTGCAAAACAGGGGTTTTTTTTTTGTTAGTCATATGCATGGTTCGATGTAAACATGCCCTTTAAAAAGATTTGGTGAGTAGGGTGATATGTCAAAAATCAACTGTTTCAACACCTCAACTGTGGAGTATGATGGCAAGACTGCTCCATGCCCTGTGTGGCAGCAAATGGTGGGCATGCCAAGTACTGATGATGACACCCAGATCACCAGCAACATTAATGGCAATGAACATGCACATTGGACATTTCCACCCCAACCCATTTTAACTGAAAATTGTGTCTAGAAAACTCTTTACATCACTTCATCCCGATTACTGTTCACTTGAAAAATGATCGAATTCAGTTTTCAGTATCTAATTTTGTCTGCATTTGTGTTGGTGGTGCGTTTTTAGTCTTTCAGTATATGAGATGGATGGTACAAAAGACACATGAAAGTGAGAATGAAACACAGCAGTAAGATCTTAACTCAACAAACACTGAACAAGACAGATTGCCATTCATATGACATACTGCTTCATCAAGCTCTGAAAAGAGGAAGCTGCAAACATATCTTAAGATATCAACTTTCTGACAAACCCGGTTTCACCTCATCCCACCTCCTCATACACACAGCCTTAGTTTTATCCCCTGCCTGCTCTCTCATGTCTTTCTTTCCCCAACTCCTCCCCCACTATTGTCATACGGTCTGTCCGTCAGTTGGTGAGCTAGAACATCCTGCATGATTTCTGTGTGTGGACAATCAGTGTAGGCCATGCATGACTAAGTAGATGTCATGCATGAAGAGGCATGGCTTTGCTAGTCACACTCTATCTTTCACTGCTTTCTGTGTCTGCCTCTTGGTGTTGTGGGCATGGAATGTCCAAGCCCAGAAAACCTCTGTAAAGGAAGGGATGTGGATATGATCTGAAGTGCATGTGAGCATCTTGATTCTGGATACCAATTTTCATTTTCAGTCTTTCTAGCTATACGCTACAATCTGGTGAAAGTGTTTCTCTTTCCTTCTTTCTTTCTTTTTTTTAATTTTATTTCATGTCATCTTCTGTTGAGTTGCAACGCACCTTAGCTGGGACTCGCTTATGTCATTTATTATGTTCTTATCCTTAACATTACACCATGAACTTATAGTATTCAAACAACGGTTCAGTACTGCCAAATGGACCAGGTCATATTCAAACAATGGTTCAGTTCTGCCAAATGGACCAGGTCAGACAGCCATTTAGTACGATGGGAGCTCTGTGATATCAGATTGTAAAGTAAAATTGCTAAATAATGGTGAGCAAAATGGGGCTGAAGGGAAAGTCTTCATTAACGTACAGGGACAAACAGGTTCTGTATGACAAGTCAGTAAAAGGAGAGAGTCTTTATGAAGAGACAGACACAGTGCAGAGAAAAGGATGTTTTGTGAAAAAAACAACTGGTCTTTAATAAGAGGAAATGTTTAGGAAGAGATTGATTCTATAAAGAGACAAACATGGTACAAACAAAATAAGGGTTTAAAAGGAGTTAATGTTGATGAAGAGATTGATTCTGTACAGACAAACATTCTGTTTAAGCCAGTCTTTGAAAAAGGAAGTCTTAATTAAGGTATATATTCAGTACAGGGACAAACATGCTTTGTAAAAACAAGTATTTTTATAGAGTAGAAGTGTTTATGATGAGAAAGATGCAATACAGAGGCAAAGATGTACTGTAAAGACAAGCCTTTAAACAGGGTAGTATGTATTAGGGCAGGTTTACTACAGAGACGAGCAAGTTATGAAACTAATCTATAAGTGGGGGAAGTTTTCAGTTCATAATGTCTTTAGAACAGAGACAAATATGTACTGTAAAGTCTTCAAAAACAGAAAGTCTTCAGAAGAAAAAGATTCAGTACAGAGACAAAGATGGTCTGATGAAAAAAAAAAAAGGAAAAGAATGGAGCCTTTATCAAGGTATATTGATTTCAAAGACAGGTGAATGCAGGCAGAAAGTGAAACATGACAGCAAAAATTAGATTCTACTTTTACTCCAAGATATATAGAATAAAAGAAAAACATTCTGTAAAAACAAGTCTGTACAGGGAGAGAAACTTCTTTGGGAGATTTCATCCCAGTATATGATACTGATTTGTGCCATTCCTTGGTACTGCTAGACGACACTTAGCAATAGCAGAACTACAGAAGATAGTATAACTGCAGGGTACATTATCAGAATGACAATCATTTAAAACATGGCTAGATCAATACAAATACATCAGTGTGGCACACACCCATTCAAAACTACCTAGATCAAAAGAACTACATGGTATTCTATCAGTGTGATGCACACATTCATTCAACAATCTCTGTCTGGTTTGTTAAGAGTAACCATTTGTGATCAGCAGAGCTATGTGGTCATTTCAGATGAGCAATAAAAACAAAATTGAATGTGAACATTAGTATCACAATAAACACTGTTCATCATGAAGCATGATCTGTCTAGAGCTCTGCACTTTCCCTGCAATCTGAACACAGCCCACAAGGAAACTATTAAGAGCGTTTTTTGTTGTTTTTTTCCCCATTAAATTTGAAGAATAACTTCTCACTTATGTTTAGATAATTTCTTTTTTCTCTGTTTAAACATTCACAAGGTTACAGTGGGCTGAACTGTGATTATGTTGATGTTCAACATAATTGTCCATGCAGGCATAGATGTGTGTGTGCATGCGTGTGTGTGTGTGTGTGTGTAATGTCATACTTGTAATATACTTTTTACTGATAATTTCACTAGGTACAATAATAAACAGTTTCATTTGAGTAGAATGATTTGTGTACATTTGTGGGAAAATGAAGCTTTGTGAGCTGTGGAAATCTATTGAAGGGGAACTACATGGGATTTGGTCACTATTTCTAGAAAGCAACCAGTTAACTGAGACACCTGGGTTTTGTGAGCTCGTTAGTGTTTGTATGAGAGTATGTATTATTTGTCATTCTCACTCTTTGCCCTCACCCCTCATCCCCAACCCCATGCTCTTCCCCTCTGTAATGGCTGATCTCAGAGTGAATGACCCATAATGAGTCTAAAGACATAAAGATAAAAGTGGGCAACAGTGAGATGAGGATGAGTGTGAAGGAGAGTTGGCATGTTTTCATTGTCGTCATCAAAGTTCACTTCGTTAGAAAGCCAAACAGTGCCATGTGTGACCTCTCTTTACATTCCATAGTACATATGATGTGAAGTAAGCTATCACTGTCATCAGTGACCATTTCCCATTGGTTGCCACCGACAAGTTGACTATTACGTGTGGAATGACAGATCTGGTGTGTGTGTGTGTGCGCGCTGCGCGCGAGAGCGAGCCTGATGATGACCAGTGTCTAGTGACTATTTGTATTTCTTTTTTCAGCTTTTTTCTCAAAGCATGAGACCATTTCAAAGGGGCGAGGATGGCTATAACTGAGTGCTTGTACACCAAAGGTGCATATGTTGTTTAATGGGTGCGTTGAAGTAGGTGGTACCTATGTGGAAGTGTATGGAGAGGGAGGGGGGTGGAGGGAGGGGTGCATATGCATGGATTTCTGTCTGTTGGGTGTGTGTGTGTGCAGGTGGTTATATACTGATTGATTTTAAATGTGATTGACTGACTGATCATTGTTTTACTGCAAGAAAACCTCGACCGAGTTATTGAGGAAATGATGTTTTGATTCATCTGTCGGTTTGTTTGTTTAACTTATTTCGTTTTTTCATTATCATGGCAAAGGAAAAAAGCGGCAGAATCTCACAAAACACAGACTCTAGAGAGAGGGAGGGGAGGAGAGAGGGGCCTGGTAGAACGTAACATGTAACAGGTAGATAAGTGGTTACCTTACAGTAGAACGTAACATATAACAGGTAGATAAGTGGTTACCTTACAGTAGAACGTAACATGTAACAGGTAGATAAGTGGTTACCTTACAGTAGAACGTAACATATAACAGGTAGATAAGTGGTTACCTTACAGTAGAACGTAACATGTAACAGGTAGATAAGTGGTTACCTTACAGTAGAACGTAACATATAACAGGTAGATAAGTGGTTACCTTACAGTCAGACCTGTTCCATTATTAGTTGGGCTGTATAATGCATGTCTTCCAGTTCAGTTTTTGTTTTCAAATATGAATGATGGGAGTGACCATAAGATAGCGGCTGTCGGTATGGACTGGCAGTCTACTTTGAGGTATGCTTTTTGTTTTATTCCCCCTTTTATTTTCTTTTGGGGGGAGGGGGGGGGGGGGGGCAACAAAAGCTGAAATTTTAAGATATCTCCTCGATTTTCTTTCAATTTTGGGGATTTTTTTTGTCAAAATGTTTTCAATCAAATGGACTGTTTTCAATCAAATGATGTGGGTGATTTCAACCTGTGATATAGGGACATTATCTATCACAGAGTTCTGGCAGGATATAACTGGGGTAGTTTGTCATGCATTCATAGGACGGGAGATCCTTAGCAGTCAGTCAGCACTCACGACATTCTCTTCAAATCCAACAGCACTTCCAGTTCTCTCTCTGGACTCTGGTCTGCTCTTATACACTAAAGTTGTGATTGGTTAACGATGTTTTCAATAACAAAGATATTCAGCCGTTTCTTGACAGAGTTAACCAGAAAATAACAGGAACAATGGAAACAAAATGGAAGTTGTTTTTTTTCTGTCACCTCAAAACATGGAGGAGTGGTGGGTGTATGACATCATGTGTTAAGTGATGTTTGCTCGCTTCCCCCCTAGTTTTCCCCCTCCAGATTTACCACATGCACATTTTGATGGTAATGTGGATCAAACATAAATACACTATGAGTGGTTTCTTTTTTGTCTTCATCCAAGGTAAACATGTTAGTGGAGATGTGAGTGCGTGTGTGTGTGTGTGTGTGTGTGTGTGTGTGTGTGTGTGTGTGTGGTGGATGTGAGTGTGGTCATCAGTGTTGGATGATGTGAAAGTTAACTCACATTACCATAAGTCGAAAATTATTATATTCAGTGTGCACTGTTCTGATCAGACCTGCAAGTGGTGACAATGGTGAACTAATGGGGTATATATATGTTGATTTCATGTTTTGTTGTCTAATGTTTCTGTAGTATTTACAGCATGATGTCTGTTTCAATTGATTATCATGTATGCCGAGGGATGTACAGTGTATAGTCTGTTTCCAGTGGCCTGATTATTTCACATTGATGGCTGGCAGCATAAGCAACTCCACCTTTATTCCTGTCACAATTGCTTTGGTATGGAAGATTTTGTCTTTTTTGTCATCGTTTAAACTTTGTTTTTGAATTTGTAAACGTAGATCACAACTTATTTTCTAGACACAAGTGCAAAGGTTGTTCAGTAAATCACATCCATGCTCTATGCTGTTACTGAAATAAATAATGAAGCTACATGCCTAACACTTAACAGATAACTGACTTTGAGTTCGTCGCCACAGGCAGTGGTTTGTGAATGTTTTTAACTGTGTAGCTGTATGAGATGAAGAAAGAAGCATCAACAACTGAGGCTGAAAAAGATGGACTTCAAAAAGAGATTTTCCTTTTCTTGTGTTCACAATTCATGCAGTTTTACATCACTTCATATGGTTATCCATTGCTTCATAAGATGTTCTTTGCAGGTGAACTCAGGGCTTTCACCCTGGAACAGTACATTGTGAAGATAGTTACCATTCAAGTTGTCAGATGAACTAGGGAATGTGATGTGAGAAAAAGAAGAAAATAACCTTAATATGTCAACTCATGAAATAGTTCAAGGTCACTTTCAGTTCGCACAGCTAAAAGAACTGTACAAAATGATCTTAATATGAGAAAACTCGGGGCCAGGTTGATATCTGTACTTCTATTAGATCAGCACAAGAAACAAGAAATAGCATGTTTAAAGCAAAGTTCACCATATACGACCCAGATTGACCCAAAGGCATTTGCCATGTAGTCCTAAATGATGAAATCTTGCCACAGTTATATGGCATCCCCAACAATCCTTTCAGCAGTAACTGCAAAATAAGACTACCCTTCTTCGTCAGCGCTCAGATGGGGCTGGTCATGCTCAAACCTGCAGCCCCGTCATCTTGATGAAGTGCACAGTCTTCTTCAGGCTGGCACAGCTGCCCCTCAGCTTGTCCCGCAGTTCAGCTTTGACTTTGTGGCAGGTCACTGCTGGACAGCCCTGGAGAACATGTTCAGGGGTCCAAGTTCCCTCCCTTTGGGACAGTCAGTCTGTCTGGGACGTTCAGAGCCGATGAAGTGGTTTCAGCAGAACCGGTGATTGACTATGTATAGAATGACTTTTTCCAGTGCTGAAGTGCTTTCAGTTTGATTTCATATAGGTATAGCAAGCTGACATTTCATCGGAAGGCTGTTTCCAGTTTGCTTTCCAATGAATCAGGATCCAGCCATAGCTGACATTCTATCAGAGAAGGCGTTTCCACTTTGTTCTCCAATGACACAGGATCCAGCCATAGCTGACATTCTATCAGAGAAGGCTGTTTCCACTTTGTTCTCCAATGACACAGGATCCAGCCATAGCTGACATTCTATCAGAGAAGGCTGTTTCCACTTTGTTCTCCAATGACACAGGATCCAGCCATGGTGGACACTCTTACCTAGGAGTCCATGCTGCCTTTGAGACCTCATTTTATAATACGGAGTGGGAAACTTCCACCAACATGTTGGCTCCTGCTGCTAATGCCAGTCAAGGTCTCCATGACCCTCTCAAGTGAACTGAACATTCATAATGATATTCAAAATGAAGACGACTCTAATAGCACGTGTCCTAATCACAACAGACATTTAAGTTTTGGACCACCCCCTCTCCAGTCCGGAGCTGATTCCTGACAATAATGTTTCCCTATTGCGCAAGAAGTACAGCTGGCAAGGAGGATAGATTCATGTAATAAAGACATCTCAAAGGCTGTCAGTTGAGCTTCATGCCTCATCTCAACCGGACCAACAAAATACCCTTCAGTCTGGGTCAGTATTACTGAAACTTTATCTGGGAAGCAGGGAAGAGTATTCAAAGTGAATATAATTTCAGTCTGGGTCAGTATTACTGAAACTTTATCTGGGAAGCAGGGAAGAGTATTCAAAGAAAATATAAACATCTGAGACAAAACAAATGGCTAGTTCATTTTTTAGACTATTAGACACATCTCGGTACCCTTGCGCTTGTTTGATATTGTTAGACAGATCAAGGGCGGAACTCAGACCTGCCAATTCCTAAATTGAGGCTGGGAAAATAACATTCAGTATCTGAGGGGAATATCTGAAAGCAGGGGGCACATGTCTCATATCTCTGCCTTGATTACATTCAAGTCCTGAGATTTTGCTGAGGTACAAAAAAAGAAAACAACACAAACAATGGATGGTGTGGATGTTTTGCTCCTTTCACGATGCTACATGCTGTTCATGTGACGCTGAGGATCAAAGATCCCTCTGTGTGAAATTTTGATGGCTAGAAAGTACACAGAACAGCACGCATAGTACTGGCTGTCCCCACCTGCAGTTGTCAGTTAGACTTGTACCTCTGGACCTTGCTTAAATAGGTGTATCTGGGGACTTCTTAACTGTCTGATTTCTTCAGCAACATCTGAAGGTTTTGTATGGTATTCCAGCATGACTGGAATGACATGCAAGCCTGTGACAAGTGCTGGAGCTGTTAGTGGCAGATCCTTTCCTGGTTGATGTCAGCTTGGGTTGTTGAAGGTCTGGCTCTTGAAATGAAACCGCACTGGCTTTCACAGACACTATGGTGTGGAGTGCTTTTGGGTAGTGTGGAACAGTGTCTCGCTCTCGTCTCTCCTGATTCAATTAAAGGGTCACTTGGGGCACTGCACTGAAGATTTCTCAAGCTCTGTTGGTTGTGTGCAAAGCCAGGGTCTCTGCAGGAAGATTTTCCTGTCCATTCAGCAATGCTGTCAGTCCATCCTTTTTCTGTCTTCGCCCCTCAGAATTGTCTGAGGGTTGTTTTAACAAGACATTTGGATCTTTTTATGTGGCCATACCAACATATTTTCCTGATGCCACTCGTAGTCGGTGTATTTGTGGTTAAATGACATGCAGAATACCCACATGGTATAGGGGCAGAGCCTGATCACTGCAGAGGTCTGCATTTGACAAAAAGGGACATCCTAATGTACAGATACTCTTTCATGAAATGACTCGCATGTCACGTTGTCTCAGAGCTGAAAATGAATGTGGATGATGAAGTGTAGGACCAGGGTCAGTTTTGATCTTACACTCGCTGTTTTTCATGTTATAACCTTAAAACCATGGGACCGATTAGCAGTTCCTTCTGGAAAATGTCACGGACAAGGCCTGTGTGTGCACTTCCCACATACACTCTTATTCTGAAAACTGGATACAGGGTATTTCTCAAAATCATTTGTAGAGAGTGTATCTTTTAGAACAGTGTGACGTTCTGACACTCTGCCTGCTTTGGGAGCAGTTTCTGAAGTTGAAATGGGGAATGAATATTCCCAAACATGGGGCTCTAAATGCTTTACAAAAACATAAATCTCAACATGTATATTTCGTACAGACTGTGACAGGTAAAGTAACACGTAAATGTGAGCTCAGATTTTGTGTTGATGGTCACAAACTTTCTGTCTGCAGCTGTAACTGTGCTTTGGTCTGAGGGTGTTAAACTTGACAACCCCTTCACTAGGTTACATACATCTGGAACGTTATCCAAAAACTAATGGTAAACATCAAAGGTAACAAAAAGAAAAAGGTACTGGAAGTTTTGTTTTCCCCTTAAATCCTTATTTTAACTTCAGAAACAAAAGATAGACCATTTGTCTTGTAGTATTCAAAACACTATTTTTCAAACACATTTCCCCATCCCTATCTTGGCCTCAGTATCATTTACCCAGATAACAACTGAAAGTGACTGATAAAATGCTGTAGTGGCTAACTGTGAATAGTCAGGTCACATGAGGGAGTTGTTGGTACCACTGTGTATGGTTTGACCAATAAATGGGGCAAAATGGTGCTTGCCTACAATGTATGGAGTAGTATGTATTTCTTCCTTTGTGTCTGGTGTGTCAGTGATTGTGACGTGCAAGTCTGCATGAATGCACATGGGTGTGTGGTAAGTGAAGTATGATAAATGAGTCTGTATGATATCCATGTACATATAAATCCTCATCTTTTTGGCTGCCGTCTCATATGATTCATGCCCTTGGGAGTGCCAGCACATTCATGCAGGCAACTATTTTCTCCACTGTAGTGTCAGCCAAAGAAGCACATTCATCCAAACACAAATTATCCTTCTACCTCCATTCCAGCCCACCTCTTTCTCATACAATCAAACCATGCCTTCACAAGTGCAGGAAGGGGCCGAGTGGGCCAATTGTTCTGGAACCCCTCCCCTGATGAAATGGTGAAATTAAAAAAAAACAAAAACAAAGTGCTTTAGCAAACACATTCCAGATGAAAATCAGAAGCTGTTGTCAACAAATGAATGAAATATTAAAGTTAGTGCGCATACAGATTGTGCAGTCCTGGTTCCCCATCTCCTGTGACAGTAACAATCACCCTTCACCCCATGGCAACTTGTTGGCAATAGCACTTCATTGTCTTCACAAGAAAAAGGTCATCAATAAATGTATACAATGTGCCAAATATGCCCTTCCCCCTCTTTTTTGTATTTGTGTGTGCGTGTTTTTAAGTGATAGTTTTTTTTTTTCCATTCCCTCTTCCCTGCTGAACAATTTTTCATGACAGCATTTCCTTTTCCTCTCAACAGTTGAGCCTATCTGGAAAACTCACATAGGACCTTCAGCAGGCAACTTTGTCAAAAATAGATTTGGTTTTGACCCCCTTCACATCAACTGCTCCATATCACTCCTTCACAAAGCTGGTGTTTTCTTTTTCCTTTCCAATTAATTTGTCGTAGTTGTTTCAGCAAAAAGAATGTGGATCTGTGTCAAACAGAAAAAAGGCAACCTAAATTTTGCAAAGTGTTTGGACATATCCGTCAACTCACTTGATGTTCGAGATTCTTGTTGTATAAATATACATAGATTCCATTAAACCTGCAAGTGTTCATGCACTCGAAACATTCAATCACAGTAAATAACACATACACACATACTCCCCACACACACGTTTTACTCACATAACTGCAACACAAGGTCTTCTTGAATGGACAATTTGACAGTCATGGGAAGTTACTGGCAGGACCTGTAGAGAAGTCGCCACTGTGTGATCTCCCTGCATACGTGTGGCTCAGGCTGAACGACTGACAGTAATGCTTTTCATTGTCCACTGAAAAGTCCAGTTTGATTTCCATACACCTGCAGAGATGTAAACAACTGTAGTACGACCAATCACGCTAATGATGAAGATATACGATAAATGTAATAACGGCATTCATTGAGGAAGTAAAGACTACACCCTAGACTTGTAGTCTGGGGCCAAAATGGAATTTTCATAGCACAATCATGTCACGATCATTACAACAACATAAAAGAACTCTTGTCTGTAAGTGCTGCTGCGGTGACCTCTGTTTCAATTTCTTCTCTGGTTCGTGCATGTTGTGAGTTCAAATCAGTCTTCAGAATCGGCAAATTCACTGGGACTGTCATTTGACTGACATGGCCAGTGCTGAAATGTGCAGGACCCAATAGGTACTGTCCTGTGTATGTTGGATCAGATTATTCACAACTTGTCACCACTGAAGTAACTCGGCAGCAGTGTAGGTCTCCTCTGGTGGGCTGCCCCATGATGAGCTGAAACCAATCACCCTTCCTCTTTGTGGACAGACAACGCTGAGGCTGCAACAGGGCAAACTTGAGGGGTTGGGGGGGGGGTGGGGGGGGGAGGGCTGTATAGGGTCGAGTTGGAATGAACCACGTGGAAATAAAACCAAATCGGGAAACAAAAGAGGAAACCATGAAACCGATGACCAGGAAACAAAAAAAAACGTATGGAGAGGATAGCAATGTTTACCTTGCTGCAGGCAAAAAAAAAAAAGTGTGCAATCTTCATATTTCATGTCACATTCAACGCCACACATCCCTACTTTCCAGACACTGGTGAATACCGACAGAGCGCTCACCTGTGACTGGACTTCTGAGGCACCATGAGGAACGTCCCTTTGATCTCCGTGTCTTGCTGTGCCGGAAATGAGTGGTGCAGGTAAAATAGTGTCTGAGCCCAGTGTGTGTCCCTGTCAAAGAAAAAAACCACAGAAGTAGGAATATACAATAAATGTATATATGGACATATGACAAATTGCAGACCTCTGCTATGATGGAATAGATCTAGATATGACCTTCGTCCACCAGGGGAAGTTTACAAAAAAAAAGCATGGACTGAGAGAGTATTTCTAAATAAGATTTGGAAAAATATGAAATGTTAAAAGTTGATATCATCAGAAAGTTTTCATATTTGATGAAAATGTGTGGAATGAAAGAGTATTTTTAATCAGATTTGGAAAAATATGAAATCTTAAAAGTTAATATCATCAAAAAGTTTTAATATTCAATGAAAATGTATTCCTTCATAGATAGGTATCAGTTCGTAAACAGTAACAATAGTTGTCAAATTTGTGAAAATCGGAATAGATCCATTATCTGCTATTTCATCTGAATCTACACCAAACATCTGTATAAAAAATGTAATTATCATTTACTGTAATCTTGCAGTCAAACAAACGAACCAACAGATATAGGTCAGAATAATAATCACCTTGGCAGAGGTAATGAATGAAACAAAAGAGACCATAGAACGACAATATAAAGTTGATGTGTCAACCATATAGTGACAAAATAGATAAATCAATGAAACAAAAGAGACCATAGAATGACAATATAAAGTTGATGTGTCATCCATGCAGTGACAAAACAATATATCATCCATCCAGAAACAAAAAAATGGAAATGCATCAATTTTAAAGATACCAATATGTTCATTAAGATAACTTCCACATCAAAAATTGCTCACAGGACACGGAAGATCGGGAAACGGGCAAATGAGTAAATGGTGCACATGTATGGCAGAGACGTATACATCTGTACTGATGTGCTTGTACATCTGGAGAAGAGGTGACGTAGTGGATAAGACACCTAGGATAGAAGAAAATGCTTAGTAAGTGGCTTGAATCTTATGCTGGGCAGGATTATTTTCTTTCTTCCCCTTAACACTTGAACTGATGTGGTGGGCTTGGTTCTAGTCTTTCAGAGGAGACAATGAGCCAAAGTCCAATGTGCAGCACACAACCACTGGCAACAAGGGAGTTGTCCCCCATGCCAGTGCTGGCGGCTGCAACGAGTCGAACTCGGTGTGGCTGTGTGGGTTGGCCAGACCAAGCAGAGCAGGAGTGACGTCAGTGAGGGGAAACAAAAAATGTGTCGGGGGAATTTTAAAAAAAAAAAGGAACAAATGAGAAAACCTTCTGACCAAAGTTTGTGCACTCACGGTTGATAGGGAGAGGTGGAGAGAGAAAATCCCCGGGGAAGTCCACAGTGAACCAGGTGACAAAGCCTGTGATGGTGCCGTGTCCAAAACACCTGAAGGTGAACAGGCTCTGTGAACACATCACACCATGGTCATAGTTCACAGACATCAAGCTCGTGCCTCTCACTTTTCCACAAATGTGTAGAAGAAAAAGAAAATTTGAAGGAAAGGAAAAGAATGTGCAGTGCAATCCCTAGAATGCCAGCTGCATTTTTGCTATGCTAGCGGGCAACACCATTGTCAAAAGATTCTGTGTAAACTTCTTTGCAGAAGACGACAGTCACAATTTTGCATGCCTAACTCAAGACAAAGTAAAACCATATTTTGCTGTGGTGCATCAGCAAAGCCCTGTTGTAGGAACAAGCAATCGTGGTCGAGGGTGGCCTCCCCTCCTTCACCCCCCCCCCCCCCCTTCCTAAATAAACCAACAGATGCTCAAATTAGCATAATATTGCAGCATTTTGAAAGAATATTTCAAAATTGTTTGGGGAGGGGGGTGGGGGGGACGGCATGGGAAAAAGGGGGGGGGGAGGGGTGTGATATCTCCAAAGCCTCCTAAACGTTAAGTCACCTGTGAGGTGGGTGGGACAGAAAACGAAAAACGATTAACAGGTAGACTGCTGTTTTATCATGTACCGGTTGCCAGGAAGTTTTCAGAATTCAGAAATCTGGGTAGCTTGAAATATTATATGTAAATGAAATGGACAGTCATAAAAATCAAGGTTTAAACACTCTCATTTCTGATTCACCATCTTTCCATTTGAAATCCACATCATGTTCAATACACACATTCAAGACAAATATTTTCTTTATGGTTAGAGGTCAGAACAGACATCTTTTCTATTGTGAACAGCCATCTTCTTTTTCCCAGATAACATAAATCACAATGTTCCTTGGTTGGTGGATGAAGCAATCAAATTTCTCACTCTTGTGCACTCGAGAATAATTTACCTGGAAAAAAAAAAGACCCAGGTAGTAAAATCATTAACACTATGAGGGTTTTCATACCAAGTTGAATTTGGATGGGGTGGGAGAAGCACGTGAATCATGACCATCAAGGTCCATCAACCTTCCAATAAATCAGATGACCCTACCAAACTGGCCAACCAATGAACAGATTTATATAAGGGAAAGCACTCTTCACAAAACGATGTGCATCTTCTTGGCTGTCCACCTTCAACCAGTTGAAGATTCTGCATTCTACATGGGATCAATCTTTTCAGTTCTTCCACTCAAATCATATACAAGGTGACATCCTTGCTCTAAAATCATGCCCTCGCAGTAGAATAAGTTTCTCCTCGTACCATTTGATTAATTTTCTTAGTATTTTATAGACTTTTGCTTTCTCTGTACATGATTCTTCTGTTTCAGATCATGATTTATCTCCATTTGTACATGAAGTGAAACCCTGAAAACCCAACAAGAAAATATCAGAGAACACAAATGCGTTGACTGATCCAAAAGTCACTTTGAAGATTACCCACATAAGAAATGTTAGTTGACACAATGGGATTGACTGGTAAGAAAAATGCCAAACATATAACTCAACCGGATAATTCCAGTTAACACAATGGGATTGATTGGCTCCAGTTATAAGCCAACACGTTACTGGCTTTCATTCTTTAGAAATTAAGGTGGGAAAAAAAGCAGTTAAAAAAAATCCCCGACATTGCTGAGTTCCAAGTTCTACAAATATATTCCAGGCAATTCAAAAGATTTCACAATAGCCAACTCGCATTCAATCGCATGTGCAGTGGAAATAAACACATCCACAGCTAAATTGATTTTTTGTTCTCCATGCAATCTTTGATCTCTAAATATACTTCAAGGTCAGTCGGCACAATCTGGAGAGGTGTAATCAAACATCAAATCACACTTATAAATGCACAGATGACCATGAAAGCACAAATCCAGAAGTTTACCATTTTGTGGGCCTTTTGTAAACACACACCAAAGATGCCGTTTCTGGTTGTTCGTTTACCACACCAACCATGTCTCAAAATACACAACATACCTGGACACGCTCTATGTCGCTGGCTGAAGCCATGGTCAGATCCAGAGAACACACCTGTGCAGCATGGGCCTGAACAGCTGCAGGGGGGATCACCCTGATATCTGCGTCAGCTGGAAGTGTCAGAGAGATGTGTCAGCTTGATGGGAACAGAAATGCATACATATGTACTTACAGTACAACTTCTTCATTTTCATATTGCCTGTTTCCTCTTGCTCTGGACTACATTATCATCCAGATTTATACAAGAGAATGTGTAGGAAAGGTTTGTTTTTTTTTGGTGGGGGGGTGAGGGGGGGGGGGGGGGGGGGGTGAGAAGAGGAATGGGACAGGGGTGAAAAACGAAACAAACAGGACAAGAAATGGAAGGAAAGAAAAGCAAACAGATTACGGAACAGGAAAATTAAGAAAAAGGTAAGCACCAGCACTTCAGTTAGCACAAGTTCTGTTTTCATTGTTCGTTTTAATAATAATAATAATAAGGAACATTTAGTGCGCTTAATCTTAAACAAAAGCCCTAAGCGCTTACAGCAATAAGCCCTAACACACACACAGACACACACACACACACACACACACAAACACACACACGCACACACACACACACACACACACACGCACACACACACACACACGCACACACCCACACACCAGCGAAGGAGCAGAAAAATTATGTTTTGAAGAGAGTAGTTTTGAGGGAGGACTTGAAAGAGGAAAGACTGTTTGAGTTTCGGAGTGCATAAGGGAGATTGTTCCAGCAGGAAGGAGCCTGAAAAGAAAAAGAACGTTCACCAAGTGTTCTGGCCCGAAAACGAGGGATTTGCAGAATGCGAGTGTCAGAGGAAGAGCGAAGCTGTCTAGAAGGAGTATAGGTCGACAGAAGTTTAGAGAGGTAAGATGGAGCGAGGCCGTCCAATGCCTTGTAACAGAGCAAGAAAGTTTGTACTTGATGCGTTTTTCAACAGGAAGCCAGTGCAAAGATTTAAGCAAGGGAGAAACATGAGAGGTTTTCGGAGATTTCGAGACAAGGCGAGCAGCATTATTTTGAACTTTCTGCAATTTTGCAAGAAGATTCTGTGGACAACCAGCAAGAAGAGAATTACAGTAGTCAAGTCTTGAAATAATGAAAGCAGAAACCAGAGTCTTGGTGGCTTCTTCAGACAGAAGGTGGCGCACAGAACTGATTCGCCGAAGCTCCGAGTAGCAAGCACGGCAGATAGAAGAAATCTGATTTTGAAAAGAGAGTGTCTGATCAAGTACAACGCCTAGATTTCGCACAGTGGTAGAGGTCTGAATGAGAGAGGTACCAAGTTGGACAGAAGAAGGAACAGAGATTGTAGACATGAGCCGTTTTGGGAGAATGAAGATCAGTTCAGTTTTGTCATTGTTTAACTGAAGTTTGTTGCAAGTCATCCATGCCTTTATGTCAGAGATGCAGAGCTGTGAGCGATCGATGATGGAGGAGAGGAGAGAAATGTCACCAGAAATGTAGATTTGATTGTCATCAGAGAAGCAGTGGTGTGAAATGTTATGATGGGCTACGATGTCAGAGATGGGTTGGGTATATAGAACAAACAGAATGGGACCAAGGACAGAGCCTTGGGGAACACCATAATTCAAGTCAGCAGAGCTTGAAGAAAAACCATTAACAGCCGTATTTCTTTCCCTCTTGTTAACTGTTCCATAAAGACCACCTGCCCTTAATTCTTATCATCTGTCTTGCTCTTCAATTACACATGGGAGGAAAAATGGCTGTATGTATTTCATGCCAGGCATGACAACTTTTTTTTTATCTTGCATTTTCTTTTTCACCCACTGTTACACACACTCACAGCAATTATGTGCTTTTCGCTTTATCTTAGGGTTGCTAATCATGATGCATGTATGCTTTAAATGCATCTAATGTGTACACGTGTGGGGATCAGTGTGCGTGTGTGCGTGCGTGTGTGTGTGTGTGAGAAGGAAAGGGAGAACAGTTTGTGTTAGTGAGTGTGGGTTCCTGGTATCTGTGAGCAGTGGTTGTCTGTCTTTGAAAGGATTTGGAGATAAGAGGGCAGGGGGGCCAGCTACTGATTATATATGGTTTCCTTTATTTTTGTTTTCTTTTCACGTGAAAAGCTCTTTGAGCTCACCTGGAGAAAAGGATACCCATGAATCATTACCACCCTTTTTTCCACTGAAACATTTTTCTCTTTAAAGGTAAAAAGAAATGTGATCAGCAAATTGCTGTAAATAAATTGTACAGAAAAAAGTGGAAAATAAGAGATATGTTTTGCAATACTAACAGAATTTGTGGCTACCACTCCCTCCTCCCCTTCTCGTTTCTCACAGAGAATCAGCATAGCATACTTGCCACCCAGAAACTGTCCACTTTCAGAAAATTGAAACAGAATGCAGCATTACTAAAAACAAGGCAAAAATGCAAAATGAACACATAACCAAGGTGTAAAGTACTGCAGATTTAATGTATGACATGAATCAGAATATACAACTTAATATCTTCTTCAAAGGCAGAGCTAAACTAATTGATATTCCAATGGAACAACTAGTATTGAATAAAAGTAGCACCAGGAGTGGCGGTCAGTGTTATACCATACCTGCATCAAATATTGACAGCCACTTACATTCATTTTATCCTAGTTCTGTACGGCTGTGGAACTCACTGCGGGTTGCCATCAAGATAGCCACAAATGCAGTCTCATTCAAAAGCAAATTGATACGACAGTTTTGAGATCTGCATATTGATGATTTTCTATTTTAACTTCCAGATATTTTATGGTTGCTGGGCCTGAATCTGGCCACTGCTTTTAACTTTTTTAATAATCAAGTGTGACTGACCCCTTGTTGCCAAATTTGCTCCAGAGGCCAACAGACTGAGTCACACTATTTTATGTTATTTTATTTTACTTTTTAACATGCGCGCTGGTGACCTACTCGTTTTTGAAAAAACCAGTATTTAAGGAAGAAGAAGATACATTTTCAACAAAATGTTTCCCTCATACGGTAAAAAAACACCAAATAAAAAACAAGAACAAAACACTATGGACATGGAGAAGCACAATAACCCCACCACAGAGGAAGGAGGCACTGACCAGTCAGACAAGAGTGAGCTGCCTTGGCCATACTGTCCATAGACCACTTTGTACACAGTCTTCATCTTCTGCCAGAACTCCAACCTGTGGGCAGACGGTGACATCTATATCGTGACTGTTGCTGCTCGCTTCCCATGATTCACAGTGGAGGAGAACTCCCGTAACATGAAGCAGTAACAGAAGGAGTAGATGAGACATGGACAGTGAGCTGTGCGTGTGTGTGTGCATTATGTTGCACATGTCAAATGGAGATCACTGCTTAAGAGCATGAGAAATGTATATCTTCGGATGCACTCTCTTCACACAAACATGCAGAAATGCACACTTCTGTACCGAAATAGTCACAGATACATGAAGGCACTAAACATGCATGTACTACATAGGTACAGGCACATAACAACAAGCTCATGAATATTTATTTCGCACACATCCTTTCTGCTTCCTTTTCCTGTCTAAATACACATGTTTATAGAAATATACTTTTGCACATAATTTATCCCAGACAATAAATTTCTTGCCATAAATTTTCTTATTGCAATGATAATGAGGACAATTTCTATAGCACCCATCTGTTAATGACTTAGGTTATGGGGAGCTTTAAGAATTGTGACAAATTAAAATCTAAACTATACACAGAACACACACACACACACACACACACACACACACACACACAGACTCACTGCCACATAGAGTCACAGAATGTCATACATACACACTCATTTATTAGCATGGTAAACAGTTAATTTGTACACAAGCGAATGCAGCACTTTAGTAATATTTCAGGTGGTATTCCGCATCGATATTTAAACAGATCAGTTTTGAATAACAACTTGAAAGTCACGAAGGAAGGGGCATGACGTAGTTGAACAGGTAGTGAGTTCCAGTGTGTTGCCACAGAAAATAAATGCCCTACGATCATGTTGTTTTCAGTTACAGCAAAATACAGGAGCATGTATTTCAAAGAGGTCAGGGAGACAGACATGCGCTTCATGTGTAATAATCTTATAGCACAGACTGGCAGATCTACACTGAATCCTATGCTTGATTTTGAGCCCGTGTAACTTCTTCCAGAGATCTGATGTATGATGCTGTGTTATCAGTGTATTTTATCTGCTGCACGCAGAAACTCAGTCTATGATATCATCCCAAACACTAGCACTCAGACCAAGTTGTAGCGGAGGGGAGAGGACAGAATCTGGTCCACGCATGGCTTGTATCATCCGTGTTAGACATTCACGCTTCCTAAATGGGTGACCAACCCACCAATCCACCACTTCACAGTTCTGAAGGATTTTGTCATATGATAATGTATTTAGGCCTGCAGTGTGTGCACTTATATCATCTGGGGCGGAGTATGGCCTTCACCTCCTTTCATCGTTCTGGTGGTCTCATCTCCAACTGATACTGCAGCTATTTCCTGTTGGTGACAGTGTCTGATGAAATGATTCAGACACACTCTAATGGGGATTCCACAAAAACTGCAGCTGCTCTGCAAGCTGCTAACACAAGCTGAAGGAGGAGGCAACATACAAGCAAACACACAAACAGGCTGCAAAGTAATGTTTATTTACATGAAGCATACACGTCAATTTTGACAACTATGCCTGCTCCAAACGTAACAAATAATACACATAAAAAAAGCTGAATAGAATGATAGCCCTCTGGAGTGTGTTGTTCGATGCATTCCAAGTTTGTTATTTACGACATCCACAGAACACAAATTTGTTGAAAAATTCACGTGCCCGTTTTGCATTGTGTATAAAGTACGCATCACTCTCCACCTTGTTCTGTGTGTTTCTTTGTAATTTGCATTTTCTTCTCCAGTGATGCTGCAGTGGACTTCAGCCACTTGTGAAAAGGGGTGCTTGTATCCCATAAAGAGTAGTGGCAGCACTTACCTGTGGAGGTAGTCTTCATCGTGGATGGGTGCCAAGTTACAGGGTGGCCCGACAGGGGAACATCAGCCCTCCTGAAACAGCCACAGACAGGGACACACCCACGGTAAGCAACAAAATCACCATAGGCATAGCTGGTGATGGGTGTGGCATTTGTTACTTAAAAATGGTATTAAACAGATTGTCACAGTAAAGTAATACAAATGGCACAATTTTATCACAAACAACATTCCACATGCAGTACTGTCACCTTATACTCTGCAACCTTTGATGCTGCTATTAAGATGCTGCTACTGATAGAATTCTGTGATGCTCTATCAATGCTTTGACTGTTCTGACTTACTTATAATCTTTCCAACATTTCAAAGGGTGTCTCTCCCTTACCTGTAACCCTTCTTAGTTTTGATTTGGGTTTATTCAACACTCCATTCCACTGTCTATACAATCAATCATAAATCAAAGTTATTCTCAACCTTTCCTGTGTTTCAGGTTTGCTGTCATTCTCCAAGACTATAAACCGCGGCTATTTTCCCAGGCAGGAGTGAAGGCTTAATGCCACTGCTGTCAAAAACTCCTTGATACGTGTCATGTCCTCACTCGACAACAATCACCTCTGATGTGTTCTGAATTGCCCACAGATCTGCATCCCACATTCCTCTCAGCTCTGCTCAGCAGTGAAAATATACTTTTTTCTGATGGATTACACCTGCTGGGCTATATAACTGATATGAGTTGAAACAAATGAAGCGAGTTCCTCAGCTGAAAAGTCTGGGAGATGATCACCAGGGACAAGCCTCCTCACAAACCAATACCAGGTCAGTTAGGGCATTTGATAAAGTGATGCACTATGTGTGATCACCTTCCACATAGGCAGCCATACTCCTTTTTCAGAGGATGTCACTCTCGCTTCAGAAGAACAAAAATGGTAATGTAAGAGTTAAACACAGTTTATGACAGTCTTCACTTAACAATTTAACACAGATAAACACTGTGAGGTAGACCTCTGATGTGGACTCCAGGTCAATAATGGACTCCAGGTCAATAATAGTCAACAATGACGGCTGACCTACAAATTTGAAGATTGAAGACCTCAGCATCCAGCTTGGACCAAAAATTGGCTTGAAACTTTAGACCACAGCATAAAATCACTCCATAGTCATCAGATACACCAAAAAAAAAGAAAACAAAACGCATAACTTATTTCTGGGAAACAGTTACCAGTATAACTAACTGATCCACTGTCTGGAATGGGTACCTACGGGTTTGAGGAAGTTGTCCCGTGCTTGCAGCACAGAGGGAAGCATGGACTCGTAAAACAGACAGTAGCCCTGAAATCACAGACAGTACAGAGGGACCATGGACTCACAAAACAGACAGTAGCCCTGAAATCACAGACAGTAACAGAGGGACCATGGACTCACAAAACAGACAGTAGCCCTGAAATCACAGACAGTACAGAGGGACCATGGACTCACAAAACAGACAGTAGCCCTGAAATCACAGACAGTACAGAGGGACCATGGACTCACAAAACAGACAGTAGCCCTGAAATCACAGACAGTACAGAGGGAAGCATGGACTCACAAAACAGACAGTAGCCTGAAATCACAGACAGCACAGAGGGACCATGGACTCACAAAACAGACAGTAGCCCTGAAATCACAGACAGTACAGAGGGAAGCATGGACTCGTAAAACAGACAGTAGCCTGAAATCACAGACAGTACAGAGGGACCATGGACTCACAAAACAGACAGTAGCCCTGAAATCACAGACAGTACAGAGGGACCATGGACTCACAAAACAGACAGTAGCCCTGAAATCACAGACAGTACAGAGGGAAGCATGGACTCACAAAACAGACAGTAGCCCTGAAATCACAGACAGTACAGAGGGACCATGGACTCGTAAAACAGACAGTAGCCCTGAAATCATAGACAGTTACAGAGGGACCATGGACTCACAAACAGACAGTAGCCCTGAAATCACAGACAGTACAGAGGGACCATGGACTCACAAAACAGACAGTAGCCCTGAAAACACAGACAGTACAGAGGGACCATGGACTCACAAAGCAGACAGTAGCCCTGAAATCACAGACAGTACAGAGGGACCATGGACTCACAAAACAGACAGTAGCCCTGAAATCACAGACAGCACAGAGGGATCATGGACTCACAAAACAGACAGTAGCCCTGAAATCACAGACAGTACAGAGGGCAGCACGGACTCACAAAACAGACAGTAGCCCTGAAATCATTATACAGTACAGAGGGACCATGGACTCATAAAATACACAGTGGTTCTGAAATCACAGACAGTACAGAGGGAAGCATGGACTCACAAAACAGACAGTAGCCCTTAAATCATAGACAGCACAGAGGGACCATGGACTCACAAAACAGACAGTAGCCCTGAAATCACAGACAGTACAGAGGAACCATGGACTCGTAAAACAGACAGTAGCCCTGAAATCATAGACAGCACAGAGGGACCATGGACTCACAAAACAGACAGTAGCCCTGAAATCACAGACAGTACAGAGGGACCATGGACTCACAAAACAGACAGTAGCCCTGAAAACACAGACAGTACAGAGGGACCATGGACTCACAAAGCAGACAGTAGCCCTGAAATCACAGACAGTACAGAGGGACCATGGACTCACAAAACAGACAGTAGCCCTGAAATCACAGACAGCACAGAGGGATCATGGACTCACAAAACAGACAGTAGCCCTGAAATCACAGACAGTACAGAGGACAGCACGGACTCACAAAACAGACAGTAGCCCTGAAATCATATACAGTACAGAGGGACCATGGACTCATAAAATACACAGTGGTTCTGAAATCACAGACAGTACAGGGGGAAGCATGGACTCACAAAACAGACAGTAGCCCTTAAATCATAGACAGCACAGAGGGACCATGGACTCACAAAACAGACAGTAGCCCTGAAATCACAGACAGTACAGAGGAACCATGGACTCACAAAACTGACAGTAACCCTGAAAACACAGACAGTACAGAGGGCAGCATGGACACATAAAACAGACTTCTTCTGCGTACGAAGGCTGATACTCCTGCGAACACCCCCTGTATAGAAAGGCAAGGGGTTAATCCCATCTACCCAACAAAGGAAGTGGAGTTTTGTGTGTATGACCGTTTTTTATCCTGCCATTAAGGCAGCCATACTCCAACTTCGGGAAGGCGCATGCTATGTAAAACGTGTCATCCCCTACCAACGGCCAAACTGGCCTCTTCCAAAAGTTGGTGATGGGATTTTACATGTGTGCAAGATGTTATGCGTGCGTTCACAAATGGAACCTCGGTTTATAGTCTCATTCAAAGGACTGTATGGGAAATGGAGTCAGAACCAATGTTAACTCCAAGGGAAAAATCCCCCTGTATCGAAACGGCCCGGCAGAGATTCGAACCTGCAACCCCAAGATTACGAGTCCGGCGCTCTACCACTGAGCTCTTCCGACCCCCATAAAACAGACAATAGCCCTCAAATCACAGACAGCACAGAGGGACCATGGACTCACAAAAAAAGACAGTAGCCTGAAATCACAGACAGTACAGAGGGACCATGGACTCACAAACAGACAGTAGGGGCCGGATAGCTCAGTTGGTAGAGCGCCGGACTCGTGATCCTGGGGTTGCGGGTTTCGAATTTCGGTATAGGGGGATTTTTCCCTCGGAGTTAACATTGGTTCGACTCCATTCCCCATTAGTCCTTCGAATGAGACTATAAACCGAGGTTTCCGTGTGTGAACGCACGCATAACATCTTGCACACACGTAAAATCCCATCACCAACTTTCGGAAGAGAAGGCCAGTTTGGCCGTTGGTTTTCCTTCCCCCAAGATGGAGTATGGCTGCCTTAATGGCGGGATAAAAAAGGGTCATACACACAAAACTCCACTGCCTGGCTATACAGGAGTGTCCGCAGGAGTATCAGCCTGCGTACGCAGAAAGAAAGAAAGAAAACAGACAGTAAACCTGAAATCATAGACAGCACAGAGGGACCATGGACTCACAAAACAGACAGTAGCCCTGAAATCACAGACAGCACAGAGGGACCATGGACTCACAAAACAGACAGTAGCCCTGAAATCATATACAGTACAGAGGGACCATGGACTCACAAAACAGACAGTAACCTGAAATCACAGACAGCATCTGTAGCATGCAACTTAACCCTCAGTTACTTCACTTCTTATGTACATGTATGTGTTGGGACAAGCACACAGATGTCACTACATGCATCTGTATGTGGGATGTGAATAAGTATGTGTGTGTGTATGCTTGTGCCTGTGCATGTCTGTGCGTCGTAGAATGTGAGCAGTGTGTGTACAGTATATCTGCCATATGTGTTTGGATATTCATTTACATGAGCATACACTGATGTTCCTTAAAAACATATGTTTAAAATGCATTATGTCAAAAAGCCTTCAGGAAATTTTTGAATGATGTATTACTCAGCAAATTCTAGAAAAAAGAAAAAAAAAACACTAATATTCTACCAGAGAAAATATTAAACAAACCAAAAAAATAATCCTGAATCACCATAACTGTTACACAAATTTCTTTGTATCTAAATGTCCATTAAACCTTCAAAACAAAACTGTCAAAACAAAACTGTTACCAGCTGACTCAAATTTACCCTATAGCACCATTGCCCCCCTTCCTTCCTCCACCTACCTCTGATCAAACCTTACTTCAACAGCCCCCCCCCCCCCCCCCCTCCCCCACCAAAAAAAGGAGACAGAAAAAGATGTTAAAACTGTTAAGCGCCTATGACTCACCATCCATTCACTGATGATGGCATCCACCTTCTCTGGTAGTTTCACATCCTGTAATAGGAGACAAGAACATTTCAGAAAGATGTTACAATCAGAAACTTTTATTATCCCCATATTCGAATTTGAGACCTTCATTTTTTGTACATTCACACAGCCTCTGCTTTTTAACTCATTTCAGCAGCTGAAGAAAGTATACTTTTCTTTTTTTTTCTTCTGTTTGCCCATTTCTAGAGTTCATTATAATTTTTAGTCTAGACACTTCAATTGTGTATGGTATCAGACTTGCATGCATTCACCAATGTGTGTCTGCACATGTAAGTGTAGACTCATGTACATGTTTGCATATGTCCAACACACACACACACACACACACACACACACACACACACACACACACACACACACACACACTGTTCTCTCTCTCCGTCTCTGTCTCTCTTTCTCTCACTCACTCACACACACACACACACACACACACACACACACACACACACACACACACACACACACACACTGTCTCTCTCTCCGTCTCTCTCTCTCTGTCTCTCACTCACTCACACAAACATACACACACACATCTGCAGTAAACAAAAAGTTGTTCTGACCTCTGCCCTTTGCTGTATGACCTGGATTTTGTCGGCCATGTCGTTTTCCTTCACCACCTGGCGAGCGTTTTCAGCCATGTCACTGGCCTCGATGGCATAGACTGCCCACAAAGTATGTGAATAAACAAATGTGTATACATCACATCAACACTGACAACAGCATTCCTACATCCACCACACACATATACCACAACTTGATTTATCACACACACACACACATGCACACGCACACGCACACACACACACACACATGCATACACACACACACACACTCCATGTATTCCTCCTCATCTCTCCCAGTGCTATCTAAAATGGAGAATCATATCTGAGGTAGAGAGTAGATATCATTTGATGTTTTCTGTGTTCTGTTATGTTAAGTGTTTGCCGAGCACAGATCAAGATGTTTTTCGTGTTGTTGTTAACCTGGTCTTTTGACACACATGCATGCAATACTCCCGTATGGATACACAGTGCCCCCCACACCTCTCCTGCCTTTATCTTACTCAAACCATAGTCAACCTCAGTCACTCCACACTTCCCATAACCGTTTTCTTTGCTGACCCTCACCTTTCCGGGCTCCTGCCTGAGCAGCAAACACACTGAGGATACCTGTGCCGGCTCCCACGTCCAGCACACAGCGTTTGTGCAGGTGGCTGAAGTTCTTCAGAATGGCCCACCTGACAGGCACAGACAAACTAGATTTGTCTCCCTTCTTTTACATCGTCGTGACTACAGAAATTATCTTCTGTAGGAGTCAAGTTTTGATCTTGTTTCTTTGCACCACCATTGTATTCCTTTATCTATTTTGTAACTATTGCACTGCCCTGAATACTGCCTACAAATAAATACAATATTTATTTTCTTTTCCCTCCCTCACAGAAATGCAGCATGCATGAACTGTTTTCGGACGTATCTGTGTGTGTGTGTGTCTGCATGTCTAGGTGTCAGCAAAGTAACTGGTGCGCATGCATCCTGCAACAAAACGGTAAGGTTTATAGGTGTAACACTGACATAAAGTACAGAAACTGTCTGTAAGTGATGTGAAACTATGTATTACACTCATAAAACTGGCTTACAATATCCATTGTCATGTGGACAGTCACACTCTCATGCATGTAATTACACACACAGACAGAAACACACACACACACACACACACACACACACACACACACACACACACACACACACAACACACACACACACAAACACACACACATACAAATGGGTGCATGCACATTCATACTGTTCTGGACAACCAAATACACAGCATGCAAGCACACATATGCATGCAGACGCAGACATGCAGAAACCCTGCTGTGTTTCCCTGCCTAAAATTATTTTTGAGTGAATAGACACTATGCGAAGAATGAGCGCACACTCGCACGTGCATGCATGCATACACATGTGCACAATAATGTGCACGCAATTAGATGCATACAAACACAATCAGGTCCCATACAAACATGATTACACACACACACCCCACACACACACACACACACCAAAAACACACACACAACACGCACATACACACAAAAAGAATTATGTTTCAATTAATACTTTCACGACGGCACGCAGGAAACGTCACTTCCATGCAGCGCATGAAACCCACAGTGCTTACAACCGTTGAGACACCGATTTCACCACTTTTTGATTTTACTTTATGTCCCTTAATGTAAACCTTACAAGCAATTGTTACTTATCAATGGAAAGGGTAAAAACGTGAATTTTGCAATGAGCATAGACTTACATGCATTTTGTGTAAAACGCAACGCTACAGTTACGGAAACAACATAAGTAAAATGTGGGAGTACACAATCTTGTTTATGTTTGTTTGGTTAGTATGAAAACAGAAAATGTGGAAAAAAAGGGCTTACAATTTCGCTCTTACTTTCAATAGATGCAGAAAAAGCCTGAGATATTCAATATGTGTAATCCAGGTAAAATTTTTAAAAAAAGAAAAATCATTGCACACTTAACACTTTTCTTGTTTTGGCTTTGACGATACGACGTATAAAGCTTTTTAAAAAACACAGAGCAAATAATTCAAACTAGATTCTTCTTGAAAAAACTTGTACACCTTTACCCCCCTCATCCTCTAAACCCAAACTTTGCTGAACCAGTTCAAAACACCCCATGTCCATTCTTCTTCTGCCTGATATGTTGGCGAGGCAGGAAATTCCACACGTGCCTTTTGCAAAAATTCCCAGTGCCAGGTGGGTCTCTTAGTTCAGACACCTTTGGGGGCACAAAGGTCATCGCTAATGCATGTAAACTTAAACCCCTTTCCCAATGCTAGAACCCTGTTCTAAAAATCTAGGGCAGCTGCATCCCTTAGACTGTAGACAAGAGAACAAGGGGAATTTTTTATAGTTGTGCCGTCATGGAGGCATGGCACGTCCAGGGAGTACGCAGCACTGCCATCACTACGGAATGGCTTGTCGTAAACGGTCGAGTGAGTGCCGCACTACGCACGGCGCGTCCCCAAAAGGTTAACCCATTCAACGCCAATGTACAAGAGAAAAAAAAAACCCCCCAAGGAAACCTCAACATCACTGGGTTTTCATCAATCCAAACCATACTACGGTCAGACTGATGGATCTTGATGATGTTGGTTATATCAGACAGCCCTTTGTGATCTGTGCAACAATCCCACTAATTACCTAAAGAAGCATGGAACAGCTTCAAAAGGGATTTAAGGTACAGGTCTTGAAGACACAGTGAAAGCATTGGTGCTGGGAAAGGATGGCCCTCTTTACACCTAGAGGGCAAAGAGTCACAGAACAGAAAAACTGAGGAATACAATTACCACTGAATTTACACCACTTCTAGTTTTAACTATTTGGGAGTGTGCAGTCTCCCACCTCACAATTTTTTTTTCAACAGGGGAAGTAATAGTGGTAACAGACTGAAGGAGTTACTTCCCATGTACCTGTTTCAGCGTATGATATGAAAAGTATGAAATATCAATTTTTGTCTCATAAAAAGGTTTTGATATTCTAGGAAAACATACATTTTTACAGACAGTTGTAGACAGTAACTTCACCATGTTATTGTGTCGTGGAAAATGTGCAAGAACACTATTGATCAGATCTTGGATCTGTGTTCTGATCTACATCCACACCAAAATTCAATGGGCGTGTCCCTGGTTCACACCTAGTCTTTCCATCAAAAATTCACTAAAATCAGTTCTGCACTTTTTGTTGAACTTTTTCGCGATGCGCTTGTGTAGATAAGGGTAAGACAGCTGTTTCCAGCGGCCGTGCCATGGGTAGGCGATACCAGTTTTTAAAAAATTCTCACGTTTTTCCTTCTACCAAATCATGGATGCAGTGACATTTTATATTTCGTTACAGGTGTCTGCTACTGGAAAAGGTTGTTCTTTTATTAACAAAAGTGGTATTTTTGATGCAAAGAGCTTAACGACAATGTTGGACATTTTTGTGTTAAGCAGTCAAAATTTCTTTCTTTTTTTGTGTCACAACAGTGTTTTGGAAATAGCTAAAAGGTATTTCAAAGCATACTGAGCGTGGAATTTTCATGTTGATCCTTTCTGTTGATAAATAACAAAAGGCTTTAGCACTTGTATTCAGAGGCACAAAATAAAGTTTTAAAAAGTCTGTCACTAAGGGAAATAATTCATTACCTGGTGTCCACCAGGAAAGAATGAATCTAGCTGACAGGTTGAAAAAAAACAGACCAACAGACATGGTTGGAGGTCATAACATGTTACAAACAAAAACAAACAATGAGAGTTATTCAAAATGAGCTATCAAACAAACAAACAAGCAAAAAGCTTGGTGTCCTGAAGTATCAAAAGCACAGAACAGTTGCTCTATATAAAAAGTGTGTAACAAAACTAACAACACAGTATCTAATGTTCATTTCCTACATGCGTTGCCTGTATGACATACCTGTATGCATTTGTCCGAACAGTGTCTGACAGCATCTCTTCATGAACGTGGATTGAACTGTAGCACCTGTACCATCACAAAACATATACACATTATTACGTAGTAGTATGTTCAAAGACACATGTGTTTGCATGCTCTGTCTTACAAACATGAGGCAATATTCACCCTCTCGGAAATACATACACGTGTGTACATACAAGCTTGTGCACACACACACACACACACACACACACACACACACACACACACACACACACACACACACACATTTACACAAAAAGAATGAAACACAATTCATTTCTACATCACTTTGAATAATAATATAAAGAAACATGTACATGCATGCTTACATACGCACCTTTCTCTCTGTATGTCTATCTAGCTAGCTATCTATACCTAAGTATATAAAGAAAAAGAGTCCATATATCCACATACACTTATAATAACTGTACAAATGTAACGCCTGTTTGACACATAATTACACACATACACCAATACCTTATGCATAGGCATGCATAAAGGCCATATACTTGCAAACATGTTCGCAATCATGAGTGTGTATGTGCCCGCACGTGCATACAAACACACACATTCACACTTATACCTGAAATACTCCACATCTGCGTCTCCTTCACCCGAATGAACCAACCCAGTCTTGGAACCAACATCTGTAGACTGACACTGCGGTTGCTGTTGTTGTTGTTGTTCATGACTGTGGTCCTCATCAACATCATTCATCAACCTCATTCTGGAAACAACAACTGTACAGCTCCATATTGTATTGCATTATTGCTTTTAACACTTCTGTCACAAAAGAATGTTTGTGTTAAAGCGTATGGGTGTGATAGACAGAATGTGAGAGGATGGGGGCAAGAGGGACTTCAGAGAAAGGGTGTGAGGGACAGAGAGAGAGAGAGAGAGAGAGAGAGAGAGAGAGAGAGAGAGAGAGAGTGTGAGAGAGAGAGAGAGAGAGAAGAGAGAGAGAGAGAGAGAGAGAGAGAGAGAGAGAGAGAGAGACAGACAGACAGACAAACAGACACAGACATGGAGAGAATGAAACACAAGATGAACATTTTCTCTCCCTCTCTTAAAGTTATCTTGAGTCTGTGAGCTAAGACACGAAAGAGAGGAATAAAAAAAAAAAAGAAGAGAATGTGTGTGTGTGACAGAGAGAGAGAGAGAGAGAGAGAGAGAGAGAGAGAGAGAGAGAGAGAGAGAGAGAGAGAGAATATGTGTGTGTGTGTGTGAGAGAAAGAGAGAGAGAGAGAGAGAGAGAGAGATACGGATACGGATGTTTTATTCATATAGGCCCTAGCCCATAATGAAGGGGTAATGTGAACAAATCTTTTCGAAAAAGAAACAGGAACAAATAAATCAAATATTCATCAAAGTGCAACAGGTAATCGACTAACTGAATATCAAACAGTACACAACAATTAATTCTTAACTGCATACTATACTTCTAATCCTAAACGCCTTGTACAAGAAAACAGCAAAACGTTTATGGTGGCTTCGTTTGTGGATGCCATGAGTAATGAGAGTCGAAATAAAGAAGGATGCTTAGAATATTTTTGATCAATCAATTGATTCCTCAGATCATTCAAAATAGGACAGCAGAACACAAAGTGGACCTCATTTTCTTCGGCATTTTTTACACAACGGACAGAGAAGATCACATTTGCTATGCTTCCTGTAACGATAATAATGAACAAAAATTTCAGAAATACCTAATCTGAACTTTGTCATAATATACCTTAAATGATTGTCCATTTTAATTGATAGATATGATGGAACACAATGCACACTTCTGAACTGTCTGTAAAAAGCAAAACGGTCGCTTTCTGAATATGACATGACCATTCTTGCCATCTGCAGTCGATTAGTCTATTCCGAAATATCCGAAGGAAATCATTCATATTTCCGACACCCTGTTGTAACCACACGAAACCAAAACCAAGTTCATACAATCTAACCCTCACATTTGAAACCCAATTTACTCTTCCTCTCGCATCCAAATCATATAACATATTATATGCTTTCCTTGGCAACCTTGAATTTCCATTTGTGTTATTTTTAGCCAATAACGTATACACTTGACAGCAGAATTCAAATATATCGGATATCTGTTTACTTCGCCATAGATTAAATCGTTAGGTGTTCGCATGCTCACTCGTAAAAAACTCTTCAGCGCAAATAAATGAACATTTTCACAATAAGCAGCAGAATCATAAAGGCCCCAAAGTTCAGCTCCATACAGTGCGATGGGCTGTACTTGAGAGTCAAACAATTTCATAAATAATTTTAAAGATGTGTTTTCTAATTTTGATAGCTGTTGCATAATGCAGAGTAATGCACGCTTGGCTCTACTTGCAAGATCTTTACATGCACAAGTGAAGCTTAATTTTGTTGAAAATATATTCCCAAATATTTATATAAGTTAACTACAGGCATCACCACTCCATTGTAAGTCCACTTTTCTCTAATTCCTAAATACCCACCCTTTCTAAACACGATAATGTTTGCTTTTTGACATGTTGACTTTTAACTGGAGTGAAGTTGCAGATCGGCACAGACTATTTAGTTGAGTCGCAAGCCTATAACAGTTTCAGACATCAAAACAACATCGTCAGCCAAAAGAAGTATAAACAATTCTAGAATATCACAGGTAAATTGTGCACCATGTTTTCCAGTTTTAACAACTTCTAAAGTCAACTCGTTAATAAAAAGAGAAAATAAAACAGGACTGCACACATCCCCTTGTTTAACACCTGATGTACATTGAATATAATCAGTCATGTTACCCCCACACCGTACTTTAGCTTTTACACAGAATACATGCTTATTATACACTTAAGCAGCTTACCATGAATGCCAGCTTTTAACAGAATAGGCCAGAGAAGAGTTCTATTCACCGAATCGAATGCCTTTTCAAAGTCTATAAAAGCTACATATAACTTACGATTTAAAGAAAACTGTTTTTGCACAAAGGCCATCAAAGTAAACATATGGTCAACTGTTGAATAATTGCGTTTAAAGCCTGCCTGATATTCGCCAGTTATATTATTATCTTCAATCCATCCCTGCAGCCTATGATGATGATAGTACTGTACAATTTGCTGCTCGTGTCACTTAAAGAAATGCCTCTATAATTGTTAGGATTATTCACGTCGCCTTTTTGTACAGTGGTAGAACAATACATTCAGTCCAACATTCAGGATAAATCCCTTGTTGAATAAAGAATAAAGAAGGTAACAAAGAAGTTCAAAATTACATCTGTTTTACATGCATACTTCAGCAGTTCACCAATTATACCATCTGGCCCAGCAGCTTTAACGGTTTTTAACTTTCCTTAATGCCATTACTACCTCCTCTTTGGATATTGGACGGTTTAAATAATCATTTTCCCCTTCGTCTGATTCCACTGAAATTCACGATTATGCTCTAAATCTTTAGTTAGAAGTGTCGTAAAATGTTCATACCAGGTTTCCATACTAATACTGTTCGCTGTTGTCTTCTTTTTAATGAAACCCGATGTACGTTCTTCCAAAATTCTTTTTGATTCTCAATAGATGCGATCAGTTCTGTCAGTAATGTGTTGTTAAATTGCTTCTCGCTTTATCCTTTGCAAATGTTTATACTCTCTTCTCGCCCTACAGTAACTGTTACGATCTTCTTTGTCATGTGTACGTTTAAATTTCTTAAGTAAATTACGAACTTTTTCTTTTATTTTGATGACATTCAGTGTCAAACCAATCTTTGGACTTCAAATCATTATTAATTCTTATTTCTTTTTCATACACTCTGCAGCATCTTTAATACATGTATTGAAAATATTCAAGGCTTCATTTATGTTGACATCAATGAGACCGACGGCATAGTTAATTTTCTCATGAATCTGTTGCGAAACAATGTTATTCATGAACACATTAGCATAATCTTCATTCCATACATATTTTTCCAACGTAAAACTGTTGACAGAAAAATTTGTCTCCGACATGACAATTGTCACTACAAAAACTCAAATGAAGTTCCACAGGCATATGATCAGAGTCAAATCTCTCAGATACTCGTAATTCGCATGAATCACACAACAATGCATACAATTCACATGACATAACAAAGTAATCATTCACACTGCAATCCGGTATCTGATATGTACGTGTAGCAACCTTGCTGGTCGCCATAACACATACCGTTGAGAATGCACAAATCAAATGCAGTACACATATTCAACAACTGTTTGCCATAATTATTCAATACAGAGTCTTCTGAAAATCGATTGACACTCAATGGATGACTTGCATGTTGAAAATTCAAATATCGGAAACTCCTTGACAATGATGTGAAACACTACCTGTACGACTGTTTAAATCCCCGCACAACAATATATATACATCTTCAACGACTAATAAACAACTGGACAAATAATCTTCCAACAATGCAATGCCATTCTCGGAGTCAAAACATGCATAATAAGGAGAACCTTCTGGAGGTACGTATGAATACACATACAATATATCTTTGTCTACCCCAAACAATGCTTTACTGATGATTAACGCACCAAACATATCTGATTTATTTCAACCTCTCTGACATGTGACACAAATGTATTTCTAACGAGACATAAGATTCCACCTGATCTTCTCCCTTTAGCTGTTAATTTTTATTGCAGGTAAAAAAACATTTATATCCAGAAAATATAGTTGATTTAAGTTCATCAATAAACGTTTCAACTAAACAGATAAAATCAAACGACTGAAGAAATGAGACAAAATCATAGTTTTGTAATTTTGAAAGCAATCCATTAACATTCCAATGAAGTAAAGATAATGATCTGGTTTTGTTACTTTCGTTGCTAGCTACATTTTCCCAGCGCCTGTGTTCACCAAAATCATGCACGGAACTTGACACACATTCCAAAGTTGACCCATACCGAGAGTTCTCGTCAGCCGATTCAACACACTCGCTGTCATCCACATTCAAATCCCGTGCATGCTCACTTTCATTCTGGGTCACACTGGGCGATGACACCGGTGTCTCTTTTAGGATAGTTCCCTCACAAACAAAAACTTCAACAAAACTGGGCTGGCCGATTTCCTATTTGAAGTCTACCAGTCTGTCACGAGCGTCAACAGAAAACTTTTTGCCGTCAATTAATAAATAGTTAAACACAATCGTGGCTCGTTTCCCCTCCTGCCTTGCCCTTTTTAAATGCGGAGTCAGCCTTCGTCGATGTCCCTGACCCCTTTTGAAAAGTCCTCCCCGATGTAGACCTCAGAGCCTTTAAGTTTACCTTTAGCTTTTAGAATGTTCATCTTCTGTTTATAAAAGGCACATCGGGCAATCACCGGTGAGTCGGGTCGGGAACTAAGCCGGTGGACACGGTCGAACTCCACGTCATCCGTCAGGTCCAGCTTGTCCGTCAGCAGATCCCGCACCAGGCCCTCGCAGTCTGCACTGGTCTCCCCGTCCCTCCTGGGTAGTCCGTAGAAGATCAAGTTGTTCCGCTTGGAACGGCCCTCAAGATCATCGACCCGTTTCTCGCAGTCGTCCAGCTTCTGACGTAGGTTGTTGTTGGTCTCTGCAGCTCCCCATTTTCTCTTTTCAGCTCTGTCACCTCCTCCCTCAGCTCTCTCAGCTCAGCGTGAAGAGTTGCGTGGTCCTCCCGAAGACTGTGGACTTCCTGCTTCACCGCGTCCAGCTTAGAGTCCGTCTTGTCACTTCTCATGTTCAGGGTGGCCATGAGATCACGGATTGTAGGTTCTGTGGTGGCAGATGAAGGCCCAGAAGTGTGAGAGTCCGTTGACCTCTCCAGACTGACTCTTCGTGAGGAACTTCCACTATGAAGTCGTGTCTGGCGCGTGGAGTCTCTGCTGGGAGGAGGGTTGGTGGGTCCCGGGTTTGATTCGATGTCGCCACACCGAAGAAGCAAACTGCCCCAGAACAAATACGACAGGAGCAGTCCTAAGGTAACACCGTCCCCTCTGTGTCGAAGTGTGACAATGGCGATGCGGGCAGCAGCCTTTTCTTCAGCCCTTCTTGTCATAAACCCGATGAAGACGGCAGGAAGCGGCCACAAACACATCGAAAGTGGATGGCAGCAGACGGCATGGCTGATCAGACACCTGTCTGCAGAATCTGGGGGTACAATTCTGTCCTTGTCCGCCACAATCAGCAGTGATTGTCAGAGGTCAAAACAAAGCGTCCTGACAATATTCCCGCAGTTCACTGTCCCCCGAGAGAGAGAGAGAGAGAGAGAGAGAGAGAGAGAGAGAATACATATGCATGTGCGCGTATGCACGTGTTCCTATGTATGTGTGTGTACGCGTGCTTAAGTGCGTTTAACAGAGAAAAGAATGAGAGACAGAAGCCAAGAAAGAAACCAGCTGAAAAGAACTAGAGAACGACAGGAATTGAAAGAAAGAAAAAAAAAAAGGTGACTGATGTGAAATGCAATGGCCGGGCAAAAAGGGAGGACAATAAAGTGCCAGAGGCAGCACTGCCATGAAGAACATGGTGAGTATTTTCAATTTTCTTACACAGGCGTAGGAAACAGAGGAAATGTACCACAGATGCTTACAATAGCACTGCACAGACGCCACTGGCCTCGGACCTCCCGACTTCCTACCCCAACCGCCCTGCCTAATACCCGGCAACGTCTCCTTGCGTCCCCGGGAGGCCGGTAAAATCTTGAAAGTTGTTGCATGAGATTCTCATCTTTCTCTCTGACGTACTAACCGACAGTTTTTCGTCGTCCTCCTCACAATCTGTACAATGTTCTTGTAATTTCAGAGTTAAAACCAGGTTACGTTAGTACCGTTTTTTAAGTGAATTTTACAGCTGAAAACATTCAAACCGCTTTCTGACTCCAAAATAGCGTGAATGTGTTTTTTTTTACCACTTTTCTCCAAATAAATGCCAGCCACACTGAATGAATCATTCATGACACGAAAGTCCGCTCCGTCGATACTCAATCGTCTCCCTTGACTTAGGTGCAGTCCCGCGCAAAATTCGTGTCCAATGAAGCTGGCAAATTTAATGTGATTCCCCGTCAATCTCACAGAATTTTCTGCCAAATTGAACAAAAGAACCCCACAGATAAATAGTTGAAAAAAAGGGCTGTGTCTGGCAGACGAGAAAGCACGGTAAATGGGAAAACCTGTGTGTGTTCTGGCACCCAGCCACACCTGGGTTTGCACGGGGCACGGCATGAAGCAAGCCGGCAGAGGGTGGTCACGGGGGTTTACCGCATATCACAGCGGGGGCCCTGTACTGTGCAACGCTTGTGGAAAACGCGCGCAGGTGTGTGTGTGTGTGTGTGTGTGTGGTGTGTTGTGTGTGGGGTGTGTGTGTGAGAAAAGAGAGAGAGAGAGAGAGAGAGAGATGAGAAAAGAGAGAGAGAGAGAGAGAGAGAGAGAGAGAGAGTTTCTCCTCCTTACTACATTCAAATAGAAAGAGAGGGAGTCACAAACACACCCCAGACACAAAACACCCCAAATATGCGCCGCCCCAACGCGAACACACACACATACCACATACACACACACACACGCACACACATAGAATCGCCCCCTTTTCTCTCTCACTCTCTCTTCTCTCTCGTACTTATGCGTGTGTACAGAGAGAGACAGACAGAAAAAAGATCGAGGGGAGGATGTTGGTGGGGTGGAATCGAACGGAGAGAGAGGAGAGAGAAGAAAAGAGAGAGAGAGAGAGAGAGAGAGAAGAGAGAGAGAGACAGACAGACAGACAGACAGACAGACAACAGATAGACAGACAGACAAAAAAGAATATGCTTGGATCACCGCATGAAAACGTACATAAAATGTTCGGCATACGGTTTAGTCAGTCCACACATTGTCTACAATATTTGCACCTGTCGGTTATTCCGAGAAAAACTATGCTTTTTTTTTCACTGTAAAATAGGCTTTACCCTTGCTTCTTCAGTAAAACGTATTTTGGATGCTCTAACGGGAACTGAAACGTGCTGTTCCCAGAAAAATAGCACGTCATTTCAAGTCCATTCAGAGCCACTGATTTCAAGCATATATACTTCTATTTCAAAGTCAACAACATGTCCAAGACTGATCAAGCACAGGGTTCAATTTTAGTCATGTTCTTTACAGCCCAGCCGACTGCAAGGGCCGTATCAGGGCTGTCATGTTGTCACAGTCGCTTTTCCACACAGATGACATACAATCAAACAATAACAACATACACACACTCATAAAACAGATTTTCCATGAACAAAAAAAAAGTTTCCTGAAATCGCTTTTTTAAAAACTTTCTTCCATGAAAATACAACATCAGATGAAAAATGCGTCCATGAAATACAACATGAGATGAAAAATGCGTCCATGAAATACAAACATGAGATGAAAAACGCGTCCATGAAATACAACATCAGATGAAGAATACGTGTTTCTTTTAGGACCCCCCAAAAAACATTCACACCAGGAGGGGGATTCTGAACAAGATTTTTTATGGAGCCGGTGTAAAGCGTTTATGTCTGGCATCATGTAAATCCCAACATTCGTAAGAACACATTTTAACAGAGTGGTGCATCACACCAACAATGAAGAGTATGGAAGCAAGCAGGACAGGAACCAGTGGCCAAAACAAATTCTGTGGAAGAAGTGGGACTGGATTGGATACACTCTCAGGAAGCCAGCGTCCAGCACCACTGCCAAGCCCTGAAAATGGAACCCGCAGGGGAAAAGGAAGAGAGGCCGACCTCGCAGCAGCTGGAGGCGAGACACTGAGGCAGAGATAAAGAGGCAGGGGACCCCAAATGGACAGGCATTCAGCGAGCGGCCCAGAACCGAGTGCGATGGCGGAAATGTTGTCGATGGGCCCATGCTCACCGTTGAGCTATGGGCCTAAGTAAGTAAGTAAGGTACATCACATGGAATGCACAGTGATGCTTCTTCGCCTTTTTAAAATATACGACTGAGTGTAAAGCAATGGCCTGTGTGCATTCTGCAAAAAACCTTTTCTTTCTTCACGGTTCCTAGTGGCCCATGGTAATTATGGTGGTCGGACTTGAAAGAAAATTTGTTTTCCGGTCTGTGCACGCAATGCTGTATTGGTTTACTTAAGTGGTTCCAAGTAACTATAATTATTTGAATCAATCCCAGGACATTGAAAAACCCAAATGAAAAGGAACAGAATCATTCCAAACGTAAAAACCGTTAACCCGTAAATTGAAACTGAAACAGACTGCAGTTCTGTTGATTTTAAATTTAAAAAAAAGAAAGAAAACCCACACACACACACACACACACACACACACACACACACACACACACACCCCACACCACACACACACAGTGTAATGTAACGTTTTTAGCAGGCAATGAATTATCGCTAGGTATGACTTCGTTACCTATCACAAACAATATACGTACAACACTCAACAGCACAAAACAACACTGTCCATAACGCGGTCAGCTTGAGAATGGCGATCTTTGTAACGTGTGACGAGGACACTGTTGTTGAAATTTCATTTGTCTGTTTTGCATTAATTGGTTACTTCGCACCTGCTTTTGTATTTTTTTTGTATTTTCCCGGGGAGCTCGAAAAAAAATGTGCTCAAGTCTTTAAAAACAAAATATTCCATACAAGGGTGGCAAATGCTTTTTTCTCATACAAAACTGCACCTGTTTCACCCCTGATATCTGAAGCCCCCCCCCCCCCCCCCCCCCCCCCCCCCCCCCCCAAATGGCTTTTGGGCAAAACTGAACATAGAGTCAGTTATCTGGCAGACTTAAAGTGGCAGACTTAAAGCTGGCAGATTTGGGGTAGGTTTTGGGTCACTTTTGGGAAGGGGGGACCCTGGGATCAATTCCCTCTGGCAGAACCGGGGTAATGTTCTTTCGATGTAAAAATTTTGTCCTAGTCTCACAGACGGTTTTCGGGGAGATGTGGTGTCTTCCCCTCTTGCCCCCCCCCCAAAGGCCCCGCGTCGGACTACCAGGCGGCCGTTCACACCGATGGCGACGGCCTAGAGCGTCTTCGACTAAAAAAAAACACCCGGACAGAAGTCAGAAACCCGCTGCAAATCCCGCCCACCCTGCGCCCATGAAGGACGTTCCCCCCATTTCCCCTCCCCAAGGGAAGGGGCCCCTTCGGTTGCAGGCCATGGGAAGCCCCAGAATGGTGGCCCCCTCATCGCCGAACTGCCCCACTGTCCAAAGACGTCTTCCGGCTACACAAAAAGGTGGCTGCCCCGCCTTTCACCTACTGCATTTACACCTTCGCGGTGATGCCAACCCCCCAGCGGCATTACAATTTTCATCCATCATGCCAAGCTTTTTATAGCCCCCGACTGTTGTGGCCGACCGGGGCTGCCTTTTTTTAAAAATTCACAATTCTCTCACATCTGGGTTTTTTGAAGGTGTGACCTGCACCTTTCCCTAGTCAAATTGGAGCATGCTTTGGTGCATTTTTTTTTTTTTGGGGGGGGGGGGGGGGGGGGTTTTTATTAAAAACGGCCTTGAAATTTCCCTGGCCCCATACATTCACCCCACATATTTTTTTCTTTGCGTACACCGGGTTTTGCAGCAGGGGTACTGATTCCTTTTATTAAAACAGGGTCTGATTCCTTCATTAAAAACATGGTACTGATTCCTTCATTGAAAAGGGTTTTTATTCAATCATGAAAGAGGGTGATTCCTTCATTAAAAATATGGTATTTAGTAAATCATTGAATGATAGTATCTTCATTCATTGCATCTGTTTTCTTTCATTAAACCGGGTGCGATTCATTCAGTGAAACGTAAACTTCGTCAAAAAAGTCTCCTTGAAAAGGGGACTGGAGCCCACAGAAAAAGCTCCTCTGAAAAGGGGAACTGGATCCACAGAAAAGTCTCCTCTAAAAGGGGACGGGGAGTCCCGAGAAGTCTCCTCTGAAAAAGGGACTGGAGTCCACAGAGAAGTCCCCTTGAAAAAAAGGGGGACTGGAGTCCACAGAAATCCCCTCTGAAGAAGGGGACGGGACCCACAGAGATGTCAACTCAAAATCTCTTCCATTTTGGCTGTCTTGAAGGGGAATAAACCCCTCAAACCGGAACCCAAGAATGCGACGCCTTGCTCCATGGGCCAGCAGGGGCCCCCCTGATGGCTGTCTGGGCGTTGTAGGCTTGCAGCAGAAGAACTGGTCTTGCTGGTGTGGAGGTCACAAGTCACCCGGGGATATTGCACACAGAGGCCCCCAAAAAAAGAGAAGCAATTTTGTTTTTGTCCCTCATATGTGAACACAAATGAAAATTTATAATCCAAAACCCCCTGGGAAGAATCTGCTCCACTCCCTACATAAACAAGCATTAAAAAATAAAAAAAAAACAAGCATACACACCCTTTCCCCCCCCCCCCCCCCCCCCACCCCCCCCCCCCCCCCACCCCTACCCTTTCTCTCTCTCTCCCCTTCCCCCTCTCTCTCTCTCCCCCTCTCTCTTTCTCTCTCTCTCCACACAACAACCGTTCATATATGCACAGGTAATGACTTTCACACCCACATGCTCCTCAAACCCCCAAACACACAAGTGCTCATACATGAACAGTTTTTTTCTCTCTCTCTTCTCTCCTTTTTCCCCCCTTTTTTCCTCTCTCTTTTCTCCCTCTCTCTCTTCTCTCTCTCCCCCCCCTTATTAAAAAAAATCTCCCTGGGTTTCTCTTTACGTTTTTGTTTTAAAAATTTCCCCCCCCAATGCCCTCCTTAAGAAAAATTCTCACCCCTCCTCCTTCTGCTTCTCTTCCCTTTCTCTTCCTTTCAATCCCTTTAACAAACCCAATTTTTGAATAAAGAACTTCACTCTTGGCTCCTAGCAATTTGAAAAAAGAATCCCAAAATGAAACTTTGTTTTTCCCCCCAGGGGCTTTTTTATAAAAAGACTTTTTTTCCATTGGCCCAGCCCTCAAAAAAAAATTTATGACCCTCAAAGACTGGGGCCCTGTGGCCCATGGCCGTCAACACAAAAATGAAACCTTTTTTTTATTTGCCTCGCCAAAAGGGTGCTTTTTGATGCACGACGGTGGGTTTTGATCTCAAAAAAACCGGATAAAAAACGGTGGGTATTTTGGATCAGTCAACGAAACAAAAAAAAACCGGGTTTTTCTTCTTCCTTTTTGTTGTGCTTTTCTGTCTTTTTGGGCTGTTGTCTTCTTCGCGTTGCTGGGGGGGGGGAGGCCAGCGCACCAACCAAAAAGCACCACCACGCAGCACCCCCCCCCCCCCCCCCCCCCCCCCGGTCCTTTTCGTTTTTTTGCCTGGGCCCCCAAAAAGGCGGCCCCCGGAAGAAGCCCACCAGCAAGGGAAAAAAAAAAAACCAAAAAAACAAACCCTTTCCATTTTTTGCCTGGCAGTTTCCCTTTTTTCAGGCCCCCCTTCCCCATTTGTGCCCCGGTTTGGGGACCATACCCATTACCGGGAGTACTTGTTATTTTCAACCAGTTCATGGAAGCCCAAATATGCATCAGGCTTTTTATACGCAGACGCTTTATTTTCATTTACATGGATAACGCCTTGAAAAGAGTTCTCTTTTTTCCTCTTCTCTCGGGCTGTTTTTCTCTCTCTCTCTCTCTCTCTCTCTTGTGTCTCTCTCTGTGTCTCTCTCGTCTGTCTGTCTGTCTGTCTCTCTCTCTCCCCCCCTCTCTCTCTCTCCTCTCCCTCCCTCTCTTTCTCTCCCTCCCTCTCTCTCTCTCCCTCTTTTTTTCTCTCTCTTTTTTCTCTGCTCTCCCTCCTCTCTCTCTCTCCCCCCCTCTCTCTCTCTCTCCCTCCCTCTTCTCTCTCTCCCTCCCCTCTCTCTCTCCCTCTCTCTCTCTCACTCCCCCCCCTCTCTCTCTTCTTTCTCTCTCTCTCTCTCTGTCTGTATGTCTCTCTGCTCATGTCTGTATGTGTATGCATTTAGATGTACCGTTAACTTTTACCGTTCGTTATATTTCCGTGGAGCCAGAAATGCAACAAAAACACCTCCTCTGCAACAGAAGACTGTGCTGCGAAGTGTAGACAAGGTACTGTGGTACACAAGGCTTCACCGGGAGGTTTTCCTCACATCCTACACACGTTTCCTTTTTTTTTTTTTTCTTTCATGCAAAATTAATTTGCGATGCTTGGTTTCCTTAACCTTACTATGGTGGTGTGTGGGTGTGTGTGTGTGTGTGTGGTGTGTGTGTGTTGTGTGTGTGTGTGTGTGTGTGTGTGTAACTTTTACCCTGTGCCGGCAGTGCTGATTCCATGTTATCAAAGTGAACTTTACCACGTATATATAAGAAGTTTTCGTAAAAGTGCGAGACTGTGAGCCTTAGAAAAGAGACTGAACAAAGCCTCTGCAGCAGGAGACTCCCAGAAAAACTGCTATTTACTGCGAGCGAGCAATTTGTGCATAGCCAACTCGCACTTTACAAGTGCGGCTTGTGACTTGTGAAATTATATGTGACTTTTTTCCCTCTCTTTTTAAATTTGTTCTCGGTTTTGAAGTGTTGATTCTTTGCATTTTTTGTCTTCAGTTTTACTTCTTTTTTTCCCTCTCCTTCTATCCCCTTATTTGTAATTTTGCTTCAAATTTACTTCCTTTATGAGTGACTGTATATTTCCTTTCAGAAAAGTGTATCCATCATACCATCTGATCGAGGAGCTTACTGACATAATACTGTGAAGATTTTCTTTCTTCTCATACTTTTTTGGTTTCCCATAAGTGTCACAGTGTGTAAACCTAACCCATTTTCCCTCCCTTTTATGTGATCTATTGTGTTCCGTGATCTACAACCCCAATGTAGCGAAATCGCTCTACTACTCCCTCATGCCTC